>JAPDNY010000003.1:236489870-237099870 GCA_029375565.1 Gekko gecko | reverse complement strand
TCTGCCACTTTTTATGAAGGGAACACCGCCTCTTTATGCGTACAATATGTTTGTTCTCTCTGTTTTAAGCACGCCAAGTTACCTAGCCGTGCACTTTAGCTTCACTCTGGGATAACAGAGGTTCACTGTTGAATCAGGTTTCTTTTAATAGTATCGTTGGAGCCAATGAGACAGTATCCCTGGCCAATGCAGTGACCGTTCCTAAACAGAAAATGATAAGCCACACAGGTCTTTGAGATTTTTCCTGGCCATGAAAGGAAAACCTGACAGACCAGCAAAACGCAAAACCCGACAGACTGGCAAAAATGATGCGCTTCTGGTAAAACAAAAAGCCCCCTTGGACTGCCTTTTCTAGCGCTTTTGGCCCTAAAATTTCTTCGCTAGGAAACAGATGTTCATATTTCACTACCTACATGCAAACACCTTGTAGGAAATCATTTTTATACAAGTCTCGGTGGATCCCACATCACTTTGCAGATGGGCCTTTCTCTCTCTCCCATCTCTTGGGGGGAAAATATCACAAGCGTTTCCCATCATAAGGAAAGGGGAAAAAAATTAAAAGCCTGTGAACTGCTATGTATGACAACATGAAAGCTGCGTGAAGAAATTGGGGGTGCTGTTTGTCTTTCAACACCTATAAAGCAGCTCGGCTCTCGTAAGAAGGCAACAAGAGCCCTGCTGAGTCAGACCAGTGGTCCGTCCAGTCCCGCATCCTGTCTCACACAGGGGCCAGCCAGTTCCTCTGGAGGGCCAGCAACAGGGCAGGGAGGCCGAGGCCTTCATTAGAACATAAGAAGAGCCCTGCTGGATCAGACCAGTGGTCCCTCTAGTCCAGCATCCTGTCTCACACAGTGGCCAATCAGTTCCTCTGCAAGGCCATCAACAGGGCAGAGAGGCCGAGGCCTTCTTCAGAACATAAGAAGAGCCCTGCTGGATCAGACCAGTGGTCCATCTAGTCCAGCATCCTGTCTCACACAGTGGCCAATCAGTTCCTCTGCAAGGCCATCAACAGGGCAGAGAGGCCGAGGCCTTCTTCAGAACATAAGAAGAGCCCTGCTGGATCAGACCAGTGGTCCCTCTAGTCCAGCATCCTGTCTCACACAGTGGCCAATCAGTTCCTCTGCAAGGCCATCAACAGGGCAGAGAGGCCAAGGCCTTCTTCAGAACATAAGAAGAGCCCTGCTGGATCAGACCAGTGGTTCATCTAGTCCAGCATCCTCTCTCACATAGGGGCCAACCTGTTTCTCTGGAGGGCCAGCAACAGGGTAGAGAGGCCGAGGCCTTCATCAGAACATAAGAAGAGCTATGCTGGATCAGACCAGTGGTCCATATAGTCCAGCATCCCCTCTCACACAGGGGCCAACCGGTTCCTCTGGAGGGCCATCAACAGGGCAGGGAGGCCGAGGCCTTCATTAGAACATAAGAAGAGCCCTGCTGGATCAGACCAGTGGTCCATCTAGTCCAGCATCCTGTCTCACACAGTGGCCAATCAGTTCCTCTGCAAGGCCATCAACAGGGCAGAGAGGCCGAGGCCTTCTTCAGAACATAAGAAGAGCCCTGCTGGATTAGACCAGTGGTCCCTCTAGTCCAGCATCCTGTCTCACACAGTGGCCAATCAGTTCCTCTGCAAGGCCATCAACAGGGCAGAGAGGCCAAGGCCTTCTTCAGAACATAAGAAGAGCCCTGCTGGATCAGACCAGTGGTCCCTCTAGTCCAGCATCCTGTCTCACACAGTGGCCAATCAGTTCCTCTGCAAGGCCATCAACAGGGCAGAGAGGCCAAGGCCTTCTTCAGAACATAAGAAGAGCCCTGCTGGATCAGACCAGTGGTTCATCTAGTCCAGCATCCTCTCTCACACAGGGGCCAACCTGTTTCTCTGGAGGGCCAGCAACAGGGTAGAGAGGCCGAGGCCTTCATCAGAACATAAGAAGAGCTATGCTGGATCAGACCAGTGGTCCATATAGTCCAGCATCCCCTCTCACACAGGGGCCAACCGGTTCCTCTCGAGGTTCAACAACAGGGCACAGAGGCCAAGGCCTTCATCAGAACATAAGAAGAGGCCCTGCTATATCAGGCCAGTGGTCCACCCAGTCCACCATCTTCTCTTACACAGGGGCCAGTCAGTTCCTCCGGAGAGCCAACCTACAGGGCACAGAGGCCGAGGCCTTTGCTAGCACTGGTATCCAGAGGTTGACCGCCTCTGAATGTGGAGCTCTGCTTTATCCACCAAGAAGGAAAATGAAAGAGGACAAAAAAGACCACAATCCTGAAAGGAGTTAGGTAAGGTCCTCAAACTGATGATTGGCCAAATGAATCAACATGGCATGATTACAGTTACACATTATATACGATTAATGTCAGATAAACAGCAGAGATTAGTACTAAACAGGGCCGACCCTGCTTTAGCTTCCATGTTCTGACGCGATTGGGCTAGTCAGGGCTATTCCAGTCAGTTTGGTGTAGTGGATAAGTGCGCGGACTCTAATCTGGGAGAACTGGGTTTGATTCCCCGTTCCTCCACTTGCACCTGCTGGATGACCTTGGGCAAGCCGTAGTTCTGGCACAGCTGTCCTTGAAAAAGAGTGGTTTCTGTCAGAGCTCTCTCAGCCCCACCTACCTCACAGGGTGGGGAGGGGAAGGGAAAGGAGTTTGTAAGCCGCTCTGAGACTCCCTTGGGTAGTGAAGGGCGGGGTATAAACCCAATCTCTTCTCTTCTTCTTTTTCTCCTGGACGTCTCTTGTGAAGGCAAAACGACTCTGCTTTTCTACAGCTGAATTGTGTTAAAAGTGGTGGGTGGGTGGGAGAAATAACCACCCGCTCTTGAAGCAAATATTCCAATGGAAAGTCACCACAGAAGGGGCTTGGAGGTTTTCATCTAAAGGACCGGGGCTATGCAAACACTTGGAATAATGGTTTTTCCAACCACACACAAAAAAAGCAGCCTCTTGAATTAATCAGAAATGAGAATTTTTGGCAGATACGTCCCAGGTTTCTGACAGCTAGCCTTATTGCAAAGGATGGAATAAGTAGTTTGATAACACCCAATTCACAATAGTCCAGGCCTCTCAGGCCTCTCGAGAGAATTTTATTAAAAGTGACATGCGTGGAAGGTTGTAAACGGTGAAGAGGAGGAGGAAAACAGACTCAAATTTCCTTTGACTGCCACGCTCTTGTATGAGGCCACGGTTCGGTCTGACCCTTCGCTGCCTCACCTCCGCTGGTTTTATGGCATTCTAGTCCAGCCGAAGAGGAAAGGAAATTAAAAAATTTGTCCATCATTACGTAACATCGCCCCACGCCCGTATGAATAAATAACCTCTAGTCTTCAGCATTAGTGCGTTCAACTCCGCGGTTAATCCCAGGGGTTTCCTACAATTCTACATGCAATGCTCCTTACACCGAGGGCCAGAAAATCGAATTACAAACACAAGCGGCCAAGTCCGAAGTATGCTTAGGAGAACTCGGACTGATGCAATCGCAGAGACGTACGTCACTCAACAACCTACAGCACTTGGGAACCTGCCCTGCCATCTTAGATTAAAAATATTCCTCCAGACAAAGCGGATGGGAGCAGACGAGTGACCCGGCACGAGGGCAAAGAAGTGTCCGAAACGAACTGAACCGAAATGCCCCGGGAGGTCGATTTGGCATAACCTACGTCTGGGCACTTCCGAGGGCCAAACTAATTCTGCAGGGCCCGTAAAATGGAGATGTTCCGCCAGGCCTACTGTTTATTTATTTATTTATTTATCAAATGTATACCCCGCCCTGCCAGCCAAGGCCGGCCCAGGGCGGCTTACACAGAATAAAATGTATAATTACAATTTAAACAGTTTTAAAGCCAACTAAAACCATCTGATATAATAAAGTGCTAGTAATCATTATGTGCTTTAACGATGGCAGCCGTTATTCAGTGGTCCCTCCTCGCAGTCGGCTCATAGGCAGGGGTCTTTTGGGGGGGGAGCGCACCGGAGTGCAACTCCGGGAGCTCAGGAGCCAAGCCCCGCCCCCAGCCGGCGTCCCGGGAAGTCTTTCAGGCAGCCGAATGTCAATTTCAGCTCCATTATATCCTACGGGCCATTGAAGTCAATGGTGAAAACATAGGGTATATTCTGGGGGCTGGAGGGGAGGGGGTTTGAGGGAGAGGCTCCAAACTCACACGGTAGCTGATGGAGCCTCTCCCCAAGATACCCACCAAGTTTCTTTCTTTCTTTTTTTTTTTTTGTAAAACTCTCTTAAAAAAGAGAGAATTTTATTCTTTTTATAAGAAAAGGGAAGGGTAGACAGATGGAGCAAGAGAAAGATGGAGTGAAAAATTTTTTCTGTTAGTGAGGGTTAGTTTAGGTTAATAACCAATACCAATTTTGGCATCCATCATGGTTAGAAGATCTTCTTTTTAACTATTGCAAAGTCCAAAGTCACTCTGTTAATGCAGTTAGTAAAGTCCATTGGGGTTAGTAATTAAACAGCTCCTTCCAGATGCTACACGAACAGTCCTCAAAGTATCTTCTTTTTAATTTTCTTCCAGTTATGGATTGAGTCCATTTTAACTTTGAAGTCTTCCGTTCCATCACCCCTTTCCCCTGGGCTGCTGTCTTCTTCACTTATCCCAGTTTTGAATGCTGCATCCTCCTCCCTGCTGGCGTGTCTCTTCAGAAGTTTCCGTATTTTGAAGATGAAATCCGTCTTCTTTCTTTTCTCTTTTTCCTTAAACTTCTGGCCTTCAAGCTTCCAGGGCTCCATAAACTCTTCAGATGAAATTAGATCTCCAGTTTGTCGCCTGCTATGCTCGACATCCCCTTCTACTGGCAGAGTATTCTCTTTTATAAAAGCGGAATAGGCTTTGGGAGCCTCATCCACCTCTTCTTTTAACTTTATCGCTTCACTGCCAGTTAGGGGTGCCAAGACATTTGTCAAGGTAAATCCGAGATCTTCTTTCTCTTCTTCTTTAACGCCCTGGAAACCTAGAATCAGATTCGATTTCTGTTCGATCTCCATCATCTTTCTAGTTGTTTCCGATATCTGTTTCTGTCGACTGATGAGAACACTTTCCATTTTAGAACAGAGTTTCGTTGATTTTCTGCAATTGTTCCAGCAAGTTTCAAGAACATTGGATCAGGGGGTCCAATTCTATGGTCCCCCAAACAGGTTGCCCCTATTCCCTCCATTGTTCTCTATGGTGGGGAAAAAACTTATTCATATGATAACTCAATACATTGCATGAACTAAGCCAAGCTTTGGCTACATAAAGTTCTACAAAAATGCCATGCAACACCTATTTTAATATTTCACAAGTTAAATGTATCAAAGTTCCAATATTCGTGACCTGAAAGGCAATTTTTCTACATTTTTTCACCCTTTTCCCCAACTTTGTGGTGCCCCCTTTGGCCCTGGTGCCCTAAGCACCTGCCCAGTCTGCTTAATGGGTTAACCTGCCACTGCATAGGCTGTTGCCATTGGCGACTCCAGGAGACAGGGCTCCCTGTCGTTCAGCTGTTAAAGGTAGCTCTTTAGTTGAAGGCCTGGTGGAAGAGCTCCGTGTTACAGGCCCTCCGCAACTGTATAAGGCCCCGCAGGGCCCTGATCTCTTCCGGGAGCTCGTTCCACCAGGACGGAGCCAACACCGAGAAGGCCCCGGCCCTGGTTGTGGCCAGCCTGGCTTCCTTGAGACCCGGCTTCCCACGCTAGGCCAGCACACTCTATGCCTGTGATCCTCGGCGGCAGGAGCACCCCGAAGGAGTTTATTACAACTCCACTCATCCACAAATTGCAAGCAGAGATTGAATTTCATACTTTGAGAACTGCCTCCACACAACTTCCTGTTCCTTCTGCACACAAACACACACACCCCGCTCTGTTTCCGCTTTGCTCTGCCCCGCTCCGTTTCCTCCCTGGTCCGTCCACTTGTTCCAATATTTAATTAGCATCTGCCGGCACACCTATGGCAGAGCTTTTCATCGGGGAGCAGCTGTGTGGTTGACCCGCGCCATTGACTGCCATCTGACGGTCAGTAGTGTTTGATGTTGCTTAAAAGGTTTTGACGACTTTATAGTTATGCTTAACTGCTATTATTTATCGTTTCTCTCGGTGCCGTTGTGACCTGCCCTGAGCCTTGCTGTGCAGGGGAGGGCGGCCTAGAAATCAAATCTAATAAATGAAATAAATAATCGTGACGGCGTCCTCACGGCCGCCACGGGAACACGGTCGCCATTTTAGAACGCCGCCTGGGCCCTGCAATGTGGCACTCTCGCCTCCCCCCCCCATGCCTTCTGAAGTGCTGAAACAGCCACGGGGTGTGTGTGGGGGGGGCAATCGGGTCCCTGCGGCATTTGAAAAGATCTTTAAAATGATGGAGGCATCCTCCTAGCAGCCACCGGGATGCTGCCACGTTTAGTTCGGCCCTTACTTTTCATAAAATTTAAGAATGCAGGCAAGCCAGATTTTGTCAGATCCCGGAATCGAAGCAGGGTCGACTCTGGCAAGTCCTTGGATGGGAGACCTCCTTGGAATACCAGCAGTCGGGAGGCGGGGGCAGGCTATTTTCAGCCACCTCTCTGAACATCCTCCAGGCCCCAAGCAGGGGTCACTCACCAGAGGGCCCCATGACTTCCAGGTGCACACACAGTCAGTCACCAGAGGTCGCCATGACTTCCAGGTGCACACACAATCACACTGTCATGCCCCCCGTTCAGCCCGAGTGGGTGGTTCCTGATCCGGGGGACTCTGCACCTTTAAGGCCTGAGGACGAGCTCCCTGCACCCTCGGACGGAAGCAACCTAAGTCCTGCAGTGGGTGTGCACCAGCTAACAGGTGAGTTCTCAACTGGAGCTGCTCCTGCAGAGCCAAGCACAAGCACCACGCCTCTTGAGTCTCCCCCACCTGTAACTAGGATTACAGATCTGAGACGCCGGGACTTGGCAGAGCAATGCAAAGAGGCGTGCATGCAAGGTCGGCGTTCACTAAGCCCGGAGTTTTGACAGGAGCCGGGACCTTGAAAGCAGCTGGTAATTGGCTAATGAGCAGGATAGGCTCTTAAGGCGGCTCTCGGGAACCTCCAATTCGTGCTGGCAAACTAGTCTCCTCGGACCAAAGGCTTTGCACCTCGGCTCCTGCATCCCTCGGTTCCTGGCACCCTGCTGTCGGTTTGACTTCCTGGTTCCTGACTCCGGTCCGTGTTTTCGTGTTCTCCTGGCTCTTGACTCCCAGTGCTGCACCTCGACTCTGACTCTCGGCAAACTGGACTCAGACCTTCGGTAAAACCTCGACTACGCGTTTGTTTTGTGTATTGGGACTTTGACGCTTCAGTATTCTGCTCTCTCTGGCTTTGGCCCTCGGACTGGACTTTGGACTCTCGCTCTCTGCCTTGCCCCGCTGGCTCAGTTGTGCCACACACACACACAGACATATGAAAAAATACATTTTTTAAAAAAGAATAGTAAAACAGTTCCAGAGCCCCGATATCTGCATGTAGGATGATTATGCCTTGCTTGGGTTCCTGGTGTGGTGGAGTAGTTAAGAGTGCTGGAACAGGATCTGGGAGACCCAGTTTCAAATCCCTGCTCTGCTGTACAGCTTGCTGGGCAAGCTCTGGCTAATCGCACTCTCAGCCTAACCTACCTCACAGGGTGGTTGTGAGAATAAAATGGGGACAACAATAAACGAAAGAGACAGGATGTAAGACTCCAATGGTGCAATGAAGCAGGTCGACTCAGACTTCTACTCCATGGGACTTGCTCCCAGGAAAGCATTCCCAGGGTTGCACTAGGATCTATTTATTTAAAACGTTTCTATGCTGCTTTTCCATCTAACTAGGGGCCCCCCCAGTGGCAATCATCAAACATTTCAACTGTAAAAACATCTAAACGACAACAGATAGACAATAACTCAATAAAACAGCGTTATAATTCAATAAAAACATATGGAGACCAATAACAGTTCTTGGGGGTAGATCGAAATGGGGAGCCGTGTTAGTCTGTCTGCAGCAGGAGAAAAGAGCGAGAGTCAAGAGCACCTTAAAGATTTTTATTTGTGGCAGGGGAGGGGCTTTCATGAGCCACGGCTCTCGTCTTCTGACCTGAAGAAGTGAGCCGTGACTCACAAAAGCTCCTCCCCGCCACGTATTTTGTTAGTCTTTAAGGTGCTCCGGGACTCTGGCTCCTTTCTATAGTTATTGGGAGGTATGCCAAGCAGAACAAAAAGAGACTTCCCCTCACTGGAGGAAGACAACAATAGAGGGAGACAAACTGGAGCATAAAAGATAATCAATTTTAAAGTTACCTCTGCTTCTCCCTCTTTTCTCCGCTCTCTCCCCACATGCACAAAACCCGACACCAGGGGTCCCCAACGGGGCATCCACAGGCACCATGGTGCCTGCCAACGACTTTCTTGGCTCCTGCCGAATTCCCAGCAATGCTTCTGAGCGGCTGTGCAGGTTTTTAAAAATGTTGCTTTGGCAGCCGCTGCTACCACTGCACAAGGGCCTTCGCTATGTGACTGAAAGCAAGCTGTGGCAGCCATTTTGTGACTGGCCCCACCGCCCGTGGCAGCCATTTTGTGACTGGCCCACCTCCCGCGGCAGCCATTTTGGGCCTGGCCCCACCTCTCGTGGCAGCCATTTTGTGACTGGCCTCACCTCTTGCGGCAACCATATTGTGACTGGCCCCACCTCCCACGGCAGCCGTTTTGTGACTGGCCCCACCTCCCATGGCAGCCGTTTTGTGACTGGCCCCACCTCCCGCGGCAGCCGTTTTGTGACTGGCCCCACCTCCCACGGCAGCCATTTTGTGACTGGCCCCAGCTCCTGCGGCAGCCATTTTGTGACTGGCCCCACCTCCCGTGGCAGCCATTTCGTGACTGGCCCCACCTCCCGCGGCAGCCATTTCATGACTGGCCCCACCTCCTGCGGCAGCCATTTTGTGGCTGCACCCACCACACTGTGTCAGAATTCCAAAGGTGCCCGCAGGCTCAAAAAGGTTGGGGACCCCTGCCCTGCACTCTAAAGGAGCCTCAACACTTCTCAGAGTCTGAAATCTCTTACCTCCGATATTCTGAATGATGATTGTGCAGGCCACAAGGATCTATCAAAAAAGCAAAACTGTGTTAGGAACAGACAATCTCAGCTAGGGTTACTAATCTTCAGGTGGGGCCAGAAGACCTCCCAGAATCATGGCTTACCTCCAGACTACGGAAATCAGTTCTCCTGGAGGAAATGTCTGCTTTGGAGGCTGGACTCTATGCCGTTATGCCCTACTGAGGTCCCTCCCCTCCTCAAACCCCGCCCTCCCCAGGCTCCACCCCCATATCGCCAGGAATTTCCCAGACCTGGACCTGACAACCCTGCAGTCCCAACAAACCCTAATTTGTAGCTTTAAAATCAGGCTGCAGAATTGATCAAACAAACACTAAAAGGGAAGCGGCTGAGCACTCTGAGTGCCCGACAGAAAAGAACCATAAAATGTCACGCAACAAGCTGAGGTTAGGCAGTGAAGGGTCAGAACCATACAGGCAAACTATTCCTATTACCATCATTTTCTTCTTGGAAGAAGGAGGAGGAGGAGGAGGAGGAGGAGATTGGATTTATACCCCGCCCTTCACTCGGAGTCTCAGAGCGGCTTACAATCTCCTTTCCCTTCCCCTCCCCACAACAGACACCCTGTGAGGTAGGCGGGGCTGAGAGAGCCCTTTCAAGGACGGCCCTTGAGAGAACAGCTCTGAAAGAGCTCGTAACTGAGCCAAGGTCACGCCAGCAGCTGCATGTGGAGGAGTGGGGAATCAAACCCGGTTCTCCCAGATTATAGAGTCCGGCGTTCCTAACCACTACACCAAACCGGCTCTCACACAGCATTCAAAATCATGGGTGAAATCTGCTCTGACATGGGCTTGCTTTTACTACAGGAGTTTCTGCAACTGCAGGAGGACAATCCCAGGTGATTGGTGAGATAATACGTGACCATCACCCACTGAGTGACAGGGGTAGATGGGCAGCCCTCAGGCTTACTACAACGATGCACAGATTATCTGCGTGCAGCTAAAGCGTGCAAATTAGCTACAGCCCTCCATCTTCTGCAAGATTTCTGACTTGGCCCTTCGTATGAGGATGGAGCTCTGTGCACCTTAAGAGCAGCTACTCCTCTGTGAGCTGAAGCGGCAGCAGAGCATCCCCTCTATGGAGGTGGGGTTCCCCCAACGGGGGCGGGGTTTTCTCCGCTTTCGGGGCCCCCGATCCACCAACACTCGGCTGGCCAGCAGGGGAGCCCCACCCCCAGGCAGCCCCATCCACGCCCGATGCAATGACACCCCCCGGAGGTGACATCACCGTGCAGGGCACATCATGTAGAGGATGCTCTACCTCCAGGAGACTCCAGGAAGAAGACTGGAGACCCCCGCCAGAACATGGTAAGGACCCAGCAACCCTAATGTGCACACTGAAACCCTGCAGAAATTTAGAGTGTGGCTTCAGAAATTCATTTTTCCTTCCGTTATCAATATGTTTATGGAACTCTGGCAACCCCTCAGGGGGTTTTCCAGGCAAGAGACAAACAGACAGGGGCAATGTTCCCTCTAAACTGAGTTAGTGTGAGCTAGCTCACAGTTTTTTAGCCTCCGGCTCACACATTTCTGTCTTAGCTCAGGAAGGATGTCTCCAGAGCAAACTAATATATGCAGCGGCCAAATTACTCGCTCATGACTTTAATGCCAGTAGTTCACAAAGTAGAATTCTTGCTCACAAGACTCCACAGCTTAAACGGAACATTGGACAGGGGTCATTTCCTGCCGGAACATGCCAGAACGGTGGTCAGGCAGTAAGGAACCCAGGGGTGGCCCCCCCGCCGCCTTTTCTGGCCCGCCCGCCCAAGCGGATGGGCCAGGGAAAGCCTGCAGAGTTCGCCGCCTGAGGGGATTTAAATGCCTTACTTTCCCTTCCCTAGATGGGTTGGCTGGGGAGGGAAAGGGAAGGCAGGCACACATGCCCCCTTTTCTCCCTGAGCCTCTCTGATTTTGCAGAGAACTTGGGGAAGTAGAGGGGGGGTTAAATACCTTTCTTTCCCTTCCCCATCTGGGGAAGGGAAAGAAAGGCATTTTAAACATGCCTGGGTTCCGTGCCCGATCTTCTCCAGGTGCCTTGCAGCCGCGGGGCACCTGGAGAAGATCGGGCAGGGAACCCAGGCATGCTTGCACGCCTGTCCTTTGTCTGGGGGTGTGGCACATGCAAATGAGTTGTGCAAATGAGCTCCTGCACCTCTTTTTCTACAAAATGATCCCTGCAAACAGAGGTGATTCACCATTGCCTGCCTCTGCGTAGCATCCCTGGACTCCCTTGCTGTTCTTCCATCCAAGTACTAATCAGGGCCAACGCTGCTCAGCTTCCAAGATCTGACGAGATCGCCTGGGCTATCCAGGTCAGGGCACTGGAACTATAATAATAATAACTGTGTGCCATTAAGTCACGATCCACTAATGGCAACCTGAAGTCCACGAGGTTTTTGAGGCAAGAGATAAGCTAGAAGTGGTTTGCCATTGCTTTCCTCTGCACAGCAACCCAGGTCTTCCTTGGTGGTCTCCCGTCCAGGTATTAACTGTGGCCAGCTCTGCTTAGCTTCCAAACTCTGACCAGGCTAGGCTAGGCAATCTTAAACAATCAAAACAAAGGATTACGTAAGAAAAACAGGGAGAGCGGGTTGGGTAATTACCTTTCCGGGTGAGCCAAACGCAAAGAGGCCCAGATCTTCATAAGAAGTGACAGCTATTTAGGAGGAAGAAAGCAATTCTGAGTTGTGGCATATATTCAAAACACGGCATATATATTTATATAGGACAATCTTATGCTTACAGATCTGACCCATTTAACCTTTGTTTCCCCTCCCTTCCCCAACAACAACAAAAGGACCTTAAATACATGTTGGGAAATCACATTACATTTAAATTTAGCAGGAACTGGCCAAGGAGCATACTTCGGGATTCTGATTTCACACCTAAATCATGTCCCTTGTGTCTGCCCCCAGAACAGGATTTCGGGGAGGATTTGGAGTGGCTGTGAGAGGAGGCAGCCAAGGAAATAATGTCTGTTTTTATGGCCTGTGTTTTTTATGCTGGGATGGTTTTTTTAAGCCAGATTTCAGAAACACAGAGATGTAAGCGACCTCCAGGGTCTATTTCAACCCCCTGCACAGTGCAGGAAATACCTCCCCCCCACACACTTCCTACTGTTCAGCCAAAAACTATTTTTGACTGTCCCTAAGGACAGAATTTTATTAATTTTTTGACACAATACAATACAAAACTTAACAAACAAACCATAAAACACACACGTAACACAAATGGGGGTAGTAGATTCTCATGATTAATACCTTAGCTATGCCTATAAATAATCAGTATTTACTAGTTTTATATTAAGCCAGTATACCTCATTTCATTTCTCTTTTATTGGGTTATATAAGTACTAGGAAGGAAAGCCCGTTGTGAACTTGAGACAACGGGCGCTAGACAGGCCACCCCCCCCATGAAGAGGGTGGTGGAGACAGGCGTACCGGGCAGCCGTTGGGGAAGGAGCTCACCCGCCGTCTGCAGCCCCCACCATCCCCCTCACTGAGACACCGTCTCTCTGGGGCCTGCACGTCCTCCTGGCACTGGCCCTGGCCTTGCTCCCCGCCCAGCACCGTCGCCTGGCAGCGCAGCCTCCATTCCCTGGCTCCTGGTGGCGGCATTCGCTTGCAGCATTCGCCTCCCACCTTCCAGCCAATGGCATGCCAGCAGCCTTGAGCGGCAGCTGGCGGGCCAATGGCTGACGATGCGCATTTTTTTCTGCTCCCCATAGGCTAGTGGAGAAGTGAAAACTCAATTATTATAAGGAGAGATACTTTATCTTGTGAATCGTCTTTCAGTTGTATCTGCCTAAACATAATTATTATACCAGTCATAGAATCGTGCCCATGTATTCTGGAATATAGAGTCCAGGAGACCTTTCATCAATAAAGTCAGTTTATCCATTTCAGCTGCTTCTAGAACTTTGTTTAAATATTCTTGTTTCATGGGTGTCTCAGGCATTTTCTAATATTTGGCTTATAAGATTCTTGCTGTAGTGGTTAAGTATACAATAAGACAGTGATCACCTTTATTAAAATCTTTTGGTAAAGTGTTCAGTAGTAATACCTCCAGTGTAAATGGTATGACCGTACCTAACACCTTTTGGATCATTTCATGAATCCATATCCAACATTTTTTACTTATTTCACAATCCCACCACATATGATAAAACGAGCCCACCTTATTTTCACATTTCCAGCACTTATTTGAACATTTACTATTGTATTTCGCTAATCTCTCTGGTGGTTACATACCATCTATAAAACATTTTATATACATTTTCCTTGTAGGCTGTAGCTTTTGTGATTTTTACGTTTTTCTTCCACATCTGGTCCCATTGCTCTAGATCTATATTACGGCCTATATTTTGGGCCCATTGGACCATATTTACTTTCACTGTTTTTTCTAACATATCGTCGAGCAGGAGGGTGTAAGTTCTTTTTATAAATTTCTGATCAGTAAGTTATACTATTTTTTTTTTAAAGAAAATTTATTGTCGGATATATAATAGCATGTTCCACATTTTGTTTACAATTCTTATCATATCCTTTTCAAACTTTTATCTCCCCCTCCCCTGGCTTCCCACAATGCTCCGCCCCCATTAACATTTCCACCCAATATTCTCGTACCCAATATTCAACTTGTTCTTAATATTCAAATCTTAAATTTCAATATTTTGCTTTTTAACTTTAACAATTAGGTAACTTTTTAAATACAGTCTCTCTTGTTACAACACTTCTATTATTAGTAACTATAAAAACAAAGTAATCTATTTTTCACATCCCAGTTAAGCTCTAAATAGTCTTTAAAATCTTTCCAGTCTGTTAAAAATTCTTCGTCTTCTGCTCCATTAAGTTTTCTTGTTAATTTGTCCATTTCAGCCATAAAAATCATTTTTTTAATTCATTCCCACTTATCAGGTATCTGCTCTTGTTTCCAGAACTGAGCGTAAGTCATTCTTGCAGTTGAAATGAGATACCATAACAAAGTTCTTTTTGTCATTTTGACTTCTCTAACTTTAGTCCTAAAAGCAACATTTCTGGTTCTTTTTTCAACGTACATTTCAAGATTTTCTGAATTTCACTATTGTAGTTATACTCTTCTGATTTAATTTCAACTGGGTGGTTCTGGTCCAACCTTCTGGGGCAGCAGAAAACCACTCTGCCCCCATCCTCTATATACGACAGCCCTTCAAGTACTTGGAAGATGGTTCCCATATCACCTCTCAGTCGTCTCCTCTCCAGGCTAAACAGACCCTTCAACCTTTCCTCACAGGACTTGGTCCAATTAATTAATTAATTAATACATTTTAATGTTTATGGGGAGTTTGGTTAATGTTTATCTGTCAGCTGCCTGCAGGTCAGTCCTGGTCAGGATTTGAATGGGAGACCACCAAGGAAGTCCAGGGCTGCGACACAGAGGCAGGCAACAGGCTTGCCATAAATTGGCTGCAACTTGATGGGGGGTGGGGAGTCGCCCCAGGCAGGTTCTTGCGGAGCCGGCCATTTTTTCTAAATAAACAAACATGTTCCACAAACAGAAGTCCTTCCACACATGGAAATACTGGATCCCATCCTTTAACATTCAGAGATATAAGATCTGGTACAGTGATCCCCAATGCGGTGCCTCTGAGCACAGTACCGCCTGCCAGTGTGTTTCCTGGTTCCTATATCCTCCTCCCCCAAAAGTATCACTTCCTGAAAGCAAACAGCCAACCTTGGATTCCTTCCACCTCACTGGAACAGGAAGTACTTCCAAAGAGTCCAGGAAGCATCACCTTTGGGTATACAGGGAGCATTCATTTAAAATCAGCTACCTCCACGGCTAAGGGGCTGCGGTGGCTCAGTGGTTAAGATGCGGAACTGCAGACCAGAAGGCTGGTAGTTCAACAGTTCGAGACCCGAGTGCCGCATGATGGAGTGAGCTCCCATCTCTGGCCCCAGCTCCTGCCAACCTAGCCGTTCGAAAGCAAGAAATTGCAAGTAGATAAATAGATAGATAACAGCATTCCGTGTGCCTCGGCATCTAGTCATGCTGGCCACATGACCACGGAAACGTCTTCGGACAGCGCTGGCTCTTCGGCTTGGGAATGGAGATGAGCACCGCACCCCTAAAGTTGGATTCGACTGACTTTCAAGCAAGGGAAAACTTTACCTTTACCTTACTTCCACTGTAGGAGGCTGCTGGGCTTGGAGCCCCACAGTATTTTGTGACTGGACACTGCCTCCCTGAAGCAGGAATTCTGTGCTGGCTCTCACTGCCTGTTCTCAACATTCCAATACTGCCCACAGGTTCAATAAAGTTGGCGGCACCAATATAGCAGCTCATGGGACAGTATCTTCTTAGGGACAGCCCCAACACCAAATAATGAAGCCGCTTCCCTCAGGAGGCCACCATTCCCAGTGTTATATAGTGGTTGAGACTGTCAGACTAGTACCTGGAAGACCCGAGTTCGAATCCCCACTCGTGCCATGGAAGCTAACTGAGAGGCACCTTGGGCCGGTCACACACTCTCAGCCTAACTCATCTCACAGGGTTGTTGCGAGGATGAAATGGAGGAGCGGAGAACGACGTAAGCCACCCTGGGTCCCCACTCCCCACCGGGGAGGAATGCAAGGTATAAACAAACAAATAAATAATAAAAATAAAACTACATGCTGAGTTTAGCCACAGTCTCGAAGCCTCTTTTCTTCCTGCCCTGACTTAGATAGCCCAAGGCGAGCCCCATCTCAGCAGATCTCGGAAGCTAAGCAGGGCCGACCCTGGCAAGTAATTGGAAGGGAGACCTCCAAGGAATACCAGGGCCGGGATGCAGAGGCAGGCAATAACAAGCCACATCTCTGAAACGTCCAAACCCCAGTAGGGGTCGCCAGAAGCCACGACTCCCAGGCATGCAAGCATGCACAGGCATGCACACACACACACACAATTGCCCACAAAAAAGGCCTCTTTTCTTTCTGAATAAGTATAACAACAGGGGAATCTTGTAACTTGTGGCTTTAAACAATATTGTTTTAATGCCGTCTTTACCGATTTACTTTTTGGGTGGTGACCTTAAGATCTGTTTACCGTGTTTTTAATAGCCGGCTTTATTGCAGATTTATAGAATCACCTTTGGCCCCTTTGCAGACAGACAGCCAGGGTCAATAATTAATAAAGAACTTTGGCATTTTTTAAAAAAGCGACTTAGATCAGGCCCCGCCTCTGTGGAATGCTTAGGCTGTAAGGCACCAGGTGTAAGGGGAAGGCAGGAGCCAAAGCTTTGGGGTAGAATCAGGGGACAGTCAACTGAACGGCTACAGAAAGCTACAGCTACCATAAACGGGGAAGGAAAAGAGGAGAAAAGTGTTCACACAACACGAGAAAGCTCCGCCTTAGAAAAGGGAAGAGAGAGGAGGGCAGAAACTGAAAGGAGAGCCACAGGAGAAGCAGATTTTTATCCGGCACTCTTCTATTGTGCAACTTCCAACAGCAAAACAGGCTTTGAACCAACTCCTGTGGCTCCAGAAGCCAGCTGCAATTTTTACAAGCCTGACTCCTATTCCAGCCTTCAAGGTCATGTATGACCATATTTTTGAACTATTGCTAGCACAGAAAGTACGAGACTTCACCATGACATTTTCTAGGCACCATGGAAACCCGGTGCCTGGGATTGTTCAAGCCCTGTAATTAAGCAGCTACGGTAATGCTGACTCAGCCTCTTTCTGCGGCCACTTCATAAGAACATAAGAGAAGCCAATGTTGAATCAGGCCAATGGCCCATCTAGTCCAACACTCTGTCACACAGCGGCCAAAAATACCACATGCTATCAGGAGGTCCAGCAGTGGGGCCAGGACACTAGCAGCCCTCCCACGGCTGCCCCCTCCAGCACCAAGAATAGAGTGCATCACCTGCCCCAGACTGAGAATTCCCATCTATACCCTGTGGCTAATAGCCATGGATGGACTTCTGCTCCATATGTTTATCTAATTCCCTCTTGAAACTGTCCATGCTTGTAGCTGCCACGACCTCCTGTGGCAGTGAATTCCATATGTTAATCACTCTTTGGGTGAAGAAGTATTTCCTTTTATCTGTTCTAACCCGACTGCTCAGCAATTTCATGGAGTGCCCACGAGTTCTTGTATTGTGAGAAAGGGAGAAAAGGACTTCTTTCTCAACTTGCTCAATCCCATTCATAATCTTCACTTCCACTCAGGTTATCTGTCCCAGATTCCATGCGATCGAGAAGCGGGGTTTTTTCCTACTTCCCCAAAGAATCATGGTACATTTACGTACCTCCCTGGTGTCTCTCCCAGTTTTTTGTTTGTTTGTGTGATCCTTCCCAAACCTGCTTTGCTGAAAGGCTCTGGGAAAGATCACAGTAAAGCCGGAACGGCTGCCATATGGATAAGAACGTAAGACGAGCCATGTTGGATCAGGCCCAGTGGCCCATCCAGTCCAACACTCTGTGTCACATAATGGCCAAAACCCAAGTCCAAAAAAGAGGGGGAGGGGAAAAAACTGAACCTAAAACCTAGAATCCAGAACCTGACAAAGGTTAGTCAAATGTAGGAAAGAGGGCCAATGTTAAAAACTTGATGAAGGAAATATAAAAATGGAAATATAAAAATACATGTATTTATTGATCACAACTTTAAAAATATATAAGGGCCCAGTCACACGTTATGTATAAATAATGAACGATAAAACACAAGGGCTTATAAATCTGACCTGACGCATTTCGGCCTACGTAGGCCTTCCTCAGAGGTCAATAGTGAGGAACATTTTGGCTATTATAAAAACATATAGTACAATCATATACATACAGAACATGAATACAATAAGGACCAGAAGCAAGTTGCTGTAAAAGATAAACAAATGGAAAATTAAACACATGTATATAAAACAAATAAATATATTGCCAATAAATAAATATATACCATTGACTTACTTTCAAGATAACCCACCAGGCATAGAGCAAGAAAACCCAGGTGCCATCAGGAGGTCCACCAGTGGGACCAGAACTCCAGAAGCCCTCCCACTCTTGCCCCCCCAAGCACCAAGAAGATAGAGCATCACTCGCCTCGGACAGAGTGTTCCATCTAGACCTAGTGGCTAACAGCCACTGATGGACCTCTGCTCCATATGCTGATCCAGTCCCTTCTTGAAGCTGTCTATACCTGCTGAAAAGACTACTTTCTTCTGCATGCTTCGTGGAGGGCTGCTCGCCATTATTT
This sequence comes from Gekko gecko, assembly GCA_029375565.1. Classification (NCBI taxonomy): domain Eukaryota; kingdom Metazoa; phylum Chordata; class Lepidosauria; order Squamata; family Gekkonidae; genus Gekko; species Gekko gecko. The sequence continues at coordinate 237,081,570 of JAPDNY010000003.1, read as the reverse complement.
AATTGTCTGACATACCACACAAATGCTCATACCTTGAATAAATCTTTGCTGGTCTTAAAGGTGCCCCTGGACTCAAACTTTATACCACTGGTGCGATCATAAATTAAAAAGAACATGCCCTGACCTGCAAGCCCAATCTCGTCAGATCTCGGAAGCTAAGCAGGGTCGACTCTGGTAAGTACTTGGATGGGAGACCTCCTTGGAATACCAGCATTTGGGAGGCAGGGGCAGGCTTTATCCAGCCCCCCCTCTGAATATCCTCCAGGTCCCCAGTAGGGGTCAGTCACCAGAGGTCGCCGTGACTTCCAGGTGCACATACACTCACATGCACACATGAAAAGTACAAAAACAAAACCCCAAAAGAACACTAGTGCTTCTTTTAAAGCTGAAAAAGTGCTTCAGGGAGGGGGATTCTTGACGTCACGAGTCAGTAGCCAATCACTGCTATGCATGGTGGTCTGATTCAAACTGGCAAAAGTGGTTTCCCCTGAACTCAGTTCTGGAGAGAAACAGCACACTTGAGGACTGCGTGTGAGATTCCAGAGTGCAACAAATTCCAGGCTATATCCTATCACTGTGCACAGCTGAGTAAGACACCTTCCTCCAGAACAAGAGGCCTTCTTGGAAGGAAGAACCCATTGCAGGTTAAGCTTGGGAGAGACGACAGCTATGCAGCGTAACAGAACATCAAGCAGGGCCTTATCAGGCAGGAGATAAACAATTTACACACCTGTAGTCAGGGGTCATTTCCTGCCGGAGCACTCCGGAGCAGCACTCTGGCAGTAAGAAGCCCAGGGCCCGCCCACGGAGATACTTGGGGGGGGGATTTAAATGCCTGGGTTCCCTGCCCTATCTTCTCCAGGTGCCTGGCAGCTGCCAGGCACCTGGAGAAGATCGGGCAGGGAACCCAGACATGTCTGCCTCCCTGTCCTTCCTGTCTCCAGCCAGTCCGTCACAGCAGGTTGGCTGGAGACAGGAAGGACAGGGAGGCAGACATGCCTGCCTTTCCCCTGAGCCTCTCCACTTTTGTGGAGAGACTCAGGGAAGGGGAGGAGATTTAAACTAATTTGCATATGCCTTAGCTCATTTTAAACATGCTTGCCCTTTGTCAGGGGGTGTGGCCTATGCAAATGAGTTAGTCAAATGAGCTCCTGCACCTCTTTTTCTAGGAAATGACCCCTGCCTGTAGTTGTGAATTTCCTGCACTGTGCAGGGGGTTGGACTAGATGACCCTGGAGGTCCCTTCCAGCTCTGTGATTCTATGATTCTACCTAATACGGTTGCTTTATCCCGAGCCAGATCATCATTCCAACCAGCTCAGTATCTGGCCTGACCAGCAACTGCTTTCTAAGGTCTTAGGCAGACCAAAGTCCCTGCTACCTGAGATGTTCTTTGGACCAGAGACAGTGCTTGTAAAGCACATCCCGCACTTTACAGCTCAGCAAACATTTACAACCGTGTCAGCCCCAGACTAGCATTGTTTACTCAAAGGAAGGGAGAGTCAGTAATACTACAATTAGAAGTCTGCTCAACTCATGAAAAACGCAAACATTTCTATGTTGCAGAAAGCCTAGACCTTCCTCAGCTGAATGTTATATCTCTCTTTTGTATGTAACGTCCTGGCTGTGCCCACGAGTGGTCACGGTGCAGCTGTGATACCTTTAGTGGTGGAACATGTTATCAAGTCACAGCCGACTTACGGAGGCCCCGTAGAGCAGGGATGTCGAACACCCTTATTACAAGGGCCGGATCTGACATAAATGTCACTTTATCAGGCAGGGCTTATGTCCCATAAAATGTAATGCCTGGTACTGCAGATACAAACTTTATCATAAGAACATAAGAGAAGCCAATGTTGGATCAGGCCAATGGCCCATCTAGTCCAACACTCTGTCACACAGCGGCCAAAAATACCAGGTGGCATCAGGAGGCCCACCCCAGCACCAAGACACTAGCAGTGCATTACCTGCCCCAGACCGAGAGGCCCACCCCAGCACCAAGAATAGAGTGCATCACCTGCCCCAGACCGAGAGTTCCTATCTATACCTTGTGGCTAATAGCCACTGATGGACTTCTGCTCCAGATGTTTATCTAATTCCCTCTCGAAACTGTCCATGCTTGTAGCTGCCACCACCTCCTGTGGCAGTGAATTCCATGTGTTAATCACTCTTTGGGTGAAGAAGGACTTCCTTTTATCTGTTCTAACCCGACTGCTCAGCAATTTCATGGAGTGCCCACGGGTTCTTGTATTGTGAGAAAGGGAGAAAAGTACTTCTTTCTCGGCCGGCTCAATCCCATGCATAATCTTATAAACCTCGATCATGTCACCCCTCGGCTGTCGTTTCTCCAAGCTAAAGAGCCCCAAGCGTTTTAACCTTTCTTCATAGGGAAAGTGTTCCAACCCTTTTATCATTCTAGTTGCCCTTCTCTGCACTTTTCCCAATGCTATAATATCCTTTTTGAGGTGAGGCGACCAGAACTGTACACAGTATTCCAAATGAGGTCGCACCAATGATTTATACAGGGGCATTATCAAGAGTAGCAGCTGCTAAGCTCCGAGTTGGTGCATCCTCGCTGCAAGGCCCCATGGGCTGGGGGAGGGGTGCAGAGGAAAACCCACACAGGCAGACTGGGGAGCCAGCAGAGCAGCGTCCCTGTGTAGGGCTTTCAAGAAAAGAACTTAGGCAGGTCTGTGAACTTAGGCAGGTCATGAGAACGGAGGGCAGGCAAGGGCTGCATCAGAGCTTAGTTCTTGTGGCCCTTTCTTACACGCCCAGGGAAACGCCGATCGCCACTTTGGGGTCAGGAAGCCATTTACACTAGTCGCTCACAAGCCACGTAAGAGCCCCTAGGCCTTATGGCTGACACCCCTGACTTAGACTGTCAGCAGCTTTCCAGGGTCTTAGATAGAGGTCTTCCACAGCACCTATTACCTGGCCCTTTTAAATGGAGACACTGGGTATTGAACCTGCAACCTTCTGCATGCCAAGCAGAGACTCTTCCACTGAACCACAGCCCCTCGGAGTTCATTGCTTGGTGCTGCAAATCGTGGCTTTCTGGGCAGACTGTGTTTCAGGGAAGCTTATCTGCCACGACTGAATTTCCCCCCCAGGTTCTCTGGAACACAGCTGGAAGCCTGGCACTCAGTGATAAAACCTTAAGGAGATTTGTAACAAGCCATTATTTAGCCGAAATAGGCAATTGCTGTATTCTCAGGGGCCCCTTTGTCTGCTAGACCTTTTTTCGCTTGTTGGCACATCTGGAATTCTGACACGGGACGGTGGGCAAAGCAACAAAATGGCTGCCGCAGAATGGCCGCTGCTGGAGGCGGAGCCAGCCACAAAATGATTGCCACAGCCAATGTTCCCTCTAAGCTGTGGAGTCTTGTGAGCAAAAATTCTACTTTGTGAGCTCCTGGCATTAAAGTTCTGAGCAAGTAATTTGACTGCTGCATGAATTAGTTTGCTCTGCAGCCATCCCTTCCTGAGCTAAGACAAAAATCTGTGAGCCGGAGGCTAAGAAACTGTGAGCTAGCTCACACTAACTCAGCTTAGAGGGAACATTGGTCACAGCTACAGTGTAGATCCTTGCGCTGTGGTGGCACTGGCAGATGCTGTCAAAGCAAAAATTTAGAGATCCTACAAAGCCAATCAAATTGCCAGTAGTCAATCAGAAACCTTGTTGGACAAAAACCCCACAGAGAATCATAGAGGTGGAAGGGACCTCCAGGGTCATCTAGTCCAACCCCCTGCACAAGGCAGGCGATTCACAACTATCTCCCTGCCACACACCTCAGGAATCCCTGCTCCAGGGGTGCCTTTGGGCGCCCTCCCACTTCTTGGAAGCCAACACTGAGGCCCAACAGCCCCAGCCTACGCTTTGGATGAATTAGTAAAGGTTCCCTTGCTCGAAACCAGTCGACTCCGACTCTAGGGTTGCGGTGCTCATTTCCGTTTCAAAGCCGAAGAGTCAGCGCTGTCTGAAGACGTTTCCGTGGTCATGTGGCCGGCATGACTAAACACCGAGGCGCACGGAACGCTGTTACCTTCCCACTGAAGTGGTACCTATTTATCTACTTGCAATTTCTTGCTTTCGAACTGCTAGGCTGGCAGGAGCTGGAACTAGAGACGGGAGCTCACCCCGTCATGCGGCACTCTCGGGTCTCGAACTGCTGAACTACTCACCTTCCACAGCCTGCAGTTCAGGGTCTTAACCACTTGAGCCACCGCAGCTCCTTGCATTCAGCCTTACGAGGTTCCAAAACACACACCTCCATGAGCATGCAGGTGACGAACCCACCCTGCACTGGTCACAGAATCTGTGCAAGTTTGGGGATGTGCTTTGCAAAGCCGGAACGCCTTTGTAACTTCATACAGGAACCTTTAAAAGTGCATGCTGTCCACTTACCAGTGTGAATGCACAGAGTGAGCAGAAGGAAAACAGAGTAGGCTGCGAGGACGGCGACCACCAGCAGCAACACGCTAGAACAGAACAAACAAACGGTCAAAGCCGGGCTTAACAGAGCACGTGTGTCTGTAAAGTACCATCAAGTCACAAGTGACGTGGTGGTTAGGAGTGCGAACTCTAATCTGGGAGAACCGGGTTTGATTCCCCCACTCCTCCACATACAGCTGCTGGTGTGACCTTGGGTCAGTCATAAGTTCTCTCGGAGCTGTTCTCTCAGGAGCAGTTCCCTCAGTGCTCTCTCAGCCCCGCGTACCTCACAGGGTGTCTGTGGTGGGGAGGGGAAGGGAAAGCCACTCTGAGACTCTGAATGAAGGGCGGGGTATGAATCCAATCCTTTCTTCTTCTTCTTCAACGCAAGTGAGAATCAGAGGTGGTTTCCCATGGCCTTCCTCAGCACATTCTTCCTTGGTGGTCTCCCTTCCCAAGTAGCTTAGCTTCCAAGATCTAAGAAGATTGGGCTACAGCAGGCTGTCTTCCCTCCCACTTAGAACAATATGCATCCCTTTTTTTTTTTTTTTTTTAAATGGAGAGCTGAGGGGCTGTATTTTCCCAGAAATAACAATTTAAAAAAATCATCATAAGACAGATTTCCTCATTTTATGGCCCATGTTAGCTATAAATCACTCAGTTGCTGGTTACTCAATATTTTCCATGTTCTGCTTTTCATTGACTTTTTCTCTGTGTTAAAATTAGATCGCATCCTAACCATACGTGGGGGAGGGGAGAGACTATAGCGATTCCGTACTAGAAGCCAGATTCAAGGACAGTTCGGGTCGGTCCTTTAATTTGCAACTTGGCAGTTTGCCAGCGGTGGGTCGCGGTAACCCCTCGGGCCTGCCCCCAACCATGAACAGAGAAGGACAGAATGCAATCAACGCCCTGGTTTGGTGACCCATATGTCACCTAAGGACCTAGTCCCAGCTTCCAAAAGCCAGCAGTGGTAATACAATTTTGTCATACACAGATGTAATGAAACAAGGGAAAACAAGGATCTTGTCTCTGGGAGTAATGAAAAAGTTCTTTGGAACGTGATGAAAATGAAACTGTGCTATAGCAAATGAAACTGTTGGTACAAACTGTTGCCCCAGAAGGTTGGACCAGACCCAACAGGTTGAAATTGAAACAAAAGAGTTTTCAGCTAAACATTAGGAAGAACTTCCTGACAGTTAGAGCGGTTCTTCAGTGGAACAGGCTTCCTCGGGAGGTGGTGGGCTCTCCTTCTTTGGAGGTTTTTTAAACAGAGGCTGGATGGCCATTTGACAGCCATGCTGATTCTGTGAACTCAGGCAGATCACGAGGAGAGAGGGCAGGAAGGCTTGCCTCAGCGCTTAGTTCTCGTGGCCCTTTCATACACGCCCAGGGAAACGCCGGTCACCACTTTAGGGTCAGGAAGCCATTTTTCTCCAGGCCAGTTTGGCTGGAGATCCTGGAGGTTTCTTGTCATCTTCTGGGCATGGAACAGGGGCTGGCTGAGGGTGTGGGGGGAGGTATTTGTGAATTTCCTGCATTGTGCAGGAGGTTGGACTAGATGACCCTGGCGGCCCCTTCCAGCTCTACGGTTCTATGATTCATTTAGCTCAGCGTGGCTCTCTTGGGTCTCAGGCAGAAGATAGATCTTTGCTAACACCTCTGATCTGATTCAGGTGGGTTGTCGTGTTGGTCTGAAGCAGAAGAACAAAGGTATGAGCTCACCTGAAGAAGGTACCTGAAGAAGCATTTGTGCATATGAAAGTTCATACCTGGACTGAAACTTTGTCGGTCTTAAAGGTGCCACTAGACTCAAACTTTGTTGTACCTCTGATCTGAGAGCCAGTTTGGTGTAGTGGTTAAGTGTGCGGACTCTAATCTGGGAGGACCGGGTTTGATTCCCCCACTCCTCAACTTGCACCTGCTGGATGACCTTGGGCAAGCCATAGCTCTGGCATAGCTGTTCTTGAAAAAGAGCAGTTTCTGTCAGAGCTCTCCCAGCCCAACCTACCTCACAGGGTGTCTGTTGTGGGGAGGGGAAGGGAGAGGAGCTTGTAACCCGCTCTGAGACTCCCTTCGGGTAGTGAAGGGCGGGGTATAAATCCAATCTCTTCTTCTTCTTCTTTCTTCTTCTTTAACTCCTCACACCGAAAACTGAAACCGGGACCTTTTGCATACAAAGCATATGCTCTGTCATTGAGACGTTTCTCCAAGTAGCATCTTGCGATTTTAGCAAGGTGTTCTTTTTGGGTTGGGGAAAAAAAATGAGCAATTTTTCTTAACATCAGCAGTTACATGTATCTAGCTGACTTGCTTTTTCAGTAACAGGGTGGGATAATAATCCCGAACAGGTAGACACAGTTTGGCTTGAAGATAACATGACCGAGTGTTTCGTACCTGCATAATGCAAGAGACTGCCTTTCTCCAAGTCTCTTGCCAATTTGACCGCTGATACGGAGTGCCTTCTTCATAACACCATTTCTATGCTAGGCCCACAGAGAGGGTTTGTCACTGCCAGGTTGGGAAATACCTGTAGATTTGAAGGTGGAGCCTGAGGAGGGTTAGGGTTTGAGGAGGAGAGAGACTTCAATAGGGCATAATGCCATTGAGTCCACCTTCCAAAGAGTCCATTTTCTCCAGATGAACTGAAAAGAGAAAGAGTCCAGTAGGACCTCGAAGACTGATAAAGTTTGTAGCAGTTTTCATGAACCACTGCCCTCTTCTTCAGGTATCAGAAGAAGTGAGCCGTGACTCATGAAAGCTCTTCCCCTGCCACAGATTTTGTTGGTCTTCAAGGTGCTACTGACTCTTGCTACAGACAGACTAACTCAGCTCTGGAGAACAGCTGTAATCCCAGGAGATCTCCAGTGACCACCTGGAGGCTGGCAACCCTATCCCCACAGAACAAGCCCAGAAAGGCATTCCTGTTGTAAAGGTAAAAGGTAAAGGTTCCCTTGCTCGAAAGCCAGTCGAATCCAACTCTAGGGTTGCGGCACTCATCTCTGTTTCAAAGCCGAAGAGCCAGCACTGTCCGAAGACGTTTCTATGGTCATGTGGCCGGCATGACTAAACACCAAGGCGCACGGAATGCTGTTACCTTCCCACCGAAGCGGTACCTATTTATCTACTTGCAATTTCTTGCTTTCGAACTGCTAGGTTGGCAGGAGCTGGAACTAGAGACGGGAGCTCACTCCGTCATGCGGCACTCTCGGGTCTCGAACTGCTGAACTACTGACCTTCCACAGCCTGCAGTTCAGCGTCTTAACCACTTGAGCCACCTGTTGACTGATGCACAAGTACACATGGACTTCTCCTTGGAGACTTACCAGTGCCTAAAACCTGAGGCCTTTCCCTTCGAACTAGTTTTCGGTGGCTAGGGTTAGACAGACGTGAGCCAGGGATAGCAAACTGGTATTCTGCAATTTTGGAGTACGCTTTCATGCGTTTTGAAAAATATCGCACAGTACTTCTGCACCATTTGGAAAATCCCCGTTCTTGAGGCAAGGATGAATCAAATGAAATTATATATAGCACAATGAACGAGGAAGGGAAGAGGTCCCTGAAGAGCCAAGGTTCCTGGTCATGCACCCAGAGAGCCAACATTTCTATACAAGTTTATACACAACAGACTCTTTCAACTGTTATACACAAGAAGAAGGGAGAGGCTGAGTAGGTATGATTCTGTTCCCCCCATTTACACATTATCGTATAGTGTATTATCGTATAGTGTATTGTATAGTGTATGCACCAGTACTTGAAACTAAACTTGATGCTAAAAAACATACCTAAAGCCAATGATCCCTGTCTTCGCCATGGCATATGCTAGTCCAAGAATTCCACTTCCCATGATAGCATTCATCAGATTAAACACGGAGAAACCAAAGGACGCACCAGGTGACGAATGATCAGGTGGTCTCTGCAAAAATCCGAACCAAACAAAGAGTTAACATGAAGACGTCTTCCCTCGTGGGAAAACCATCATAAAGAACAGTACAAATGTTGATGAAAAGCCATTTTGCTTCTTGTGTGCAGATTTCCCAAATAACTTTAAAAGCATGCATATCAAATGAAAGAAGCTGCTGCTACTAAGAGCAGCCCATTTGGGATATGCACTTAAATTACATCCCCATTACATCATGAAGACTAAGGGTGAGTAGCAGCATGCTCCCTCAAATAGCTTGCAGCACAGAAAAGACAGAGGAGTTAGCCGTGTGTAGTCTGTTGCTGTAACATAGTAAAAAGCCTAGCAGCACCGTTAAGACTAACAAACTTTATTGTAGCATAAGCTTTTTGAGAAACACATCTGACAAAGAGAGCTGTGTCCCTCGAACGCTTATGCCACAATAAAGTTTGTTAGTCTTAAAGGTGCTACTGGACTTCTTACTAATAAGGATCAAAGAAGCCCAAATTCTAAATACTGTTTACTGTTGTTCTGGTTGGCCAAAATACAGAAAAATAACGCTGAAGATCTTAAAGGGTTAGCCTAAACAATTTTTTTTTTTTTTGGGGGGGGGGGGTCATATCACATCTTGTGACACTATCAGAGTCCCAGAGCTAGAAATCACAAAGCATATACAGAAGACCACTGAGATCCCAACTTTTATTTCAGAAGTGACACTAAGAAACAGAAAACTGACCCAGGTTTTGCCTGAGCCAGGGCGATTTATCCGATCACCTAGATCTCAAAATAAACAGTCTTACTGATACAGCCAAGTGGGTCTTTGATTCAAGGGACTGTGAAGAACAAGGCTGATGGTTTTACAATCACATTTGGGGGGGGATGGATAGCACAGAGTTCAAGAGACGCCGGAACAGTTGAGATAATCTGTAACAGGATGGCGCCTTAGATCCTAAGCAGGTCCATCCAATAGGCACTTAATAACCAGAGAAGCACAGATATTGGGAACACCAGATTTGTGAGATGGGAGGAAAAACCTGATTTTTACTCTCCAGAACCCCCAGATAATACAAATGATTTCTCTATTGACAGTTTCACTGGGGACTCCATGGAATTAATGGGATGTCTGTTCCACAGGAAACCTGGAGATAGGGGAACATCCACGGTTTTAAGCAATGTGGGATTTTCCCCCTTAAAGCAGTCGTAAGGGGGAAAAGGTTTCTGCAGCTCTATGGAGCGACCATGGAATGGGGACATTATAGCCCAGCTTGGGAAATTCCTAGAGATTTGGGGGCGGAGCCTGTGGAAGGAGAGGGAAGGAAGCTTGGCAGGGACATACTGCAACAGAGTCCCCTCTCCAGAGCAGTCATTTTCTCCAAGGGGACTGATCTCTGTAGCCTGAAGATCAATTGTAATTCTAGGAGATCTCCAGGCCCCACCTGGAGGGTGGCAACTGTGGGCCATTAATAGGATTGGCTGATGCCTGTGATTAGATTCCATATATGGTGGCTTCATGGGTTCAAGGGGAAAGGTTCTAGCCTAGGCCTTTGCACGCTAAACTAATCCCCTTGGAAGGAATTATTAATCTAGGGGGAACAGGGAGTGACGAAAATGTGGAATTCGCTGCCAGAGGATGTTGTGATGGACACAGGAAGAAACAGTTTCAAAAGGGTATTAGAGAGATTCATGGAGGACAGGTCTACCAGTGGCTACTAGCCATGGTGACGGAGGGGAACCTCCACATTCAGAGGCACTAAGCCTCTGAATCCCAGAGCCAGGAGGCAACATCAGGGGAAGGCCTCGGCCTCTCTGCCCTGTTCTTGGCCCTCCAGAGAAACTGGTTGGCCACTGTGTGAGACAGAATGCTGGACTACATGGACTACTGAACAAAACTTCAGTCTGAACAAAACTGAACAAAACTTTGCCTGTCTCAAAGGTGCCACTGGACTCAAACTTTGTTCTCCTACCTCAGACCACCACAGAGACCCACCTGAATTTTATGTTCATTATAGACTTCTGTCTATTGAAGTGGAGGGTGGGTGCCAAAGTCAGAGTTTGCCCAGGGTGCACAAAAGCCTTGGGTTGGTCCTACACAGAACAGAGGCCTCTTTAGTCTCAAGGTTTACTCCCCCCCCCAAGTTCTTACCATGGAGACATATCAAGATGGGTAACTGTGTTAGTCTTTCAGTGGGGTCTCGTAATGATTACATTGCCGAGATCGTACATACCATTAGGTATGAAACACCCCGGCCATGCCGCGTACACTATATTGACGACGGTCTTTAAACTCTGGACGAGCCAGCGTATCTGACCAGTACAACGAACTCGAAATGGAGGCCTCCCGGGCCTAATAATAGAAAACAGCAAGAGTCCAGTAGCACCTTAAAGATTAACATTTGTGGCAGGGCAGGAGATTTTGTGAGTCTCGGCTCACTGCCATGGAGCTAGATCAAGATGGGTGGCTGTGTTAAGAACATAAGAGAACATAAGAGAAGCCAGTGTTGAATCAGGCCAATGGCCCATCTAGTCCAACACTCTGTCACACAGCGGCCAAAATATACCAGGGGCCATCAGGAGGTCCAGCAGTGGGGCCAGGACACCAGAAGCCCTCCCACTGCTGCCCCCTCCAGCACCAAGAATAGAGTGCATCACCTGCCCCAGACTGAGAGTTCCCATCTATACCCTGTGGCTAATAGCCACTGATGGGCTTCTGCTCCATAAGTTTATCTAATTCCCTCTTGAAACTGTCCATGCTTGTAGCTGCCACCACCTCCTGTGGCAGTGAATTCCATATGTTAATCACTCTTTGGGTGAAGAAGGACTTCCTTTTATCTGTTCTAACCCGACTGCTCAGCAATTTCATGGAGTGCCCACGAGGTCTTGTATCGCGAGAAAGGGAGAAAAGTACTTCCTTCTCAACCTGCTCCATCCCATTCATAATCTTATAAACCTCGATCATGTTAGTCTGTCTGTAGCAGTAGAAAAGAGCAGGAGTCCAGCGGCACCTGAAAGACATTTGTGGCAGCAGGACAGGAGTTTTGGTGAGTCAGGGCTCACTTCTAGATCAAGACGGGGAGCCCTGTTAGTCTGTCTGTAGCAGTAGAAAAGAGCCAGAGTCCAGGAGCACCTTCAAGGCTAACAAAATGTGCGGCCGGGGAGGAGCTTTCCTGATTCCCACGGAGACAGATCAAGATGAGCAGCCCTGTTAGTCTGTCTGTAGCAGGAAAAAAGAGCCAGAGTCCAAGACCACCTTGAAGACTCAACAAAATATATGGCAGGATAGGTGAGTCAGGGCTCACTTCTTCGGAACAGTGACTCATGAAACCTCCTCCTACCCTGACACATTTTTTTTAAAAGTCTGTAAACTGCTGCTGGACTCTTCCTACTCAGTTCCACCCAGAATTCCCAATGCCTCCCCTATCTCCCCCCCACCGGCCGCTGGCCTACTCTGCAGGGCGGCTGTAACGCTCTCTACCCTTCCACCCATCGCTCCAGCCACTTCGAACCCTGCATGGGAATTCTCAGTGCGCTGCTTCGGAGAGGGGGCGGCGACAGGCTGGCCAAGAAGGCGGCGCTTTTCCCCGGGCCCCATCCCTTCCCCTTCACCGCCACCCCCGACCCACCCAGCCCGGACCACACGCACCCTGCCGCCGCCGCCGCCGCCGCCGCCGGGGCGCCCGGGCGAGAGGAGCGGGGCTCCCTCCTCCAGCTCCTGAGCCGACAAGTACCAGCCCCGCGCCCAGTTGAGGCTCCCGAGCCGCGGGCGGAGGGGAGGCGGCGGCGGAGGAGGAGGAGGCGGCCGCGGCCGCCGCGCTTCCATGGGGCCGGACGCGGAGAACTCCCGGCCGAGGGAGCCGGCAGAGACGGCCAGGAGGGACCGCCTGGAGGGCGGCGCCTCGTTCCTGAAGGGGCCGGGCCGGCGAGCGCGCAAGGACGGCCTCCCTCCTCCCCGCCTCCACGGCGGCGGCGGCGGCCTGATGATGAGGCGAGCGCGCCCGGGAGGGCGGGCAGGCAGGCAGGCAGGCGGAGGCCGGCATGAGGTGAGCGGGGCCGGGGCTCGGGAGGGATGGTCAATGCTCCCTCTAAGCTGCGGAGTCCTGGGAGCAAAAATTCCACCTTGTGAGCGAGCTGCATCAATTAGTTTGCTCTGGAGCCGTCCCCTTCCTGAGCCAAGACGAAAATGTGGGAGTTGCAGGCTCCAAACTCAGCTTAGAGGGAACGCTGGTGGGGGTCCCCCGTCCTCTCCGCTTCAGATGGCTGAGGGGGGCCCGAGGACGCTCGAGGCGGCTGGTTTTTTGCTCGCTTTGCTGCTGCTGTTGTTGTCTTTTGCCCCCGCCCGAGGAGCTCACGAGGGCGCGTCGCTGCCCTTTGGGGGCAGCGTTTTTTGGGCTGCAGACGCCCAGTGGCTTTGCTTGCTTGCATAAGGGTGGTGCTCAAGAACCTAAGGAAGAGGCGTTGTTGGATCAGACCAGGGGTCCGTCTGGCCCAGCGTCCTTTCTCACACAGGGGCCAGCCAGTTCCTCTGCAGGGCCAATATACAGGGCAGAGAGGCCGAGGCCTTCCTTGGAACATCAGAAGAGCCCTGCTGGATCAGACCAGTGGTCCATCTAGTCCAGCATCCTGCCTTCACACAGTGGCCTACTAGTTCCTCTGGAGGGCCAACAACAGGGCAGAGAGGCCGAGGCCTTCATTAGAACATAAGAAGGTCCTTGCTGGATCAGACCAAGTGGCCCAGCTAGGTCCCACATCCTGTCTCAGCGGAGGCCAACCAGTTCCTCGGGAGGGCCAACAATAGGGCACAGAGGCCGAGGCCTTCATAAGAAGAGCCCTGCTGGATCAGGCCAGTGGTCCATCCAGTCCAGCATCCTGTCTCACACAGGGGCCAGCCAGTTCCTTGGGAGGGCCAACAACAGGGCAGAGAGGCAGAGGCCTTCATTAGAACCTAAGGAGAGGTCCTGCTGGATCAGATCAATGGCCCAGCTAGGTCCCACATCCTGTCTCACACAGAGGCCAACCAGTTCCTCAGGAAGGCCAACAACAGGGCAGAGAGGCTGAGGCCTTCATAAGAACAGAAAAGAGCCCTGCTGGATCTGACCAGTGGTCCATCTAATCCAGCGTCCTTTCTCACACTTTGGCCAACCAGTTCCTCTGGAGGGCCAACAACAGGGCATAGAGACTGAGGCCTTTATTAGAACATCAGAAGAACCCTGCTGGATCAGACCAGTGGTCCATCTCGTCCAGCATCCTTTCTCACACAGAGGCCAACTAGATCCTCAGGAGGGCCAACAACAGAGGCCGAGACCTTCATAAGAACAGAAGAAGTGGAGGAGGAGATTGGATTTATACCCTGCCCTTCGCTAGCCGAAGGAGTCTCAGAGCGGCTTACAAACTCCTTTCCGTTCCCCTCTCCACAACAGACACCCTGTGAGGTAGGTGGGGCTGAGAGAACTCTCCTGAGAACTGCCCTTGAGAGAACAGCTCTGAGACAACTTGTTACTGACCCACGGTCACCCAGCTAGCTGCAAGTGGAGGAGTGGGGAATCAAACCCAGTTCTCCCAGATTAGAGTCTGCACGCTTAACCACTACACCAGGAGACCAGCTGGATCAGACCAGTGTTCCATTGAGTCCAGCATCCTGTCTCACATGGGCCAACCAGTTCCGTTGTAGGTCCAACAACAGGGCATAGAGGCCAAGGCCTTCCACAGATAAAAACATCAGAAAAGCCCTGCTGGATCAGACCAGTGGTCCATCTAGTCCAACATCCTTTCTCACACAGTGGGCAACTAGTTCCTCTGTAGGGCCAGCAAGAGGGCAGAGAGAACGAGGCCTCCCCCTGATATTGCCTCCTGGCTCTGGGATTCAGAGGTTTAGTGACTCTGAATGTGGAGGTTCCCCTCAGCCACCATGGCTAGTAGCCACTGATAGACTTGTCCTCCATGAATCTATCTAATCCCCTTTGAAAGCTGTTTAATCCTGTGGCTGTCACGACATCCTCTGGCAGTGAATTCCACCTTTTAATCACAGTCTGTGTAAAGTATCCTTTTGTCCGTCCTGAACCTACTGCCCATCAGCTTCATTGAATGCGCTCAAACTCGAGTATTTTGAGAGAGGGAGGGAAATTTCCCTTTGTCAGTTCTCTCTACCCTAAGCATAATTTTATAAACCTCTATCATGCCACCCCCCTTAGGTGTCTCTTTTCTGACCTGAGAAGTCCCAGATTCTTCAGCCTTTCCTCACAAGGAAGGGGCTCCAACCCCCTGATCATCTCGGTTGCCTCCTCTATAGCTTTTCCAGCTCTGCATTGTCCTTTTTCAATATAGGGTAACCAGAACTGAACACAGGATTCCAAAGGAGGCTGCACCAGAGATCTATACAGGGGCATTACTACATTGGCCATTTTATTCTCAGTCCCTTCCCTAATAATCCCTAACACAGAGTTTGCCTTTTTGCCGCTGCAGCACACTGGATTGACACTTTCCTTGAGCTGTCCACTAGGACCCCAAGATCTTTTCCCCTCTCAGTCTCAGCAAGTTCAGGCCCCCGTTAGCCTATACTTGAAGTTAGGATTTTTTGTCTGTTCGTCAGCCGCCTATAGCAGGAACCTGAAAAGGCAGCATAAAAGTATTCTAAATATGACATATGATTTATTTATGTCATTCATAAACAAGGGTTGCCTGTCTTAGGTGAGGCCTGGAGATCCCTGGAATTGCAAGTGATTTCCAGACTATGAAGATCCGTTCCTCTGGAGAAAATGGCTGCTTTGGAGGGTGCTGAGCTCCCTGCCCTAGAGCTGCCAACCTTCTGGTCGGGGCTGGAGATCTCTTGGGATTACAGCTGGTCTCCAGGTGACAGAGAGCCATTCCCCTGGAGAAAATGGATGCTTTGGAAGGTAGACTCTATGTCCAGGGCTATTTTGGGGCAGGAACGCACAGGAACGGAGTTCCGGCTGGCTCCCGAGTTGGCCATGCCCAGCAGGAACTCATTAACATAACAGGCCACACCCAACAGCAGAAACTCATTAGGATTGGCTACATCAGGGGTGTGTGGCCTAACATGCAAAGGAGTTCCTGCTACAAAAAAAAGCCCTGGGTATTGACAACAAACAAGGTAAACAGAATAAGAAGCAAAAGGTGGGTGTGGCTGGATGACCACACTTCTGCTAACATGGGGGTGTGGCCTGATAGGCTAATGAGCTGTGCTGTCAGGGGTGTGGTCTAATATGCTAATAATTTTCTGCTGTTGGGTGTGGCCTATTATGCTAATGAGTTCCTGCTGGGCTTTTTCTACAAAAAAAGCCCTGTCGATGTCATTATACCCCACTAAGTTCACTCCACTCCCCCCAACCCTGCTCCTCCCCCCAAAATCTTCAGAAATTTCCCATCATGGAGCTGGCAACCCTACATCATCACTCCAAAGGCCTTCCTTTTCAGGCTCCCATTAGTCTCCAGGAATTGTCCAACCTGGAGATGACAACCCTATTTATACTGTGCCCCCTCCCATGGGGGAGTGAAAGTGATTTATATCATTCTCCTCTATTCCATTTTATCCTCACAACAACGACCCTGTGAGGTGGGTTAGGCTGAGAGGATGCGACTGGGCCAAGGGGTCTCCAAGGAGCTTGGGGGGCAGCATTTGCTGTTGTTCTTTCCTCCATTTTATCCTCCCAACAACCCTGCGAGGTAGGCGAAGCAAAGATTCTCCCAATGAGTTCTGTGGGTGAGTGGGGATTTGAACCCGATCCCCAGCCCTCCATAGCTCATCGCTCCAGTCACCCATACCAGCACTGATAATATCTAGTGCATTTGTATGCTGTCCTTTCTCCCAAGGATCGGAGAGGTGGTATGCATGGTTGTTGGAGCCCCATTGTGCCCTCACAACAATCCTGTGAGGTGGGTGGGGGTGAGATGATGTGACTGGCCCAATGAGCTTCATGGGAGAATGGGGACTGGAACCCGAATCTCCCACTTCTGGCCCAACCGTAACCATTATACCATACAAACAGGGACTCACAAGGACTTGTGGGGATCACTTCATTTCCTCTGTATCCCCTTCCCCAAACTACTAGATTTCCTCGAAAGGAAGATGAACCTGAATGCAAGACAAACCTCTTGAAAATGTTACACACAAAAGAAGTTTTAATTATTGGACATCATTGTAACTGCAAATTCAAGATGACCATTCTTTTTTATTTTGTTGTTGTGGTCGTTCAGTTGCACAGTCGAGTCCAACTCTTCGCGACCCCACGGACCACATCATGCCAGGCCCTCCTGTCTTCTGTCATCCTCTGGAGTTTGCTTAATTTCATTTTTGATACCTGTGTAAAAACCTAGTCTCGCACTTGAGTAAATACTGTACTTCATCTTTCCTTCTAGCAGCCCCCATATCACCTCCTCTTTCCAGTTTGTTGTAGTGCTTAAGAGCAGGGACTCTAATCGGGGAGAACTGGGTTCGATTCCTTACTCCTTCACATGCAGCTGCAGGTGTGACCTTGGGGCAGTCATAAGTTCTTTCAGAGCTGTTCCCTCAAGGATAGTTCTCAGGAGAGCTTTCTCAGCCCCACCTACCTCACAGGGTGTTTGTTGTGGGGAGGGGAAGGGAAAGGGATTGTAAGCCGCTCTGAGACTCCTTTGGGTAGTGAAGGGCGGGGTATAAATCCAATCTGTTTTTCTTCCCTGCTTTCTTCTCTTCTTCCCACTCAACCTTTCTTTTATTTCTTTTATTTTTTATTAGTTTGAAGCATTTCTGTGCTGCCTTTCCACTCAAATGGTGTCCCCAAGGCAGGATCCTATTTGTCTGCCCACATTCACCTGTGCCAACTTTCTGTATTATTTATTTTCTCCATTTGTACTCCACTTTTTTCCTCAATGGGGACCCAAGCAGCTGCAATTGTTCGCCTTTCCTCTGTTTTAGCCTTACAACATCCCTGTGGGGTAGATTAGGCTGAGAGTGTGTGATTGACCCAGGGCCAGCTAGCTAGTTCCATGGCAGAGTAGGGATTTGAATCTGGGTCTCCCTGATCCTAGTCCAACACTACGCCACTCTAGCTCTCAGCTTCCCTCCCCCTGGGAATAGTCTAGCTAAGTTTCAAAACTTGTGCAGTGGCAAGTCATTCAGGTGAGTCGTGGCCACTGCTAGGCATGGCCAAGTCACGCAAGTTGTGTGGAAGCTGAAGCGGGGCTCAGGTGAGTTGTACAGCATAAGTTACGTGATAGCCGCCACTCCACCTGGGTGAGTTATGGTAGCAAGGTGCATGATGGTTGCTGCTGGGCCTGGCTCCAGGGCAGGAGGGGGGGAGCAGGCAGATCAAAATAGCCCCGGAAAGGGCTCTTCAGACCAAGGTTTGAAGGATGACAATATTGTTGTGGTTGCCTAGCAACTCCCACAATGGCCACTGAGATCTCCTTTCTTAGAGATATAGGCACTCCTTTTATTATTTGTGGTGACATTAACTCTGTTTCTTTGCTTCAGATTTTTCTGTAAACCTGGGGCTTTGCTCAAGTTTGTAGAAAGATCTGTCTTGGCTGTATTCATGGCTCCAGTCTCCAGATTTCTTTATCCACAGATGGAGCCATGATTGAGAATTAGATACATTGATTCCTGTTTTGGAGGTCTGTCAGCAACAACTATTATACATGCTTTGGAGCTTATATGTTCAGGTTCAACACAGCTCTGATTACCAGGTCAGACTAAAGGGTGGGGCATTGTTCTTCAGACTTGGGTTTCTCACTGAAATGCGGGATTCTGACCCTTTATCGCAGATGTTTCTTGGGATCCAGAGCTACTGTGTTTGTTCTGATTAAAAACCTTTCTGTAGACAGAAACATGTGGAGGTTCAAGGCTGCTTAAACATTCTGTTTTCAGGTGCCCTCAAGTCTTGCCAGACAGGTGGGGGCCTCCACTCATGCTCAGAGGCACTCTTTTAATGCAGGGTTAAGATAACAGGTTCCTTGTGTGCGATTCTGCCTCAGATGAACATTTGGTAAATCTAGATGTGGAGGGGTTATGCAGTTGATAAGGAAAAGGCATTCTGTACGTGTCTTTTGAGGCCTCGTTATTACATCCCATTTCCAGGATAAGCCTCTATCACAGAAAGAATGGGGTTCTGGGTGAAATCTTAGGTGCTCAATCAGTTGATTCTGCTGCATAAAAGATTGACAGTTCGGTGTAGTGGTTAGGAGCGCAGACTCTAATCTGGGAGAACTGGGTTTGATTCCCCATTCTTCCACATGCAGCTGCTGGTGTGACCTTGGGTCAGTCACAAGTTCTCTTAGAGCTGTTCTCTCAAGGGCAGTTCTCCAAAGAGCTCTCTCAGCCCCACCTACCTCATAGGGTGTCTATTGTGGGGAGAGGAAAGGAAGGTGATTGTAAGCCGCTCCAAGGCTCCTTCGGGTAGTGGAAGGCGGGGTATAAATCCAATGGCGTCTTCTTCATGAAGATGAATCAAACAATCTGAGCGGGTTCTAAAAACATAATTTGAAGGTACCCGAAGGTCAGTACAATCCAAACAATATTTATTTGGCAATTACTCCTGTTGATTTCAGTAGGACTTCCTTTCACATAAATGTATGGACTGCAGCAATAGTTCTGTGTCTAACATAAAGCACGGGTCTAGGGGTGCACCTTGGTGTTTAGTCATGCCGGCCACATGACCACAGAAACGTCTTTGGACAGCGCTGGCTCTTCGGCTTTGAAACAGAGATAAGCACCGCAACCCTAGAGTCAGATTCGACTGGCTTTCGAGCAAGGGAACCTTTACCTTTACCTTTTAGGGGTGCCTTAAAGACTGTATGTGTGCAGAAAGCACCATTAAGTCAGAGCCAAGTTATGATGACCCTGTAGGGTTTTCAAGGCAACAGTCGTTCAGAGGTCATTTGCCGTTGCCCGGCTCTGCACATTGACCCTTGGCTTCCTTGGCCATCTCCTGTCCAAATACTAACCCCGACCGACCTTGCTTAATTTCTGAGATCTGATCCAGGCCAGGGCCCATCCCAAGCTTGCCTTCCGGTGGAAACGACCAAAGTCTTGGTGCAAATCTCTTTAGTTTGCTAGAGCAAGGTACTTCGACTGATATAGGGCAATTCCGTAGAATCTGTTCAACTTTAATCTCGCCCTTTCTCCAACAAGCCCAGGGCAGCACACGTGGTTTTCTCTTCCTTCATTTTATCCTTAAAACGAGTCTGTGAGGTAGGTTAGGCTGAGACCTTCATGACAGTGCAGGGATTCAAATTGGGGGTCCCCTGGTCCCAGCCCGACACTCTAATAACTGCACCACACTAGATCCGATGCAAACGGAAGTGGTTTTATGAGAACAGGACAGCCGTGCATAGTTGTAGGATTTCCTCTCTTTTAATGGAATTCTTACCTAATGTCTGTAAAATGAATGATTTCCCTTCTAGGATTTTCAGGCAATTAAATGGCTTCTTTGCTAGACTCCCGAAAATAAAACCTTTTGGAACGACTGCATCGAATACATCACTTCCAGCTGTCTGGGCGCTTTGGGGGCAGTCTTTTGATCGGCTGCCCGGACGTCTCTCAGCAGCTCAGAGGAATCATTTCTTCACCATGCCAGAGATGCTGGACAGTCAAGCTGACCTTGACCTGTACACGCCTCATCCCAGAGTACGCGGGATGACCACCCTGGACCGAGCTGCTTTCTCAAAGGAAGTTGTTGTCCCAGCGCTCCGGGTTAAGAAAGACATCCTTCACAAAGTGGGGAAGTCTATCAGAGGCATCCTCCTCCAGCGGCCACGACTAAAGAGAGTTGTTGACAATCCAGGAGATGAAGGCAAAAGTTTAATTTTGTTGGATCCTCATCAGATTCCTGCGGACTATTCACTGGGTGAAGCAGAGCAAGAGGCCCTAAAGAGCTTCGACGTCAGCCCCGAGGTACTCAAGTATAACCTGGAACTCACCTATGATAATTTCAAGGTGGAAGAAGTTCTGCAAGCTGTGCTTCCGGAGGGTCAGGAAGTGACCACGTCATTCAGCAGGGTCGGCCATATAGCGCACATGAATCTGAGAGACCACCAGCTGCCCTACAGACATTTAATCGGTATGTAAGACCGATCGCGCGTACAAGACCCTTTCTGGTTGTCCACCATTTCAATGGTTTCCTAAGGCTCAATTCTGTTGCGATTCAGTGATTGCTTTAGGAGGGAATAAAAGAGAATTTTAGTTATTGCTGTAGAACAGAGGGCCCCTCCCCCAACCTTTTTCAAGCTTAGAACCATAGAATCATGGAGTTGGAAGGGAGGACCTCCGGGGTCATCTCGTCCAACCCCCTCCTTTTGTTGTTGTTCAGTCGCACAGTCGAGTCCGACTCTTCGCGACCCCATGGACCAGATCACGCCAGGCCCTCCTGTCTTCCGCTGTCCGCTGAAGTTTGCTCAATTTCATGTTCGTTGCATCGATGACACTGTCTAACCACCTCATCCTTTGCCGTCCCCTTCTTCTTTGACCTTCAGTCTTTCCCAGCATCAGGGTCTTCTCCAGTGAGTGCTCCCTTCTCATTGGGTGGCCAAAGTATTTGAGCTTCAGCTTCAGGATCTGGCCTTCCAGGGAGCAATCAGGGTTGATTTCTTTTAGGATTGACTGATTTGATCTCCTTGCAGTCCAAGGGACTCTCAAGAGTCTTCGCCAACCCCCTGCACAATGCAGGAAATTCACAAATACCTCCCCCCCACACACACACCCCTATTGACTCCATGCCCAGAAGATGACAAAAAAAGCCTCCAGGATCCCTGGCCAAACCAGTCTGGAGAAAAATTCCTGCCTGACCGTAAAGTGTCGATCAGCATTTCCCTGGGCGTGTAAGAAAGGGCCATGAGAACTAAGCCCTGAGGCAGCCCTTCCTGCCCTCCTTCTCATGATCTGCCCAAGTTCACAGAATCAGCATGGCTGTCAGATGGCCATCTAGCCTCTGTTTGAAAACCTCCCAAGAAGGAGAGCCCACCACCTCCCGAGGAAGCCTGTTCCACTGAGGAACCGCTCTAACGGTCAGGAATTTCTTCTTAACGTTTCGCCGCTGGTTCTGGTCCGACCTCCTGGTCCAACAGAAAGCAGCTCTGTCCCGTCCTCTATTTGAGAGCCCTTCAAGAGCTTGAAGATGGGTGATCAGATCACCGCTCAGCTTGGGTTCACCTTGGGACTTCTGACACAGGGTGGTGGGCACCACTCCAGAATGGCTGCAGCAGGAGGCGGGGCCAGCCACATAACCTCAGGGAGGAAGGCGATGCGTAGTTCTTGTAGTAGCTCTTCAGCATTTCAGGCAGAATCTCTGTTTAGTAGGAGCCCTGTTTAAAATGAGCACGCACAGTCACAGGGTGAAGATCCCTGCGCTGTGGTGGCAGCTGTTGCTGAAGCAACTTTTTAAAAAAATCTCCACAGCCAATCAGAATCTCTGCAGGGCAAATGTCCCATCTGGCCCCACCCACTTCCTAAAACCACTTGGCAGGCACCACGGCGCCCACAGGCACTGTGTCGGGGATCCCTGCCTCAGAAAGCGTTTTGGACAGGGCTGATTCCAGGTTTCGGGAGGCCCTGGGCAGAAAGTGTTCAGGGACCCCCTTCCCTCCTCTGCCTACCACCAGCCAGTTTGGTGTAGTGGTTAGGGGCGTGGACTCTAAACTGGGAGAACCAGGTTTGATTCCCCACGCCTCCACATGCAGCTGCTGGTGTGACCTTGGGTCAGTCACAAGTTCTCTCAGAGCTGTTCTCTCAAGGGCAGTCCTCGAGAGGGCTCTCTCAGCCCCACCTACTTCACAAGGGTGTCTGTTGTGGGGAGGGGAAGGGATTGTAAGCCGCTCTGAGACTCCGTCAGGTAGTGAAGGGCAGCGTATAAATCCAACTCTTCTCTCTTCTTCAGCCTCCAGCTTACAGCTTCCTTCCCCCCATCCACCTGCCAGCCCCACACCTGCCTGTGGACCCTTCCTCCACCTACTCATGAGCCCTCCCACTGCATGCACTCATGGCTGCCCACAGTCCCTTTCCCAGATGATACCAGGAAGTGGGCAACAAGGAGTGCAGCCACTGTGGCCACCATCCACTACTTGGTGCCACCTTCCCTGGCAGCACTGGGCAGTATATGTGCAGCGGAGAATATGGGTGACAGAGTGCTCATGAGTGGTCGGGGGGGAGGGTGCACTGGCGGGTGGCAAGGCAGATACAGGAGCACCCAAAGCTGCCTTGTACTGAAATGTCTTACAGCATGACACGTAATGCATGTAAAGCATTTAGGACTTAGAGGGCCAGTGTGGTGTAGTGGTCAAGAGCGGCAGACTACTCTGGAGAACCGGGTTCGATTCCCCACTTCTCCACATGTAGCCAGCTGGGTGACCTTGGGCAAGCCATCGTTCTCTCAGAACTGTTCTCTTGGGAGCAGTTCTCTCAGAGCTCTCTCAGCCCCACCTGCCTCACAGGGCATCTGTTGTGGGGAGAGGAAGGGAAGGAGATTGTAAGCTGCTCTGAGACTCCTTCGGGTAGTGAAGGGCAGGGTATAAAAACCAACTCTTCTTTGGTGTTTGGTGTCGTGGTTAAGTGCATGGACTCTAATCTGGGAGAACCGGGTTTGATTCCCCACTCCTCCGTTTGCAGCTGCTGGATGACCTTCGGCAAGCCATAGTTCTTTCAGAGTTGTTCTCTCAGGAGCAGTTCTCTCAGAGCTCTCCCAGCCCCACCTACCACACAGGGTGTCTGTTGTGGGGAGGGGAAGGGACAGGAGTTTGTAAGTCGCTCTGAGACTCCAAGTGAAGGGCGGGGTATAAATCCAATCTCCACCTCCTCCTCCTCATTATCATCGTCCTCCTCATCTTCCTTCTCCTCTTCTTCTGAATCAGACCCTTGGTCCATCAAAATCACTACTGTCTACTCAAGACTGGCAGCAGCTCTCCAGGGTCTCGGGCAGAAGTCTTTCACATCACCTACTGCTTGGTCCTTTTAACTGCTGATGCTGGGGATTGAACCTGGGACCTTTTGCATGCCAAGGAGATGCCCCAGCACAGAGTCACAGTTGGTAGCAGCAGGCCTGGTGCCCTGGCAGGGTCTGCTGAAACCGGCCTTGGTTTCAGACATGGAAATCACTGTGAATTTTAAATGCTTCACATACATTATGTGTCACGCTGTAAGACATTTACAAATATTTTTGATTTTTAAAAAGTGTGCTTTCTGTAAAAGAGTAGAGAAATGACTAACCGATGAGGACAGCAACATCTGAAGGGCTGACCAGCATACGCAGGGTCACAGTCAAATCCTAAAGTGCAGTCAGGATCCAGAGATCTGTCTGTGGGTGAGCACGATGCATCAGTTTCCTGTTTGGTATTGTGAGAAACGAATGGTTCTTGCATGTGTAATTCTCTGTGAATGAAGCGCCCAAGACTACTGTCCTAAACAGAGTTAAGTCCTTCAAAGCCCTTCAGAGTCAACAGGCTTATAAGGTTTGATTCTGGGCTGGATGGCACTGCAGTTCACATGAGTTTCAGAGGCTTGGGCAGTATGGAAGTATACGATATAGAGCACTTGCTGAAGTGGAACAAGTTCTAGGTCAAGTTCCCCACCCCAACCCCACCGAATACGTTCACATTGGCTGCTGTTGGTGTGAACAGGGAAATACACAATGGCCTTGAGGAAGGAAAATGTCTGCTGTGTCAGCATCAGAACGTGGATAAATACAGAAAAAGAAACCCTTGTCCTTTTGTTCTGGAGGATTATATTTACATGAAGCAGGAAAAATGGGGAAATAATTCCCCACCCACCGACCCCTGAGCTGTTTCAGCACAGGAAATTGGCTGGGGGGGGCACTTTCTCCCCCACAATGGCATTCAAAGCCCAAACAAGCTCTCCTTGGGTTTTTTAAAAAAGTCATTCCCCACAACGGCTGTATGTCTGCAGGGAATCTGAGTTGAGACTGGAGAGCATGGGCCCAGTTCTTTAAAGACATGCACATTCAGCTTGGCACGCAGTGACTTTTCAGTGCCTCAGAGTAGACAGTGCTTCGGCTTTGTATTAGGCGGCCTCACACGTTTACATTTGAGTGGCATGCAACCGTACTTCATCGCACAATTCTATGCCGTGTCCTTACGTCCTCTGTCTTTCAGGCCAAGTTGTCATTGACAAGAATCCAGGACTCACTTGCGCCGTAAATAAAACCAATATCATAGACAGCGCCTATCGAAACTTTAAAATGGAGGTGCTCGCCGGAGAGGAAGCCAGTATGATAACCAAGGTATATGACTCTTTTGGTAGCGTTTCCCTGCTGCGAGGGAAGGGTTAAAAGTCCCGACACTGAGGAAGCAGATGCAGCGAAGAGCAGACGTCATGGAAAGGTGAAGTCAAACACATTAATGCCGTCTTCCTCTCAGATCTCCAGACTTGGCAGGCTGCGGATGTGTGTTCCCCGATGGCCCAGTCTAGCCAGGATGAAATCACAGCTCTGTTCGGGAGACTCTGGGAGCAAGACTAGAACTTAGGGGCTGGTTGAATTTAGAGCCTTTAATCCCCACCCCAAATCAAGGACGTTAACCGACACATGCACAGCTATCGCTCCGAGAATTAGTTGAGAAACCAGATCCTGTCTTCTTGTCTGTTTAGAAATATACTTACTTCCAGGGCTATTTTGGGGCAGGAACGCACAGGGACGGAGTTCCGGCTGGCTCCCAAATTGGCCACGCCCAGCAGGAACTCATTAGCATAATAGGCCACACCCAACAGCAGAAACTCATTAGGACTGGCTACATTAGGGCTGTGTGGCCTAACATGCAAAGGAGTTCCTGCTACAAAAAAAAGCCCTGGGTTTTGACAACAAACAAGGTAAAGAGTGATTAACATATGGAATTCACTGCCACAGGAGGTGGTGGCAGCTACAAGCATGGACAGTTTCAAGAGGGAATTGTATAAACATATGGAGCAGAAGTCCATCAGTGGCTATTAGCCACAAGGTATAGATGGGAACTCTCAGACTGGGGCAGATGATGCACTCTGTTCTTGGTGCTGGGGGGCAGCTACAAGCATGGATGGCTTCAAGAGGGAACTTGGAGCAGAGGTCCATCAGTGGCTATTCGCCACAAGGTATAGATAGGGATCTCTGGGGCAAGTGATGCTCTGTATTCCTGGTGCTTGGGGGAGGCAGCAGTGGGAGGGCTTCTAGTGTCCTGGCCCCACTGCTGAACCTCCTGATGGTACCTGGTATTTTTGGCCACTGTGTGACAGAGTGTTGGACTGGATGGGCCATTGGCCTGGTCCAACATTGGCTTCTCTTATGTTCTTATGTAAAAGGAGACTGAGCGGAGACATGATTGCTCTCTTTAAATATTTGAAAGGCCGTCATTGGGAGGAGGGCAAGGAGCTGTTCCAGTTGGCAGCAGAGGAGAGGACCCGAAGCAACGGGTTTAAATTACATGCAGAAAGGTATCGGCTGGATATCAGGAAAAGCTCTTTCACGGTCGGAGTGGTTCAAAGGTGGAATCGGCTGCCTAGGGAGGTGGTGAGCTCCCCTTCGCTGACAGCTTTCAAGAAGAGGCTGGACGCATATTCGTCAGAGATGCTTTTGGCTGGTCCTGCATTGGGCAGGGGGTTGGACTAGATGGTCTGTATGGCCCCTTCCAACTCTATGGTTCTTGGATTCTACTTTAAGAACATAAGAGAAGCCATGTTGGATCAGGCCAGTGGCCCATTTGGTCCGACACTCTGTGTCACACAGTGGCCAAAAACCAGGTGCCACCAGGAGGTCCACCAGTGAGGCCAGAACTCCCAAAGGCCTCCCACTGTGGCCCCCCAAAGCACCAAGAAGACAGAGCATCACTACCCCAGACAGAGTGTCTCATCTGTACCATGTGGCTAGTAGCCATTCATGGACCACTGCTCCCTATGTTTATCCTATCCCCTCTCGAAGTTAGGTCATAACTGATTGTCATTCAATGTGCATAGCACTGGATAATGTAAGCACCAAAAGACAGGCCCAAGCCCCAGGGCATTTGCAATCTAAACTTTGGACAGCAATGGGAGATTTAAAAAAAAAGAAGTGTAAGACTGGAGAAGCAAGATTAGCCAAGGGCGAGCACAAAGGAACACAGGCAAAAGGAGGGGCAGATGGAGAGAAAGGGAGCTGTGTCGGAGGGCCCCTGGAGCAGATGTGCTCTCTGAGGGCCCTGCTCATTGCACCGGTGGGAGATCTGTGATTTGGATTTCCCACCATTTCCAAAAAGGCTCAAAGCAGCTGCAAGGGGGCCTTGGTTCCAATAAGGAAATGGAGGTTAACCATTTTCCTCTGGTCACATAGACACATGCAAACACATGGCTATTTTCCCTACCATGGGAGGCCTGCGTGTCTTTATGTTTTCCTTCTTTTGGACCAATAGCAGCTCTGGGACTGCAGTTGAGGTTGCTAAAATAGTACGGGGGGGAATGGCTAGACCATCTTGGCTCCGATCTGGATCAAGCGTCTCCTGGCTGGGTTTGTTTGCATTTTTTTTTAGGAGTGGGAGATCCTGCTTGCAGATCTCTCAGGTCATGTGTGAGCCGGTCCTAAAGCTGCAATCTGAACATAAGAGAAGCCAATGTTGGATCAGGCCAATGGCCCATCCAGTCCAACACTCTTGTCAGACAGTAGCCAAAAATAATAGGGGCCATCAGGAGGTCCAGCAGTGCGGCCAGGACAGTAGACAGGACATCCAGGGATGTGCCCTTGAACCTCCCCTGCTGGCCATGGGATTCGGCGAACTCACAAGAGCTCTTCTTTTCCATAACCAGCATCAGCAAAGCCCAAAAGTCTTTATTTTATCGTGTTTACTTTCCTCTCGATCCTGCTAATATTCTGTCTAGATATATTCTTAGCCATAAGTAGATTTGGGGATGGGGGTATACCACTCCATGAAACTGCTGAGCAGTCGGGTTAGAACAGATAAAAGGAAGTCCTTCTTCACCCAAAGAGTGATTAACAGATGGAATTCACGGCCACAGGAGGTGGTGGCAGCTGCAAGCATGGACAGTTTCAAGAGGGAATTAGATAAACATATGGAGCAGAAGTCCATCCGTGGCTATTAGCCACAGGGTATAGATGGGAACTCTCAGTCTGGGGCAGGTGGTGCACTCTATTCTTGGTGCTGGAGGGGGCAGCAGTGGGAGGGCTTCTGGTATCCTGGCCCCACTGCTGGACCTCCTGATGGCACCTGGTATTTTTGGCCACTGTGTGACAGAGTGTTGGACTAGATGGTCCATTGGCCTGATTCAACATTGGCTTCCCTTATTTTCTTATGACTTTGACTGCTGAGAGATTAGTTGAATGACTGTTGGCTTGTTGCAGGTTAAAGAAAATTACATCACATACGAATTTGATTTTTCCAAAGTCTACTGGAACCCCCGCCTCTCCACGGAGCACTCGCGCATCGTCGATCTCTTGAAGCCGGGAGACTTCCTCTTCGACGTCTTTGCAGGGGTGGGGCCTTTCACCGTCCCGGCAGCAAAGAAGAAGTGCGTCGTGTTTGCGAACGACCTGAACCCCGACTCCTACAGCTGGCTGCAGCACAACTGCAAGTTAAATAAGGTGGACCAGAAAGTCCGCGTCTTCAACATGGACGGCCGGGACTTCTTGGAGGGGCCCGTGAAGGAAGCCCTCACTCAGCAGCTCGCCTTGAAGGACCGGACACACGCCTTGCATATCGTCATGAACTTGCCAGCCATGGCCATCGAATTCCTGGATGTCTTCAGGCACCTCCTGGACGGAGAGCCGGGTAGTGCTGACCTTCCCACGGTGCACTGCTACAGTTTCTCAAAGCATGATGAGCCGGCGCGAGATGTGCAGGAACAAGCAGAAGCCCGCCTGGGGACTTCCTTAGAGGGCCGCTGTTCCGTGGAGCTGGTGAGGAACGTGGCGCCCCATAAGGAAATGATGCGCATTAGCTTCCGCATCCCAGCTGAGTTGTTGCACAAGGAGCAGCCTTCCTGTGCAGGTAAATTTGCCAGAATAGGAGGATGCAGAATTGCTGTGAAGATTTAGTGCTTATTGTGCTTTGAAACTGAGACATGGGATTCCTAAACAATGATCCCAGGTGGGCTCTGAGTAGGGCTTCCAAGCCCCCAAAGGGGGACTGCTCCGCCCTCCCGGGTCCTGTTATTCACTGCCACTTTTTTTAAAAAAAGCATCCTCATTTTACTGGTAGTGACAAAGGGTAGCTCTAGGAATTGCCAGGAACTTTATGGTTTTACCATAGAGTTTCCAGCCAACCCCTAGAGCTACCCTTTGTCATTTCCAGTAAGTGCACGAGGCTGCATTTTTTTAAAAAAATTTCCTCCTGTGACACTGCAACCCTCACCCACCCCTCCTGCTGGTTGCCAGGCAGTGTCTGGAAACCCTATTTCTGAGAGATTTCTCAGCGCTTCTTCAGGCACCATGAACGTCTGACAACATAAGTGCTTCTGTGGAGGAAGAAGCACAAGAACCATACAGATACCGTATGTCATGATTACATGTGCCTCAGCTTCCTCATTAGACCTGTGCTGGGAAGCCCCAACGGGTTGCCATTCCCTGTATACAAATGCATGTGGAGACACCACCCATTGGTGAATAGTACTTATGCTGCCTTTGTCCCAAAGGGAAAGACATTTCCTATAAGGAGGTCATAACCTGCGAAGTGGCCCTCTGTGTATCTCCAGGCTCTTTGGAAGGAAATGCTTGATTCTTGGGGCTGCTGTAGTCCAGGTCTCCTGCCTGAAACCTCAGTTCTGTTCATTTGGCTTGTACTCTAGGGGCTCTGCCAGTGTGCAGGCATAAGAACCGAAGAGAAGCCATGTTGGATCAGGACAATGGCCCATCTAGTCCAACACTCTGCGTCACAGTGGCCAAAACCCAGGTGCCATCAGGAGGTCCACCAGTGGGCCCAGAACCCCAGAAGCCCTCCTGCTTTTTCCCCCAAGCACCAAGAAGACAGAGCATCACTGCCCCAGACAGAGTGTTCCATATAGACCTTGTAGCTAATAGTCACTCATGGACCTCTGCTCTGGATGTTGATCCAGTCCCCTTTGGAAGCTGTCTGTGCTTGTAGCTGCCACCAGTGCTCCCTCTAAGCTGTAGAGTCTTGTGAGCAAAAATTCTACTTTGCGAGCCCCTGGCATTACAGCTGTGAGCAAGTGATTTGGCTGCTGCATAAATTATCTTGCTCTGGAACCACTCTTCCTGAGCTAAGATAAAAAAGTGTGAGCCGGAGGCTAAAAAACTGTGAGCTAGCTCACACTGACTCAGCTTAGAGGGAACACTGGCTGCCACCACTTCCTGCAGCAGTGAATTCCATGTGTTAATCACTCTTTGGGTGAAGAAGTACTTCCTTTTCTCTGTTCTAAGCCTGCTGCTGATTAATTTCATGGCGTGCCCGCGAGTTCTTGTCTTGTGAGAAAGGGAGAAAAGGACTTCTTTCTCTACCTTCTCTGTCCCATGCATAATCTTATAAACCTCGATCATGTCACCCCCTCAGTCGTCATTTCTGCCAGCTAAAAAGCCCTAACCTCTTTAACCTGTCTTCATAGGGAAGGTGTTCCATCCCCTTACTCATTCTAGTTGCCCTTTTCGGTACCTTTTCCAATGCTATAATATCTTTTTTGAGGTACGGTGACCAGAACTATCCACAGTATTCCAAATGAGGCCGCACCATCAATTTATACAGGGGCATTATGATACCGGCTAAGGAACTTTTATCAAAAGCTTTATGGAAGACCAGGTAAAACATCTACTGGGTTACCCTTGTCCACCTATTGCAGATATTTGTCTCCTGGCAGAAGCCTCTTTCCACCATACTGAATGCTGCTGTGGAAGTCCCCCAATCACTGGGGACTGTTTTTGTGGGGGGCATGATTCGAATCAAGGTGGACCTTAAAGACCCACAAGATTTGCAGGATATAAGCTTTCGAGAGCGAAAGCTCCTTTTGTCTGATAAAAGTAGGAATAGCAGTCTCTGAGCCCTTCTCTCTCAGTCAGAAGGTGGGAGGGGGGTTGCAAAGAAATTTTTAAATATCCTATGGCATTGTGTGTAGTCTAGCTGGGAGATCCTAAGAGTGTCTGGCAGTCTATAGTTATAGCTTTCTTAATGGCGAGCTAGACATATTTTTGGACTGAGAGAGCTCTGAAAGAGCTGTGACTGGCCCAACGTCACCCAGCTGGCTTCACGTGGAGGAGTGCAGAATTGAACAGGAGAGCCAGTTTGGTGTAGTGGTTAGGAGCGTGGACTCTAATCTGGGAGAACTGGGTTTGATTCCCCACTCCTCCACATGCAGCTGCTGGTGTGACCTTGGGTGGGTCACAAGTTCTTTCAGAGCCATTCTCTCAAGGGCAGTTCTTGAAAGAGCTCTCTCAGCCCTACCTACCTCACAGGGTGTCTGTTGTGGGGAGGGGAAGGGAAGAGAAGAAGAAGAGATTGGATTTATACCCTGCCCTTCACTACCTGAAGGAGTCTCAGAACGGCTTATGATCTTCTTTCCCTTCCCCTCCCCACAACAGACACCCTCTGAGGTAGGTGGAGCTGAGAGAGCTCTGACAGAAACTGCTCTTTTATCAAGAACAGCTGTGCCAGAACCATGGCTTGCCCAAGATCATCCAGCAGGTGCAAGTGGAGGAGTGGGGAATCAAACCCGGTTCTCCCAGATTAGAGTCCACGCCCTTAGCCACTACACTAAACTGGCTGGGAAAGGAGACTGTAAGCCGCTCTGAGACTCCTTCGGGTAGTGAAGGCTAGGGTATAAATCCAATCTCTTCCTCTTCTCCTTCTCCAGATTAGCGTCTCTTACTCTTAACCACTTTACTGTGCTGCCTCTCTATTGCAAAAAAGGGAGTCAGGATGCAGAGGCACAGTGCAAAAATGTAATCACCTCTCTGCAGATGCTAATTCTCTGCCTGTGAGCATTTCTACCTTGCTCTAATTAAGCCGATCGCACTTTGCATTGTACCTTCGCATTGCAAAGAGCAAGAGTCCAGTAGCACTTTAAAGACTAACAAAATCTGTGGCTGTCGTGAGCCACTGCTTACTTCTTCAGAAATCTGCTACCGCTACAGACCAACTAACACGGCTCCCCATCTTGTGCTAGTAGGGCTACCCACCTGAAACTGGCTTCATAGGGCCATGAGTGGCTGTACTGGGAACTGGGGCTAAAAACATCGATGTGCATGCAGAACACATGCAGTTCCTTGAATGCTGACTGGAGAACCCCTCCTCTGTAGTTTCTCTACCCCTCCTTTCCTTAAAGTTGTTTTTCCAACCCTCAGTACTTCTAGCACATGACTGTTTTGAGCACGTGGTTTTAATTTTGCTTCCCGATTCTGGTTTTAATCTTCCCTTCTCCAGCTCCCTTGTATTCAAAGTCCAGTTTTTATCACCTGGCTTTGCAGTGTCTCCCCATAAGTTTCCCGCTGGCCATGCACACTGGCAGAAAGCCATGCTGTTTGGGGTTCTGGCCAGGAGCTCCATGTATGCAGAAGTCCCAAGGAAACAACCTGCGACATCCGGGTTTGCTGACAAGGAGATTTTAATAAACAGTGACTGAGCTTACAGAAATAGCAGGCTAAGCTCTCATCCGCTGGATCTCGAACGCACACACACACAGAGTGAAACTTAGCCAGACAAGATGCATAGCTAAAACTAGCCATCTTGTACCCTAATTGCTGGCTACGAGTAAAAAAAATCATTAATCTCTCGAACACAAGGAAGAGCCTGGCCATCTTGCACCTAGTGTCCAGCAGAGAGAGAAAACAAATCCGGCTTCCTAGGAGCTGCCGGCAAGCATGAGAGAGAGGAATATTCTCTTGGGAGTGACCCAATGGCCGTCCCCTCACAGAACTCAAGCCGAGCACCAGACTGTAACAAAGACGGAGCTACAAAGGCTAGACACGTGCTCAACTACATTCTGGGATACCATGAGAAGTGCCTCACGGTGTCATGGGGAACAGGTACCATCATTGGCTACAAGCTGTGGTGACAAAAGGGAACCTCCACATTCAGAAGGCAGTCAACCCCCGAATCCCAGAGCCAGGAGGCAACACCAGGGGAAGGTCTTGGACTCCCTGCCCTGTCATTGGCCCTCCAGGGTAACTGGTTGGCCACTGTGTGTGACAGGATGCTGGACTAGATGGACCACTGGTCTGATCCAGCAGGGCTCTTCTGAGGTTCTTATGAAGGCCTTGGCCTCTCTGCCCTGTTGTTGGCTCTCCAGAAGAACAGGTTGGCCCCTTTGTGAGAGAGGATGCTGGACTAGATGGACCCCTGGTCTGATCCAGTAGGGCTCTTCTGATGTTCTAATGAAGGCCTCAGCCTCTCTGCCCTGCTGTTGACCCTCCAGAGGAACAGGTTGGCCACTGTGTGAGAGAGGATGCTGGACTAGACGGACCACTTGTCTGATCCAGCAGGGCTCTTCTGATGTTCTAATGAAGGCCTCAGCCTCTGTGCCCTGCTGTTGGCCCTCCAGAGGAACAGGTTGGCCACTGTGTGAGAGAGGATGCTGGACTAGACGGACCACTTGTCTGATCCAGCAGGGCTCTTCTGATGTTCTAATGAAGGCCTCGGCCTCGGTGCCCTGCTGTTGGCCCTCCAGAGGAACAGGTTGGCCACTGTGTAAGTCAGAGTGCTGGACTGGATGGACCACTGGTCTGAGCCACCAAGGCTCTTCTTATATCCGCTTCTATGCCCTGTTATTGGACATCCAGAGGAACTGGTTGGCCACTCTGTGAGATGAGATGGACTGCTGGTTTGATCCATCAGGGCTCTTCTGGCATTCTTATGCCTGTCCACAGGTAGGGAGCTCACAGGCATCCACTGCAAATGGCGACTGTGATCACAAGACCTGCAGAGACAATGCTTAAGTTGCTGATAATGTGTGTGTGTGTGTGTGTGTATGTATATGTATATATATATATGTGTGTGTGTGTATATTTATATATATATATATGAAGGTGCCCCTCAAAGCTCTATGGACTGACTCCTCTCTCGTCTTCCATCTACAGGTGCAGAGGGCCTCCAAGAACCAGCCCCCAAACGCCTCCGCCCAAGCGAAGAGCCCCCAGAACAAGCAGAGCGGGAGCCCGTTTAGGAGTCCCGACATGTTAGAAGAAAGCCAAGCGGAGCAAGCAGGCTTCCTTGTAAGAGAAGCTGGAAAACTCATCTCTGAAAGCATCATGCTGCAGCACCGCTTTGTTTTTTCCCCCCAGTTCTGTGACAGACGGTTGGAGGGGTCCATTTCTCTTACTTTAAAAAAATAATTAATAAATTCAATTTTTATTTTCCCATACCAGAGTAGCGCCTTCTCTTTATGTGGTGTGCAGTCATTCCCAGACCGATAGGAAAACTGCCAAGAATCAGAAAAGGAATTAAAAAAATAATCCTCTCTCTTCCCAGCCAGCAAACTAGCAACAACTACCCCCTGCCTGATTTTTCTGGGGAGGGAGGTTAAGTTGTATCTGCAATGATCTTTTCCTGGTGTGTGTGGGGGGGCTTGTAGGAAGAAGGGATGAGCTTGCCTAGTTGATGGTTTGAGCTCAACATAAGAAGACCCCTGCTGGATCAGACCAGGGGTCCATCTAGTCCAGCATCCTGTCTCACACAGGGGCCAACCAGTTCCTCTGGAGGTCCAACAACAGGGCACAGAGGCCGAGGCCTTCATAAGATGATCCCTGCTGGATCAGGCCAGTGGTCCATCCAGTCCAGCATCCTGTCTCATGCAGAGGCCAACCAGTTACTGTGACGTAGCCACCAGGAGGGGAGAATGAGGGTCTAAGCTGCTTTGAATCCCAAATGAGGAGAAAACAGGCTGTAAATAAATGCAAGGACAAAACAACAGTGACAGAGACAGAGTAGTGTTCTGACTAATACGCTAAAGCTGGAAGTCCATAGTTCAAATCTCTCCTTTCTGCCACAAAAAATTCCTGAGTGGCTTTCACGGGCAGCAACCAGAAAGGTTCTGTAATGGCTGCCACCACTCTGGTCTGGGTCTCCTCGGGAGGGCCCGGAGCACCCACCCCTACCCCTCGATACACTCCTTTTCCAGCAGGTTCCTCTTTCTAAGTGATCGAATGAGGCGTGAGGACCCAGGCGGAATAACAAACTAGTTTTATTAAAGAGATTTACAAACACCCATGATCCAATAACATGTAGGGGAAATGAGCACAGTAAAGGTAGGTAAATCAGGAAAATAAGAAATCCTAACGTGTCTGACTACACAGTCCTCACCTTCCCTAGGTACCTGGTCTCAGACTTTTGGATGAAGGATTCCTCCTTCTGCAGTAGCCTCACACCAGCTCTGCTCCCTGGGAGTGAACCCCCTCCCATTTTGGGCCGGGCCTTTTATTCCTTCTTCCCTGGCACCACCCTCTACTATTCTACTGGTGAAAGTTTTCCCTCCAAAGCCCCTGTTAGCCAATGGCGGGGTCCAGAGGGAACCTGGGAAATGTAGGCCCTGATAGCTACTCAAGACAGGCTTCCCTGGAGCCTAGAGCCTGTAGGCCGCACCACTCTAGGCCCAGGACCATGACAGTGGCTTTAAGTAAGCCACCCTCTTCTCAGGCCCTCACCCCTTCGCCATTAGCAGATAATGCCGATCTCTCTCACCAAGGAGTTAGATAAGAACATAAGAACATAAGAGAAGCCAATGTTGAATCAGGCCAATGGCCCATCTAGTCCAACACTCTGTCACACAGCGGCCAAAATATACCAGGTGCCATCAGGAGGTCCAGCAGTGGGGCCAGGACACTAGAAGCCCTCCCACCGCTGCCCCCTCCAGCACCAAGAATAGAGTGCATCACCTGCCCCAGACTGAGAGTTCCCATCTATACACTGTGGCTAATAGCCACTGATGGACTTCTGCTCCATATGTTTATCCAATTCCCTCTTGAAACTGTCCATGCTTGTAGCTGCCACCACCTCCTGTGGCAGTGAATTCCATATGTTAATCACTCTTTGGGTGAAGAAGTATTTCCTTTTATCCGTTCTAACCCGACTGCTCAGCAATTTCATGGAGTGCCCACGAGTTCTTGTATTGTGAGAAAGGGAGAAAAGTACTTCTTTCTCAACCTGCTCCATCCCATTCATAATCTTATAAACCTCGATCATGACGTATATGAAGTCCTCGGAACGTTCTCAAGGGCTCCCTGAGGAGCAGGCCCAGTCGCTCCGGTACAACCAAACCCTTTTGTGCAGGTTGTCCAGTCACCACCACATCCAGGGCGGAAGCATCCAGCCCTGCTGTAGTTTGCACCAGCGTTCCCTCTAAGCTGAGTTAGTGTAAGCAAGCTCAGTTCTTTATCCTCCAGCTCACCCATTTTTTGTCTTAGCTCAGGAAGGAGGGCTCCAGAGCAAACTAATTTACACAGTAGCCAAATCGCTCGCTCACAACTTTAATGCCAGTCACCCACAAAGTAGAATTCTTGCTCACAAGACTCCACAGCTTAGAGGGAACACTGGTTTGCGCTGTGCCAAAATGGAAGACCCGCAGGAATTAAGAGACACACTCGAGAACCTCTAGTTTCTGCCTTCTAATGCGCAAGAACTGTTATGTGCCACATGGACAAACTCAGGGGCAAAACTCTATTCTCCCTCTGAAACCCTGACAAACGGAACTGAAGTTTCACCACAAAGCTCAAATTACACAACTGAAAAACCTCTTGCCCGAGTGTTTCTGTACATTCCTCCTCTCCAGTTCTGCCATTTAAGAAATGCGTGTTTTGGACAATTATCGTTCTCGCTTCAGCATCTTCCTGGAATTCAGTCACTTGTCTAAACACTTCCTGGTGGCTACGTCACGCTAAATTTTCCTGCGATTAGTGGGAGAAACAGATACAAGAACAAAATCTGTGTAATGTCTTTTATTAGGACCCACCGAATTGACTCTTAACGTCGTGTGAGGTTCCAAGCTCACCAAGAACTCTTTATCCAGCTGGGTGTTACAAGATTTTAAATGAGAAAGCGGGGTTTTCAGCCCGTGAAGTTACCACCTGCTCTTACAAGCATCCTCTCTGAAACGTGAGCGGGAACCAAGCTGAACTTTGTGGCTGGTGTGAAGTCACGGTAGTCTCTGGGAAGAAGGTACAGTCTCGGCAAAGAAAGGCCCTGGGAAGGTGGAGTGAGCGATACTTACAGGGGACGTGACGGGGGAGAGGTCCTTTGGGTCTCCTACACCTGACGATTCTCGACTACAAGTTCAACCTGCCCATGCTGGGCTTCCTTTTGGTTTCAAAACAGAAACAGGAATCTCGTGGCACCTTTTATTGTATTTACTGATATTTATACCCACCTTTCTGTTGGAAGTGAAGGACTTTGCGCTGCCTCTTAGGATCAGACTTCAGAGTGGGGACTGTCGAGAGTCAGAAAGAAAGTTAGGCCAGGACCGTGATCACCTTTTCTTCTGCTCCGATGTTATCCCTTTGATGTGCAGATCCTTCTCCTTCCTTCCTTCCATCCTTCTCCTTCCTTCTCCTTCCTATCTGACACCTTCTCTCCTGAGGGCGGCAGTGTTCCCTCTAAGCTGAATTAGTGTGAGCTAGGTCACAGTTTTTTAACCTCCGGCTCACACATTTTTGTCTTAGCTCGTGAAGGATGGCTCCAGATAATTTATGCAGTAGCCAACTTGCTTGCTCACAACTTTAATGCCAGTAGCTCACAAAGTAGAACTTTTGCTCACAAGAAACTACAGCTTAGAGGGAACATTGGAGGGCGGGGCATGCTTCCTGCATCTCTATCCATCCTAGCTAGTTAGACTCAATTAGAATCCTATCCCTATCCTGTCTAGAATGGAGTTCCTCACAATTTCTTTTCTTGCAAAGATAAAGAACCTCCCTGTGTAATTGTGTCTCTTGCCAGCACACACAAACCAGACAGACTCTGCCGCGTGCCTTGAGCACTCTGCTAACCAAATAATCCTTCACTTTCTCCCCAATGGAGATCCGCAGCAGTTTAGTTATATCGTTCTCCCTCTCTATTTTATCCTCATAACAACTTTGTGAGGTAGGTTAGGCTGAGTGTGTGGCTGGCCCAAAGTCACCCAGCAACCTTCCATGGCAGAGTGGCGATTCGAACTGGGGTCTTCCAGATCATACGCTGACACTCTGATGCAGGTGTCCCCCAAACTTTTTTA
This sequence comes from Gekko gecko, assembly GCA_029375565.1. Lineage (NCBI taxonomy): Eukaryota > Metazoa > Chordata > Lepidosauria > Squamata > Gekkonidae > Gekko > Gekko gecko. The sequence goes on along the minus strand of JAPDNY010000003.1, from coordinate 237,044,146 downwards.
GACTATGGGCACCTTTGGGGTTATGAGACAGGGTGGTGAGCGCCACCCCAAAATGGCTTCTAAAGGAGGACGAGCCAAACCCAAAATGGCTGCCTCCAGAGGTGGAGGCAAACAAAAGATCTCCCTCCTCATGCCTCCTGGGAAGAAGGAAATCCTGAAGGGGGAATGGAACCAGACACTAAGGAAAGCCCAGCCGCTTACCAATCTTCCAGTCCCTCCAGCGGAAAACACTTTTGTGTGATGAGGGAAGCCAATAACAAGCCCTGATTTACCATGGCCTTGCCCACTTCCTGGAAAGGTCAGCAGGCACCAAGGGAAGTACTGGTGGGTGCCATGCTGTCCGCGGGCACCACGTTGGGGAACCCTGCTGTAACTACTTTACGACACTGGCTCCTACTACACCACACTGGCTTAAGGACTGAAAGTTTTACTCAGGCATAAACTCTGGTGGATTAGATAGACCCCGGATCTTGTAAAATGCAGATTCCATCACAAAGCGTACTGAAGCCAGTCACTAGTTTTGCTAAACGAATTAACACCTGTTGTGGGCTGCGGAGGCCAAGTTATGCTATGATACTTAATACCTGTAATGAGTGACGCGTCCCAAGTCTTTGTGTGGCACTGAGATGGGGTGGGGGAAGGGGGCAGCGTGAAACCTCTGAATGAATTACTTTTGCAGCAACAGAGTAACGTGATGACCCCTCTGAAATTATTATTTCAAACTATTATAGCATTATTATATCAAAGCTCAGCTGGGGAGGGGAACTTCTTCAGTCCGGGGCATTCAAAGGGGAGAAGCCGTGAGAGTTTAGTCCAGGGGTCCCCAACCTTTTTGACCCTGCAGGCACTTTTGGGATTCGGACACAGCTTGGTGGGCGCAGCCATAAAATGGCTGCCGCGGGAGGCAAAGCCAGGCACAAAAAGGCCGTTGCGGCTTTCCTTCAGTCACACGGTGAAGATCCTCAGGCTGTGGTGGCAGCTGCTGCCAAAGCAACGTTTTTAAAAATCTGCACAGCCAATCAGATTTCCAGGGGCCAATCAAAAGCCTTGCTGGTCAAAAGCCTCATCTGGCTCCACCCACTTCCTGAAAGCACTTGGTGGGCACCTGGAAAGGTACTGGTGGGCACCACGCTGGGGACCCCTGGTTTAGGCACTCCCCTTCGATCTACCCGATTTGGCCCTGCACACCCATACTTTGGCCACCAAATGAGAAGGGCGCATTCACGGGAGAAGACCCTGATGCTGGGAAAGACTGAAGGTCAAAGAAGAAGGGGACGGCAAAGGATGAGATGGTTGGACAGTGTCATCAATGCAACAAACATGAAATTGAGCAAACTTCAGCACACAGCGGAAGACAGGAGGGCCTGGCGTGACCTGGTCCATGGGGTCGCGAAGAGTCAGACTCGACTGTGCAACTGAACAACAACAAAACCCATAGATCCTGACCTTTAACTGCTGAATGCACGTCAACAGAGTTGCTTTCCAGCAGGATCCTGGTTTTCTTTTTTCGGAACATGGGGCAAGATGAACGCAGAGGGCAGCATGCCTCCGGGGGTCGTCTCCTGCCTCAAGAATTCAATCCCACCCGTTGGCATTACGAAAAGGAGGTCTAGGGAGAAAAGCCCCCGTTTGACGCAGTGTAACAGTATAAGAGTCCAATTTTTTAAAAATAGCATTTCGGCGCCTGTGCCAGTAGGACTCTGAAGCTGGGGCAAGAAACCGCAGGATTTAATCATTTTTTTTTAAAGGCCTTTATTTTAAAACTTTTACAAGTCTCATCCCCAAAACCTCAAACACGCAAAACCGAATTATTCACATCTTCTGTTAGTCTCTTTTCAGCAAACTTGACACTAGCAGTTCCCCACCACCACCGCCCTAAAAAAAAAACAACAACGAAAGGGATCCATGTTGTTAAAGAGGGAGTTTCTTTGCACGGAGTCTTAATACTTCGGCACAGCTGGCTTCCCAATAAAAGAAAGAAAGAAAGAAGACGGCAGCTTCGCCAGGGCCCAGACGGCAGCAATTTTCGCCCGAGGTTTCTCCTCTCGGCTCACACTGTTTCGGGGGGCTGCTTTCTTCCAGGCTAGCCGGGATGCCAAAAGAGCCCGCTGAAGGCATCTTGAAGGGCTCGATGACAGGCGAGAGAGGAAGTGTAGCCACCGGCCAGATCCTGTCGGGAGGCGGCTCGGACGTGGTTTAGATACCTGGAATAAAGGGAGGCATTGTCTGAGCAGACCAACACAAACACTGTGTGTTCCGGGAAGGGAACGGGGGGGGGGATCAATTTCTCTGGTTCCCGCTGCTGACTGCAATTTCGACAGACGCTGAACAGTTCTCAAAACTTTGGGAGTGATCAAACCCAATTTAAGCCCTCGTTGTCAGGGTCCCTGATCTGTGGATCTGTACGGCTGGAAGTGATTCAGCCTCCCGTCCGGTCCCCCCCCTCCCCACCTAGAGAAGTTTGCCCAGTCTTCAAAAAGGTCCCTATTAGACTCCTGCCCAACCTTTACTTGGAAATATTCGAGAAAGGAGAAGCCACAGGACGGCCCAAGCAGTTTCAGATCATCTCCACATCGCTCTTCTTTTCACAGCATGGTTGTTTTACCATCACTGAAACCTCCGGGACGGTTCCCATCCCAATATCTATGCAAGACAGACACCACCACCCCCCCAGAAAAACTTCTGCATTTGCTTGGAATGTGAACGTTGGGGGTATTTTTTAGGGTACTTACTATGGTTTCCAGGTAGCAAATTAAAGCACAACTGTAATTGGCAAGACAATTTTAAATAATTCTCACCCGAATGCCGATGCACTGCAAAAATCAAAAGGAAAGCAACTCCTCACCCCCACACGCAGACACACTCCGGAAGCCAGAGTGCAGTTTTTGAAATCTCCCCTGCTATTGAGTATATGAACTCTGGCTGAAATTGACCAGAAGAGGTCCTCTGTAGCCATTGGCTCAGCAGCTGAGGTGTCACAGAATGTTCACAAGTATCCCAAGTGTTGGGGGAACAGGGCCATAAGAACATAAGGCCATTACAAGAGCCCTGCTGTGGTCCATCTAGTCCAGCGTCCTGTCTCACACAGGGGCCAACCAGTTCCTCTGCAGGGCCAACAACAGGGCAGAGAGGCCGAGGCCTTCATTAGAACATCAGAAGAGCCCTGCTGGATCAGAGCAGTGGTCCATCTAGTCCAGCATCCTGTCTCACACAGGGGCCAACCAGTTCCTCTGGAGGGCCAACAACAGGGCACAGAGGCTGAGGCCTTCCGCTGAGGTTGCCTCCTGGCTCTGGGACTCAGAGGTTGACTGCCTCTGAATGTGGGGGTTCCCCACCGCCACCATGGCTGGCAGCCACTGATCAACTTATCCTCCATGAATCTATCTAATCCTCTTTTGAAGCTGTTTATTCCGGTGACCATCACTACATCCTCTGGCAGCGAATTCCATATTTTAATCACTCTTCGTGTAAAGTAGTATGTGGGGAAAGGGAACAGACGCCACTGCCAGACTGTGTGTGAACATTCTGTGTGTCTACAAGCGGAATATGAATAGCATGTGTGAGCAGCAAATGTATGACACGAATAAGATCATGGAAAGGAGGGTATTTGAAAAAGCACAGGTGAAGGAGGAAATGGACACAGGGGACTCAGGCATCCATGCCCAGACAAGCAAATGTGTCTCTACTCCTGCACAGGTCTGTTCCTAAAAGCTCAACTGCTGTCAATAATGCAAGAAGACAGCGGGAATGTGTGGTCCAAACATTGCCTGGAGTACACAGGGACACCTGATGTGCTGTTAAAGGGGAAGGGAGGATAAAGGAAACGGCTGAACTTCTGCCACAGTAACTAGCATGCTCACAGCTCTCATCATGCGATACCCTCAATCACCTGTAGCTTTGCATTCGTCTTTTAATTTGACACTCCTTTGAGAAATACGGAAGCAAATGTGCATTATAAGATCTATAGATTTTGCTATAGTTCTGACACCCCCTCCTCGATCTACTTACTTAATTTATACCAGGGCTTTTCTTTTTCTTTGAAAAAGAGGTGCCGGAACTCTCAAGAGGGAAATGAAGTTTTCCGTCTGTATACTGAAAACTCATGAACTTTTAAACATTTTAAAAAAGAATTTTATTGAAGAGGTTCTGGAATTCCATTTCCTGGGGCACATTCCCCCAGGAAAAAGGCCCTGATTTATACCCTGCTTTTCTTCCCCAGTCTGAGAGCCAGTTTTGGTGTCGTGGTTAAGTGCACGGACTCTAATCTGGGAGAACCGGGTTTGATTCCCGTCTCCTCCACTTGCAGCTGCTGGATGACCTTGGGCAAGCCATAGTTCTGTCAGAGCTGTTCTCGAAAAACAGCAGTTTCTGTCAGAGCTCCCTCAGGCCCTCCCCCACCTCACAGGGTGTCTGTTGTGGGGAGGGAAAGGGAAGGGAGATTGTAAGTCACTCTGAGACTCTGAAGGGCAGGTTATAAATCAAATCTCTTCTTCTTCTTCTTCTTCTTCCCCCATGGGGACTCAGAGTTCTTTATCCTCACTATGTTCCTGCGAGGTCAGCAAGGCTGAGAATATGTGACTGGCCCAAGGTCACCCAGTTCCATGGCACAGTGGGGATTCGAACCTCAGTCTCTCAGATTCTAGTCGGACACTCTAACCACTAAACAACACTGCCTCTCCATGCTGAACAAACAGACTTGTGCACACCATTGCAGAGGTCTTCTAGGACCATGGAATTAATTCACAAAGCGCTCTTGCATCATCTCCATCACCCACCAGGAGAAAAGGGGACCAGCGGTTGAGGCGGGGAAGCAGAGACGGTAGGAGCAGCATCAGGTCTGGCCTCCATTGGCCATACTCGGTATCCCGAGAAACGGAACCTTTGTCAACATGGATATGGCCCTGTGCTGCGCACAAACCCAGCTGATACTTCTTCTTGGATTTGGCTGCAGCAAAGGCCTCTTTAGGGGATGGGTTGAGGGAGCCGCACCCTTCCTGGCTTCAGGGGCCAGATCAAACACCACTGCCTCTGTAGTGGTTGGGGGCAGCCCCTCCCAAGGCCCTCAGGACGGGTCTCCAAGATTGGGATGGCTTTCCGCTTTGAACTGAGGCTAGCAAAATTGGTTCTCTGCACCAGTATGCCCCCTTGTGAGTTAATTTCTGGGCAAAGGGCTCCTTAGGGCCCTTTTCCCCTTCCTAACAGTGGTTCTGGCAGAACACTGGCTTGATTATGTACCTTGGTTGCCTATTCACCTCCATGACTACCTTGGCTCTATCCGGGACTTGGAAACTGGGATGCATAACGGTTGGGTGAGAAGGTGCCATGCCCCGTTTCCATGCATGCTAGGGAGGGAAGGAGTTAATGAGCCCTTTGCCAGTGGCTTGTTTAGGAAACAGTGTCTCAAAAGCAAACCCATTACACTAGTGACAGCACTTTCCTCACAAGGATTGACACAAGAGGAAACAACCAGCATTAGAATCATAGAATCCTAGAGCTGGAAGGGATCTCCAGGGTCATCTAGTCCACCCCCCTGCACAAGGCAGGAAATTCACAAATATCTCCTGCGCACACACACACACACACAGTGACCCCTGCTCCATGCCCAGAAGATGACAAAAACAGTCCAGGATCTCCAACCAAACTGGCCTGGAGAAAAATTGCTTCCTGACCCTAAAGTGGCAATCAGCATTTCCCTGGGCGTGTAAGAAAGGACCACGAGAACTAAATACTGAGGCAACCCTTCCTGCCCTCCCTCTCATGATCTGCTCAAGTTCACAGAATCAGCATTGGAGTCAGATGGCTATCCAGCCTCTGAATAAAAACCCCCAAAGAAGGAGAGCCCACCACCTCCCGAGGAAGTCTGTTCCACTGAGGAACCACTCTGTCAGGAAGTTCATAGAATCATAGAATGTTAGAGTTTGGAAGGGACCTTGCAGGCCATCTAGTCCAACCCCTGCACTCTGCAGGAACACAGCCAAAGTTCTTCCAAATGGTTCTGGTCCGACCTTCTGGGGCCACAGAAAACAACTCTGCACCATCCTCTCTATGACAGCCCTTCAGTTACTTGAAGATGGTCGTCTCCGCTCCAGGCTGAACGTACCCAACCTCCTTCAACCTTTCCTCACGGGACTTAGTCTCCAGACCCCTCACCATCTTCGTTGCCCTCCTCTGGACACCTTCCAGCTTGTCTACATCCTTGGCGGGATGCCTCCACTGGAGGCGCCTTGGAAGGAGGGTCTTTCTTGAAAGCTCAACGGGAAGTTCCAACTGAGCTGGCTGATCCTAGGGTTGCCAACCTCCAGCTTGGGCATGGCGATCTCCTGCCTTTACAGTTGATCTTCCTACTACAGGATGGTGTCAGGTTCTTCAGTCAGTCACACAACGCAGGGCTTCTTCAGAAGACAATGTTTAATAATGGAACGGTACTAAAGACACATGTACATTCTCTGTGTCAGTAATGACCAGATACAGCAGAGCCTACTAGGTTATACTACATTCAAACAACCCCCCCTTCAGCAGAAGCCAATTGATACATTTTGCGCACGCGGGAGGCCTGAGCAGGCAAGCTAGCAAAACATTCTGGAAACCGTTAGAGTTCCCAGCGTAAAGCTCCGGCAGCTGGAGCAACAAGGTCAGGGACCTGATAAGAGACTGGGTGGAATACTTCAGAGGGAAAGGAAGGAGGCAGCAGCACTCCTCCCGCATACAATTAATATAACAGGGCTACCTGACAGATAAAAGGAAATACTTCTTCACCCAAAGAGTGATTAACATATGGAATTCACTGCCACAGGAGGTGGTGGCAGCTACAAGCATGGACAGTTTCAAGAGGGAATTAGATAAACATATGGAGCAGAAGTCCATCAGTGGCTATTAGCCACAGGGTATAGATGGGAACTCTCAGTCTGGGGCAGGTGATGCTCTGTATTCTTGGTGCTGGAGGGGGGACCAACAGTGGGAGGGCTTCTAGTGTCCCGGCCCCACTGCTGGACCTCCTGAGGGCACCTGGTATATTTTGGCCGCTGTGTGACAGAGTGTTGGACTAGATGGGCCATTGACCTGATTCAACATTGGGTTCTCTTATGTTCTCTTATGTTCTTATGACTCTGTGGCATTGTGCCCTGCTGAGGTCCTTCTCCTCCCCAGATCCTGCCCTTCTCAGGCTCTACCCCCCACCCCCAATCTCCAGGTATTTTCCAATCCAGAGCTGGCGACCCTAACTAGACCCACCCACCCCCAGACTGCCAGTTTCAATAAAGAAGAACAGATCGGATTTGTACCCCGCCCTTCACTCGGAGTCTCAGAGCGACTTACAATCTCAAATCAAATCAAATCAAATCTATTACGGTCAAGGCCAGCAAAGTGAAAATACAACTTGGGCAACCAGTACGTAAAGATTAAGATCACGGCACGATTAAAATTTACACTTCAGCCTTTAGCATTTTCACAGACAAATGGTTCCGCTTTCTAATGGTTCTGCTCTTTGCTTGAGGGTTATTTGGCTCTACACTCATAGGAAGGTGTTTCCTGGACCAGAAGTTTATATCTGAGAACCACTGGGCATGTGATTGCACTAATAGAGGCCTCATTTGTATTTTCTGGCTCTATGCCTGGTGGGTTATCTTGAAACAACTTGCTTCTGGTCCTTATTGTATTTATGCCCTGTATATGATTGTGTATGATTGTACTATATGTTTTTATAATAGCCAATACGTTCCTCATTATTGACCTCTGAGGAAGGCCTATGTAGGCCGAAACGCGTCAGGTCAGGTTTACAAGCCCTTGAGTTTTAGCATTTGATACTTATAAATAATGTGTGACTGGGCCCTTATATATTTTTAAAGTTGTGTTTAATAAATACATGTATTTTTATATTTCCTTTATCAAGTTTTTAATATTGGCCCCCTTTCCCATATTTGACTAACCTTTGTCAGGTTCTGGATTCTAGGTTTTAGGTTCAGTTTTTTCCCCCCTCTCTTTTTTGTTCCGCTTTCTAAGAGCCAGTGCACGAAACCTTGCAGCTGCATAAGAAACAGGTTTTTGACTATCTTCTAAAAGGTATGTCCGAAGAATTTCAGGGTTCAAATGAACATGATACTGTAACGGCCAAGATCTAGAAAGTAGGGGAATAAGTATCTGGCATCTTTCTTCTTGGTAATATTCACAGTGTAAGAGCATATGTGTAATTGATTCAACCACATGACTCGAACAAGAACAACGTCGTCGCTGCACAGGCTGCTGAGAAAATCTACCCTGTAGAATGGCAGATGGAAATGCGTCAAAACGTGCTCTTGAGAAAGCCCACCTGTACCTCCCACAGGTGATATCTGAAAGGTAAGAGGGTACTATAGAGCTCGGCCCTTTTTTCAAACGCCTGTAGCTTAAGGGAAAGTATTGCCTCATCGTTTTGGGACTCAATGTCACTTAACCTTTGAGAAATTAAAGCTTTCGCTTTATCCAGTCCCAGATCCAGCAAGACTTCTGGCTCCAATCCAATCAACTTAATTTTATCAATTATCTTTAAGGACCGTATACAATCTCCTTTCCCTTCCCCTCCCCACAACAGACACCCCTGTGAGGTAGGTGGGGCGGAGAGAGCTCTCTCGAGGACTGCCCTTGAGAGGACAGCTCTGAGAGAACTTGTGACTGACCCAAGGTCACACCAGCAGCTGCATGTGGAGGAGTGGGGCATCAAACCTGGTTCTCCCAGATTAGAGTCCACGCTTCTAACCACTACACCACACTGGCTCCAATAAGGTGCTCTCCTGCGCCGAACGGACAAGGGACCGTCTTTGCCCTCAAAAGCACAATCCTAAATGAGAAGCAGCTTTCACAGTTTCACAGCAAAACCACCCAAAATGAGACCAGGCTGTTTCTATTCATCCCATCTCAGGCCAGCTAACTCCAGGGAAGGTTGAGTCATCCCATTATTCTCGGCTTGGCAGTGCAAGCGTAAACTTGCAGGCCACCCCACCGCCCATTTACACGCTGCACCAAGAAACCCAAAACAGCTGCGGCACTGGCGGGAGAACATGGGACCACCAGTAAAAGCGCCCCGCACGGCTGCGTCTTTTGCCTTTACAAAGGCACGCCGCTTCCATAAAGAGCGTGTAAAACGGGTCGGTTTTATGGGTGAGCTGTCACTCGGCGAGACGGGACCCAGCAAGGGACAAAAACACGCGGGGTGCTTTTACAAGAGAGAGAGAGAGAGAGAAATTGATTAATTACAGTTTTCCAAAAGTCTGTTTTGTTGCACCCAATAACAAGGCTACGCGGACATGAGCAATCTTTTCTCTCTTGGTTATTTTTGCAAAGATGCTACGTTGACAAAACGGGCAAGGCCACTGCTCGCTACCAAGGTCAGACAAGCTGCAGAATTGTGCGTGGAGGGGGGTGTTCCATGTTTCAGAGCTCCTATGCATCCCATCTCTCCCCTCTCTGCCCCCCACCCACCACCCTGTGTCTAATCCGTAGAGAGACGGATGCTGGGAATCGAGCCAGCTTAACAGCCACACCTCGCCCGCTGCACATTCTCTTCCTAACCCCAGATGGAGGGGTGCCATTGGTGTGGAAATGTCACTCTGCGCATGCCCAGAGGCACACGCTGTCTTTCCATAAACCGCCGGAAAGGTGGGAGATTTAGAAAAGAAAAGAAACCCACTGGCACAGAAGCTACAAAACGGGGTGTAGATAAGCAGTGGTTCTACGGAAGCTCTTCCGCTTCTTTCGCTTGGCGGGTCAATCAGGTCTGATCAAAGTGACGCTGCAGCGGAGCAAACCCTTTTCTCGTAGTTTCTTTCCGGCCACCCCAGTAAATTGAGAGCCGCACTGACGGGAGGGAATGACACGGTTCCTAAGTCTCTGGCCTACAGCTAACTTCCTTAGTGAGCTACTCTTCAAAAGTAAGGGAGGGCTGTCACTTCCTGTAGTGAATTGCTTCCATGTTCCCATGCCACAGATGACGTTGGGCACATTCGCATTGGCTGAATAATGCACTTATAATCTACTTTCAGTGCACTTTGCCACAGAATTTTACTGTGTGCAATGGCAAAATTCACTAGCAGGCAATCAATATGTCCCTGGAAGAGCATTAGTAAAGGTAAAGTTTTCCCTTGCTCGAAAGCCAGTCGAATCCAGCTCTAGGGATGCAGTGCTCATATCCATTTCCAAGCCGAAGAGCCAGCACTGTCCGAAGACTTCTCCGTGGTCATGTGGCCAGCGTGACTAGACGCCAAGGCACACGGAACACTGTTACCTTCCCACCAAAGTGGTACCTGTTTATCTACTTGCAATTTCTTGTTTTCGAACCACTAGGTTGGCAGAAGCTGGGGCCAGAGACGGGAGCTCACTCCGTCATGCGGCACTCGGGTCTCAAACTGCTGAACTACCAACCTTATGGTCTGCAGTTCAGCGTCTTAACCACTTGAGCCACCGCAGCCCCTATGGAAGAGCATTACACTCTAGTAATAAGAACCTCCTGGTTGTCTCCAGCCCGTAAGAGATCCGGCTGTCCTCAACTAGGGTTTTTGGCCCCGGCCCCCACCTGGTGGAACTCTCGGCTGGAGAACATCCGTGCCCTACAGGATTTACTGCCTTTCCATAGGGCTTGTAAGGCAGAGATGTTCCACCAGGCACTTGGTTGAGGACAGCGAAGGTCTGGCACTCTCATACTCCTGCCTCCCCTTTTATTCCTGCATATCCCCTCCACCCGTGTGTGTGTGCTGTGTGTGGAAATTACCATCATCTTGGAATTAGAGTTGTTTTTCTGACTGTTTTAAAGTATTTTAATGTTGCTTTAACTCAATTATATTGTATTTGTTTCTGATGTAAGCCACCCTGAGCCGTGTTCATGGGGAAGGGCGGCCGATAAATTGAATAAAACGGCTTCAAAAGGGAATTGGATGAACATATGGAGCAGAGGTCCATCCGTGGCTATTAGCCACAAGGTCTAGGTAGGAACTCTCAGTCTGGGGCAAGTGATGCTCTGTATTCTTGGTCCTTGGGGGGGTAGGGGCAACAGTGGGACAGCTTCTAGTGTCCTGGCCCCTCCTGGTGGCACCTGGTATTTTTGGCCACTGTGTGACCCAGAGTGTTGGACTGGATGGGCCACAGGCCTGATCCAACATTTGGCTTCCCTTGTGTTCTTATGTTCTTAAACAAACAAATAAGTAAGATCATTAAAGGGGATTGAACGTGCATTTTCCAGCATGTGTGAAAAGGCCTAACTGTCCCCTCATCTCTTTTGGTTGGCAATGGAGCACCCAGGAGGCTGACTTGGGCCCAGGGGCCTTCAGTGGCTGACTCCCAATCTAGAATTTGAACATGCACATAAATACGTGGTGCTGCCTCGCCTTCTGCTGAGACAGGCCATCGATCCATCAAGGTCAATCTTGCCTACTCAGACTGGCGGTCGGCTCTCCAAGGCCTCCTACCAACGACTTTCGCATCACCGGCTGCCTGGCCCTTTTTAACTGGAAAGGCCAGGAACTGATTTGTTTTCATTTAACTGGCATATTGATGTGGTGGCGGAAAGGGCCATCGAGTCAGAGCCGACATGGTGACCCCGCGGGGTTTTCAAGGCAAGGGGGTTTGCCTGCCTCTGCGTAGCGACCCTGGATTTCCTCGCCAGTCTCCCATCCGAGTACTAACCAGAGCCGACCCTGCTTAGCTTCCAAGGTCTGATGAGATCGGGCTTGCCTGGGCAGGGCAGCATATTTATACTGTAAAAAGGTAAAGGTTTCCCTTGCTCGAAAGCCAGTCGAATCTGACTGTAGGGTTGCGGTGCTCATCTCCGTTTCCAAGCCGAAGAGCCAGCAGCTGTCCGAAGACGTTTCTGTGGTCATGTGGCCAGCATGACTAAATGCCAAGGTGCACAGAATGCTGTTACCTTCCCACCGAAGCAGTACCTATTTACCTACTTGCAATTTCTTGCTTTCGAACTGCTAGGTTGGCAGGAGCTGGAACCAGAGACAGGAGCTCACTCCATCATGCGGCACTCGGGTCTCGAACTGCTGAACTACTGACCTTCCGGCCTGCAGTTCAGCGTCTTAAGCACCTGAGCCACCTCATACTGTACCCTATTATAAATAATACCCAGTGTGACCTACATAAAAAAGAGATAAAAAAATAGATCTAAAAGCTGCATCTGCTTGGCATGCAGAAGGTCCCAGGTTCAATCCCCAGCATCTCCAGTTAAAGGACCAGGTGGTAGGTGATGTGAGAGACTTCCGTCTGAGACCTTGCAGAGCTGCTGCCAGTCTGAGTAAACAATACTGACTCGAAGGACCCAAGAGTCTGACTCAGTATAAGGCAGTTTCATGTTTCATGCAAGAGATAGTGCAGCATTTCAACAAGTCCCTTGTTGGATCGAGTAAACAGCCAGAGAGTCTGGGAAGCCCACAGGAAGAGCGCTGAGGCAACAGCCCTCCCCTTCCTGTCAGCCTCCCGCATCCGGAATTTGGAGGTGGGCTACTGCCACGGAAACAGCACGGCACCAACAGTCACCAATAAACCGAACTTCTCTAACCCCCTGCGCCGGCTTTTTGAGCTAGAGACCAGAACTGCATCCCCTCCAACAGTGAATCCTCCCTGTTCTCAGACTTCTGGTGGTGAGAAAGAAAACCCAAGTACCCCACACCTAGTGGGGGCCCCCCTCGTGGGCTTTTGGCCTCTCTCAAGGGCGCCTCCCCCCAATGCTCCTTGACAAAGCTGCTCCTTGTGCAGCGTTTTCCCACGTGGAACCTGAGACCAGCCGTGCCCAACAAACGCAAGGAAGGAGTTGCTCCCCCCTCCCGCCGCCGCTATTCCCAGTCTTTTTAATATTAAAACTTACATTCCGATTAGCCCACGGAGGGTTTTCGCCTTCTGTTTGGAAAGGGGAAACAAAGAAGTCGCTTTCAACATTAGAAGGATCGGTTTTGGCGTGTTCCTTAAACCGTCCAACGGGGAAGGGGGGAAGAAACAGCCTTGTTTGTTTGAAGGCAGCTCCTGTTACTTGGATGTGCGAATTGTGAATAATTCGGTTCCCCCAGCTGAAGAGGCAGTTCGACATAATATTTAAGTGCTGCTCTTAAAAGAATGGCCTGCTATAAAACCAGAAGCACACTCGGCGGGTTGTGTTGTGTGCATGTCTTGAAACCCCTTTGGCTGTGGCAACAGTCCTGCAACATCTGTGGGGTTGCCAATCTCCAGGTGATATACGGAAATACAAACCGCAAGGGTAGACCGTCAACAAAAAAAGAATCACAAATTTCACAAGTTACCAGTAGGCATCAGTCTATTGCAATGTAATTACAGTCAATCAATTAATAAAGTAGACTTGGTGGTCACAGTTCAAAAACAAGTTGCAATACAGAGCATTTAACAAGAGAAGGTATAACAATTCTTTTTTTTTTTGTTACCATACTTCATTGCTTTCCACTGCTAACTTACATACATTTTTCCATTAAATACCTTTGAGTCACATTTACCGTGTTTTATCTACCCATATATATAGGCGTTCCCATCTTTCCAAAAAAACTTTATCATCTTTCCCTTGCAGAATTATACTTAATTTATCAAGTTGGGCTATCTCCAATAATTTACATTCCATCTCTTTCTTTGTGGGTACGTGTTCCTGTTTCCAGCACTTAGCCAATAAAATCCTAGCTGTCGTTAATATACATATTAGCATATATTTATCGGGGTTTTTTATATTCCTCTGGAATTAAATTTAACAAGGCTATTTCTGGTGTTAATATTAGATCCATGTTCATCATATCTCGTATTCTCCTCTGGACCATCTTCCAATACTTATTAACTTTCCCGCAATGCCACCACATATGGAAGAAGGTCCCAACGTTCACTTTACATTTCCAACAGTTCTTGGAAACTGATGGGTGGCATTTCGCGATTTTATCCGGTGACCAAGAAGGTATAACAATTCAAGTAGAAAAATCCAACAAGAGACTCCTCTAAATCTTTTCAGTGTCCAAAAGACCTCAAAGTCCACAAACGAGGCAGAGGATGCCCCGTAACACAAAGAAACTTCTGCAGCCGAAAATGCCCTTCCTAGGTATGCCAGATGTCCCTAGGGGGTTGCGAAGACAGAAAGCACCCACCGTATATAATAAATCTCCAGGTGATGGCTGGAGTTCTTCTGGGGCTACAACTGATCTCTTGGCAGCAGGTATCAGTTCGCATGGAGAGAACGGCCACATTGGAAACTGGACTCTATGGTATTATACCCTACTGAAGTCCCTCCTTTCCCCAAACTTCACCCTCCTCAGGCTCCACCCCCCCAAACCTCCAGGTATTTCCAAACCCAGAGCTGGCAACCCCAGGATCTTGAGGGAGGCTTTGGTGCAGCGTTCCTCACTTTACCCCGGACAGGGTGGGTGGGGCACGCAAAGTGAGACCTTCTCGGTTCTGACCTTCTTGGGGGGTCTCACGCAAGTGAAAATGGTGATGCTGTGGGGGGGTGGTCTTGGAACCACAAGCATAAAAATAGATTTCTCCCGTCGAACAAAGACAACAATGGCTTTTTAAAAACAATCACCATTGATCTGACACCACGTCATTGGAAAGAGACCCACGATGGAGATAACGTATAATGCAATACAAAAGAACAACATGATGAAAATATAACACCACCGGGCATGCTTGCAGGAATTTCCAAGAAATATCAAGAGGTACACATGAACACACCTGTAGACACAACAGCACGTGAAGCTGCCTTATACTGAATCAGACCATCGGAGTCGGTGGCGTTGCCCACTCAGACTGGCAGTGGCTTTTCAGGGTGTCTTTCATTAAGTGATCCTCTTCACTGGACATGCCGGGGATTGAACCTGGGACTTCCGGCTTTCAGATGCTGTACCACTGAGCCACTGCCCCTCCCCACTGGTCCATCAAGCTCAATACTGTCTACTCCGACTGGCAGCAGGTCTCCGTGGTCTCAGTACACATCATGTACTACCTGATCTTTTAACTGGAGATGCCAGGGATTGAACCTGGGAACTTCTGTATGCAAAGCAGATGCTCTACCACTGAGCCACAGCCCTTTTCTGTAATCATAGAATCACAGGATTACAGAGCTGGAAGGGGCCATACGGGCCATCTAGTCCAACCCCCTGCTCAATGCAGAATCAGCCTAGAGCATCCCTGACAAGTGTTTGTCTAGCCGCTGCTCAAAGACTGCCAGTGAGGGGGAGACCACCACCTCCCAAGGAAGCCCGCTCCACTGTTGCACTACTCTGACTGCAAAAAAGTGTTTCCTAATATCCAGCATGACATAACATAAGAACATAGCATAAGAGAAGCCAATGTTGAATCAGGCCAATGGCCCATCTTGTCCAACACTCTGTCACACAGTGGCCAAAATATACCAGGTGCCATCAGGAGGTCCAGCAGTGGGGCCAGGGCCGGCTCCAGGTGTCTGGGCGCCCTAGGCAGGACAGCCTGGGGCGCCCCCCACTGGGGATGCCAACCTCCCGGTGGGACCTGGAGACCGGGGGCAGAGCGCTGGCTTTCCCGTGGGCTCCGCGGCTGCAGGGTCCCCGGGAAAGCCAGGGAAGGGGGCGGGGGGTCTAGCCGCCTCCCCCTCCCTCCCAGAACCGGCTTTCCCAGGGGCTCCGTGGCTGTGGGGTCCCCGGGAAAGCTGGGAAGGGGGCGGGGGGGTCTAGCCACCGCCCCCTCCCTCCCAGAGTCAGCTTTCCCAGGGGCTCCACGGCTGCAGGGTCCCCGGGAAAAGCGGGAAGGGGGCGGGGGGGGTCTAGCCGCCGCCACCACCCCCTCCCTCCCAGCGCCAGCTTTCCCAGGGGCTCCGCGGCTGTGGGGTCCCCGGGAAAGCGGGAAGGGGGCGGGGGGTCTAGCCACCACCGCCGCCCCCTCCCTCCCAGCACCGGCTTTCCCGGGGGCTCCGTGGCTACGGGGTCCCCAGGAAAGTGGGAAGGGGGCGGGGGGGTCTAGCCGCCGCCCCCTCCCTCCCAGCGCCGGCTTTCCTGGGGGCTCCGTGGCTGCGGGTCCCCGGGAAAGCGGGAAGAGGGCGGGGGTCTAGCTGCCGCCACCGCCCCTCCCTCCCAGCGCCGGCTTTCCCGGGGCTCCGCGGCTGCGGGGCCCCCAGGAAAGCCGGGAAGGGGGCGGGGGTCTAGCAGCGGCGGCGACAGCAGGCACCCAGTTAGGGTGGCGGGGGGCGCTTTGGGGGAGTGGGCGCCATTTGGCGCCCTGAGGCCGGGGCGCCCTAGGCAAGCACCTAGTTCGCCCAATGGGCGATCCGGGCCAGGACACTAGAAGCCCTCCCACTGCTGCCCCCTCCAGCACCAAGAATAGAGTGCATCACCTGCCCCAGACTGAGAGTTCCCATCTATACTTCTGGACTTCTGCTCCATATGTTTATCTAATTCCCTCTTGAAACTGTCCATGCTTGTAGCTGCCACCACCTCCTGTGGCAGTGAATTCCATATGTTAATCACTCTTTGGGTGAAGAAGTACTTCCTTTTATCTGTTCTAACCCGACTGCTCAGCAATTTCATGGTGTGCCCACGAGTTCTTGTATTGTGAGAAAGGGAGAAAAGTACTTCTTTCTCAAGCCAGTACCTTCCCACCCTTAATTTAAACCCATTCTTGTGAGTCCTCTCCTCTTCTGTCAACAGGAACAGCTCCCTGCCCTCCTCGAAGTGACCGCCCTTCAAATACTCCAAGAGAGCCATCCTGTCCCCCCTCAACCTCCTCTTCTCCAGACTGAACATTCCCAAGTCCCTCGGCCTTTCCCCATAGGGCTTGGTCTCCTCATATGGCTTGGTCAAGCAAGACAAGACTGAGAAGGTTTCTTCAGGATACCTGGTCAAGCACATGAACAGCTTCTGGCTTTCCACCTGTCTCACTGCACAGCCCAATAACAGAATGGCAAAGCAACCTTTCACAGGCCCTTGGTAGCCTCTTATCCCATCCTCATGTAAGGCAGGTTATATGGCAAACCATCTACGGCACATGACTCCACACATCTGTGGGTTTTTGGCATACAGATGTCTCTCTCCAGAATAAATCTGCCGTCCAGATGTCTCACCAGGCCTCACAGGGGGAAGATAAGACTCACTCAACCAGTTGTTTGACAGGATGAAGAGAAAGTGCTTGATCCCCGAGAAAACATTAGCAGCTCCTGGATTTAAACCTCCACATCACAACTGGGAAGGGGAGAAAGAAGAGAAGGAGGGGGAGGGAGGGAGGATAGATCTATGAATACAAGGAAGGAAGGAAGGAAGGAAGGAAGGAAGGAAGGAAGGAAGGAAGGACAGATGAATACAAGAAAGAAAGAAACAGGAAGGAAGGAAGGAAGGAAGGACAGATGAATACAAGAAAGAAAGAAACAGGAAGGAAGGAAGGACAGGTGAATACAAGAAAGAAAGAAACAGGAAAGAAGGAAAGAAGGAAGGAAGGGGCACAGAGATAAGGCAGGGAAAACTGAAACTGTGCCAGTTACACTAACGTGTTCTTTCCATCTGCCTTAGCACCTCACCTTCTTCTTTTAAACTTTTAATTAAAGAGCAGCACACCCACCTATCCAGATAAAATCCATTCTTGTCTTGAACTTAGACATCAATAGCTAATCCAAACAAGAAAAAAAAATATCCTGCTTCCAAAAAAAGTTCAGGCTCAGTTGCGTTTCCAGAGAAAAGGGGAAGAGACCATGACTCAGTGGCAGAGCCTCTGCTTGGCATGCAGAAGGTGCCGAGTTCACTCCCTGGCATCTCCAGTTGAATGGATCAGGCAGTAGAGTGATGTGAAAGACCTCCTCTGCCTACGACCCTGGGGAGTTGCTCCCAGCCTGAGTAGACAATACTGACCTTGATGGACCAAGGGTCTGACTCCGTTTAAGGCAGCTTTGTGTGCTTTCAAAAGAAACGCAGCTGTTTATTAGTTGCAGTTATTGGTTATTAGTTGCAGTTTATTAGCTGCGAGAGTTGGGCCATAAGGAAGGCCGAGTGCCGAAGAATAGATTCTTTTGAATTATAGTGCTGGAGAAGACTCTTGAGAGTTCCCTGGGCTGCGAGGAGATCAGATCAGTCAATCCTAAAGGAAATCAACTCTGACTGTTCCCTGGAAAGCCAGAGACTGAAGCTGAAGCTCAAATACTTTGGCCACCCAATGAGAAGGGAGCACTCACTGGAGGAGAAGACCCTGATGCAGGGAAAGACTGAAGGTCAAAGAAGGAGGAGACGACAAAGGAGGAGATCTTTAGACAGTGTTATTGATGCAACGAACATGAAATTGAGCAAACTCCGGAGGACGGCGGAAGACAGGAGGGCCTGGCGTGATGTGGTCCATGGCGTCGCAAAGAGTCGGACTGAACTGTGCAACTGAACAACAACAGTTTATTAGACCTTGCAGATCTCTTCCACTGAAGTCAGCGCTTTCCATCAATCCAAGGAGGCGTCCTCTGACCCAAGCATCTGAGAAGTCTCTTTGCAGGGAGGGAACAGGGGCTCCGTGGAAAAACCCCTGCCTGGCATGCAGAAGTCTCCCAGGTTCAATCCCCAGCATCTCCAGCCTAAAAGGGCCTGGCAGCAGGCAATGTGAAAGACCTCCTCCGCCCGAGAACCCCAGAGAGCCGCTGCCGGTCTGAGCAGACGATACTGACCTTGATGGACCAGTGGTCTGACTCAGTTTAAGGAAACTTCATGAAGTGCCGCTGTTAGGAGAACAGAGCTCCTGAATTTTAACCATGCCTTATAAGCAGCCCCAATATTTTATTAATTTATTTATTCATTCAATTTATACTCTGCCCTCCCCGTCAAGGCAGGCTCAGGGCGGCTTACCTAAAAGTAAGTGCATAAATAACATTAGCTGCTGTAAATTTTCTGGGCTATCTGGCCGTGGTCTTGGCATTGTAGGACCTGACGTTTTGCCAGTAGCTGTGACTGGTATCCTCAGAGGTATAACAGAGAAAGATGGAGTACTCTCTGTGTCCACGGTGAGAAGGAAAATGATAGGCAGGTAATTTATATCTACTCGGGAAGAGCTGTGTCATTATCTTGTAGGAGTTTCCCAGGCTGTGAACATGCTAATGGAGGAGCTTTCTTGAGGAGATTCTTTTGTATATGGATTGTTCCCTGAGGAGGTTTCCTGTTTCCTGAGGAGGTTCTTTTGCACGTGGATTCTAACCTTACCTGTACTGCTGTAGTCAGATGTAAAGCCTTTTGTGTTTTTCAGGACAGGAAACCTTGCCCCTATTTATTTTTAAACTCTCTTCTTTCCTGTTGAAATTGTGTTTATGTTTATGAATTTCTATGGCTTCCCTGTGTAATCTGACATGCTGACTGGATGTGTTGTCCAGCCTTTCAGTGAAATTTAACAGTTAAATTTCTCATGAAATCATCTAAAAACAATTCACTTATAAAACAATTCAATATCATAAAGTGCTCGCCGTGTCTATTTAATTGCCTGACGATGGCGGTACCATACGAAGGCATCCAAAGATCTAACTAGGTGTCCAGCTCGTCGATCACTCCCTGATATAATCGGTAGGCACAGGTTGTGGATGGCAAAAAACGGGCAATATACCCGGCACTTGACAGAATCACATCACAAAGAAAGAGAGAACTCTCTGGCCCTGAGGAACATCCACTTTCACAGGGAGCGGAGGCAGGATAAGGAGAACGAGGGACAAAGAGCAGCCGTGAACTGAGGCCGCTTTTCAGCACAGGGTGACGGCTAAAAGGTTCAAGCGCGAAAGCCTGGATTTTGAGAAGGGGTCTAAAGAGAGGGCAGAAAGGGAAGATGGGAGGGAGGAGCCACGTAAGGGAAAGAGGGCGGGGCAAAGATCTCAGACAGGAAATAGAGGCGGGAAGATAAGGGCATAAGAAGAGCCCTGCTGGGTCAGACCAGTGGCCCATCGTGTCCAGCATCCTGTTCCACGTGGTGGCCAACCAGTTCCTCTGCAGGTCCAACAACAGGGCACAGAGGCCAAGGCCTTCCCCTGATGTTGACTCCCAGCATGGGGATTCAAAGGTTTACTGCCTCTGAATGTGGAGGTTCCCATCAGTCGCTGTGGCGAGTAGCCACTGATAGACCTTATTTATTTCCTCCTGTGAGTCTGTCTCATTTGTCTAGAGCACACCCAGAGCCATTGTTTCTCCATCATCAGTGTCCACTGAATGGCAGAGTCAATATTTACCCCCTTTTCCAACTCTAAGGAGGTGTTTCCAAAATGGCAACGTCTTTACTTGGAAGTAAGTCAAACTGGTGTGAAGGGAACACAGCCAGCCATTCTGGATTACAGCCTAGTAGGATTTAACGTGAGAAACTCAATTTTCTTGACCTAGGTTGGTTTAGATTAGTTTTTTTGAGAAAATGTTTCCAAATCCCTGGGCAAGATATCCATAAGAACATAAGAAGAGCCCTGCTGGATCAGACCAGTGGTCCATCTAGTCCAGCCTCCTGTCTCACACAGTGGCCAGCCAGTTCCTCTGGAGGGCCAACAACGGGGCAGAGAGGCCGAGGCCTTCTGCTGATGTTGCCTCCTGGCTCTGGGATCCAGAGGATTAGTGCCTCTGAAGGTAGAGGTTCCCCTCAGCCACCATGGCTAGTAGCCATTGATAGACTTCTCCTCCACGAATCTATCTAAACCCCTTTAAAGCAGTTTATTCCCGTGACCATCACGACGACATCCTCTGGCAGCAAACTCCACATTTCAATCACTCTCTGTGTAAAGTAGTCTTTCCTTTTGTCCGTCCTGAGCCTACTGCCCATCAGCTTCATTGGATGCCCTCGAGTTCTAGTCTTTTGGGAGAAAAAAGTTACCTTTGCCCACTCTCTCCACCCCATGCATCATTTTATAAACCTCTATCCTGTCCCAGCCCTTCATTATCTCTTTCGTAAGCTGAAAAATCCCAGACGCTTTAGCCTTTCCCCATAGGGAAGGGTCTCCAACCCCAAAATCGTCTTGGTTCCCCTCCTCTGTACGTTTCCCAGCTCTGCAAATTCTGAATTTAATGCAAAGGCTGTGTTAACTTTGCGCTTGTTCATTTAAAAAAAAAATCTTTTGGAGTCCGACAGGTGCAACCACTTTCTGAAGGCCTAGGTTATGCTGGGCAACAAATGCCTTTCTTATTTTTTTTTTTAAACAGTCTTAGCTGTCTCAGATTACTGTGGTGATCTCACCCCTCCGCATTCCACATTCCATTGCTTGGCTCTGCAACTAGGATGGCTCCAACGAGGTTTTAGTATGGCAGAAGGAAGCGCAACGTTGTTTCCCCAGTTCTTCCCCCCCAAAAAAACCACTAGAAATCAGATTTCCTGCACATCGTCGTCCATAAGGGCAAGTCACTGCCTGCTGCTAGAAGCTGCACTCTGGCTCGTGGGAAGCCCCCCCCCCCCTTTTGGCGCGAACCGCTTCCGCCCGCTGCGCTTTCAGGCAAGGCCCGGCTTAGCTGGAAGCGTTCCGTAACCGCCGAGGCACCTGGCCCCACATTTGTCATTCTCCTGAGGTCATCGGCCAGCTGTCTGTCCTCTCAACACCCGGCTTCGCCAAAACAGCCAGCCCATTTTCTGCTGCGCTCGGGTTTCCAGGTCCGAAACCCTCCAGATAGAGCAAATCAATCATCTCCCCCTCACCCCGCTCTGCAGAAACAACTGCGAGTAAGCATTTTCACATCCTTGAGCTGAGGCCGCTGCCTGGCAAGGACACTACAGTCAAGTCCACCCCCCACCCCCCCTATGCTGGAATCCAGCAACGCACTTGCACTGTATGGTGGGGGATAGATTACACCCAGCGACCACAGGCCGTGACTAAATCGGGCTCCACTACACTTGGCTGGAGGGGGGGGGAGGATGTCATTGAACGTGAGGGACGATCCCAACTCCCCTTGGCTCCCGTCTCCTTTAATATGCACAATGGGACGGAATCCAGAGAGGTGGATTTCACATTAGCCGAATTTCGGCATTCCCCAGAATAAAACTAGCTTTAATGCTTCAGTTTGGTTTAGCAAGAATTTGAGCAAGGCCTCGTAGAGGAGAACTATGTAAACCACTTTGGGTTCCGCTGGGGAGACAGGTGGGCTAAAAAAGGAAATTAATGCAAAATTAATGTAATTCATAATGCACTAAATCTGGCATACTCTTTAAGTAGCTGCAATGATATTTGGTAGTGGGAAGAGCTGTCGAATCTCAACTGATTTATGGCAACTCCACAGGTTTTCAGAGAAAGAGACAAACAGAGGCGATTTGGCCTTGCCTGCCTCTGCATGGCCACCCTGGTATTCCTTGGTGGTCTCCTATGATCTGTGTTCCCTCTAAGCTGTGTGCATGAGTGGCCACGCATTAACCCAGGAAGGAGAAGGAGAAGGAGAAGGAACATAAGAACCTAAGAACATAAGAGAAGCCAATGTTGAATCAGGCCAATGGCCCATCTAGTCCAACACTCTGTCACTCAGCGGCCAAAATATACCACGTGCTATCAGGAGGTCCAGCAGTGGGGCCAGGACACTAGAAGCCCTCCTACTGCTGTCCCCTCCAGCAACAAGAATAGAGTGCATCACCTGCCCCAGACTGAGAGTTCCCACCTATACCCTGTGGCTAATAGCCACTGATGGACTTCTGCTCCATATGTTTATCTAATTCCCTCTTGAAACTGTCCATGCTTGTAGCTGCCACCACCTCCTGTGGCAGTGAATTCCATATGTTAATCACTCTTTGGGTGAAGAAGTATTTCCTTTTATCTGTTCTAACCCGACTGCTCAGCAATTTCATGGAGTGCCCACGAGTTCTTGTACTGTGAGAAAGGGAGAAAAGTACTTCTTTCTCAACCTGCTCAATCCCATTCATAATCTTATAAACCTCGATCATGTCACCCCCTCAGCCGTCGTTTCTCCAACGGAGAAGGAGAAGAAGAAGTTTTTATATCCCACCGTTCACTACCCGAAGGAGTCTCAGAGCGGCTTACAATTGCCTTCCCTTCCTCTCCCCACAACAGACACCCTGTGAGGTAGGTGGGGCTGAGACAGTTCTGAGAGAACTGTGACTGGCCCAAGGTCACCCAGCTGCCTTCGTGTGGAGGAGGAGTGGGGAATCAAACCCGGTTCTCCAGGTTAGAACCCGCTCTTAACCACTACACCAAGCTGGCCTCCAATGTGGAGTCGCGCAGGGCCTTGCACTGCCCATTGCCTGTTTTAAGATTACGGCAGTTCTCTTCTCTTCAGGATGTGAACTGCTCCGCTCAGAAGGTGGGGGAAATTAGAGGGGACATTGCTCCCATTCAAATACTGACCAGGTCTGACACGGCTTAGCTTCCACAATCCAACAAGATCAGGATAGCCTGAACCACCCAGGTCACAACAATGATATTTATAGAATCATAGAATCATAGAATGTTAGAGCTGGAAGGGACCTTGCGGGTCATCTAGTCCAACCCCTGCACTCTGCAGGAGTGTAGCCAAAAGATAGCCCTACATACCTGCAACATACCCAAAAGATGGTCGTCCAGTCTCTGCTTGAAAACATCCAGGGAAGGAGCATCCACTACCTCCCAAGGAAGTCTGTTCCCACTGCTCAACCACTCTTACAGTTAGAAAGTTTCTCCTGATATCTAGCCGGTAACGACTCCCTTGTAATTTCTGCTCCATCTTCTACATGACAGCCCTTCAAATTCTTGAAGACTGCAGTTGTGTCCCCTCTAAGTCTTCTCTTTTCCAGGCTAAACATACCCAACTCTTTCAGCCTTTCCTCGTAAGACTTCGATTCAAACCCTCTCACCATCCTGGTTGCCCTCTTCTGGACACGCTTGAGCTTGTCAACATCCTTCCTAAAGTGTGGTGCCCAAAACTGTACTCCAGGTGAGGCCTGACCA
This sequence comes from Gekko gecko, assembly GCA_029375565.1. NCBI lineage: Eukaryota > Metazoa > Chordata > Lepidosauria > Squamata > Gekkonidae > Gekko > Gekko gecko. The sequence continues at coordinate 237,020,325 of JAPDNY010000003.1, read as the reverse complement.
TAGCAGAACAGAGTGGAACTACCACCTCCCGTGATCTGGACACAATGCTTCTGTTAATGCATCCCAAGATTGCATTAGATTGAATCCAATTGCATTCTGTCTTTTTACCTCGCCCTCCCTTCCAGAAGCTCAAGGTGGAATATGCGGCTTCCCCCTCCTCTCTTTTATCCTCACAACAGTATTAGGCTGAAAGAGGGGCTGGCTCAAAATCATCCGGGCGGGGTTTGGTCTCATGTCGCCTGGACCCAGTGTGGCACTCTGGCTGGATCAGGTCCACACGCAGATACCTGAACAGATGCACGGCGCCATCCCTCCATCGCTAATCATGCATTTGGTGACGTCCAGCATGCAATTGTCAGATTGTCTCTTTAGGGTTAGAACATAAGAGAAGCCAATGTTGGATCAGGCCAATGTCCCATCCAGTCTAATACTCTGTGTCACACAGCGGCCAAAAATACCAGGTGCCATCAGCGGGTCCAGCAGTGGGGCCAGGACACTAGAAGACCTCCCACTGTTGCCCCCCTCCAAGTACCAAGAAGACAGAGCATCACTTGACCCAGACTGAGAGTTCCTATCTATACTTTGTGGCTAATAGCCACTGATGAATCTCTGCTCCATATGCTTATAATTCCCATTCTACACAGCAATCCAACAATTCTGCATGAAGACCAATCAACCAAGGAAGGAGCAAAATATCGGCACCCAGATTTGGTTCCCAACAGAGTAAAGGAAGCTGTAGATGGGAAACCAGTGAAGCCGGGGATTTGAATCACTACCAGATTCGTTTCCTGTCAATCAGTCAAAAAGACATTTTGTGTAGTGTTTCGGATTCACCAACACTTGTAATCAATCTATTTATTTTTATTTATTTGATCTCAGAGTTGGACGGGACTAGTAGGCTCATCTAGCCCAACCTTCTGCCTAGGCAAGAAAAAAGGAGGAGGAGGAGATTGGATTTATACCCCGCCCTTCACTACCCAAAGGAGTCTCAGAGCGGCTTACAAACTCCTCTCCCTTCCCCTCCCCACAACAGAAACCCTGTGAGGTAGGTGGGGCTGAGAGATCTCTCTCGAGAACTGCCCTTGAGAGAACAGCTCTGAGAGAACTTGTGACTATTCTCCCAGAGACAGAGTCTGCGCTCTTAACCACTACACCAAACTGGAGGAAGAGGAGGAGATTGGATTTATACCCCGCCCTTCATTCAGAGTCTCAGAGCGACTTACCAACTCCTTTCCCTTCCTCTCCCCACAACAGATACCCTGTGAGGTAGGTGGGGGTGACAGAGCTCTTTCAAGGCCTGCTCTTGAGAGAACAGCTCTGAGAGAACTTGTGACTGACCCAAAGTCACACCAGCAGCTGCAAGTGGAGGAGTGGGGAATCAAACCCGGTTCTGCCAGATTAGAGTCCACGCACTTAACCACTACACCAAACGACAGGATATCTCCAACAAGTAGGTATCCAATTGATATTTAAAAACTCTTGGAGATTTGGGGGTGGGGGAGCCTGGAGAGGGAGGGGTTTGGGGACGTGTAGAATCCCGGTCAGGTGCTATACCACAGAATGCACCCTCCAAATCGGCCATTTTCTCTGGGGGAACTGATCTCTGCAGTAGGGAGATCAGTTGTCTTTCTGGGAGATCTTCAGGCCCCACCCGGAGGATAGCAAGCCGCTTTTAAACACAGGCAAGCCATACAAATATGACCCCCACACACACACACACACACACACATCCCTGCAGTGGAACAACCTATTCTCCTTTCCCGTTTTGCTACACATGCAGGTCGAACTCCTGTATTGTTTCAAACAGGAATTGGGGGAGAAACGTACTGTTTTTAAAAAAACTTGCCTCTTCGGCTTTGTCGACATTTTATGAGAGCCGTTCTTCGTTGGCTTCTGCAAAAACTGGAGGCCTGTTTCCCCTATTCGTTACGAAATCTCGTTTTTATTGTCCCCCCATCCACAATGCCCTGATAGGATTTCCAGAAAAAAGCAGTTAAAACGCACACTCGCAACAAACAAGCAACGGAGGGAAAGCAGGCCAACGCCACAAAAGGGGCTTCGCTTCCCTCTTGGAATAAAGGCGAGGGGGAAAGTCAAAGAGACGGGCTTCCATGTGGACTGTTTTACAAGTTTAATGCTGAGCTTAAATGGCCCCTTAGTACGTGCGGAGCAGTGGAGGCGTTTTCTCGAACCGGCAGGAGTTAACCGATCAGAGCTGGAGGGTACTGATCTTTAAGTGATATTCAGACTCTGGGGTAAGGGGGGGAAAGTGCTAAGGAAGTTGTTACAGGGAAGTTGTTATGCAAGATAAGCATTCCTCGTCCACTGGGATTTCTCCAAGGGGAACAAACGGGAGCCGCCTCTTTCAAACTGCAGCCTCGGCAAAAGAAGCCCCTCTTGGGGCTCACATGAAAAGACAGACGGCAGGCAAATCGAAAGGGCTGGATCCTGCGGGGCCATTCTGCTAGCAGAGATGCTATTCTGTGAACAGAAGGAGACTTCCCCTGGCTAGGGTGGGGCCCGGAGAGGTCCCGGAATTTCAACTGATCTAAAGAAAATGGCTGCTTTGGAGGATGGACGGTAAGACGTTACACCCCACTGAGGTCCCTTCCGTTCCCAAACCCCACCCTCCCTAGGCTCTGCCCCCCCAAAATCTCCAGGAATTTCTCAACCAGGAAATGGCCAACCCTACCCCAGCTCCTCGTGCATCGGGAAAAGTTTCTTTCCGCTGGAGGAAATTGCTTCCAGTAGCAGAATGGGCCCGCGAGATTCAGCCCTGCATGCACATTTCTAAAGGAGTTCTCTCCCTCAGAGAAAAAGGGACACATCTTCTCCACGTGGAAAGTGAACAAAGAGAATGTTTACCCGGGCACTGGGGGAGGGGGGGGATGTTGTTTCAGTGACAAGGCCAGAAGTGATAAACCATTCTCCAATTTCTAGTTTAACAGCTGTATGACTAAACTGGAAAAGGACACTGAAAGGGGGTGCCGTGCCCAGCCACTTGGCAAGGGGTTGTACCATCTCCACTGGTCTGCCACTTGGACCAACAGAAATCACCAGTGTTCTCCATGTGGAAAGCTGTGTGCCTCACAGACAGATACACAGCCAGAAACATCACACAATGCCTCTGTTGCTGGACTTGAACCAGGTTTCAGCACGCTGGGGCAGAAACAAAAGTTTGAGAGTATAGTTCAGGAGGAGCATTCAGACACTAATTTGGTCTCTTTCCATGATGCAATAAAATGTGCAGGACATTCCTTTTCAACATTTAGTCCACTGCAGGTTGAAGTGCGCTGTCTCACACACACGCACATGAAAGTACCTTACATTGAATCAGACTACTGGTCTATCAAGGTCAGTATTGTCTACTCAGAATTGTCTACTGGCAGTGGATCTCCAGAGTCTCAGGCTGAGGTCTTTCACATTACCTGCTGCCTGGTCCTTTTAACTGGAGATGCCGGGGATTGAACTTGGGACCTTCCGCATGCTAAGCAAAGCCTCTTCCACTGAGCTGCAACCTCTGGTGTCCAGCAATCACACAAAGCTGTAGATAAACCAAGATTCTGAAGAGCTAAAGCACTCTTTTGAGTCTTCAGGCACCTTTGGAATTCTGACACAGGGCAGTGGATTAGGCAGTACAATCACAAAATGGCTGCCATAGGAGATGGAGCCAACCACAAAATATCATGGAGTGAGGTGATATAAACCTCAAAAAGTAACTTTATTTAACCAGATGACTTTTAAGAGAGCCAGTTTGGTGTAGTGGTTAGGAGCGTGAACGCTAATCTGGGAGAAATGGGTCCTCCACATGCAGCTGCTGGTGTGACCTTGGGTCAGTTACAAGTTCTTTCAGAGCTGTTCTCTCAAGACCATTCTCGAAAAAGCTGTCTCAGCCCCACTTAACTCACAGGTTGTCTGTTGTGGGGAGAGGAAGGGAAAGGACATTGTAAGCCATTCTGAGACTCCTTTGGGTAGTGAAGGGCGGGGTATAAATCCAATCTCCTCCTCTTCCTCTTCTTCTAACCTGAATCATCAATCAGAAGCCCTGCTGGGCAAATGCCCCACTTAGCTCCACCCACTTTCTCAAAGCACTTGGAGCATGTCAGGGAAGGTATTGGCAGGTCCCATGGCACCCACAGTCACCATGTCCAAAGAAAGAAAGAAAGAAAAAAAGATTATCTATCATCACTGCACTCTTCCCCAGACTCAGAAAAAGTGACTGGCTGGCTGGCTGTGATGGGCAGCAAGGAACAGCAGGGCATTCAAAGGAGGAAGTGTGGATTGTTGGTAACAAGGGCGCACAAAGCTAGGATCCTATCTGGGGTGCACAAGAGGCTACACTCCTGGCCTCATGTGGATCAAAGTCCATAGTAATCACACTTGTGAGACGTGTCACTGTGAGCTTTCGGAAGGTGGAAGAATTCCACATTGACACTAGGTGGCAGGAGGCCCTGTCTCATCGGGGGTACCTGCACACAGACAGGTTTTCCGGCTTATTGAACAAGGTGTCCTCACACGGGGAGGACTAAGGAGGCAGAGGCCAGTCAGCAAATGCTGTTTCTGTTCCCTTCGTCCCTTCGTTTTTCGGCTTGCTGCTCCGGTTCCAGAAGCAAAACGAATCCTAGTTACTTAGAAAATTTGATGCGAATTTTCTGAAAGCCCAGGCTGGCTTGATGTCGTCAGATCTCAGAAGCTAAGCAGGCTCGGCCTTGGCTACTTTTTGGATGGGAGACCTCCACGGAGTACCGGGTTCGTGACTTGGAGGCAGGCAATGGCAAACCACCTCTGAACGTCCCTTGCCTTGAAAATCCTACGGGGTCACCCTAACTCAGTGGTGACTCGACGGCGTTTTCCACGCCCCAAGCATTTCTCCACTGTGCTAATCAAACTGTTTACATTTTGCATTGTATCTTTGCATCCCACCTCCTTTTTCTTTTGCAACACCCCCAAGACACACACACCTTCTTTCTGGGATACAAAGGCTCCAGGACGGCCATTCCTACTTATATCTGACAAAGGGAGCTCTGACTTTTGAAAGATCCTACCCAGAAATCCTGTTGGTCTCTATGGTGCTACTGGACTTGATAGTAGCTTCTGAAAAGCAAAACTGTTAGTTTCACCCCTCTGCCAACACTTTGCCTTCTCTTTCCATGTCAGTGAACACCAAGGACCTCCCACTAGGTAGGAAGTTGTCCTGTGTCCCATGTTCCCTCTAAGCTGAGGAGTCTTGTGAGCAAAAATTCTGCTTTGTGAACTACTGGCATTAAAGTTGTGAGCAAGCAATTTGGCTACTGCATAAATCAGTTGGCTCTGGAGCCATCCTTCCTGAGCTAAGACAAAATTGTGTGAGCCGGAAGCTAAAAAACTGTGAGCTAGCTCACACTAACTCAACTTAGAGGGAACACTGCCGGTGTCCCGTCATGACTATATTTCAGGGATAGTGTAAATTGCCCGTTTATAGTGCAAACAGGCACATGTCCCTTATGGGGGATTTTCATATTCTAACTGCATTTAGTAACTGTGATGTTTCCTACAATTTAAGCTTCTTTGAGGGTATTTTGTGCCCAAGAATGGAACAGAAATCTTTCGGTTAACTGAGAATTCTTTCGGAAAGCAGTATTTCTATTCGCAGTTACCTTTGAGACCACTTTACGAACATAAGAAGACCATGCCGGATTAGACCAATAGTCCATCTAGACAATCATCCTGTCTCACACAGTGGCCAACCAGTTCCTCTGGAGTGCCAACAACAGGGCATAGAGGCCGAGGCTTTCATTAAAACATAAGAAGAGCCCTGCTGGGTCAGACCAACATTCCATCCAGTCCGGCATCCTGCATCACACAGTGACCAACCAGTTTCTCTGGAGGGCCAACAACAGGGCAGAGAAGACGAGGCCTTCCCCTGATGTTGGCTGCTGGCTCTGGGATTCAAAGGATTAGTGCCTCTGAATGCAGAGGTTCCCCCCAGTCAACTTGGCTAGTAGCCATTGATACACTTATCCTCTATGAATCTATCTAATCCTCTTTAAAAACTGTTTATTTCTGTGGCCATCACTGCATCCTCCGGCAGTGAATTCCACATTTTAATCACTCTCTGTGTAAAGCAGTACTTCTTGTTCTTCCTGAACCTACTGCCCATCAATTTCACTGGATGCCTTCGAGTTCTACTATTTGGGAAGAGGGAGAAAAAAAAATTAGCTGTCTGAGCTCTGGTAGGTTGTCTGAAACCTTTGGCCGAGCGTTTGGAGAGATGCCACTGCTACCTATATGCTTAAATCTTTTCTAATCTTGATTTTTTACATTGGGTGGGGAAGAAGGGACTGACGGGTTGGGTCTATCTAGGTGACCAAGCTTCTTTGAGAAAGGGGGGTCTCAGCCACTTCGGGAAAATGAGCCCCAAGGCTTCCCTTGAAGAATGCAAAGGGGGTAGCGGTGTTTGTCTGCTGTAGTAAAAGAAAGCCAAAGTCCAGCAGCACATTTATTCCAGCGGGGCCGGTTCCAGGTTCCTGTGGACCCCGAGCAATGCCCCCCCCTTTCCCCTTTGGTAGAGCCCCTTTCCCCTCTAATCACACCCTTTCCATTTGGCCCCTTCCCCTTTGGAATGTGTGTGAACAGCGTGAGCAAATTGCCCCTTGGCTTTCGTGAGACCTTAGCATCCATCGCCTTGAAGTAATGATGGCCATTCTCCAATTCGCGGTGGTGTGAAGTCTGTCGTTATGAGGAGAAACACACACGGTTATTTCGTAGCAGGGGTGGGTGTCCCCGGCATCTGCCCCACTCCACCCACTGTAGACTCCGAGACACTCTATTCAGGCATGAGCTTCCGTGAGTCATTTCTTCCGATGTGTGAAGATCGTCATGGGAATTAATTCTTTTTTGGAGGAAGATCACAAGAGGATGGGAAGGGAGCTGAAAGAAGAGAGGCTTGGTGCAAATTCCATCATGAATCTTTCTTCTCTTGAAAAAGACATTTCTAGGCCTGGAAGATTTTACATATTGAGAAGTTGCAAACATCCAGTTTTTTCGGGAGGGGTGAGATGCCTGAGGGGGTGGCGGCTGTGCAACTCCAGCCGTTCCTGAATTCCAGTGATGCTGCTGACCCGTTTCAATCCATTGTGTGTGAGAGGAAGTGAGCCGAAATGCCTTGCACCTGGCTCAAGGGCACCTCTTGAGAGCCAGCGTATCAAGAGTGGTGGGATCTAATCTGGAGAAATGGGTTTGGTTCCCCACTCCTCCACATGAAGCCAGCTGGGTGACCTTGGGCCAGTCACAGTTCTCTCCGAACTCTCTCAGGCCCACCTGCCTCACAAGGTACCTGTCGTGGGGAAAGCTAGTGTGGTGTAGTGGTTAAGAGTGGTGGCCTCTAATCTGGAGAGGCAGGCTTGATTCCCCACTCCTCCTTCGCAGGAACCCTGCTGGATGACCTTGGGCCAATCCCAGTTCTCTCCGAACTCTCTCAGCCCCACCTGCCTCACAAGATGCCTGTTGTGGGGAAAGGCAATTGTAAGCTGCTTTGAGACTCCTTAGGGTAGAGAAAAGTGGGGTTTAAAAACAAACTCTTCTTCTTCTTCTTCTTCTTCTTCTTCTTCTTCTTCTTTTCTGGACTAACCCTCCAAGCCACAAACACCATCAAAGCTGTAATTTAGCTGAAATCCTATCAACTGGATTTCTTTGATTTAAAGTGACGCTACCAATCTCTTGAGACAGGGCACACTAGAAATCCGGAACAGATGCTTGGAGACATTTTTTGAGAAATGCCAACGAATCACTACTGCGCTGTGTTCTCCCCCCTGCGCCGCCCTGCCCCTCCCCGTCCGTCAAATCACTCCAAGTGATGGCGGGAGCTGTTTTGTCAGATCTCACTCTATCCAACTGCCTCTTTAACAACAACAAGAAAGTAAACGATATACCAGTGCTGGGAGGGGAGCCAGGTTCTCATGAAGAGCCCTGGATGCCTAACGGCATAATTACATATTTCAATAGTGATTGCCAAAAAGGGTAAAAGGGAGGGGAGGGAAGATCTGAGATTCCAGGTCTTGAGTAGAATGACGTTTCGCTAACCTGAAACAGATTCCACCCCCCACCCCAAACAGGGGGGAGAAAAGAAGCAAAATAACCTCGTCTTAGCGGTGATCTGCAGACTGCAAGAGGCTAATTATAATAAGTGCACTTAGGGGTAGAGCAGACAAAAATCTGTCTGAAGTTACCTTAGAAAAACATAAAAAAAGAAAACCATGCCGGATGCCCGGAGACCTAGCAATTACCGTCCTAAGAACCTGGCTGTCATTTACAGATTAACCTCAATACCTCCACTACCACTGCTCCAGCCCGAAACAAAAAGAGCAATAGAGTTGGGGAACGAAGACATATTTAAAAGCGGGGGGGAGGACGGGACACCACCAACAGGGATTTAATCAAGTATATTAATGGAAAGGAACCCCACGCGGCTGACATGATTTGGAGCAGAACCGAGACATGCCGAGAATGAAAAGCTTATTGCCCTGTGCAAGGTTTTGCAAGGAGGAGGAGGAGGAGAAAAAAAGATCAGCCGCGTAAGTTATGAAATTGTGGAGACAAGAGTTATTTTCATAACTATTTTTATTCCAAGACTCCATTCGGCGTTTTCCCCTTGGCCACAAAAACATGTAATCATAAGCCTATGTTTTCATATTTTCCCCCCGCAAAAGATCTTGAAAAGGGGGGGGGGAAGGGTGAAAAGAGAAATAAAGAATGCTGGATGAAACAATCTACAAGAACACCCCCCCAAAAGAAAATATAACTGACCACACGGAGGAAACAGAAACAAAGTAAAATGGTGGCCAGAACTACTGCCAATGGAAAGAGGGAACGTTCAACCGCTGGAGAGTTTCCCCTTTAGCGAAAAGTTCAGAAAAGAGGCTCTCTAAGAGGAAGGAGGACCTGGAGATCAGAGCTCTCTCTTCAGAGGTCTTGGTCTAGAGCGAACATACGCAGAACTGTGAATGTCGCAGTGCTCCAAAGCATTGGGAAAAGTGCAGAAAAGGGCAACTAGAATGATAAAAGGGTTGGAACACTTTCCCTATGAAGAAAGGTTAAAACGCTTGGGGCTCTTTAGCTTGGAGAAACGATGGCTGAGGGGTGACATGACAGAGGTCTACAAGATTATGCATGGGATAGAGCAGGTCGAGAAAGAGGTACTTTTCTCCCTTTCTCACAATACAAGAACTCGTGGGCACTCAATGAAATTGCTGAGCGGTCGGGTTTGAACGGATAAAAGGAAGTACTTCTTCATCCAAAGAGTGATTAACACATGGGATTCACTGCCACAGGAGGTGGTGGCAGCTGCAAGCATGGATGGCTTCAAGAGGGAATTGGATAAACATGTGAGGCAGAGGTCCATTAGTGGCTATTAGCCACAAGATATAGATAGGAACTCTCAGTCTGGGGCAAGTGATGCACTGTATTCTTGGTGCTTGGGGGTGGGGGCAACAGTGGGAGGGCTTCTAGTGTCCTGGCCCCACTGCTGGACCTCCTGATGGCACCTGGTATTGACACAGAGTGTTGGACTAGATGGGCCATTGGCCTGATCCAACATTGGCTTCTCTTATGTTCTTATGTTATTATCTCTGCTAGAGTTGCCAGTTCTGAGTGGGGAAATACCAGGAGATTTGGTGGGTGGAGCCTGGGGAGGGTGGGGGTTGGGGAGGGTCCCCAGCAGATACAATGCCATAAAGTCCACCCTCCAAAGTAGACATTTCTCCCAGGGAATGGATCTCTGTCATCTGGAGATCAACTGTAATAGCGGGAGATCTCCAGGTGCCACCTGGAGGTTGGCAACCCTGGTCTCTTCCCATTGAGCTCTGTGGGTCAGGAGCCAATTCCTTACTCCGCCAAGATCGCTGGTTGGAGTCACCAACAGCAGGCATTCCAAGCCAGGAGGACTAACATTACAGACTTCTTGATTGTCCTGAGTCAGGTGATCCCCATCAGCCAATCCAACGCCAATGCCCATTGATACCTGGTGTATTCCCCCACCCGGGGCAACCTGCCACTGAGAGAGGCTGCCCCCTCTGCTTTTTCAGACTGTTCCCCCAGGCGCTTCCTACACTCGTCCTGAGTCTGACCTTCGAGTCATAGAATCACAGAGTTGGAAGGGGCCGTGCAGACCATCTAGTCCAACCCCCTGCCCAATACAGGACCAGCCTAAAGCATCTCTGACAAGTAACTGTGGCAACCAGAATCCCACAACACGTGACTTCTTCACATCCAGTTCTGCCAGGCACCCAAATGTGGGTCCGTAATACCTCCTGGGTTGCCAGCACAGGGTTGGGAAATACCGATTTGGGAGGGGTGGAGCCTGGGGAGGGTGGCTTTTTTGGGGGGAGAGGCCTCACTGGGGTCCAATGCCATAGAGTCCGCCCACCAAAGCAGCCATTTTCTCCAGGGGAACAGATCTCAGTCACCCGGGGACAGGTCTGTAGCCAAGACTTTGTAATTCGGGGGGAGGGACTTTCAATAAATTGGGGGCACTGTCGTTACAAAAATAAAAATATATTTTTTAAAACTCACGCTCCCCAGTTGGAGCGGGCAAGAGCAGTTGGAGCAGACAGCCACTCATTCATGGAGGCCTCCCATGTGGTGGCTGGGAGAACCCGCGCACCAAGCTCCGGCAGCGCGAGGGGCTCTGGCAGTAACAGGGCGAGCGAGGGCCCATGTGCCTTGGAACCCGAGTGCCGTGGAGCACTCCTAGGCACAGGAAAAGGCAAGAAGAGGAGGAGGAAGAGGCGCCCCGGCCCAAATCATACCACGCAACTGCCCCAACTCCACTAAAAATTTCTGAGCTGCACCAGACATGGCAGGGGGATGCTGGTCAAAGTCCGCTGGCCCCACTTCACCTCCCGGCCCAACCACCTGGCTGCCTCATGCCACCTCCTGCGGTGGCCATGCTCGGGAAGGGACGGCGGCAGGGAAAAGAAAAAATGCCACGAGACTCTTGACACTTTTGTGGCGGAAGGCCTTCTGGCCTGCTGCAGGGCTCTGGGTTTCCCCACCCCTCTCCTCCAAGCTGAAACCCAGCGTCTCTCGATTTGAGGGGGAGCCCTTGCCATGCGGCTGGAGAGAGCGCAGCTGCCTCAGGGAAACTGACCAGCCGTTTGGGGAAGGGGCAGTGGTGGCAGCAGCGGGGAAGCAAGTTGTGCTTGGGGAAGAGGCAGCGGTGTCGGTAGCGGGCCAGGGCTAGATGGAAGTCAGGGAGCCGTGGCAGGAAGTCAGGGGGCTGGGCCCCAAAATGCCCCGCAATGCCCCGCTGTAGCTACAGGCCTGCCTGGAGATCAACTGTAATAGTAGGTGGTCTCCAGTTGCCACCTGGAGGTTGGCCACCATAAACACCTCTGGAGCCTGATTGTGAAAACCAGCCCTGTTGTGACCACTCCGCAGCCACCAAGACACATGCAAAAGTGTGCATGCCCATCTGATTTTATCATGGTCCACCTTCTCTTTCCACTAGTGCCTTAAACATGAGCATCAGAGCGCTGTGCAAAGATCAAGGATACCACGTCCTTCCATTTACAGGCTACACTCTGCCAGCTCCGATCGCATTTGAGGACTCCTGTAATTCACATCCAGCCTCATCTCCCATCAGTCCTCCAAAAATGCATTTGTGTTGAGAGCCAATGACTGTACAGTGCTTCTAATTAAGGGCAACTGAGCACACAGAGAGAAAACAGTGAGTGCGTAAAGAAAAGGGACGACTTTAATCGGAAGCTCAGGTATTGCTGTGAGTAGTTTGCTAATGCCAAGTTTAATCCTTAAAATATGTATGCCCTGACTTTCCACTTGGGCCAGGGTGGCTTATGGCAACTAACTAAAACATTGCAAGTTAAAACCAAAATGAAATAAGAAACCTCGACTTGGGGAGGGGGCCATGGCTGAGTGGTAGAGCGTCTGCTTGGCACCCAGAAGATCCCAGGTTCAATCCCCAGTTGGACTCCGCCAGCACTGATACCACTGATCACACCTTATATCCAATGCATGCGGGTAACAAGGCTTAGAGACTGCTGCAAGAGAGGTCTAAGTTGTGGAGCCGTTCCTCGTCCTAGTAGTCTTTACCTATGGGCCTAGTAATAATGCACCCACCGACAAGGCTTTGGATTGGTTTAAATGTGATTATACTTGGTCCAACTTTTGGCAGAGCCAACACCCCTTCCTTGTCCCTCTGTGGCCTGTGCTTCATGTACTTAACTCTGCTGCTCTTACAAGGGATGCCCAGGTTCTGTCATGGATGCTGGTACCAGAGCTTCCAATAAACCCAGATGCCAACTTAAAGAACATAAGAGAAGCCAATGTTAGATCAGGCGGATGGCCTGTCCAGTCCAACGCTCTGTCACACAGTGGCCAAAAATACCAGAAATACTTTGCTTCCATATACACCCAGACAACGGGCTCACTGTACCTAACAACATCAACTACACCGTCTCAGGCTCATTCACCTGCTCATCTTCTAACACTGTAGGTAAAGGCAAAGGTTCCCTTGCTCGAAAGCCAGTCAAATCCGACTCTAGGGTTGCGGTGCTCATCTCCGTTTCCAAGCCGAAGAGCCAGCGCTGTCCAAAGACGTTTCCGTGGTCATGTGGCCGGCATGACTAAACGCCAAGGCACACAGGATGCTGTTACCTTCCCACCGAAATGGTACCTATTTATCTACTTGCAATTTCTTGCTTTCGAACTGCTAGGTTGGCAGGAGCTGGGGCCAGAGATGGGAGCTCACTCCGTCATGCGGCACTCTCGGGTCTCGAACTGCTGAACTACTGACCTTCCACAGCCTGCAGTTCAGCGTCTTAACCACTTGAGCCACTGCAACTCTAACACTGTATAAGCCATCAAATGCCAACAATGCCCTTCCGTTCTCTACCTAGGACAAACAGGTCAAACCCTATGCCAAAGGACAAATGGACATAAATCTGACGCCCAGAATCACAAAACTGAGCAACCTGTGAGAGAACACTTCAGCCTTCCAGGACATTCTACAGGGGACCTCAAAGTAGCTGTTTTATTGCAAAGGGATTTCAGAAACAGACTAGAATGGGAGATGGCAGAGTTACAAGTTATCACAACACTCCGGACAATGGAACCCCCAGGGCTTAACAGAGATATCAGGTTCTTATCTCATACCCAGTAATTTCAGTTCTCGCATCTATTTGTAAATGCTTATATTATGCTATGTGCTAATTTGCTACTATCCACAGGTCTTACCAATTGCCTCCATCCAGTCTTAGCTATATTTATTGCTCAATTATTTATGCATCCTTACTCTAATTGGCACTTCCTGGAAACACCCTCCTCACCCTTTACCTATAACTAACGGTTGGTGACTTCTGTTTCAGTGTATCTGAAGAGGTGCGCATGCACACGGAAGCACGTATACTCAGAATAAAACTTTGTTGGTCTTAAAGCTGTCACTGGACTCAAACTTTATTCTGCTGCTTCAGACCAACCCAGGTTAACCCACCCAAATCTTGGACTACAAAGTAAGTTTGGCCTGTCAGTTACAAAGCAAGGGGGAAATCGTGGCTTGGCTTGGCTTCTCCAAAGACAGAATGAAAAGACACAAGCGAGGACCGAGCTCGCTGTATTTTAAAGAAAGGCAAAATTCAACAGATTTAAAATAGCAGGCTTCTCCTTTGTTTGCACGGCCTTGCCTTGGCACCCTGGGTTCCTTGCTTTCTTAAGGAAGCTGGCAACCGAGGCCCTGTTCTAAAAACAGGTCCCGAAAACACTTGGCAGCAGCGATATTCGTTCCAGCAACGCTCGGCCAAACTGGTGTGCGGCGGGACTTGCTGTTTCAGCTGCTGGAGCCCTCCAAAAGGGCAAAGTTGTGCTGAACGCACGCGAAAAACAAAGAGAGAGAGAGAGAAGGAAAGGAAGAAGAATCTCGGCCCCCCCCACCCAACAAAGGCAGCACGATTCCTTTCGTATCGTCAGAAACCCAAGCTGTCGTTCGAGTCGTCCCATTGGCTTGAGAATGACAGGTTGCCAACGCAAGACAGAACAAAGGTCAGGACAAAATAAAGGACAAAAGAACGAATTCCACTCTCGGTGCTGCTGGCAGGTGTGTGCGTGTGAACGAAAGCTCATCGCTCGCTTAGTAAAGGTAAAGGTTCCCTTGCTCGAAAGCCAGTCGAATCCGACTCTAGGGTTGCGGTGCTCATCTCCGTTTCAACGCTGAAGAGCCAGCGCTGTCCGAAGATGTTTCCGTGGTCATGTGGCCGGCATGACTTAAACACCAAGGTGCACGGAACTCTATTACCTTCCCACCGAAGTGGTACCTATTTATCTACTTGCAATTTCTTGCTTTTGAACTGCTAGGTTGGCAGGAGCTGGAACTAGAGACGGGCGCTCACTCCGCCATGCGGCACCCGGGTCTCGAACTGCTGAACTACCGACCTTCCACAGCCTGCAGTTCAGCGTCTTAACCACTTGAGCCACCGCAGCTCCCATCGCTCGCTTAACTTATCCTCAAAAGTTTGAGCCAGTTTAAATATCAGCTTCTCTTAAAAACCTGTATGGTCCCGATTAGTTCATCCGGGGAAGATGTCTTCCAAGCAGAAGCAAAAATATACTGATTTATTTCGCTTTCTCTCTCTCTCTCGTTTTGGTTGAAGGACACGATTTTAATCTTTTTTTAAAAAAAACTTTGTTTTTCTTTCAGTTTTTTTTACAGGTACAGAAATATCTTCATCTTAAGCACAGAAGCAGCTGTGTCGTTGAACTGGCTGCCGAGTAGAGCACAGGGGGGCGACTGACCTTTCCGGGATAGCGCCAAAAGATTTTACAACTCTGTTTTCTCCCTCTGAAGTGAAGGCCTGGAGTCAGGGCCAGACAGCTGGGTAGCTGTTCTCTCAATACAGACCTGCAGTCTGTGTTTTTCAGGCCACGACGCCTGAGATCGGTCACTAGAGCTTATGGTTGCCATTAAAGTAGAAGAAGAGGAGGAGGAGGAGGAGGAAATTGGATCTATACCCCACCTTTTCACTACTCGAATGAGTCTCAGAGCGGCTTACAAACTCCTTTCCCTTCCCCTCCCCACAACAGACACCCTGTGAGGTAGGTGGGGCTGAGAGAGCTCTTTCGAGGACTGCCCTTGTGAGAACAGCTCTGAATTTGTGACTGACCCAAGGTCCAACCAGCTGGCGCCATGTGGAAGAGTGGGGAATCAAACCCGGTTCTCCCAGATTAGAGTCCACGCTCCTAACCACTACACCAAACTGGTTCTCAAAATCAGCATTGTCACTCTACTGTGACTGGCAGCTGCTCTCCAAGGTTTCAGGTTGAGGTCTTTCACATCACCTGCTACCTGATCCTTTTAACTGGAGATGCCGGGGACTGGACCTCTGACCTTCTGCACGCTGAGCAGATGCTCTTCCTTGGAACCACCCCTCCCAAACATGCTTCTTCCCTTTGTGTGACAAACACAAGAGGTTCAATCAATTGACACTTACAAAACAGCACCCAGACACATTAAACAGTTGTATCTCAATGGCCCACTCAACCATGGGCCGCGATGGATACCGAAATAAACTTTAACGAAGAAATGAATTAGCAGGGGGAGAAAAATATAAATATATGTATGTGTGTGTGTGTGTGTGTATGGCTTTTTTGTAGAAAAAGCCCAGCAGAAACTCATTAGCATATTAGGCCACACCCCCATGTTACCAGAAGTGTGGTAACAGCCTTCTTATTCTGTTTACCTTGTTTGTTGCCAAAACCCCAGGGCTTTTTTTTGTAGCAGGAACTCCTTTGCATGTTAGGCCACACACCCCTAATGAGTTTCTGCTGTCGGGTGTGGCCTGTTATGCTAATGAGGTCCTGCTGGGCGTGGCCAACTCGGGAGCCAGCCGGAACTCCATTCCTGTGCGTTCCTGCCCAAAAATAGCTCTGTATATACAAAAGCCAAGAAAATACAATTCCTCTAATGAATAATCAATCAAAGCGCACAAAAATGCATACAAACACCAGAACTGACAATAAATCTAAAATCAACTGTTATCATCAAAAGCACCGCTCAGACACCCTATCAGGGATGCCGGCCTCCAGGTAGGACCTGGGGATGCCCCAGAATTACAGCTCATCTCTAAACTACAAAGTTCAGTTCTGCTGGAGAAAATAGACGCTTTGGAGGGTGGACTCTGTGGCCCGGTACCCCACTGAAGTCCCTGTCCACCCCAGGCTCCACCCCCAAATCTCCAGGAGTCCCCCAAACTGAAGTTGGCAAGCCTATGAGTCCCCCATCCTCTGCCAGTGGCCAGGGGGGACCTGGAAACCCTAAGTCTCCCTTTGAAGTTTTTCAAATAATAATAATATTAATAAGAGATTGGATTTATACCCTGCCCTTCACTACCAAAAGGAGTCTCAGAGCGGCTTACAAACTCCTTTCCCTCCCCCTCCCCACAACAGACACCCTGTGAGGTAGGTGGGGCTGAGGGAGCTCTCTTGAGAACTGCCCTTGAGAGAACAGCTCTGAAAGAGCTTGTGACTGACCCAAGGTCACACCAGCAGCTGAATGTGGAGGCGTAGGGAATAAAACCTGGGTTCTCCCAGATTAGAGTCCGCCCTCTATATGCAATTACTTTAGGTCTCTCTGGAAGGGACACGCTTTCACAGCTGCCGACGTGTGTCCCCCCCCCCAAAAAAAAACAATTAAAAACCCAAATTAAAAAAAATCTCCTTTATTTTTTTTTTCAAGATTGTGTACACACACCTGCTACGGCCCTATCAATCACAGCAGGAAAACGCTTCGCCCTTTTGCATCGTTAAGTAAGAGAAAAAGTGCTTATTAAACCATTAATCACAGTCCATTATACTCGGTCTCTCTTGCCAAAAAAGGTTCCCATGATGTCACTGAAAAATATCTATTAGCTAATACCTGATTCTGATGAGTTACAGGAGCGCCGCCTCCTAAGGCCCAGTAATGCACAAGCCAATTTATTTCCTTTTCTTCAAAAGTGGGGGGGGGGGGCGGAGGGAGGGGTGTCGCTCAACTGATTTTGCAGCGGTGAGCAACCAAAGAGATTTTGGGGGCGGTTCTCTGTTGACATTTATGACCGCAGAGGAGTTGATTTAACGGGTGCGTTCCCCTGCAAAATTATTCAAAAATTATTTCAGGCTTCGCCTTCTTTTATTAAACACATTTGTTGCGTTTGTGCGGCGTGTATACCCGGCGGCTGGCTGAAGGGGGCCTGAAAGACATCGAGGCTTAAATGCTGGGGCGCAGGCAGAAAAAGAAAAATGTATTGTTCTGCGAATGTGGGACTAGTTTGGGAG
This sequence comes from Gekko gecko, assembly GCA_029375565.1. Classification (NCBI taxonomy): domain Eukaryota; kingdom Metazoa; phylum Chordata; class Lepidosauria; order Squamata; family Gekkonidae; genus Gekko; species Gekko gecko. The sequence continues at coordinate 237,003,027 of JAPDNY010000003.1, read as the reverse complement.
AGTGTCTCGCAGGAAATTATAGCAAATGAAAACCATCCCCCCCACCACCACCACCCCCGCCCCACCGCGGAGGATTTATGTTTTCACATTTAAAGCTGGTGATGCAAAGGAACAACAACAACAACAAAAAATATATATATATATATATATAGCCGCATTACCTTCTAGCCCCCACAATGGATAATCTGTAAAGTCTGTGTATGTTCAAGTCATTATTTTATTATTAGAAACATTGCAGGGCTTGGGAATGTTTTAAGATTCTGAAAACCAGGAGAGAAAAAATTCTGGAAACGACATGAACGCTCAGGAAACTGAACTTACTGACTGGCTACCTGGAATCCAAAGAAGGGAATTAAAGCTGGATTGGAAGACTTTGGCGACAGTGTTCCCTCTAAGCTGAGTTAGTGTGAGTTAGCTCACAGTTTATTAGCTTCCGGATCACACATTTTTGTCTCAGCTCGGGAAGGAGGGCTCCAGGGCAAACTAATTGATGCAGCAGCCAAATTGCTCGCTCACGACTTTAATGCCAGCAGCTCACTAAGTAGAATTTTTGCCCACAGCTTAGAGGGAGCATTGGTTGGCAATGGAACTAAAATTCTGTTATCTATGATAAAGACATTGCAGGGACATGGATATCAAATACTGCTCGGTCCTGCCATTTGTTAGACGGCCTATAGGACTTTGCTCTGGACCTTCAAAACGACGCCTGAATCCTGTTAAAGACTGGCAGACATTGGCTCTGGTTCATAGACTTTGCAAGGCAGGAATAGGAAGGGGCCGTGGCTCAGTGGTAGAGCATCTGCTCAGCATGTAGAAGGTCCCAGGTTCAATCCCTGGCATCTCCAGTCGAAAGGATCAGGTAGAAGGAGATGGGAAAGACTACAACCTGAGAACCTGGAGAGCTGTTGCCAGTCTGAGTAGACAGTAGTGACCTCGATGGAAAGATGGTCTGATTCTGTATAAGGCATAAGAACACAAAAAGAGCCCTGCTGGGTCAGACCAGTGGTCCATCTAGTCCAGCATCCTGTCTCACACAGTGGCCAACCAGTTCCTTTAGACAGCCAACAGGGCATCCTCCTGTAATGGGGCAGCCATTTCCAAATGGCTGCTCCCTGTACACCAAATGATGACGCCTCTTGTGCTTTTTTGAAGCACCTGCTGCGCCAGTGAGGTGTCAGAAAGGCACAACTGGGTCTTCGTTTGGGGGAAGAAGAGCGTGGGCTCCAGAAAACTGCACCATTGAGTACTATGGAGCCATGCTGGAGATCACTAGGTCATTGGGTTACATCTCGGGTTGCTAGGTCACCCCTGGCCACTGGCAGGAGGTGGGGGGGCGGCTAGTGTTGTCAGATCCAGGTGGGGGAACTCCTGGAGATTTAGGGATGGAGCCCAGGGAGGACAGGGACCTCAGTGGGGTACAATGCCATAGAGTCCACCTTCCCGATATCCCTTTTCTCCAGGGTAACTAATCTTTGCAATCTGGAGATGAGCTGCAATTCTGGGGGATCCCTAGGTACATCGGACCAGCTTGGTGTAGTGGTTAAGAGTGGCAGGACTCCAATATGGGAGAACCAGGTTTGATTCCCCACTTCCCCACATGCAGCTGCTGGTGTGACCTTGGGCCAGTCACAGTTCTCTCAGAGCTCTCTCAGCCCCACCTACCTCACAGGGTGCCTGTTGTGGGGAGGGGAAGGGAAAGGAGATTGCAAGCTGCTCTGGGGCTCCTTCGGGTAGTGACAAGTGGAGTGCAAAACCAACTCTTCTCCTTCGTTCTACTAATGGCTACAACTCTGGCCGTTCTGCAGAATAGCCTCTTGTGCCTGAGGAAGTTGTCACGGCTAGCATTTGCATTTGTTTGTTTTCATCCCGCTTTTCTAGCCGACTGGGACTCAGCGCTGCTTACCACACCCTCGCAACAACCATCCTGTGACGATCTTTTATTTTGTGTGGTTAGGTACGATGTGGTTTTAAATTTCTTGTTGCTTCTTTCTCACTCAAAGTATCTATCGCTGCCAGCAGGAATATAATTCCAGTCTTTAATTAACCTTCCCCACAGCATTGTGTCCAGGCTCTCTAAGGCTCCTTTGTTGGTCTGTGTGGTTCTGAGGATAAGACTCTGGGTTAACAATACAGAAGATAAAACTTTATTGCTAAAGTGTGTCGGTTTCAAGATGTTTTGTTAAGTTGCTCAGTAAAATCCTACCCTTTTTACTCAGGTACCTTTCAGCTCTTCCCCTCACACTCTTAAAATACTCCAACTATATTAGTTTTTTAGTTGCTGTAGATTTTCCAGGTTGTGTGGCCATGGTCTTGACATCCTAGGACCGGACGTTTCGCCAGTAGCTGTGACTGGCATCCTCAGAAGTATAACACAGAAAGACGGAGTACTCTCTGTGTCGAGGTGAGAAGAAAAAGAACATACAAAAGACCCTCCTCAGGAAAGCTCATCCATTAGCAAGTTCATAGCCTGAGGAACTCCTACAAGATAATGACTCAGCCCTACCCCACTTTCCTGAATAGATATAAATTACCTGCCTACCATTTTTCTGCTCACCTTAACACAGAGAGTACTCCATCTTTCCGTGTTATACCTCTGAGGATGCCAGTCACAGCTACTGGCAAAACGTCAGGCCCTACAATGCCAAGACCATGGCCACACAACCCGGAAAATCTACAGCAACTAATGGGCCGTGAAAGCCTTCGACAACATATATATTAGTTTTCCTAATATGCCCCCTTAAGTATACTTTCTTTCTCCTTTAGAATCTTAATGCCTTTCACAGCACTTCTGTAGGATTCTAATTAGAAGACTGCTTCTCAGACTCTCTAACCACTACACTAAACTGGCTCTCCACCATGGCTTCCAGGCATACGCATGCACACTCACACACACAGAAACACAAAATACTCACCAAAAATATTACCAAAAAGAGAGAGAGAATCCAACCATATTTTCAGGATAAAAGCTCTCAAGAGTCAACGCTCCCTTTGGTAGATACAAGCACATTCCTACTTGTATCTGAGGAAGGCAGCTTTGATTCTCGAAAGTTCGTACTCCGAAAATCTTGTCAGTCTCTATGATGCCGCTGGACACGAATCTGGCCGAAACTTTATCGAATTCTGGCCCGCAAGAAAGTGCATGAGTGAGAGTGTTTGCACATATACCGAATTTTGACAAACCCCACGATTCAGCATTCTATGGGCCCCCGCAAAGAAAACCAGAGACTATTCTAGAACAAAAAAAAAAAGGCATAATTACATTTCCTACAGTGACCTTGTAATCTCCGGAGTATTTACTCTAGACTAAACAACCCCTTTCAGCTGTCCGGCGTCTGATTGTCAATGAAGGAAGCTTGTTTGACAACTGCTCAGAGCAGAAATGGTCTCTTTTTTTTTTCTTTCCACGATTACATTTTTTTTTAAGTGAAAAGAAAAGAAACCGACCCACATAACCAGGCATGCATTCGGAGCACATAGGCTCATATTAGATCAATGAGTCAATTCTGTAGCCAACCGCCAAGAAAAACAATTACTAGGGACGTTCTGCTGTCAGGTCCAGGTTTTTGAGGTTAATTTAGTGGTAGCGTGCACGGCCGTAGCCAACTCTGAATATAAGTAACTGCACAGTCTTGTGTAGGCTTGCTTTCCTTCGGAGTTCTTTATACATTTTCCATATTCTTTGGGGTTTTTTACAACCCTCCCAGGACTGTTAAGAGTTACAGAACCCACATGGTACCCACAGGTGGGCGGACAGGAAGCAGAGAAATTCTGTTTCATAAGCAGTCCACGACAAACATATCCCGCTAACGACCTTGACAGAAGAGCTCCTTGCAAAAACTCCAGATCCTACAGGGTGCCGTTTGAAAAGCTCGGGAGACGTCTTGCCAAAAACCGGCCAGCTTTTCTAAACAACGAGGTTTCGGGCTTCCTGGAGGAGGCCGCGTTCCTCAGTTCTTGGTTATTATGATTCAGTCGGGCAGCCGAGTGCTATCTGCTTCCCTCGTTATTGAAAAAAGAACCCCAATCCCTCACGCAACCTGTGTAGTAGTGTTCCAAATGTAAGAAAAGCAGAATTAACCCAGTTCCCCGATGGCCCTGATTGTACAAAGGTGCCTTATATACAGTCGGATCATTGGTCCATCTAGATCTGTGGTCATCAAAGCCTAGGATGGAATCCCTCCATTGGGTCATGGAAGCCTACATGCTGGGTAATACCTCTTTAGAGCCATGGTTGGTTTCTTTTGCTGCCTTTTGTAATGGCCTGCCAGTTTGGTGTAGTGGTTAAGTGCGCGGACTCTAATCTGGGAGAACCGGGTTTGATTCCCCACTCCTTCACTTGCACCTGCTGGATGACCTTGGGCAAGCCATAGTTCTTGCACAGCTGTTCTTGAAAAAGAGCAGTTTCTGTCGGAGCTCTCTCAGCCCCACCTACCTCACAGGGTGTCTGTTGTGGGGAAGGGAAGAAAAAGGAGTTTGTAAGCCGCTCTGAGACTCCTTCGGGTAGTGAAGAGTGGGGTATAAATCCAATCTCTTCTTCTTCTCTTGTAGGTCACAAAAGAATCATAGAATCACAGAGTTGGAAGGGCCAAACAGGCCATCTAGTCCGACCCCTTGCTCAATGCAGGATCAGCCTAGAGCGTCCCTGACAAGTGTTTGTCCGACAAGTGTTGCTCTAGGCTGATCCTGCATTGAGCAGTGGGTTGGACTAGATGGCCTGTATGGTTCCTTCCAATTCTGCGATTCCATGATTCTATGCATCCAGCCAGTTCAATGGGGCCCAAACAAACAGTGAGATATAGATGTCAATGCACAGCCAGATACATACCTACCCTCCCACTGGTGGCATGCAAATAAGTCAGCTTCAGGATCCCCCTTGCTGAACTGGGGCAATACTAAGGGATTATTTACTACTCCAGATGCAAAGTGCACTGAAATACTCCCCTCATTCATACCTCATGGAAAATGGCGGCGTGTGAGATGGTGGAACGGCACAGGAATGACTCGAGGCAGCTTATCCAAACCGGTAACATCTCTGCCGCTACCCTACCCTGTGTTTGATTCCTTTGACTCGTCCCAAATTTGGGTCCAACACATTCCGGGCAGATCAATTTCATTGTACGTGAATGCATAAATTGGACTTGGGGATGCCAACAAGAGGGAGGAGCTCCATCTACACTGGTCTCTTGACACGAGCCACTCGACCTACACGATTCGGACCGTAGCAAAAGGACGGGGAGTGAGAACACTGCAAAAACGAGCCTGCAGGACAAACAGCCCTGGGTTAACCAAGAAAGACCAGCCAAACTACATGCTCCCAGGAAAGGGAATGTGGACACTGCCACCCCTAGGATATCACAGGCTACAGGGCCTGAACAAGGAACCCCGCAGCCAAAGGACCCCAATCCAGGATGATGGGGCTACCTTGGACAGTATCAGACCTCAGAGCCCTCTACAAGAACAGAAAGGAAAAGGCATTGTTTCAGAAACCAGCTGGGGAGGGGCTGTGGCTCAGTGGAAGGGCTTCTGCTTGGCATGCAGAAGGTCCCAGGTTCAATCCCTGGTTTTTCCTCCAGTTAAAAAGTGCAGGTAGGAGGTGATGCAAAAGACTTCAGCCTCAGAACCTGGAGACCTGCTGCCAGTCTGAGGAGACAATACTGACCCTGATGGACTCGAGGGTCTGATTCAGTATACGGCAAATTCGTGTGTTCCCAGCCCTTTTCATTAGCATGATCTGAAGTGTACGCATGCCTTCAAGAACAAATGTACTACTAAACAGACTGGGAACGCCCATAGAGACATGCCAAAGTTTTCCCAATAAAATCTTCAGAAATAAAGAGGGGTTGTTTTTTTTTAAGGTAACATTCCCATATATTCAGCAGCACTGAATAAGTTTTAAATAATCTTTCCAGACTCAAGGGCTGGGATCCAATGAATTGTGTTTCTGCTTGCATGGAAGGGGGTGTGTGGAATTTGCCGGGCGCCTCCCCAACAGCTGCATCCTCCCACACTGCACCGCACGATACTTCAGAAGGCCCCATGATTCTCCAGAGCAGTTTTGGAAAGGGTACCACATGGGATGTAGCTGGAGGAGGAGGAGGAGGAGAAGGAGAAGGAGAAACATACAATGGGAAGGGACCTCCAGGGTCATCTAGTCAAGGAGGAGGGGGAGGAGAAGGAGAAGGAAGAGGAAGAGGAAGAGGAAGAGGAAGAGGAAGAAGAAGAAGAAGAAGAAGAAGAAGAAGAAGAAGAAGAAGAAGAAGAAGAAGAAGAAGAAGAAGAAGAAGAAGAAGAAGAAGAAGAAGAAGAAGAAGAAGAAGAAGAAGAAGAAGAATCATACAGTGGGAAGGGACCTCCAGGGTCATCTAGTCAAGGAGGAGGGGAAGGAGAAGAAGAAGGAGAAGGAGAAGAATCATACAGTGGGAAGGGACCTCCAGGGTCATCTAGTCAAGGAGGAGAGGGAGGAGAAGAAGAAGAAGGAGAAGGAAAAGGAGAAGAAGAAGAAGGAGAAGAAGCACTTGTGGGGTCTGCAGGGAGTGCCCATTAGAGGACAGGAGGATCTCTGACCCTCATCACAGCAGGGTGGTTTGCTGGGGGACCACCCAATCCCTTGCAATTGCCCCTCCAAGCTCACACTTTCGTTTCTCCTCTCCGATTCTTGCCTAAGGCCAGATTCAGAGCCCCTTTGATGCCCCCTAGCCTGTAGAGGCACCCCTGCGCACCCACCACAACAACCCCACTCCCCCCACCCCTTCAGGATTCCAAGACATGAACTAGGGAGCAAAATCTTGCAGGATGGCTTGTTGGGCCGCTCCATGGCCATATGTGAACTGAGCGCAGGGGCGGATCTACGATGAAACTAATGAAGCTTAAGCTTCAGGGCTCCTAATCCTGGAGGGGCCTTGAAACAACTTCTTTTTTTTGGATGAGTGAATTTTTCAACAAAATCGATGGAATTTTTAAAAGTGTTTGTTATTAAAATAAGGCTACTTTAGTAACAGAATCATAAGCCAATGGGTTAAAGTGCTTAATATTGACCTTAGAATATGCTTGCTTTATGGCCCATTCTCAAGGCCTCCATCCCACCACCCCGTTCTCCGCCATTTGGGCCTCGAGGTCCTTGCAAGGGCAGCAAGGCCCTTTGGACCCTGTTGGATATTGCCCTATTGTTGCTGGTTGAGAAGTGGCCCCCGTAACAATTCAAGCTCCAGGGTCCCAAAAATGTAGGTCCGCCACTGACTGACTGAGCCGCCTACCTTCAAACATCTGCCTGCAATTGCATCTGGCAGGGGAAGATTATTCGTAGCAAGGGAGAAGTGTTTCAGGGGGAAAGTTGCCCTCCAATACCGATCCTCTCAAGGAGGAACCCCCTGATAATCCTCTGCAAAAACCCCAAGATTCCTTGGAACTCGGTTTGGAAACCACTGCATTAGACCATGAAGACTGGCGCCGTTTCACTTACCGACGTTCCCTCTGTCCCTTTTTTAAACACTGTTACAGTCTACGGCGGAAAAAAAAATTCCATGTCTCTAAAATAATATTGCAACTTGATTACGGCCATTTATTGCTTACCAACCAGTTTCCCAAAACGATGTGCAGACTTCAGCTTCTCTTAAATCTCAGGAGGTAAGGGGGGTTTGGGAAGCGGGGGGAGTGCTAAGATGCTGCCAACTCAGTGTATTTTACCTTCGTCCTGCAAGCTTTCCGAGTTTACTTCTGGTAATATTTTCTATTGATTTTCAAGACATTGTTTATTACTTTCAGGGCCCTCGTTGAGATGGGTCCTTCAGATCTATCGGCCTTTCTAATACTGCTCATGGCAAAGTTGCTGCAGCCTCAGCCCAAATAGTCCAGCTTCAACCAAGCTCATCAGAGCTTGAGAGTTTAGTGGAATTTGCTGCAGTCGGCGCTTGGATGGGAGACCACCAAGGAAGACTGGGGGTCGCTATGCAGAGGCAGGCAATGGCAAACCACTACAGTTGCCAGCTCTGGGTTGGGAAATATCAGAAGATTTTGGGGGTGGAGCCTGGGGAAGATGGGGTTTGGGGAGGGGAGGGACCTCAGCAGGTATAATGCCATAGAGTCCATCCTCCAAAGCCGCCATTTTCTCCGGGGGAACTGACCTTGGTCATCTGAAGAGCAACTATAATAGTGGGGGATATCCAGGTACCACTTGGAGGTTGGCAACCCTACGAGCCACCTCTGCCCCTCTCTTGCCTGGAACACCCCATGGATGAGCTTCGACATGAGTTGGTTGCAACTCAACGGCCTGTTCTTCTTCATCGGTCCAGGGGGTCCCACTACTCTCCCCCCCCCATGCTGCTGATAGCTGGGAGACAACTACGCCCCCTGATGGTGCATCAGCGTCCTCCTCGCTGTCCCTCAGCCACCTGGGTGGCTTGTACAGAGAACTAGCCTGGCTGAAGGTTCTCGCTGGATTGCACCCTAAATATTGGGATATGGGCTCAAATTCACAGTCCCTTTCTTTCCTCCAGAGAGCTTTGCTGCATCCTCACAGCTGCGGGGGCCACCAACCTCAATCTAGTTTTTCTCCAGAAATCTAGCTACCTCTCAACTGCAGGGTCACCAATAGGGTTGGCAGGTCCTTACCTTCTGCCGGCGGGGGGCTCCAGGTTGCTCCCCTGGATCTTCTCGCATGTACGCAAAGCACGCATGCCGCAATGATGTTACCCGGAGGTGACATCATTGCACCAGGCATGTCATGCAGGGGATGCTGTAGTGTTTGGCCAAAAACTCTACGGTGACCATAGAGTTTTTAGCCAAATGCTAGAGTGTCCCTCATGCAATGTGTCCAGCACGATGACGTCACCTCTGGGAGACGTCATCATGCCAGGCATGTCGGGCATGGCAGGGCTCTTCAGAGGTGGAAACCTGCCCCTCCCAGGGGGATGGCCACCCTAGTCGTTAACCAACCCCTCCAAGTTAAGCAGGCCTGGTTTCTTCAAAGGAACAAGGGCAACTTTCCCTGCAGCTGACCACTAACCTTTTCTCTTCTTCCCCAGCCACACAAGAAAGTGGAGGAAGCGGGCAGCTAAGCTGCCGCCCAAAAACTGACCCAATTCCTACCTATTTCCTGGTCACAGACCAGCTGGAAGTTTCCACTCCTCGGTAGGAGAAAGCCAGCCAGGTGCAGTGGCTCAAATGTTGTGTTTGTATGCAAAAAGCCATGGTCAAAACCCTGCAAAAGTTATTAACGAGCCTTGAAAAAGTGTAGACAGCTTCAAGAGGGGACTGGATAAACATATGAAGCAGAGGTCCCTGAGTGGCTATTAGCCACAGGGTATAGATGGAACACTCTGTCTGAGGCAGTGATGCTCTGTCTTCTTGGTGCTTGGGGGGCACCAGTGGGAGGGCTTCTGCAGTTTTGGCCCCACTGGTGGACCACCTGTTGGCACCTGCGTTTTGGCCACTGTGGGACACGGAGTGTTGGACTCAACAGATTCATGGAGGATAAATCTATCAATGGCTATTAGCCATGTTGACTGAGGGGAACCTCCACATTCAGAGAAAGCCAACCTCTGAATCCAAGAGCCAGGAGGCAACATCAGGGGAAGGCCTCGGCCTCTATGCCCTGTTGGTGGCCATCCAGAGGAACTGATTGGCCCCTGTGTGAGACAGGATATTTGACTAAATGGACCACTGGTCTGATCTAGCAGGGCTCTTATGTCTTTATGGATGGGCCATTGGACTGATCCAACATGGCTTCTCTTATGTTCTTATGAACAAGACACTGTTTCTCGGGACCACGGCTGGTGTCAGCCTGATCTGGAGTGGGAAAAGCTGCCTGGGCCCAGGGTTTCTAGCAGGGCTCACCCTTGCACACACCCTCAATTATTTGCTAGTGCTCCACCAAGCTCCCAGTCACACACACTGCCCAGTGCCACTGGCAAATGGGCTGCTGTTGGCGGTGAGCATGAGCAGTGAGAGAGCTTACAAGTGGGCAGGGCAAAGGCAGGGGAGGCAAGCGACTGGGTGAGAAGAGGGCATGTGTGGAGGCCTGGGGGTGAGTGGAAGGGAGGGGCTGGGAATTCTCTGCCTGGATTAGGGTTGCCAGGTCCAACCGTTGTGCCGGTTGGGGAGGGACTTTCCAGGAATGCGGAGGTGTGTCGCAATGTAAACAGGAAGTGAGGTTGGCATAACAGGAATGTTGGGGATGATGCTCTGGTTTTGGGACAAAACTCTATGGTAAAGTTCACTTCAAATCATAGAGTTTTGCCCAAAAACCAGAGCATCACCTCCTGACGTCCCCAACATGCCTACCTCACTTCCGATTTCTGTAGGCACACTGTGATGATTTCCAGGTTCCTGCTGGTAAAAGGAGGTGATAGGGGGTGGGGGGGATAGAGGAGCACCCAAAAGCAGAAGACCCCTGCCCACACCAGGCAGTCTGGCAACCGTATGCCCAGGATGCCTCAAAATCTCGAACGGGCCCTGCTCAGGACTTGCTTACCACACCAGCTTGCCAGGCACTAAGCACACAATTCTGAGCTGCAAGCATGCATAAATGAGAGCCAGTGGCCCAAATGTTGCCTCCATCTCCAGGAAGCCTTAGGCAAGCCGAAAACTTTCCACCGGAGCCCCGCCCTGCACCACCACTCCGTCTTCAAAAAATAGAACTCTTCATGAGTGCGTTTTTATAAAGGAAACGAGGTTACAGTAAAATAGAATTGTTCAGGAGGGCGCTGGTAGAAAGGACTGAGGATTATTGTTTATTGCACTGCTTCTTGTATGCATTACCTCGATTTTGCTGCATTCTTTTCGAATCCTAGAGAGCTAATTTTTTGCATTATTTACGGGATGTCATGACTTGTGCTGTTTTTACTGCATTGTTTTCTAATCGCGTAATCCAGTTTTGTCACGTCATTCATTGTAAAATGCCTTGAATCTTGGCATGGTAAATAAACACCCTACTGAGGCCAAGAAGCAAACGGACTGTCCCAGTGAAAGGGCGGGGGGAACACGGATAGAAGCGGGTTTAATACACTAGAGCTAGGTCAGCAGAATTTAATTCAGCCTCCATCCCAATGGGGAAGCTGACTGTGGCCCGTTCTTCACTCCGCCCCTGAGAGCACAACGTTCACAGAACTGCCCCAACCTTTTTGAGCCCATGGACGCCTTTGGAACTCTGGCACAGGGTAGTGAGTGCAGCCACAAAATGGCAGCCATCGGAAAGTGACCCGGCCACAAAATGGCTGCTGTAGCTCAGTTGCACAGTGAAGCTCCTTGTGCTGTTGTGGCAGCTGCTGTCAAAGCAAAGTTCTTTTAAAAATTTGTCCAGCCAATCAGAAACCCTGCTGGGCAAAAGCTCCACCTGGCCTCTCCCACTTTCTGAAAATACTTGGGCGGGCACCAAGAAAGGTGTCCATGTTGGGGACCTCTGAGTTAAGCCATGCGTTTTTAAAGGGGAGAATGATTCCGCCTTCAACAGCAGTCTTTACCTACAATGACCCTGCAGAGGGAGTGCAGGGGTGGTGTTAGTGATTCTGGGGCCATAGTCGAAAGTCCAGGCCCTGGAACCACTGCCCGCCCATACCCCACTATCGAGGCCAAGCAAGGAGTGGCTCTCACCCCTTGCAAGACGGGGAGGAGCCCCCATTGCAAGGCAACTGCCTGTGGTCCAGGAGCCTGCTCTTCTCCCCCACCCACCTTTAAGGGGGTGGGCCTGTGGGCAGTTCGGGCCCTCCCAAGTATGGGGCCCAGGACAGCTGCCCTTGAACTAAGACTCCCCTGGTTGAGATGTGTGCTTGTTGGCACAAGACTCTTTCATACCCCAAAGGTCTGAGCAAATATAAAAGCCCTCCTTCAACATACACCTTGCTCAGCGTAACTCTGAGGTATTTTGGCAGTGGAATAACCCTGCAAGGTAGGCTGCCATCATTATTCACATCAAAATTTCCCAAAATAATGTCCTCTTCCTTAATCACCAATTCATTTTTCCAAAAGTCTCAAGTCAGGCCATACAAAATCATTCCTATATTCAGGGCTATTTTGGGGCAGGAACGCACAGGAACAGCGTTCCGGCTGGCTCCCAAGCTGGCCACGTCCAGCAGGAACTCATTAGCATAGCAGGCCACACCCAACAGCAGAAACTCATTAGGATTGGCTACATGAGGGGTGTGCGGCCTAACATGCAAAGGAGTTCCTGCTACAAAAAAAAGCCCTGGGTTTTGACAACAAACGAGGTAAACAGAATACACAGCAAAAGGTGGGTGTGGCTGGATGTTACTTCTGGTAACATGGGGGCATGGCCTGATATGCTAATAAGCTGTGCTGTCAGGGGTGTGACCTAATAGGTTAATGAGTATCTGCTGTTGGGTGTGGCCTATTATGCTAATGAGTTCCTGCTGGGCTTTTTCTACAAAAAAAGCCCTGCCTATACTACTTCACTAATATTATTATTCTCATATGTAGGCATGGGCATATATGTGGGCAGGTGTGTATGTATGTATTTTTAATCTATTTCAAAATTTAAAATTAACTCTTTTTAGTTATTATTCCCAAGTTTTATTCTTAGCCCCGCCATTAATACATACCCGTTTCTCTGTTTTTAACTTATTTAAATCTATCTATGACAGTATCTTTTGAATGTCGTACACCGCCCTGACCCCCCAATATGGGGGAGCACGGTTTAGAAATTGAATTTATAAATTTATAAATCTTTTCCTTTAATGTAAGCACCACCAAGAAGAATTTTGCCATGGCTAAAGTAATCGGATGCTCGTCCTTTAATAAAAATGGTACTATCTTAGTTCTATCAACACACACTAAGTTCCATTTCACTCTACATCAATCATACCACGGACAATCCACAATCATACGATCCAAAGTTTCACGTTCTCTCCATCCACATCCACAATATCTGTCCTGCAATTCGATCATCCTACAACAGCCCCTCGGAATTGCTGATGGTCCCTCAAAATTGCCAAAATAATATTAACACAACATAAATCCTAAAAACTGTGCATATGAGGGAGTATGAGTGCTGAAAGAGAATTGCACAACACCTCCACAGCTGAAAATCCGCACTCATACTCCCTCCCCCGGGGGAGGGGGGAGATGAAATCCCAAGAACCCCAAAGTCCCCGATATGGAATCAGAGGCCTCTTTCCTGCACCGCATTTTAATTTGTCATCCGAAAATCCCCTGGCTTTGGAAGTCCAAGCAGCTGTCGTAAGAACAGGTGGCAGGAGCGAGATCTGGCCACGCCATGGCTGGGAAAGCTAATTAACATTTGCCTCTTATTACTCAAAATGCCAAACAACAGGGATGGGGTGGGGAGAAGATGAAATATACGAATGCAGAACTTTGGGTTCTGAATGCATTTTTAAAGGCTTGTTGACAGTGCCGTCGAAACAGACACCCCCCCCGGCATTTACAGGGTCAAACAGCAGACAAAAACGACCTAGGCAAATTGCAGAGAGGCGAGGGACACAAATACCTTCAGTTTATACAACGAGCATATTTGCATGGTGAATTACATCTAAAGGGCGAAACGTACAGTTCTAGGATAGCAAGACAATAATGCTAGGAAAAGTTGGAAGGCAGCAGGAAGAGAGGAAGACCCAACAGAGGATGGATTGAGTCCATCGAGGAAGCCGCGGCTCTCAGTTTGCAAGACCTGAGCGAGGCTATTAACGAGAGGACGTTTGGGAGGCCATTAATTCATAGGGTCGCCCTAAGTCGGAAGGAACTTGACAGCACTTAACACACACATTTTATTTACTAAAACACATATGCCGCTGGTGTTTAGGAATAAGCTGAATAAATAAATAAATAAATAAACACTGCGTATTTAGGGTATTGTGTGTTTAGGGTACTGCGACAAACACATGTCTCTGCTTAGACAACGCAAGATCTGGACCCGCTGCCTCCGCTGAAGATACCGAATCGATCATGCGTTGGAAGGGAGCTACGTGCCCTCCACTTTTGTGGCCAGTTACCCACCACCTCCTTCTGATCCAGCCCGGGGCCAATGACTTTGTTTCTTCAAAATACTCAGTGCGGCCCGTTGGGAACATCTCTTGCCCAAGAAGCACCACTCGGATGGACGGAACATGTGGTTCTTGAGCTCGCGTGGGGAGGGGCACCCACTCCCCTCCCCCACAGTTTCGCACAAATGCAAATTTCGTGCAACTTGCGCTTGGATGCCCCTGTGCATTTCGCAGGGAGGTGGCCACGTGGGAGCCACTACTAGGCATGTGAACCAGCCCTCCCGTTCGCTTATAATCAGGGCTCGAACAGTAGATGCTCCCCTGACAGATGGAACTCATCAACGGGTTTCAAGGCAGAGAGGAAAATCCAGCTTTGCATGGCAAAGGCCTAGCACTTTTTCGGTTCTTTTTTTTTTTTCTTTCCAACTGGCCTGCTGCTGGGCAAATCAAGCCTCTCGGTCTGGGCTTTTATTATTTTTTAATACCGTGTAGCTGAAAATGAACAGCTACTTCTCCTCGGCTGCCAACTGTAACCTTGAAAGCATTAATGCGATCCAGCCGAATTCTCAACTGATCAATAAAAGGCCAGGAAAGCAAAGAAAGAGGGAGGAGGGAGGGAAGGGAGAGGGGGGAGGCGAATCATATTTATCCACCCAAACAAAATATTCGTTTGGGCAGGAAGTCTACTATTTCGTTAAGATCTGTTCTGGTTTGTTTGAATAAAATTTTTGCTTTGGTGGGGAGGGAGAGGGGAAGACATTCCCAGATTATATACTGTCCCACTGATAGTAATGATCATACGGGATGGGGGCGTAATACTTACCCAAGTTTTCCCAGCAATTCGGCCTCTGGGACCGGCGGCCCATACATCTCTACGTGCAGTGGCTGATATTCGTAGAGTACTTCCTTGATCTTCGGAACAGGCGCTAAAGCAATTTGCTGACCCTGTGAAAAACAAACAGCAGGATGTTTCTTAAAGGATGGGTTATGTATTTTGGGGAGGTTCATACTAAGAAGGTACCGTCGACCCTTAGAAAGCTGGAATGAAAAACACTGTGCTAAGCAATCGTGGGCCATTAAACAACCCATTTCCTGCTTCTAAACTTGACTTTCTTTCCTGGGATTTCTACAATAGGGGAAATAAAGGTTCGCTAGCTATAATTTCCTTTGAAAGGGAGGGGTGGAAAATAGGATTTACTGAGGTCAAGCTGACTGTAACCGAGCACAGCTGCCCCCCACTGTCATGGCAAGCTTATTAGGTTAGAAACCTTAATTTATCATAAGGAAAAATCAAACAAATATTACTGAGCACGTAACCGTTTCCTGAAAGCCCTACTTAGATAGAAAGATACTTCTAATTGCTCCTTGCAAGCGTCCCCTTGCAAACTGCCCTACACAGTAGGACAGCTAGATTCGAGCCCAATAGCAGTTTAGAGATCAACAAAATTTTAGAGTACAACAAAATTTGAGTCCAGTGACACCTTTAAGACCAACAAAGTTTTTATTCAAGGTACGAGCTTTTGTGTGCACACACTCTTCCTCAGATACAATGAAATGAAATTTGCCAGGCTGTACATATAAGGCAGAGGTTGAACAGCAATTAGCATACAACATAATGAAGACGTTTTAACAGATGCAAACAGGAATAACAAGCTAAGTTGATAAGATCACCATTGTTTGGATATAATCCTGGGGGGGAAACAGTGAAGCGATATGTCAGAATTGGACATAGATAAATATGTCAGAATTGGAGATAGAGGTGTAAAGGTATACTTCTTAACTGTGGAGCGCTAGGAGTAATTAACTAAGACCTGGTTGCTACGCTCCATCTGTCTCCCTTCAAGCATGGAGGTAACTAATAGCATCCTTTTCTTTGAGGTGGGGTGATTTGTAGTGTAGCATTATGTCTCCTCTGCTACCAGACCAGAGAAATGCATTCCACTATACCGTTCTAATATTAATTGCATACATTTTTGGGTTTGAGCACTCAAGAGACAAAGCTCCCTTCATCTGACTCTCAAAAGCTTATAACCCGAAAATCTTTGTTGGTCTCTAAGGTACTACTAGACTCAAATCTAGCTGTCCGGCTGCAGACCAACACAGCTACCCTCCGAAACTACACTACACAGCGATAGATAACCACGTTAATCCGTAGAAGCAAAAGAAAAATTTGGGACCACCAGATCAACAAAATTTTCCAGAACATAAGTTTTCGTGAACCAGGGCTCATTTTGTTGGATAAGAGGGAGCTTTGTCTCATGAAAGCTTGTACCCTGGACAATTTTGTTGTTCCTTCAGGTGCTAATAGACTCAAATTTTGTTTTGCCCTACATAATGGCTATTTTTACAATGGAATAAATTTGTTCGGTCAATCTCCATTTGTTTCGTAACCAAAACAGAGGAGCATGCAAACGTCAACGTTTTAATTCCAGATGGTACCTTTGAAAACCATAAACATTAAAAGAGCAGCTACAAAGACTTTTAAGATTCTGCTGGTCTTTAAACCTTCGTTTGTATTGGGCTGGAGCTTGGGTTGAAGCGAGATGCACACCAGCAGCATATAAGAAAGGGCTCTTATGAATGCCACCGATGATGCCGTTGATGCTTTGATGACACCATTTGATTCATTGAAACATTTATATGATGCCTTTCCCACCAACCATGGTGGCCCACCTGTCGCCAGTGCTGAGTTTTCAAAACTCTGCTTTTGGCTATCAAGCTAAGGTAAGTCGAGGCATTCACAATATAGTATTCCCCGCTATGATGTATGCGTGTGAAAGTCGGACCGTGAAGAAAGCTCAGAAGAAAGTTGATGCATTTGAAATGTGGTGTTGGAGGAGTTTTATGGATGCCATGGACCACCAAAAAGACAAATAAGTGCACTCTAGATCAAGTCAAGGGGCCGCGGTGGCTCAAAGGTAAAGATGCTGAGCTGCAGACCAGAAGGTCTGTATTTTGGCAGTTCGAGACCCGAGTGTCGCATGATGGAGTGAGCTCCTGTCTCTGGCCCCAATTCCTGCCAACCTAGCAACATAGCAATTCAAAAGCAAGAAATTGCAAATAGATAAACAGGTACTGCTTCAGTGGGACGGTAACAGCGTTCCGTGCACCTTTGTGTTTAGTCATGCCAGCCACATGACCACAGAAACATCTTCGGACAGCTCTGGCTCTTCAGCTTGGAAATGGACATGAATCCTAGAGTTGGATTCAACTGGCTTTCAACATAAGCATTTAAGAGAAGCCAGTGTTGAATCAGCCCAATGGCCCATCTAGTCCAACACTCTGTCACACAGTGGCCAAAATATACCAGGTGCCATCAGGAGGTCCAGCAGTGGGGCCAGGACACTAGAAGCCCTCCCACTGCTGCCCCCTCCAGCACCAAGGATAGAGTGCATCACCTGCCCCAGACTGAGAGTTCCTATCTATACCTTGTGGCTAATAGCCACTGATGGACTTCTGCTCCATATGTTTATCCAATTCCCTCTTGAAACTGTCCGTGCTTGTAGCTGCCACCACCTCCTGTGGCAGTGAATTCCATGTCCTTTACCAAAGCAAGCTTCAGTTCGAAGAAGTAGGGCAGTGGGGCCTGACAGCGGGGGACTCCTGCCTCCACCAAGAGGTCTGGCGATCCTATCCTAAGAGAGATGCTCACGCAAGCAGTCCCACTGTTCCCTACAAGACTGCCCATTCAGAGAGCTTGAAACCCTTCCAGTGCTAAAGATACCTGAGAAATGATGATGGGGGGGAAATACGGCAAAAGGAAACGTTTGTGCAGTCCAGGTGCAGCTACAACTCTGAGTTACTTGGCATGCTGAAAAGTCTTTATTAACACCAAGACTTTTTCCTTTACTCACGGATGGCCTGGGAGGGAGAGACGGAGAAGAACTACAGGCTGGCCTGGCCTGTCCATCAAGACAGCAGGGAGTCCGCAGCCCCCACCCCCTACATTTAAAAAAAGATCTGCTTCTGCTTTGCTTGATCCCCGTCGGTCCTAACATTTGATTCTGTGGTCACGGGTAAGAATTTCTCATTCCCCTCGAATGCTGTAATGTTTGCACAGGAGAAACTGAAGCCCGGCGTCCAAATGGTGAACAAAACAGCTTCCAAGAATGCAGGGAAAAGAGAGGGGTTTTTTGTTTGTGAGCATGTTTGTTTCATTGCTCACCAAGGGCCTATTTAATGTCCAGTTACCCATCTGCCCTTTGAAACTTTGGAAAGCGAAAAAACCACTCCACGGATTCGACGGTGCTAGGAAATTTATGCAGAGCTTACATTTAATGCGGAGCAATAAATGGGGGCTTTTCGAAAGCACAACTTATTTTGGGACAAGGAGAGAGACAGAACTGACTGAGCCATGGGGCCAGGAAGCAGAAATCCCATGGCAACCTCATACTAGTCATGCCCTGCCATACCAAGCAGACATTACCCACCCACCCCCGGGGGGGGGGAGGAATGATGGATGCTTATATAGTCATGAGTATGCCAACCCTGGTTTGGGAAATTCCTGGAGATTTGGGGGTGGAGCCTCAGGAAGGCAGAGTTTGAGAGGGGAGGGACCTCAGGAGGGTATAATGCCATAGACTCCACCTTGCCAAAACAGCTATTTTCTCCAGGGGAACTGATCTTTATGGTCTGGGCACCAGATTAAATCATGATATTTAAAAGCAGGGTATGTGTAAACGCCAAAGTGGGAAAAAAGTGATGACTGCACTTGAACGGACTTTACCGGAGGGAGGGGCAGTTACTGTTGTAGGGTTGCCAGGTCTCCCCTGGTGACCATTGGAGGATGGGGGGGATAGGGTTGCCAGCTCCAGGCTGGGGAAACTGCTGGAGGTCCGGTGAGGTGGAACCTGGGGATTGGGTTGCCAGGTCTTACCTTCATCCCAGCAGGGGGCTCCAGGCTGGCTCCAGGACTCTTCTGGCCACCACAGAGTTTTTATCTGAATGCTAGAGTGCCCCCCCAAAAAAACGTGCCCAGTGTGTCACCTCCGGGTGCGCCAGGACTGTTTGGGGGCTCCCCCCACTGGCCAGCTGGCCAACGGCAGATCGGTGGCCCTGAAACTGGAGAAGACCCCACCCCCATCGGGGTGGTGGCAACCCTACCTGGGAAGGATCTTAGTGGGATACAGTCAATGTTCCCTCTAAGCTGTGGAGTCTTGTGAGCAAAAATTCTCCTTTGTGAGCTACTGGCATTAAAATTGTGAGCCGGCGATTTGCCTGCTGCATAAATTAGTTTGCTCTGGAGCCATCCTTCCTGAGCGAAGACAAAAATCTGTGAGCTGGAGGCTAAAAAACTGCGAGCTCGCTCACACTAACTCAGCTTAGAGGGAACACTGGATACAATGCCATACAGTCCACCTTCTGAAGCAGCCATTTTTCCCAGGTGAACTGATCTCTGTTGTCTGGGTCTCTAATTCCAAAAGATCTCCAGGACCCATGTGGAAGCCAGCATCCCAATACTGTAGCAACCCAGAAGGGCACATTCCATAGCACTAACCAGGGAAGTGGGGAGAGGTGAAAGGGGGGAGAAGAGCTGGGAGGGGGAAATGGGGACCAGCAAAGAGGGAGGGAACCAGAGCAAAGAGGAGGGCAAGCACACAGGGCGGGTTCTGAGAAATCTTTATTACGGTTCGTAACCAGCACAAACAGTCCAACCAAGCATACATACATACACCTCAAAATAATTCAAAATCATTTTCGAGATAATACACTGCATTAGCCTAAGAGCCTCTAAGTTACGCTTTAAAGAGATCTTTCCTAATTCTGTAGGCTGCTGCCAGAAATTTGGCACATGCTAATATCACCTGTGGGTTGGCATCTATCATAAGCAACATACTAATATCAGAATCTGAAGGGCCTGAAAGCCTTTCCCGTATGGGTTGGATAAAAATTGCTCGTATATTTTGATAGAACCCACACGCAAGCAAAGTATGATTGATAGTATCAGCCTCACCAGTACCACAAGGACAGATACGCTCAGCCAGAGGTATCTTCTTGTAACGACCTATTACGACCTCAGAAGGAAAAATATTGCAACGAGGCAAAGAGAAGGCCCTTCGATGAGATGGAACTACCAAATTCGTCAGATATGGAGCTGGAGAGACTACATATCTTATTTGAGAGGGAGCCAAAAAACCAGGGGCTCTAGCAACATTGCGGGGATTGAGCCCTCGCAAGTCTCCCACCTGTATGAATAATACTTGGCCCATAATCCATCAGCAGGATGGTAGCAAAGAGCAACAGAGAACTTTGAAGCAGTTAAGGCATTTTTCCATCTCTGGTGCCAGTAGGGTTGCCAGGACGCCCACTGTCACCGGCATGGGGTGGGGAGCAGGTAGGATGGCCAGATCCACGTTGGGAAACCTCCTGGAGATTTGGGAATGGAGCCTGGGAAGGACAGGGACCTCATTAGGGCTCAGTGCCATAGAGTCCCCCCTCAAAAGCTGCCATTTTCTCCAGGGGAACTGATCTCTGCAGTCTCGAGATGAGCTGTGATTCCGGGGGATCCTCAGGTCCCACCGAATCCACGTGATGGAGGGAGCAGGAACCCGAAACCGTTTTTGAAACACGGCATGTTTGACAGACCCTTTCACAGGATCAGTACAGCTACTCACGGTCTGGCCATTTAGATTTTTAAACATTACGGCCCCCGTAATGTTTTCGTTTCTGCCTCGATTATGCCTAGCGGGATCCAGGATTCCAGAAAACGCCGGAGAAATTATGAAAGAAACTCGTTCCCCGGGTATTAAAATCCCAGCCAAGTTTAGTCCTACCCCACCCTTCCTAGTGAGATTCCAAATTACACCAAGGGTAAATTTGATTCCCCCCCACACACCCACTTGCCTGTTTATACACAGCCTAGAAAAAAGAAAAGAAAAGCAAAAGAGGTAATTTGGGAGGACTCCTTTTAATATTATTTTAACCTCTACCCTCCCTGTCTTCCGCAGCCTTTAAAAATAAACAGAGGTGTCATGCTGAAATGTATAATACCATTCCTGCACTTAAAAACTGACATGCAAAAGGGGGGGGGGTTCTCCAGCTTGAAGCAAACTTCTGCTGCCCAAAATCTCTACCTATTACATTTTTACTGTAAGCTGCCTTGAACCAAAAGGAAAAGTGGGAAAAGAACATAACAAGAGCCCTGCTGGATCGGACAGGTGGTCCATCTCTCCCCTCACATCCCTTCTACTGTGCACAACAAGAAGAGAAGAGATTGGATTTATATCCCGTGCTTCAGTACCTGAAGGAGTCTCAGAGTGGCTTACAATCTCCTTTCCCTTCCCCTCCCCACAACAGACACCCTGTGAGGTGGGTGAGGCTCAGAGAGCTCTTTCCAGAACTACTCATGAGAGTACAGCTCTGAGAGAACCTGGAACTGACCCAAGGTGACACCAGCAGCTGCATGAGGAAGAGTGGGGAATCAAACCCAGTTCTCCCAGATTAGAGTCCACGCTCCTAACCACTACACCAAACTGGGTCTGTCAACAAGGCAGTGTTCTGTCAAAGAGGAAACCTTGCACCCTTTCACGTGCTAAAGACTGTCCCAGAATCCTTTGCTACAGCACTGGAGTGTGTCCCTTTTCTCGGGAGAGTGGTCACTGGATGACAAGCTATCTGAGTCCGTGGGTCCTCCTTCTAGCCATAAAGGGGTCAGCAGCCGCTGTGTTCCAGTGGCACAATCCCTTGTGTATGCCTGACCTGGGATACTCCTGCTTGCCATACCGCCTCCCTGCTTACTTCTTCCATCACAAACATCAGAAATCAAGGGCCAGACACATGGCCATCGGTTCTTCTCCCACTGCATCTTCAGTACAATCACCACTGCTTAAACCCTCTTAAAAGTATCCTCTTCTCGTTGCATTTCTTCCCATATAAGAAATCCTTGCTGGAGAAGACTCTTGAGAGCCCCTTGGACTGCAAGGAGATCAAATCATTCAATCCTAAAAGAAATCAACCCTGACTGTTCCCTGGAAGGCCAGAGACTGAAGCTCAATTACTTTGGCCACCAAATGAGAAGGGAGCACTCACTGGAGAAGAAGGGCCTGATGCTGGGAAAGATTGAAGGTCGAAGAAGAAGGGGACGGCAAAGGATGAGACGGTTAGACAGTGTCATCAATGCAACGAACATGAAATTGAGCAAACTTCAGCGGACAGCGGAAGACAGGAGGGCCTGGCGTGACCTGGTCCATGGGGTTGCGAAGAGTCGGACTCGACTGTGCGACTGAACAACAACAAGAAATCCTCCCTACATGGATTACTGAGTCAAGAGCCACAGTAGTGTAGTAGTTAAGAGTAGGGGTGTGCCACGGCACCCACCGACACATTTCCTTGCGTCTATCAAGTATTTTTAGAGAGTTGGTGGGGCTTGGTGGGGCTTTTGCCCAACAAGGCTTCTGATTGGCCACTGGAAATTTGATTGGCTGTGCAGATTTTTTTTTAAATGTTGCTTTAGCAGCAGCTGTCTCCACAGCATAAGGATCTTCACTGGGTGACTGAAGGTCAGCAGCGGCAGCCATTTTGATCCACCTCCTGCGGCAGCCATTTTGTGGCAGCCATTTTATGGCTGTGCCCAACATCCTATGCCAGAATTCCAAAGGTGCCCACAGGCTCAAAAAGTTTGGGGACCCCAGCATTAGAGGGTCAGACCAGGACTCAAGAGACCCAGATTCACATGTCTGCTCAGCCACCAAACTCACTAGATGATCCTGGGGGCAGGTACTCTCTTTCAGCCTTGCCTACCTTACAGGGCTACTGTGATGATAAAATGGATGAAGCAGGTGTATGTTGCCTTCAGCTCCTTAGAGGACAGGAGGATGCGATAGATTTCAATTCTTATATTGCCTTATCCAGGAGGCTCGGGGAGAACCGCAGCACTGTAACGCTGCAACCAAATAAACTGAATAAAATTTTCCAGGGTTTCGCCAGACTTACAGCCATCCACGAACATTTACTATGAAAATGTTAATGCCAATATCTGAGTAAAGGTAAGCAGAGACAGGGTTTACAACATTAAGCATGGGATAGAGCGGGTAAAGAAGTACTTTTCTCCCTTTCTCACAATACGAGAACTCCTGGGCACTCCATGAAATTGCTGAGCCGTCGGGTTAGAATGGGTAAAAGGAAGTACTTCTTCACCCAAAGAGTAATGTAGAATTCAATGCTGCAGGAAGTGGTGGTGGCTACAAGCATAGACAGCTTCAAGAGGGGACTGGATGAACATATGGAGCAGAGGTCCATCAGTGGCTCTTAGCCACAAAGTCTAGATGGAGCACCCTGTCTGGGGCCATGAGGCTCTGTATTCTTGGTTCTTGGGGGGCAACAACGGGAGGGCCTCTGGAGTTCTGGCCCCGCTGGTGAACCTCCTGATGGTACCTGGGTTTTTTGGCCACTGTGTGACACAGAGTGCTGGACTGGATGGGCCACTGGCCAGATCCAACATGGTTTCCCTGATGTTCTCTTATGTTCAAATGTCACTGGCTGGTCTTGATTTCTTCAAACCCCTCGTCTGACTTTACGGGAAATCAGTCCTTCTCCCTAAAGTTTGTAAAAGGTTACGCTGGTGCCGTTTGCATGGATTTTGCTGTTGGCAGGTGTATTTTTTAAAAAAACCAATGGCTGTCATTAGAAAGAAAGGATGATGGAAGATCAAAACGAAAAGCATTTGATAGTCAAAGCAGAAGCCACGCAGGAGGGGGTCCTCCCCTATGTGGCATTTCCATAAAGGAAAATCTGTACTAAGCTCTTCTGCGGTCGATGCAAAACCTACCTTGCGTGTTTCAAGCTGCCTCTTCTGAGAAACAAACCCCATTGATCAGTATTTTCCCTTGCAGCTGAACAAGCCTTTAGACTCATCGAGCAAAGTAGATCTTTCCTGTTTATCAAGCTGGGTCTCAACAACAGCAGTTCCGAGATTCAATTTAGCCTCGGTTGCCAGTTCAAAACCAGCCACTGTCAGACATCGCTGAACTGAAATTCTATCCCCTCCGAATCCTCCGTACAATCAGCACTTTAGGGGAATTCAACCCCCCAGTGCATCCTGGGACTTGAAGTTTCAAAATCCGAGGCAGGTTATCTTTCTTTCTTTCTTTCTTTCTTTCTTTCTTTCTTTCTTTCTTTCTTTCTTTCTTTCTTTCTTTCTTTCTTTCTTTCTTTCTTTCTTTCTTTCTTTCTTTCTTTCTTTCCACTTTTCCCTCCAGCAAAGACCCAAAGTGGCTTATGGCATTTACCTCTTCTCCATTTTGCCTTCCATTTTATCCTTGCAAGGGGGAAGGAAAGGCTGAAGGAGCTGGGTATGTTCAGCCTGGCATGGAGGCAGCTGAGAATTGATCTGATAACCATCTTCAAATACTTGAAGGACTGTCATATAGAGGATGGTGCAGAGTTGTTTTCTGTAGCCCCAGAAGGTCAGACCAGAACCAACGAGTTGAAATTAAATCAAAAGAGTTTTTGGCTAAACATGAGGAAGAATTTCCTGACAGTTAGAGGGGTCCCTCAGTGGAACAGGCTTCCTCGGGAGGTGGTGGGCTCTTCTTCTTGGGAGGATTTCAGAGGCTAAGAGGGCCATCTGACAGCAATGCGGATCCTGTGAACTTGGGCAGATCATGAGAGGGAGGGTAGGGAGGGCTGCATCAATGCTTGGTTCTCGTGGCCCTTTCTTACACGCCCAGGGAAATGCTGATTGCCACTTTGCAGTCAGGAAACCATTTTGTCCAGGCCAGTTTGGCTGGAGATCTGGAGGGGGTTTTTTTTGGGGGGGGGTTGCCCTCTTCTGGGTATAGAGCACCGGTCACTGGGGGTGTGAGGGGAGGTATTTCTGAATTTCCTGCATCATGCAGGGGGTTGGACTAGAGGACCCTGGAGGTCCCTTCCAACTCTAAGATTCTATGATTCTATCTATCGTTATGTTATGTCACAATGGTAAAAGATAAGTGGCAAAATGAAACATTTTATATTTTGGTGAGATATTATGAATAATAAGAATGTCCTCGTTTAATGTGATTACTGTTGATATAATTATTATTTTCATTCCCCAATACCCTTTTTTTTCCCTTTCTGTGCCTTTATTAATTTTTAAAATTAAAAAAAAATGTGGAACAGAGGGGTCGTTGCAAGAATCAAATGGGAGATGGGGAGAACCGTGTCTGTCATCCTGAGGTCAATGGAACATGAAGGGGATAGAACGGGACAAAGGGATGAATCTGCCACACTCAGAATCGTGAAACAATCTCCCCCCCCTCCCCGGGTCTACTTGCCCCACAAACTTGGCAAAAGACATTACCACAAAAGCTTGTATGACAGGGAAGGTGTGAAAGACATTTTGCATTGCCTTAATTGATGAAGCATTTATTTACAGAGGCTTTGCAAGGCTTCATATGACGGACTGCTTTCTTTAAAAAATAATGCAAATCGGCGTCCTCAACCTGACCCCTCTGTGTAAACAGAATTTTCCAAGGCTACCAAAGATAATCTACATACTGGAAAAATGTATGCCTACATAGTACCCAGGTGTGGCGTGGTGGTTAAAATGACCAAGTCAGATTGAGGAGACTTGGGTTCAAGTCCTGAAATATCTATCAAGCACACCAGGTGACCTCAGACTGGTCACTCCTTACCTTAGCCTAACCTACCCTGAAGGGTTGTTGTAAAAACAAGACGGGGAGAGAAGAACTACATATGCCAAGCTGAGCTCCTTGGGAAAGGTCAGCACAAAAACACACAGATGGATAGATCCATTATAAAAATAGGCAAAAGGCACAGATTAACGTAGAAGCGCCCCTAAGCAAAAGCAAGACACTAAAATGCCGATTATCAGCTTATGTGGACACATGAGCAACTCCAGTTCCTGAGCTTGGAGTCCAATCAACGAGCGAATCTAAGCCACGCAGCAAGAAAGCACCACCAGACAGAAAGCTTGCTGGATTTTTGCTCTTTGGGAAACATTTCAACACCCAAGAGATCCATCATGGAGTGGAGACTAACACCATCAGCTCCATTTCTCTTTGGCCACAAAAGCTCTCAAGCTACCTTACGACATTTTTGTAAAATCACCTCTAGATCTGCAAGTAGATAATAAGTCCAGATAGGTGGCCATATGAATCTATAGCAGCAAACTAAAATGCACGAGAACAGATGTACAAAACATTCATTGTGCGCATCAGCCGGATGGATGTACAGTTCGTACATCTTATGCTGTTAGCTCTGAAATAAAAATTCAGTTAGTTTTTAAGGTATCACGTCGGTCCTCTTTTATATATATCTGTCTGTCTTTACACCATAGGGTTGCCCTGACCTGGATGTGCCTGTCTAGCCCAATCTCAGAAGGTCTGAGAAGTAGGGTTGCCAGAGCCACTGGGGCCAGCGGAGGTTCTCCTGCTTTCGGGGGCTTCAATCCGCCAATGGCCAAATGACCGGTGGGGGAGCCCTGCCCTCAAACGGCTCACTTGCACCCGACATGCCCAGCACGATGACGTCACCGGGGGGTGATGTCATCTCACCAGGCATGTTGTGTGGGGGGAACGCTCTAGCATTTGGGTAAAAACTCTATGGTAATCATAAAGTTTTTTTGCCCAAATGCTAGAGCGTCCCCTGCACAACGTGCCCAGCGCAATGGTGTCACCCAGAGGTGCGCTATGGCGCATGCACAAAGAAGATCTTGGGGAGCAGCTTGGAGCCCCCCACTGGCAGCCACATGGCAACCCTACTCGGAAGCTAAGCAGAGTCAGCCCTTGTTAGTACTTGGATGGGAGACCATTGAGGAAGTCCAGGGTTCCTAGGCAGAGGCAGGCAATGGCAAGCCACCTCTTGCCTTGAAAACTCCATGGAGGTTGCCATAAGTTGGCAACAACTTGATGGCACCTTTCCACCATCACCCGTAAGGTTGGTGCATAAGCCTCCAGATCAATCTCTCAACCCCAATTCACAGCCCCAAAACAGGCTGTGGGTTTCTGCGTTCCTTCTACGCAGCCCTTCCTCTCCCCTTTCAAAAGGACCTTAAGGCTAACCAGGTTTAAGGTAAATAAATTAAATAAATGTATAAAACAGGATTCCCAGCCAAGGTTTGAAGCTGGTTAAGTAGGAAACTCGGCAAACTTTAATGCTGGGCAACATCGAAGAAGAAGAGGAGGAGGAGGAGTTGGTTTTACCCATCATTACCTGAAGACGTCTTGGAGTGGCTTAAAATCGCCTTCCCTTCCTCTCCACACAACAAACACCCTATGAAATAGGTGGGGCTGAGAGAGCTCTGAGAGAGCTGTGACTGACCGAAGGTCACCCAGCTGGCTACATGTGGAGGAGTGGGGACTCAAACCCGGTTCTCCAGATTAGAGTCCGCCACTCTTAACCGCTACACCACAGCTACCTCCCTTGTAGGCCAGCAAGATTCGGGAGGTATAAGCTTTCAAGAGCCAAAGCTTCCTTCATCTTCAAAGCTTATCCCGAACCCCGAAAAAAAAATTTGATCTCTAAGGTGCTACTGGATTCAAATCTAGCTGTACTATTGCTGTCCAGGGGCACCCCCGTACTCCCCCACCCTTCCCAGCCATGACGAGGATGCCCCTGGGAAGGCCAAGGCTGGGCCAATGGCTCACGATGGCAGACCATGTGGGTGGTCCCCAGGCTCTCCTGCCTTCCTCAGCAATGGTGTGGGAGCGTGCCGGAGCTGGTGCTAACTGAGGGCCAGGCTCGGCAGAGAGGGGCAGGGAAACCTCAGTGGGCAACACAGAGCCCCTATAACTGCAGACCAACATGGCTACCCTCTGAAATTATCACGAGTGTAGGTGTCTCTCTTAAATTCGAGAAGGGTGGAGGGTTTTTTTGTATTCACAGCAAACGATTTAAAGCGACATGCATGACATTTTGCAGACGAAGTGCGGGAGTGGAATTTGTGGATCTCTGAAGTTTGCTCGGAGCCCACAGCAAAACTCTGGTCTTGTTCGGCAAACGCTTTTTAGGTCCCACGTACCTATCAGCTCTTAAGGAATTAGCCTGCTTTGTATAGCAATGGGATTTTAATTGTTTTAACAATTCAGTGAGAAATTAACACTGACAGTTTTCACGGGGTAGTAAAATCCCATGTTTCACGGGATGCAAGGCTGCGGGGTGACCCTCGGCTGTTCAGATTAATAGAGTATTTGACAGCCATCCAAAGAATTGTATGGTTCACTGCCAAGTCCATCGACAATGTTTAACTAACAAATGGATTGGTGTCTCAAACCTAATTAGTACTCACAATCTTGAAGTTAATTAAGTTTCAGAGAGGGGTAATGTCAGGAAGGCAGGGACCCTTCGTCCTGTTGCTACAGACAGAATCGGACTGCAACTTCTCCTGCGTATCCCCCGCCCCTTCTTCTGTCCTCATTTCCATATGAGATTCTGCATGGTATTTCTACAATATCTTAGGCTCGATCCACATAGTACACAAACCCATTCAGTTAAACCCAGAACTGCCTCAGTCATGCATTAGCAAGGGGGGCAGGGGTCCCCAAAACAGTGCCCATGGGTACTACTGGTGCCCACAGACACCTTGCCTGCTGCTCACCAAGCGTTTTTTGAAAGTGGGTGGGGCCAGATGGTACTTTTGCCCAATAGGGCTTCTGATTGGCTACTGGAGATTTGACTGGCTGTACAGATATTTTAGAAGTTGCTCCAGCAGCAGCTGCCACCACACAGATCTTCCCGACATGACTCTAGGTAAGCTGAATGAAATATTTTTAAATAATAAGTTCATGTTAAAAGACATCCCATTAAAGAGAGCTTCTGCCCAAAATGTGGGGAAGTTCCTATTGGAATTATGCATGACCTCACTCATTGATGTTCCGTTCTTGGCTCCACCACTTGTGGCAGCCATTTTGTGGATGGCTCCACCTCCTGCAGCAGCCATTTTGTAGTTGCACGCTCTGCGCCAGAATTCTACAGAAGCCTGCAGGCTGAAAAAGATGGGGACCAATGCTCCCTCTAAGCTGTGGAGTCTTGTGAGCAAAAATTCTCCTTTGTGAGCTACTGGCATTAAAGTTGTGAGCGAGCGATTTGGCAACTGCATAAATTAGTTTGCTCTGGAGCCATCCTTCCTGAGCTGAGACAAAAATGTGTGAGCCAGAGGCTAAAAAATGGTGAGCTAGCTCAGACTAACTCAACTTAGAGGGAAGACTGGGTGGGACCCCCATTGTAGAGCATATGAACACTTCCCACATTCACTGCTTCTCTGTCCAAAGCCTTTTGTTTTTTTTCCTCACAGTCCAAGGAAGAGGGAATTCCAAGGAAGTAAGCTACAAGCAAGGAGGCAGCCTTGCCCATCTACAAGCCCCTTTGGATCTAAGAATCAGCCCCCCTCCACAGCCACGTGTTTTAATATGATCGGGGCAAACCAGTCTGCGGCCACTCTATATCATTTGAATTACAGTTGTCCTGACTTGTGATGTGATGGCCCCTGACCCGTGAGGCGATTCTGTCTCTCATAAGCCAGCTGAGAATGAAGGTGTCCGCTGCCGGCTCGTGTCTATGAAAAGGCCAGTTTGACACGCCAAATGCATTTGGGCCTGGCAAAACAGCGCTGAACGTGAATCAAAAGTAACGTTTACAGCTCATTTGTACATTTCAGGCCTGCGTTTCGGCCAAACCAGGCCCTTAAGGCAGCTAACACAGAGAATAATAAAAATTACGAGCCTGTTAAAAACAAAATTATTTTTTGAAAAGCACACATAAAAACCATCTTGAAGCGCAGAAGCAGGGGTAAAACAGCAAAGGGTTTTAAATGCCGCATAGCAATCCAGGCTTTAAA
Organism: Gekko gecko; assembly: GCA_029375565.1. NCBI lineage: Eukaryota > Metazoa > Chordata > Lepidosauria > Squamata > Gekkonidae > Gekko > Gekko gecko. The sequence continues at coordinate 236,973,303 of JAPDNY010000003.1, read as the reverse complement.
AAGCCACGTGAAATTTTTTTCAAGTTTAATTAGTGTTTTGAATGCTAAAAGAGAACAAGCCCAGTAAGACTTTCCTTATACGGTAAGTTCCAGAGAGAAGGAGATGACCGTTGGGAAAGCCCTGCCCTGTCTTGAGCCCAAAAGTCCTGGGATGGTATTCCCTGAGATGAAGGGTCCCGAGCCTTTTTGAGGCTGTGGGCATCTTTGGAATTTTGAGAGGGGGTGGAAGGCACCAATCCAAAATGGCTGCCACAGGAGGAGGAGAGGAGGAGAAGAGGAGGAGATTGAATTTATACCCTGCTCTTCACTCGGAGTCCCACAGCAACTTACAATGTCCTTCCCTTCCTCTCCCCAAAACTGACCCCTGTGAGGTAGATGAGGCTGAGAGAGCTCTGAGAGAACTGCTCTTGAGAGACCAGCTCTGAGAGAAAACTTGTGACTGACCCAAGGTCACCCAGCAGCTGCATGTGAAGGCGTGGGGAATCAAACCTGGTTCTCCAGATTAGAGTCTACTGCTCCATCAGACAGAGGAGCTGAGGTGGAGCTCAACCCAAAGTGATTGTCACAGTAGGTGAAGCCTAACACAATACCTCCCTCATAGGTTTGCAAAAGAATAACAGAATTAGACTAAAAAGAAAGAAAAAGAGAAGTGGGAATAAAAATAAGGAAAGCCTTAAGGGGAATGGAACCACAAGCCTGGACGCTCGTTAGTCATAGGAACACAAGAACATAAGAGAAGCCAGTGTTGGATCAGGCCAATGGCCCATCCAGTCCAACACTCTGTGTCACACAGTGGCCAAAAATACCAGGTGCCATCAGGAGGTCCAACAGTGGGGCCAAGATGCTAGAAACCCTCCCACTGTTGCCCCCCCCAAGCACCAAGAATACAGAGCATCACTTGCCCCAGACTGAGAGTTCCTATCTAATAGCCACTGATGGACCTCTGTCCACATGTTTATCCAATTCCTTCTCAAAGCCGTCCATGCTTGTAGCTGCCACCACCTCCTGTGGCAGTGAATCCCATGTGTTAATCACTCTTTGGGTGAAGAAGTACTTCCTTTTATCTGTTCTAACCCGACTGCTCAGCAATTTCATGGAGTGCCCATGAGTTCTCGTATTGTGGGAAAGGGAGAAAAGGACTTCTTTCTCTACCTGCTCTGTCCCATGCATAATCTTGTAAACCTCCATCATGTCTCCCCTCAGTCGTCATTTCTCCAAGGTAAAGAGCCCCAAGCGTCCTTCTGCTCCTGCTTCACAAAGGGCCCACCAATTTTCCGAAAAGTTCAGCAAGCACCAGGGTGAATACTGGGGGGCACCATAATGCCCATGGGCACCACGTTGGGGAACCCTGCCTTAGATACATGCAGAATTTGAGATTCAGCTAGATTCTTTTATTGCCACTGTGACGAATAACAACATTCATAGAGAGAGAAAGACAGCCACACCTACAACCCGTAACAGAATGTCAGAAGGACATGTCAAAGGAAGGCACCGTGGTTAGCTGAGTGAAACGATACAACCCTAAGGTTGGGTACATTTTACCTAAATAAGACATAATTTCTTGATTTTTTCAACATGTATTTGTCTAGTTAACACTTGAAAGAACATATTCTACAAGACTGAAGGAGAGTGGTGTCACTTTTTGTAACATTATTTGTTTTGAATTTTTAAAAGGGGCCTCTCAGTCATGGCACCAAAGCTCTGGAACTCGCTGCCTAGAAATATTAGGCTGTCCCGTTCTGTTGCTGTCTTCCACCAGAGGGTGAAGACTTTTTTATTTTGTTTGGCATTCCCTCAATGATGTCCCTTTTCTAAGCAAAGTTTTTGAATGTTTTGTATGCATTTTAACCAGGGCTCTTTTTGTAGCAGGAACTCCTTTGCATATTAGGCAACACATCCCTAATATAGCCAATCCTCCAAGACCTTACAGAGCTCTTCTTACAGGGGCTACTGTAAGCTTTTGGAGGATTGGCTACATTAAGGGTGTGTCACCTAATATGCAAAGGAGTTCCTGCTACAAAAAGAGCCCTGATTTTAACTCTATTTTGCATGTATTTTAACTCTGTTTTTAATCATAGAATCATAGAATGTTAAGAGTTGGATGGGACCTTGCAGGTCATCGAGTCCAACCCCCTGCACTCTGCAGGAGCATAGCCAAAAGATAGCCCTACATACCTACAACATACCCAAAAGTTGGTTGTCCAGCCTCCGCTTGAAAACGTCCAGCGAAGGAGCATCCACCACCTCCCGAGGCAGGCGGTTCCACTGCTCAACCACTCTTATAGTTAGGAAGTTTCTCCTTATATTTAGCCGGTAACGACTCCCTTGTAATTTCCACCCAGCAGATCTAGTCTTGCAATCCGGAGAAAGAGAGAATAGATCTGCTCCGTCTTCTACATGACAGCCCTTCAGATACTTGAAGACTGCAATCATGTCCCCTCTAAGCCTTCTCTTTCCCAGGCTAAACATACCCAACTCTTTCAGCCTTTCCTCATAAGACTTGGATTCCAACCCTCTCACCATCCTGGTTGCCCTCTTCTGGACACGCTCGAGCTTGTCAACATCCTTCCTAAAATGTGGTGCCCAAAACTGTACACAGTACTCCAGGTGAGGAGGTATTCTTTTAATGATGCATGTTTGGGGAGGCTGATTTTAATAGTTTTATAATGTAATTTTAGCATGTATGCTTTAATGCTAGCCACCTTGGTGACCCCTGTAAGGACAGAAAGGTGGGATACAAATTTTGTGAATGAAGAAATAAAGGAAATATTAACACTACCACCCTCACACACAAACACACACACGAGCCACTCATCCCTCTACCAAGGAGGCACCCCTGTTCTTCATGACCAATTTAATCACAATGCTCGATCCAAATCATTTTCAACAGTTTCACATACATATAAGCGAACATAAGAGAAGCCATGTTGGATCAGGCCAATGGCTCATCCGGTCCAACACTCTGTGTCACACAGTGACCAAAACCCACCTGCCATCAAGAGGTCCACCAGTGAGGTCGGAACTCCAGAAGCCCTCCCACTGTTGCTCCCCCAAGCATCAAGAATACAGAGCATCACTGCCCCAGGCATAAAAACATAAGAGAGGCCAGGTTGGATCAGGCCAATGGCCTATCCAGTCCAACACTCTGTGTCACTCAGTGGCCAAAACCCATGTACCATCAGGAGGTCCACCAGCGGGGCCATAGGTACAGAAGGCCCCCCCGCACCAAGAATACAGAGCATCGCTACCCCAGACAAAGTGTTCCATCTAGACTGGGGTGTCAAACATAAGGCCCGATGGGCCAGAACAGGCCCATCCAGGCGCACAAGCAACTGGTATGTATGGAAATGTAAGGTACTCCCCCTTTTATGGTATCCCTTGGAAAGAAACCTCGTCTTACGTGTGATTAAATGCATTCATTAGGGCTTTTGTGGGTTCCCCAGTAAATCAATTGCTTTCACTGCTAGGAATCAATTGCTTTTGTTTGTATTTTGAGTTAAAAATAATATTGTTAATTGGTTATGCCCGTGTCCTTTATAAAGTTTATCCCTCTGGTACCTGGCATTACATTTTTATGACACACATGGTACGGTCCGACAAAGTGACATTTATGTCAGATCCGGCCCCCGTAACAGACGAGTTTGACACCTCTGATTCAGACCTTGTGGCTAATAGCCACTGATGGACTTTTGCTCCATTTATTAATCCAATCCCCTCTTGAAGCTGCTATGCTTGTAGCTGCCACCACTTCCTGCAGCAGTGAAACTGCGTAACTTTGATGCACAGGACTCCATGCTCCAGCCACACACCACGCTGGGTGGCTTCAGCTGGAGATGTGCATCCCCGTATACATTATTTTTTTAAAAAAAGTCCAGTGGGGTCTGCTGAGCCTCACAGCACATGCAACGATGCGCATTTGCATCCGTAGTGGCTGTGTGCGTCGAGATCTCCCTTACGGGATTCTTTCCCACGTGCCGCATTCTTTTTGTACAACCTTTGGAAGCACAATTATTTTTACCCTTTCCTAACGCTAAACTCACTCGGCGACTTTGAAGGAAGTTCTCCGCACTAACGAGCGCACTGCTTTGAAGCAATTAGCCCAGATCCATCTAAAGATTAATGCATCTCAGAAGCCTTAAGACTTTTTGGAAATAGTTGCCCCAACAGAAGCGCCTGCTTTCCCACCAGTTGTCGCCGCACTTGCTCATGCCAATCAGATGCATTTGCTGAGGCACATTCCAGGGCTTACTAATTAATCTCCCCCATTAAGCTCCACCAGTGGCTCTTTGCCATTGGAAATGGGCACCTCTCTTTACTTTTCTTTCCATTAAAGGTTTTTATTAAGTGTTGGACATTTTTTTTCTCCAAACTTTAGGTGAAGAAAGGCTCTTGCTGTTTAAAGGGAGAGTAACCCCACAGTCTCAACTTCAGAAATTTCGCTTTTCTGTTCCACACTTGTTACCCTTCGCATTTTCCTACAGCCAAAAGCAATCGGAGGACAAAGCTGATCTTCAGCGATAATTTGGGGCCTAACTAGACACGACCGCCTCGAGGATGACGATGACGGCATTTTAATGGGATCTAAAAATGCAGCAAGGAGCCCGATTCTGTTTGGGCCCACAGTGTGACACTGGACCTCCCGCAGTACCTTTCCAAGGGCTGAAAGTACCCAGGGGGTTCTGGCACCCGATAAGGCATCGGGAAGGGAGACGACAACCCTGCCTTGGCATTTCTAAAATTCATTTTAAAATGGCAGCACTATCCACATAATGGCCACGAGGATGCCGTCACGTCTAGTTTGGCCCTTAGGTCTACTTTGGCCCTTAGAGAGGAGCCAGTATGGTACAGTGGTTAAGAGCGGCAGATTCTAATCTGGAGAGCCGAGTTTGATTCCCCACTCCTCCTCCACATGAAGCCTGCTGGGTGACCTGGGGTCAGTTACACCGTTCTCTCAGAGCTCCCTCAGCCCCACCTGCCTCACAAGGAGCCTGTTGTGAGGAGAGGATGGGAAAACGATTGTAAGCTGCTTTGAATCATAGAATCATAGAATGTTAGGGTTGGAAGGGACCTTTCAGGCCATCTAGTCCAACCCCCTGCACTCTGCAGGAACACAGCCGAAAGATAGCCCTACATACCTACAACATACCCAAAAGATGGTTGTCCAGTCTCCTCTTGAAAACGTCCAGCGAAGGAGCATCCACCACCTCCCGAGGCAGTCTGTTCCACTGCTCAACCACTCTTACAGTCAGGAAGTTTCTCCTGATATTAAGCCGGTAACGACTCCCTTGTCATTTCCACCCATTAGTTCTAGTCTCGCAATCCGGAGCAAGAGAGAATAGATCCGCTCCATCTTCTACATGACAGCCCTTCAGATACTTGAAGACTGCAATCATGTCCCCTCTAAACCTTCTCTTTCCCAGGCTAAACATACCCAACTCTTTCAGCCTTTCCTCATAAGACTTGGACTCCAACCCTCTCACCATCCTGGTCGCCCTCCTCTGGACCCGCTTGAGTTTGTCAACATCCTTCCGAAAATGTGGTGCCCCAAACTGGACACAGTACTCCAGGTGGGGCCTGACCATAGCAGAATAGAGCGGAACTACCACCTCCCGTGATCTGGACACCATGCTTCTGCTAATGCATCCTAAGATTGCATTAGCTTTCTTCACAGCCGCATCACACTGCAGGCTCATGTTTAGCTTGTGATCAGCCAGAACACCTAGATCCCTTTCACATGTGCTGCTGTCAAGCCAAGTCCCTCCCATTCTATATCTGTGCCTTTGAGTTTTTGTACCTAAGTGAGACTACTTGGAGTAGAGAAAAGTAGGGTACGAAAACAAACTCTTCTTCTTCTTCCTTCTCCTCTAATCCGAAGAAGCGGGTTTGGTTCCCCGCTCCTCCTCCACATGAAGCCAGCCGCTGGGTGACCTTGGACCAGTCATGGTTCTCTTCGAACTCTCTCAGCCCCACCTGCCTTACAGGGCATCTATTGTGGGGAGAGGAAGATTGTAAGCTGTTTTGAGACTCCTTAGGGTAGAGAAAAGAGGGGTATAAAAGCGAATTCTTCTTCTGTTTCATAAAAAGAAAATCAGACTTGACTTGTGGCGGTTGCTCAAGGTCAGTTAGAGCCTTGGATTCTGGGTATCATCCAAAAAGTACTTTTCTGCTGACAGAAATTCCTTTTCCGTGCCTTATTCCTCCCTTTGCAGCTTGCTGAGTGCTGCAAGATGCTGCTCCTGGGGAACCAGAGATTGAACTTCTCTTTCCTTTCTTTAAGGATTTGTTAACTTCTCCAAGCTCATCATGTCTTGCGCAATGAAAAGTACTGCCTTGTCTCAGTCCTTGAGCTTCCTGCTCGATAATCTGCTTTACAGGGCGACATTACCCCTGTTCACACGATACAATGAACACATGAACACTGTACCTATCCATGTGTACATCTGTTTGTAGGAAGGAGAAGAGAAGAGAAGAGAAGAGAAGAGAAGAGAAGAGAAGAAGAAGAGAAGAGAAGAGAAGAGAAGAGAAGAGAAGAGAAGAGAAGAGAAGAGAAGAGAAGAGAAGAGAAGAGAAGAGAAGAGAGAGAAGAGAAGAGAAGAGAAGAGAAGAGAAGAGAAGAGAAGAGAAGAGAAGAGAAGAAGAGTTTGGATTTATACCCCACCCTTCACTGCTCAAAGGCGCCTCAGAGCGGCTTACAAACCCCTTTCCCTTCCCCTCCCCACAAGAGACACCCTGTGAGGTAGAAGAAGAAGAAGAAGAAGAAGAGATTGGATTTATACCCCGCCCTTCACTGCCCAAAGGCGCCTCAGAGTGGCTTACAATCTCCTTTCCCTTCCCCTCCCCACAACAGACACCCTGTGAGGTAGGTGGGGCTGAGAGAACTTCTGACAGAAACTGCTCTTTTTTCAAGAACAGCTGTGCCAGAGCTTGTGACTGACCCGAAGTCACATCAGCAGGTGCAAGTGAAGGAGTGGGGAATCAAACCCGGTTCTCCCAGATTAGAGTCCACACACTTAACTACTGCACCAAACTGGCTAGAAGAAGTAGGTATGCTCATTGGTCTCTAATGTGCTGCAGGCCTCGATGTCGCTCTTCAGACCAACAGGGCTACCCTCTGAAACTATTTTCACCGGGGATTGGGTAATTCTGCCCCGCGTCTCCATTGGGTGCAATGCGATCAGTGAATCTCTCCCAAGTCAGAAACGCAACATAATTTCCTGTTGAGCAGGAACACCCACCAGAGTAACTCACGCCATAATATGGGGGGGGAGAAATTCAGATGTGGATCCAGAAGAACACTAGCCTTAGCTTATCCTCATAGGGGAAGGAGCTCCTCTTTTCCAACTGCACCCTCTTAGAGATACAGCCGGTAGAACAGTCAGGCACGTAGCCAGGGTACATAAGAACGTAAGAACATAAGAGAAGCCAATGTTGGATCAGGCCAATGGCCCATCCAGTCCAACACTCTGTCACACTGTGGCCAAAAATACCAGGTGCCATCAGGAGGTCCAGCAGTGGGGCCTTCCTAGAAGCCCTCCCACTGTTGACACCCCCCCCCCAAGAACCAAGAATACAGAGCCTCACTTGCCCCAAAGTCCCTATCTATACCTTGTGGCTTATAGCCACTGATGGACCTCTGCTCCAGATGTTTATCCAATTCCCTCTTGAAGCCGTCCATGCTTGTAGCTGCCACCACCTCCTGTGGCGGTGAATTCCACGCGTTAATCACTCTTTGGGTGAAGAAGGACTTCCTTTTATCCATTCTAACCCGACTGCTCAGCAATTTCATTGAGTGCCCACGAGTTCTTGTATTGTGAGAAAGGGAGGAAAGTACTTCTTTCTCGACCTGCTCTATCCCATGCATAGTCTTATAAATCTCGATCATTTTGCGTCTTGCGGGGCAAAAACTTTCCTAGTGGGGCTGCCATTATTTGCTATAAAGAGGGGGGGTCCGCGCCCCTCTCCCTCCCCCTTCTGCAAGATTTAAAGGGCCCTTCAGCTGATCAGCGGGGAGCACGTGGCCCACCAATCAGCTGAAGGGCCCTGTAAATCTTGCAGGAGGGGAGGCAGAGGGGTGAGTACCTCCCCATGCTTCTTCTCAAAAGCATTTAAAGGATCCCTTTAAATGCTTTTGAGAAGAAGCAGAGGGGCCTTTAAGGAAGTGGGCGGAGCCCCCAATAGCCTCATCATAGCTACCAGCCAGAGAACGGTATACCATCCCCTGCTTCCTCTCAAAAAACATTTAAAGGATCCCTTTAAATGCTTTTGGTAAGAAACAGAGGGGCCTTTAAGAAGTGGGCTGGCCCTTTAAGGAAGGGGGCGGAGCCCTCAATAGCCCCACCCTAGCTATGGGCCAGAGAAGAGTACATAGTGGTGTGCATCCAACCATTCACAGACCTCAGGGAGCGGGACTTTGCCAGTTCCTCAGCCCTCTGGAACCGACTCAGCCCCTCATCCCCCAAAATGTATACCTCGGGGGGGGGGTCAAGGGACCCTCGGAACCACACATGGGGTAATGTGAAGCTCTTCAGAAGAAGGGGAGAACACCCCCCCTTTCTGAAGTCTAAAACATCATTAAGTTTTCACTGAAGATTGTTTCAGCAGGGCAGCCATGTTGGTCTGCATGGAAGAGCTATACTCAAGCCCAGTAGCACCTTAGAGACCAATAATATTTGAGGGGTATAAGTTACCAAGAGCCTGATGAAGGGAGCTTTGATTCTCGGTAGCTTACACCCCCATAATCTTGTTGGTTTATAATGTGTCACCAGACTCTAATCTAAGGCTGTGGTCACACACACTAAATAATCCACTTTCAATCCACTCTCAGTGTACTTTCCAATTGGATTTTACTATGTGAACTGGCAAAATCCAGTTGGAAAGTGCATTGAAAGTGGATTAGGTAAAGGTAAAGGTTCCCTTGCTCAAAAGCCAGTCCAATCCGACTCTAGGGTTGCGGTGCTCATCTCCGTTTCAAAGCCGAAGAGCCAGCGCTGTCCAAAGACGTTTCCATGGTCATGTGGCCGGCATGACTAAACACCAAGGTGCACGGAAGTGGTACCTATTTATCTACTTGCAATTTCTTGCTTTCGAACTGCTAGGTTGGCAGGAGCTTGAACTAGAGACGGGAGCTCACTCCGCCATGCGGCACCCGGGTCTCGAACTGCTGAACTACTGACCTTCCACAGCCTGCAGTTCAGCGTCTTAACCACTTGAGCCACCGCAGCTCCTTTGAAAGTGGATTGAAAGTGGATTATTTAGTGTGTGTCCGCAGCCTACGTTTTCACTCAAACACTGTTGTTCGATACTAGCTAGTATTCCGAATGTGCAAACCACCAAAAAACCCTGCACAAATGAAGTCCTGGACAAGTGTCCTTAAAATGAATTAGTATTTTCTTTTACAGTATTTTCAAATGTGGCTGCAATGCAGCTCCATGGAAGGGCATGACAATATTGGTTGTTTTGTTATAAACCCCTTCTCAATCATCCCTAGTATAGAATTTCCTTTTTTCACCCCGTCACACATGGAGTTGACATTTTCATTGAGCTAGTTGCCGTGACCCCAAAAATCTTCCTGATGACTCACCACCGGTTCTGATCCCATCAGCACTGGTTGTTGTTGTTCTTTGCCCCACTGCGCAACTAGCATCTACCTTAGAGTTTAAAACAGGGGAAAGAAACCATGATAAATTTGCAAAGCGGTGCGCTGCTCTTTCAGTAAATGGGTTCGACAAATCTCAAGCTAACTTTTGTACCGGGTTTTAAAGAGAGACTAATTGTCTCTCTTGAGTGCCGCTGCTCTCATTCGGCAACATGAGCTAGCTCCGTGACCTTCACAAGGACCTCTGGAAACACAGTTGTGCGTACCCACTGTGGTGTAAATCCTTGCAGACAAGTCAAACCTGTTCTTTCTGGCATCCTGCCCTTCAGACGAATATTCCCTGGAGATTTATTACGAAAGGGGAACGAAGAGGCAGGGTTGCACAACATTCCTCTTCCACCTCTCAGTCAAGTTTAAGGCCCGGACAGGAGTGAAAGGCATTTTTACTACTGGTAGGAGGGTCACATTGAACCCAAAAAAGTTATCTTTTTTAAAAAGAGATGCATTTACCAATGGCTCCAGTTTAATTCTTCTTTGCGGGACCACTGCTCTCCCTAAGCTCCACCACAATGCTTGGGGCTCTTTAGCTTGGAGAAACGACAGCTGAAGGGTGACATGATTGTGGTTTATAAGATTATGCATAGGACAGAGCAGGTAGAGAAAGAAGTACTTTTCTCCCTTTCTCACAATACAAGAACTCGTGGGCACTCCATGAAATTGCTGAGCAGTCGGGTTAGAACAGATACAAGAAGAAGAAGAAGAGAAGAGATTGGATATATGCCCCACCCTTCACTACCCAAAAGTGTCTCAGAGCGGCTTACAAACTCCTTTCCCTTCCCCTCCCCACAACAGACACCCTGTGAGGTAGATGGGGCTGAGAGGGCTCTTGACAGAAACTGCTCTTTTTTCAAGAACAGCTCTTGTCAGAACTATGGCTTGCCCAAGGTCATCCAGCCAGGTGCAAATGTGGGGGAGTGGGGAATCAAACCCGGTTCTCCCAGATTAGAGTCTGCGCACTTAGCCACTACACCAAACGTGACTCTGACACGTGTGTGTGTGTAAAGGAAGTACTTCTTCACCCAAAGAGTGATTAACATATAGAATTCACTGCCACAGGAGGTGGTGGTGGCTACAAGCATGGACGACTTCAAGAGGGAATTAAATAAACATAGGAGCAGAGGTCCATCAGTGGCTATTAGCCACGAGGTATAGACAGGAACTCTCAGTCTGGGGCAAGTGATGCTCTGTATTCTTGGTGCGGGGCGGGGGGCAGCAGTGGGAGGGCTTCTAGTGTCCTGGCCCCACTGCTGGACCTCCTGACGGCACCTGGTATTTTTGGCCACTGTGTGACACACAGTGTTGGACTGGAGGGGCCATTGGCCTGATCCAACATTGGCTTCTCTTATTGTTCTTATGAGGCACCACGTTTGGGGAGAGGGGCTGTAAATAGCCATACTGGCCTTTCCCATGGAGGGGCCATAGCTCAGTGGTAAAGAATCTGCTTTAGCATTTGGGGGCAGTGCCCCTCATAGATGAGCCCCGCACCCCCAGGGAGGACGCCAGACCCCACCCATGTCCCGGTGGGCTGAGCTCCTTATCCTGCCCACCATAGCCTCCCTGGCTCTTCCTAGAAGGGCTGGAGAGGAGCAGTGAGGTGCCAGGGCGGGCCATTCTCTACACCTCTTGTGTGGCAGGAGCGAGCTAGCGGTCCCACTCCATTTACTCAAGTGGGCACAATGTCCCCCCTGCCCCCGCGCAGAAAATTTTCTGGCTACGGGGCCAAGATTCTGCTTGGCATGCAGAAGGTCTGAGGTTCAATCCCTGGCATCTCCAGTTAAAAATAGTCAAGCATTAGGTGATATGAAAGACCTCTGGCTGAGACCCCGGGCAGCCCCTGCCAGTCTGAGCAGACAATACTGACCTTGATGGACCAATGGTCTAATTCAGCATAAGGCAGCTTCATATGTCCGTATATTCAAAATCCAATGAAATCCATACAGTGATACTCGCTCGGTGGCTTGGAAGCCTCTTGCTCTTCTGAGCACTGTTCCCCAATACGGCACCTTCTCCATGTTTCAGGTAAGTGGAGAACGTCCTTGCCCCATGGGGCTTCTGGATGACAGGTGGTGCCCATTTCGAAACAGCCAGAATAATAGGAAAGCTAGAGAGGTGCAGGCCTCATGCCAGGGATTTGGCTCTTTCGTTTTATGGTAATTGTGAAGTTTTACGATAATTGTGAATCTCGGTCTCTGCAAGCTACGGAGAAGGGGGGGTTGTGTGTCTGTTTTGCTTTGCTTTGCCGTCAAGTCTCAGCTGACCTACGACAACTCCATAGGATTTTCAAAACAAGAAATGGACAGAGAAGAAGAAGAGAAGAGATTGGATTTAAACCCTGGCCCTTCACTACCTGAAGGAGTCTCAGAGCGGCTTACAATCTCCTTTCCCTTCCCCTCCCCACAACAGACACCCTGTGAGGCAGGTGGGGCTGAGAGAGCTCTTTGGAAAACTGCCCTTGAGAGAACAGCTCTGAGAGAACTTGTGACTGGCCCAAGGTCATGCCAGCAGCTGTATGTGGAGGAGTGGGGAATCGAACCCGGTTCTCCCAGATTAGAGTCCGTGCTCCTAACCACTACACCAAACTGGCTCTTGCCTCTGCTTAGCAGCCCCGGACTTCCTTGATGGGCTCCCATCCAAGTAGTAACTAGGGCCGACCCCGCTTAGCTTCCAAGATCTGATGAAATTCGGCTTGCCTGGGCTATCCAGGTCAGAGAACAGAGTGAGTCCAGTTTTCTTGAGGCCAATCCCAATGACAGAAAACATTGTCCAAACTTTTGAGTTCTAGAGAACCCTTCATTGGACAGGTTACCAAAATGGAAGAGGAAGGGAGAGCGTATTTTCCAGGTCTGGATCTTAAGACCCTTTCATACCAGCATTTGATGCTGGATGCTGGCAGGCTTACAGTTTGATTGCTGCAGTTTGATTGCTTACACAGATTGCTGTGTTAGATTACAGCCCTTGGAAGAAGAGCAAACAACGGAGCTCTGCCTCATTTCACAAATCAGAGGTCCAAACGTCACCCCAAACCCCGGCTTGATTTGCAGTTCCCGCCACTAGGGGGACCGGTTTGCTTCGAACAGATTTTCAACGTGTCACTCAGGCCATGTGCACAAAACTTTGGGAACCGTCTTGGAGAGAGCTAATTACTCCGAAATCTGTGGCCGTGCAAAAGCGGTCGAAAATGTAAACTGGCAATTCCGCCTGATTCGGCTGTTGCTGTCTTCCGGAATCAAAGAGGCTAACCTTGAGGACAGCAAGACCGAACAGCGAGTAACCCAAAATAGCTTTCTCCTGTGTGCTGGCCGGGGGGGAGGGGGGAGTATAAATCCCTCGAGGGGACCGGGGAGGGGGTGAGACATGAGGTCGTTCGCGAGACCGAAAACTGCATCAAAATTAATCACAGAACATCCACATCAGTTGCATGAACTCCCAAAAGCCCTGATATTAGTCACCGAGACAGCTCTTTGTCAGGGAACGGAGGGGAGGGAAACGGGAAGGGAGCTGATGCACTTGGCTGGAGTATTTCGATCCTGGGATTTCAGGTTCAAACTAGCTTATTGGAGGGGGGGAGGGAATCTGCTCAGCTCTGCCAAAACTGAAATATATGTTGATTCGGGTGACATGGCCTTATCTCAGCTCTCTTGCCTCCCCTGCCTCCTCCAACCCTTCTCTTCAACATGAGCTGTCATAGGCAATTGAGCATTTGGGAAGACATCGCTAGGACTGGGGGGGGGGTTTGGAGAGAATTAAGGAAATGATAAACTTCCCAGATAGGCACACAGTCATCTGGAGAAAATGCTTTCCCCGTGTCCTAGGGGCCCCGGGGCTGCCCAACCAGCCACTTCAAATCCACATCTGCTGGCAGAACTCTGCCCCTGGCAACAACAATACCGTAGGAGAGCTTCCTTGCTAACTTGAGAAGTGCCAGCGTGAGCAAAACGATCCCTGGCCTCAAAGCCCTTCTTCCTCTGTCTCACTGATCTGGGGACTCACAGATCAGTGGTTAAAGGCAAAGGTAAAGGTTTCTCTTGCTCGAAAGCCAGTCGAATCCGACTCTAGGGGCGTGATGCTCATCTCCGTTTCCGAGTCAAAGAGCCAGCGCTGTCCGAAGACGAACTGGTAGGTTGGCAGGAGCTGGGACCAGAGACAGGAGCTCACTCCATCTTGTGGCACTCGGGTCTCAAACGGCTGAACTACCGACCTTCCGGTCTGCAGTTCAGCGTCTTAACCACTGAGCCACCGCAGTCCCATAGATCAGTGGTTACTCGACTCCAGTCCCTGGATGAATCCTCCGCCTGTTACCATCACCCAATCTCCCTGGCCAAAATCACGTTTTCTCATTACCCAAGATGTTACTGACTCTTATCGTCCTACTCATCGATTCTGACACGGGCTGCTGAAGGCCTCAGCCTCTCTGCCCTGTTGTTGGCCCTCCAGAGGAACTGCTTGCTCACTGTGTGAGACAGGATGCTGGACTAGATGGTCTATTGGTCTGATCCAGCAGGGCTCCTCTTATGTTCTAATGAAGGCCTCTGCCTCTATGCCCTGTTGCTGGCCCTCGAGAGGAACTGGTTGGTCACTGTGTGACACAGGATGCTGGACTAGATGGACCACTGGGCTGATCCAGCAGGGCTCTTCTGATGTTCTGATGAAGGCCTTGTCCTTTCTGCCCTGTTGTTGGCTCTCCAGAGGAACTCGTTGGTCACTGTGTGAGACAGGATGCTGGACTAGATGGACTACTGGTCTGATCCAGCAGGGCTCTTCTTATGTTCTAATGAAGGCCTCGGCCTCTATGCCCTGTTGCTGGCCCTCCAAAGGAACTGGTTGCTCACTGTGTGACACAGGATGCTGGACTAGATGGACTACTGGTGTGATCCAGCAGGGCTCTTCTTATGTTCTAATGAAGGCCTTGGCCTCTATGCCCTGTTGCTGGCCCTCCAGAGGAACTGGTTGGCCACTGTGTGAGACAGGATGCTGGACTAGATGGACCATTGCTCTGTTCCAGCAGGGCTCTTCTGATATTCTGTTGAAGGCCTCTGTGCCCTGTTGTTGGCCCTCCAGAGGAACTGGTTGGCCACTGTGTGAGATGGGATGCTGGAATAGATGGAACATTGGACTGATCCAGCAGGGCTCTTCTGATGTTCTGATGAAGGCCTTGGCCTCTGTGCCCTATGGTTGGCCCTTCAGAGGAACTGCTTGGCCCCTGCGTGAGACAGAATGCTAGACTAGATGGTCTGATCCAGCAGGGCTCTCTTCATCTTCTCAGAGAGAAAGCCAGAGCAGAGCAAACTGAGCACAGGACGAAAAGAAAGTCAGGATGCAGTTTCAAGGAACGGCCAAGCTCCTCTAAGCAGGGGCTGCAGACCAGCCTGCCAGCTGCCTCTTCTCTATTTCCTTTCGTAAAGGCTTCTGAGGGAAATTACGTGACCTTGGGGAAGGAGGTGGAATAAGCCTGAATTCTGAGGCATGGATGAGAAGACGCGATTCCTGACAAACTCCAACAAACAGACCCAGGAAACACACTGAGAGTCCTGTCCCATTAAGTGCTTGGCTCCCTTACCTTTCTACCACAGAAAAGAGATGTACAGAGACCCAACGCAATGTGATACGATCCACATGAACACACGAAGCTGCCTTATACTGAGTCAGACCAGCTGTCCATCAAGGTTAGTATTGTCTGCTCAGACTGGCAGCAGCTCTCTAAGACCTCAGGCAGTCTTTCACGTCCTGGTCCTTTTAACGTGAAATGCCAGGGATCGAACCTGGGACCTCCTGCGTGCCAAGAAGATGCTCTGCCACTGAGCAATAAACCCCTCTAGGAAGCTGGCTCATTCCTGCAAGATGCCATCTTCCATGGAGATTTTCTTCCACAAATCCCATCCGCTTCAAACAGGACTGCACCCCGAACACTGTACTAATTCAATCCACTCCCTTCATTCCTAGCATGCTCTCCTTCTCTGGAGGTTTTTAAGCAGAGGCTAGATGGCCATCTGACAGCAATGCCGATTCTGTGAACTTGGGCAGATCGTGAGAGGGAGGGCAGGAAGGGTTGCCTCAGAGATTTGTTCTCGTGGCCTTTTCTTACACGCCCAGGGAATGCTGATCGCCACTTTGGGGTCAGGAAGCAATTTTCCTCCAGGCCAGTTTGGCCAGGGACCCTGGAGGTTTTTTGTCATCTTCTGGGCGTGGAGCAGGGGTCGCTGGGCGTGTATGTGGGGGGAAGTAGTTGTGAATTTCCTGCATTGTGCAGGAGGTTGGACTAGATGACCCTGGAGGTCCCTTCCGACTGTATGATTCTATGACTCTATGATTCTATGCCCGCCTCAACTCTGGCTTGTTAATTTCCGGTAGTGGGACATCACTTTTCTTTTAATTGCAAGGTTCTAAAAGACTTCTACACACAAAATAGCTGTAGGATCCCATAAGTTCTTCAAACGATTGTACGTTCTACAGATTCGCACCTCACAGTGTATGTTGAAGAGGACAAAAGCCCTCTTAAACCAGGACGAGGTTTACATTTTGAAGGGGACTCAATTTGCAAAATGGAATTTAGCCAAAAGCCCTGCAAACTGGATTAACTGGGTCAATTATCTGAAAAGA
The DNA here is from genome assembly GCA_029375565.1 of Gekko gecko. Classification (NCBI taxonomy): domain Eukaryota; kingdom Metazoa; phylum Chordata; class Lepidosauria; order Squamata; family Gekkonidae; genus Gekko; species Gekko gecko. The sequence goes on along the minus strand of JAPDNY010000003.1, from coordinate 236,957,051 downwards.
AAGAAGGGCCCCGTTTTAAGAAAAGAGAGGTCATTAAAGCATTCAAACCCTACGAATTTTTATCCTTTAGGCAAGCAGGTCTTCTTTCAAGAGCGACCAATCCCGCCCGATGCTCTTTTCTCAGTTCTATCTTGATTGACTACCAAGCCCGGCCCAGCCTGAATGCAAATATCAGATGCCCACTTTTGATGTCTGATGAGGATTTCTCGGAACAATGCCTTCTCCGCCGCCGCCCCTGAACACCTGAGCAAACACTCTACGGGGAAACACCATTATTTAAATGTCCTCATTACAGGGCACTGCCACTTTGATCCCAAAATCTCTCTCGCCATACTGCATGCGAGCACTCAATGATTGCACTTCGGTTTAACGTTGATTCCTCATCACGTACAAACAGCATCCCCTCTGCCCCCCCCTCCCCCAAATACCCTGGGATATCTTTTTAAAAAGAGATCACATCCCAAACAAAGCAAAATGATGCACTCTACGCCAGTTTGGTGTAGTGGTTAGGAGCGCGGACTCTAATCTGGGAGAACGAGGTTTGATTCCTCACTCCTCCACATGCTGGCGTGACCTTGGGCCAGTCACAAGTTCTCTCAGAGCTGTTCTCTCAGGAGCAGTTCTCCAAAGAGCTCTCTCAGCCCCACCTACAGTGGCAGATTAACCATTAAGCAGACGAAGCACGTGCTTAGGGCACCAGGGCCAAAGGGGGCACCACGAAGTTGGGAAAAGGGTGAAAAAGGAAAAAAAATGAAAGATTTGTAAAAAAAAATTGATAAAACTAGTGCAAATTGATCATGGTGCACCCTAGGGTTATCTTCTATTTTTTGTTGGCGAGGAGCAGTGTCGTATAGGCTATGTTTAAAAGTAAAATGCATGTGTTTAAAAGTAAAATGATGGAGCCGAATTCATTTGTCATGACAGTCATTTCAATGAGGGGGCGCTACGATTGGTCAGTGCTGAGGGCACCAAGAGGGGGGCACCAAGATTGGTCGGTGCTTCGGGCACCAGTGAGCCTTAATCCGCCCCTGCCCACCTACCTCGCAGGGTGTCTGTTGTGTGGAGGGGAAGGGAAAGGAGATCGTAAGACGCTCTGAGACTCCTTCAGGTACTGAAGGGTGGGGTATAAATCCAATCTCTTATTATTATTATTATTTTAAGCAGCAAGCAAGATGTGCCATTTCCTGCTGGTGGCAGCGGTGGGAAGTGAAAGCTGACTTGCGGTGACTCCAGAGGGTTTTCAAGGCAAGAGGCGTTCGGAGGTGGGTTTGCCTTTGCCTGCCTCCGCATAGCAACCCTGGACTTCCTTGGTGGTCTCCCATCCAAATACTGACCAGGGCCAAGCCTGCTTAGCTTCTGAGTTCTGACAAGAGTGGGCCAACCTGGGACATCCAGTTCAGGGCATGAAAACAGTGCGTTGTCAAGTAACAGCTGAGGGTTTTCAAGGCAAGAGACTTTCAGAGGTGGCTTGCCATTGCCTGCCTCTGCCTAGCAACCCTGGGCTTCCTTGGTGGTGGTCTCTCATCCACTTCAAAAAGGATGTGGGCAGAATGGAGTAGGTGCAGAGGAGAGCGACGAGGATGTTCGGGGGCCTGGAGACCAAGAAGCCCTGTGAGGAAAGGCTGAGGGACCTGGGAATGTTCAGTCTGGAGAAGAGGAGGCTGAGGGAAGACGTGATGGCTCTCTTGAAGGATGTGATGGGCTGTCACTTAGAGGAGGGCAGGGAGGTGTTCCTTCTGGCAGCAGAAGAGAGGACTTGAAAGAATGGGTTGAAATTAAGGGCAGGAAGGTACCGGCTGGACCTTAGGAAAACCTTTTTTACAATAAGAGTTGTGCCACAGTGGAATTGGCTGCTTAGGGGGGTGGTGAGCTCCCCTTCAATGTCAATCTTTAAGCAGCAGCTGGACAAACACTTGTCAGGGATGCTCTAGGCTGATCCCGCATTGAGCAGGGGGGATGGAGTAGATGGCCTCTGTGGCCCCTTCCAACTCTGTGATTCTAGGATTCTATGGGTCCATCCAAATACGGACCTGGTCCAACCCTGCTTAGCTTCTGAGAATACCAGTTTGGTGTAGTGGGTTAAGTGCGCCGACACTAATCTGGGAGAACCGGGTTTGATTCCCCACTCCTCCACTTGCACTTGGCTGGATGTCCTTGGGCAAGCCATAGCTCTGGCGCAGCTGTCCTTGAAAAATGAACAGTTTCTGTCAAGAGCTCTCTCAGCCCCACCTACCTGAAAGGGTGTCTGTTGTGGGGAGGGGAAGGGAAAGGAGTTTGTAAGCCGCTCTGAGACTCCCTTGGGTAGTGAAGGGCGGGGTATAAATCCAATCTCTTCTTCTCTTCTTCTTCTAGCAGCAAGTGAGCAACATGTCTTTGAAAACCTGGTACGTGACAGATGGTCCAGCCAATGAAAACATGCTGCAAAAACCCCATTTTGTTGGATCAAACTAGAGTCCGCATAATCCAGAATCTGCCTTCCAGGAACCGCTTGTAGAGTATCAACAACCCTGCTCCCTTGTTTCTTCCTAGTGTCAGATACTCAGAGCGTGACCGTGCTCTGAAGACCATGCCTCTGTGCATGGAAGTTCCAGTTAGTTAACATTGCTAACCACTTAGCTAATAACCTTTGACAGACCTCCCAGAAATGTGTAAAAACCTACTCAAATACCAGCTGAATAGCAGTCAGAATAACAACGCTACAGTAATCATTCATATAATTCTGAACTGTCCCATACAGGATACATCAGCAAAACACAGAGATTGGGGGGAGGGAGATTTCTCTACAAACCTGAATGAAGTCCCAGGTTTGCGGAAAAATTTGAAATCTTAAAAAAAAAAAAAAAAAAATCAGGCGATGAAACCTTCCCAAAATAACAGAAACAATGCCTGTAGCTTTAAGAAAAGAATGACCACTGAGCTCTCAGTGTCCATTTTGAAAGTTCCTAGGCAACCATGACAATATGACCGAGCCTTTCAAGCCCTGGTTTCTGTAAAGCAGAGCCATGTGGAACAGCAGGGGTACAACTGGAGGCCAAAAGAGGCCTGGAAAAGGTCCTGAGCCCCTCCCCTGTGATGTCCCCTGACAGACTAGGATTCACCGAGGACAGGACTGTCATCATACTCCACAGAATCACTAACCACATAGCCCCTAGTACCAGCACAACTCCATAGACGAGTCTTTATCAAGGATCACTTGTAAATCACAATGCTTTCAGTGGTTAAGTGCGCGGACTCTAATCTGGGAGAACCGGGTTTGATTCCCCACTCCTCCACTTGCACCTGCTGATGTGACCTTGGGTCAGTCACAAGCTCTGGCACAGCTGTTCTCTCAAGGACAGTTTCTGTCAGAAGTTCTCTCAGCCCCGCCTACCTCACAGGGTGTCTGTTGCGGGGAGGGGAAGGGAAAGGAGTTTGTAAGCCGCTCTGAGACGCCTTTGGGCAGTGAAGGGCGGGGTATAAATTCAATCTCTTCTTCTTCTTCTACCTCAGAGGGTGTCTGTTGTGGGGAGGGGAAGGGGAAGGAGTTTGTAAGCCGCTCTGAGACGCCTTTGGGCAGTGAAGGGCGGGGTATAAATCCAAACTCCTCTTCTTCTTCTGAATTAAGATTGCTCCCCTTTCAGGGTGGCTGACTCTTCTCTTACTGCTTCCACTAGCTCCTGAGGGAGTACTGACAAGAACCAGCACCTGGGTCCAACTTCACCCATCCCTGAGCCCCTATTTGACACCCTGGCTCCGACTTGCTTCCACGCAGAGGTGCAGTATTTTGTGTAAGCCAAAATCTGGCAGCCTTTCTCTGTCTTTTATCACTCTCATTCAGGGGTGGATTAAGTCTCACTGGGGCCCTCAGCACTGACCGATCTCGGTCCCCCCTCCTTTCCACACTGGCCCCGTCCATTTTAGTTGTTGACCTGTCTGACCAGATATACCATGCAGGCTGCAGCAATACAAAAATTTATTCATAGGATAACACAATATACTGTACAAAACATTTGTGTGTTTTCTTCTTTTCACCCTTTTCCCTGTGGTGCCCCCTTTGGCCCTGGTGCCCTAAGCACGTGCTTCGTCTGCTTAAGGATTAATATGCCACTGCCCTCACTCAATGCTTCCTCTAAGCTGTGGAGTCCTGTGAACAAAAATTCCACTTGGTGAACTACTAGCATTAAAGTTCCAAATGAGGTCGCACCAATGATTTATACAGGGGCACAATGATACTGGCTGATTTGTTTTCAATTCCCTTCCTAATAATCCCCAGCATAGCGTTGGCCTTCTTTATTGCAGCTACACACTGTCTAGACATTTTCATTGTGTTATCCACTACGACTCCAAGATCTCTCTCTTGGTCCGTCTCTGCCAATTCAGACCCCATCAACGTGTCCTCCTGCTGGACCTCCTGATGGCACCTGGTATATTTTGGCCGCTGTGTGACTATGGGGAATTTCAGACAGATGATATAATCCGGAAGAGGAACGGTTCCCAAACGGTTTCTGGTCTGGCATTTCAGACAGAACCGTTTTAGAACCGGTTCCCTACCGGAATATATTTGTAATTTCACACAGATTCGCTTCTGTCCCGTTCAGGAAACGGGGCTGAAGCGTTTTACCTGTCAACCGCTTCCAAGTAGTCATCAGTTTCTTCTCCCGGATCCGATACGCTTTTTTCCCGCCTTTTTCGCCCGCGCGGGCGATCTCCGGCTTTTTTTTTTTTTTTGAACGTTCGCTTTAGAGCGTTATAGCGCTATAGCGCTATAGCGCAATAGCATCATAGCAACCCCATTGGAATGCCTGCAGTGTTGTTTTTATAGCACTATAGCGCTATAGCGCTCTAAAGCGAACATTTTTTTTTAAAAAAGGCGTGGCGGGAACCGGCGGGAAAACAAAGCGGTGCAATCTGAAATGCCAAACTGCTTCTGATTCGGCTCTTTTCCGGTCAGGGAAAGCCATGTGTGAAATGGCAGCCCTGTACTGGTTTACTTCAAGACGAATCAGAAACGGCTTCAATCCGGCAGAGTCTCGGTAATGTGAAATTCCCTAGAGTGTTGGACTAGATGGGCCATTGGCCTGATTCAACATTGGCTTCTCTTATGTTCTTATGTAAAGTTGTGAGCGAGCGATTTGGCTGCTGCATAAATTAGTTTGCTCTGGAGCCCTCCTTCCTGAGCTGAGACAAAAATGTGTGAGCCGGAAGCTAAAAAACTGTGAGCTGGCTCACACTAACTCAGCTTAGAGGGAACACTGCTCTCACTACCCACAGCATCTTTCTCCCAGTTTCAGTTTTCTTCACCTACACCAAATCCTCGGGACAGAAATGATATATAACTATATTGTAATGTTTACAGTAAGGAAAGGCTGGAGGGGGTTTCGTTGTCGTTGTTTGTTTCAACTCGCCCCATCTAAACGCACCTTTGGCTGTGCCTATAATCTGCTAGAAAAAGCTGCAGCCCAGATAGGGGTCATGTGACTCAGCAGCAGAGAACCGGCTTCACACGCAGAAGGTCGCAGGTTCAGTCCCCGGCACTTCCTATTAAAGGATCTCCGATAGCAGGCATTAGGACTTTGGAACGCCAACACCGGTTTTGGGGAGCATACGGGAAGGCAAGAGAATGATACCCCACAGGCAGAAATGTTTCCGCCTATGGAAACACTCTGTAAAAACCATGTCTGCACAGTTTGTTACTTTGGGAAAGTACGTTCTGGAAAAATCAATAGCAGATAAAAAAAAATAAGGCCAAGGCTGATGTTTGCAAGGAAAGGGGGAAAATATATTTTATTACCAAGCTAAAAATTCCCTACACTGTACAAACTGCATTTTGATTTTTTAGAAAAACGTTTTACTTATTTACATGGTTTTCACTAAATACCCATCTTTATATAATTATAAAAACTCTGTTCTGCATTTGTATATTATGTTACAGATTCCCCCGAAGAAGCCTGTTGGCGAAATGCATAGGGGATTTTTTAGCTGAGTAATTTAATAGATTTTTTTCCTTTACTTGCACCTTCTGCCTTATTTTTATCTCTTAGTGACTGGTGTGGCACTTCTATTTTCTCCTGGGGAAATCAATAGAATTAAAAAAGAAATACAGAGCAAGCATCCACGGCCGGGGGAGCCGGGGGGGCGGCGGCCTTGGACAGGAAGCCCTTGCCGGTGGCGCCCTGGAAGCTCGGCACTGTCTGGCCAGGATTACAGAGAGCAGTTCCCTCCCTCTTTGGGCTGCATCAAGAGAAGTACAGTCTCTGGATCACACTTTGCTCTGGTTAGACCTCACTTGGAGTACTGTGTTCAGTTTGGGGCACTGCAGTTTAAGAAAGATGCTGACAAGCTGGAAGGTGTCCAGAGGAGGGCAATGAAGATGGTGAGGGGTCTGGAGACTAAGTCCTATGAGGAAAGGCTGAAGGAGCTGGGGGAGAAGAGGAAGAAGAGGAAGAGGAAGAAGAAGAAGCAGTGGCCCCACTGCTGGACCTCCTGATAGCACGTGGTATTTTTGGCCACTGTGTGACAGAGTGTTGGACTAGATGGGCCATTGGCCTGATCCAGCATTGGCTTCTCTTGGAGGAGGAGGAGGAGGAGAAGGAGGAGGAGGAGAAGAAGGAGAAGAAGGAGAAGAAGGAGAAGAAGGAGAAGAAGAAGAAGAAGAAGAAGAAGAAGAAGAAGAAGAAGAAGAAGAAGAAGAAGAAGAAGAAGAAGAAGAAGAAGAAGAAGAAGAAGAAGAAGAAGAAGAAGAAGAAGAAGAAGAAGAAGAAGAATCATATAGTGGGAAGGGACCTCCAGGATCATCTAGTCGAGGAGGAGGAGACTGGATTTATACCCTGCCCTCCACTACCCAAAGGAGTCTCAGACCAGCTTACAATCTCCTTTCCCTTCCCCTCCCCACAACAGACACCCTGTGAGGGAGGTGGGGCGGAGAGAGCGCTTTCCAGAACTGCTCGTGAGAGAACAGCTCTGAAAGAACTTGTAACTGATCCAAGGTCACATCAGCAGCTCCACGTGGAGGAGTGGGGAATCAAACCCGGTTCTCCCAGATTAGAGTCCGCGCTCCTGACCACTACACCAAACTGGCTCTCATGGGCGATACGATAACCATCTTCAAGTACTTGAAGAGCTGCCATCTAGAGGATGGAGCGGAGTTGGTTTATGTTGTCCCAGAGGGTCGGACCAGAACCGACAGACTGAAATGAAAAGAGTTGTTGGCGAAACATTAGGAAGAACCACCTAACAGTTAGGCTGAAACGAGATTTTGGCTACACAGGATCAAGAACTTCCTGACAGTTAGAGCAGTTCCTCAGTCGGACAGGCTTCCTCGGGAGGGGGTGGGCTCTCCTTCTCGGGAGGTTTTTATGGAGTGGCTAGATGGCTGTCTGACTAAAGTGCCGATTCTGTCTCACAGGATTTAGACAGCAGGAGTCCTGAGACGGACAGCAGGAAGGGATGAGTTAGTGTTTGGATCTTGTGGCCCTTTCTTACATACCCAGGGTAATGCAGATCACCACTTTGGGGTCAGGAAGGAATTTTCCTCCGGGCCAGATTGGCCTATGGATCCTGGAAGTTTTTTGCCTTCCTCTGGGCATACAGTAGGGGTCCCTGGGAGAGTGCGAGGGGGCAGCTCTGAATCGCCTGTCCTGTGCAAGATGACCCTTGGGGTCCCCTCCAGCTCTCTGTTGTATGTTTCTTGACCCCCAGACAGCCATTTTAAGGAGTGCCGCTGAACTTTTTAACAAACTCATTTCCACCTAAGTGGCAAAATGCAGCAGCATCATCTACAATCTTCGCATAGCCCGGAGGCAATCCCAGTGCATTCTGGGATTCTATGCGGGCGCATCTGCTCCCAGAAAGTCGTTTCAATCCACACCACCGTTCTGTTTTTGCATTATAAGATCATCTATCTAAGGGCCCAGGACTCAGAGGCATTTGGCCTGGAAGACCCAGCAGAAAGCTGCCAAAATTATTACATTTTCCATCCAGATTCCCTTTTCTGGTTCATTTCACTTGGAGAATTAAAGTTTACGAGCAGCAGAGCGTACCACTGAAAAACACATCTTTCTGCTGTATTTATGTAGTGCAAGATTTTATTTTATTCCTCAGTCGTTTGCGATTTATGCGGCGCACGGACCAAACCTGGTAACAAAAGAAGCAATGCTTTCGACTTCGGCTTTTTTTATAAAGAGAAAACAGACAGGAGAAATGAAAAGTTATATTGGAATCATCTATAAATGTGCTTGTATTGTATGAATGATGAGCTGTTCCTTAATAAAGCGCATAGGAAGTCAGCGTTTCTCAAACGTGTCAAGTATTTCCATGTGGCTAAGTGTGATCTTTCCAAAGCAAACAATGGCGGGAGGGGCAGGAGGGAATATTTCCCTGCCAGAGAGCTCTTGGCTCGCTGGCTCAGACATCTTCCATCTTTTGAGACGGGTCACTCAGAGACCAGAACAGACAGCAAGTCAGTACACATTCAGAATTAGGAATCTCGAGTAGCTACCGAGTAACTTCATCATCCCAAGAAGATACTGCTTTTTGAAAGCATGAAGCCCTTGTCCAGTTTTATCTAGCTAGGCCCATGGTTCTAGAATGGAAGGTTGCAACAAGGGTTACCAACATCCAGCTGGGGCCTAGAGTTCTTCTTCAGAACTCGGAGGCATCCAGTGATGCTGATGGGCAGTAGATTCAGGATAAGAACATAAAGAGAAGCCAATGTTGGATGAGGCCAATGGCCCATCTAGTCCAACACTGTCACACAGTGGCAAAAAATACCAGGTGCCATCAGGAGGTCCACCAGTGGGGCCAGGACACTAGAAGCCCTCCCACTGTTGACCCCCCCCCCAAGCACCAAGAATACAAGAGCATCATTCGCCCCAGACCGAGAGTTCCTATCTATACCCTGTGGCTAATAGCCATTGATGGACAAAAGGAAACACTTCTTTATATGAGTGATGAAAATATGGGATTCGCTGCCAGAGGATGTTGTGATGGCCACAGGAATAAACAGCTTTAAAAGGGGACTAGATAAGAATCATGGAAGATGTCTATCAGTGGCTACTAGCCCTCGTGACTAAAGAGAAGCCCTGTGTTTGGAGGCAGACAGAATCCCAGAGCCAGGAGGCAACATCAGGGGAAGGCCTCAGCCTCTATGCCCTGTTATTGGATCTTCACAGCAACTGGTTGGTCACTGTGTGAGACAGGATGCTGGACTAGACAGACCACTAGTCTGATCTAGCAGGGCTCTTCTGATGTTCTAATGAAGGCCTCGACCTCTTTGTCCTGTTGTTGGCCCTCCAGAAGAACTGGTTGGCCACTGTGTGAGATGGGATGCTGGACGAGATGGACCACTGGTCTGATCCAGCAGGGCTTTTCTTATGTTCTTATAGTTTTCTGTAGACTTGGCTGTCAGGTGGCAGCATAAAGAAAAGGCCTCAGTCTCTGTGCCCTGTTGTTGGCCCCCTCAGAGGAACTGGTTGGTCACCATATGAGACAGGATGCTGGACTAGATGGACAACTGGTATGATCCAGCAGGGCTTATCTTATGTCCTTTCAACTGATCTGCAGACTACAGAAATCACTTCGCCTGGAGGCTTCAGAGGGTGCCATAAATTTGAAGAAAACCAAAAGTCCTAGAATAGGCACAGAGAGTCGGATGCACTGCCATTTCTCCAAATGGAATACTACAGGAACTAGAAGTAGTAGACTAATTGTCACCTGTAGGTACAGACCAATTAGGGATTGAGAGAGGGATGGGACTGCTATTGGCTGGATAAAGAGGTTGAAACCTCCCAACTTTATAAGACTACTCATGAGGAAGACTGGTGAAATGAGTGCAAAAACCGGTGTGCTCATCGAGGATATGATGATGTTGGACTTTGCTTTGTTTATGTCAGAATTTTATAACTATATTGTAGGATTAATAGCTTCACAAATTGATCTTATAGAATCATTAAATGTGTCATTGTTAATTTTATCACAGTGGTTCTTTGTTTGTTGGCATGAATCTGCACACTGTGATCCCTTCTCTGGCTTTCTTGAATGGGCTGGTGACCACCTACGGATCTTCCAAAAGGATTTTTCTCCTTAATACTAAGAAAAACCTGAAGAAGATTCTGTGAGTTTTCTGAGTAGAACATGACAGCAACCACTTACGCCAGCTCAAATATCTAGGGTTAGTATGACACGCGAGAACTCACGCATACAGAAGCCTACAAATGATGTGAGGTGGGAGAAAAGTGATGGTGAATTTTGCTGGGAGGAACTGACATCATAGGAAGGGGAGGAGATGGAGAGGCCGACCTTTGACCTGGGCATGCCATCACAGGATGTGACATCATATCCCATCCCAAATCTCCAGGAACTTCCCAAGCTGGAATTGCAACTCTGGGAGAAGAGGCGTTTGTAACAACAGGGAAAAGGGGGAAAGAGTACAGAGCCAACACATTCCTTCCTCTGCCCCTTGACTCCATCCATTCCCAAAGTCTCAGCTCACTCCCAGCCAGCAGTGGTAACAAAAGGGGATGGGAAGCCAATGCCCACAGCCAGCCAGATCGCACTGTTGGTAGCCATATCCAAGTCAAGCTCCAGCCGAATAGTCTCCCATGGGATTACAGGTGGAGTGTTGGGAAAGAACGGAGACTGTGGAAAGACAGAAAACTGACTGGCAGTAGAGTCATGACAGACAAAAGGAAGCCAGGGTGGTGTAGTGGTTAGAGTTACCCACTCTGCCATGGAAGCCTGCTGAGTGAGCTTGGGCCAGTTACACTTCTCAGTTTAACCTACCTCACAGGGCTGTTGTGTGGATAATGTGGAGGAGCAGAGAATGACGTAAGCTGCCTTAGGTCCCACTGGGGAGAAAGATGGGGGTATAAACAGAGCTCTTTTTGTAGCAGGAAGAAGAAGAAGAGAAGAGATTGGATTTATATCCCGCCCTTCACTACCCAAAGGTATCTCAGAGCGGCTTACAAACTCCTTTCCCTTTCCCTCCCCACAACAGACACCCTGTGAGGTAGGTGGGGCTGAGAGAGCTCTGACAGGAACTGCTCTTTTTTCAAGAACAGCTCTTATCAGAACTATGGCTTGCCCAAGGTCATCCAGTCAGGTGCAAGCGGAGGAGTGGGGAATCAAACTCAGTTCTCCCAGATTAGAGTCCGTGCACTTAACCACTACACCAAACTGGCTCTCCTGGAGGAACTCCTTTGCATATTAGGTGACACACCCCTAACGTAGCCAATCTTCCAAGAGCTTACCAAGCTCTTCTTACAGGGGCTACTGTAAGCTCTTGGAGGATTGGCTACAATAGGGGTGTGTCGCCTAATATGCAAAGGAGTTCCTGCTACAAAAAGAGCCCTGGGTATACATGAAGTAAATAAGTAAATCCTTCACACAGCTGGTAGCTGACCTGTGAAATTCACCACTGCAAGATGTGGCAATGACTACTGTCTTAGACAGATCTGAATATGGAGTTGGACATTTTTATGGAGAATACATTGGCTATGAGAGGTGGATGAGGTCACCAGGTTAACAGACTTTAGATGACAGGTGCTGGGAAGAAACCAACAGCTTAAGTAGCAGGTATATTCATTGTACGTGGGACTCTACAAAGTAGTATACACAAAGGAGGCAGCCCTGTCTTCCCAAGGAGCTTGCAGTTCAGCAAGGAGAATAAAAATAAAGAAGAAGGGAAGGTGAGGAAAAGGCAATAGATGAACAGAACCAAATCCACATCGAATGTACATATGCTTCGTTCTTGGAAAGTAAGCCCCATTGCACGCAGTCGGAATTATTTCCAAGCAGGCACGAACGCCAGCCATTTAACAAAAATATATTAAGAACCAGACTTTCCTTTTGAATCAAAATTCCCGAATCAATAAGGAAAGCACAATGAAACGGACAAGTTCACCAAGGCAAGGAAACCAACGATTCCTACTAATTCACCAAGGGTTGTGTGTGTCTCTTAAATGCTGTCAAGTTGCTTCTGACTCATGGCAACTCTATGAATTGGCGTCCTCCAAAACATTCTAACGTTAACAGCTTCGCTCAGGTCTTGCAAACTGAGGCCCGCGGCTTCCTCGATTGAGTCAATCCATCTCATTGTGGGTTTCCTTCTTTTCCTACTGCCTTCAACTTTTCTGAGCATTATTGTCTTTTCCGGTGACTCCTGTCTTCTCATAATGTCACCAAAGTACGATAGCCTCAGCTTGGTCATTTTAGCCTCTAGGGGGTGTTCAGGCTTGATTTGACCTAGAACCCACTGGTTTGTCTTTTCGGCTGTTCACCGTATCCGTAAAACTCTCCTCTAGCACCACAATTCAAAGGAATCTACTTTCTCCCTGCCAGCTGTCTTCATTGTCCAACTATCACACCCATAAGTAGTGATGGGGAACAGGTAAAGGTTTCCCTTGCTCGAAAGTTGAATCCAACTCTAGGGGGCAGTGCTCATTTCCATTTCCAAGCCGAAGAACCAGTGCTCTCCGAAGACACTTCCGTGGTCATGTGGCTGGCATGACTAGACACCGAGGCACACAGAACGCTGTTACCTTCCCACCGAAGCGGTACCTGTTTATCTACTTGCAATTTCTTGCTTTCAAACTGCTAAGTTGGCAGGAGCTGGGGCCAGAGAAGGGAGCTCACTCTGTCACGCGGCACTCGGGTCTCGAACTGCCGAACTACTGACCTTCTGGTCTGCAGTTCAGCGTCTTAACCTCTGAGCCACTGCAGCCCCTATTAATGGGGAATACTATACATGAATTAACTTGATCTTGGTCACCAGCAACACATCCTTACACTTAAGAACCTTTTCTAGTTCCTTCATGGTTGCCCTTCCAAGTCTCAGCCTCCTTCTGATTTCTTGGTTGCAGTCTCCCTTTGGGTTGGGTGATGGAGCCAAGGAAAAGTTTCTCCATTATCAGGCTTAAAACTGGATAATCTTCCAGTCTTACTTTTGTCTTTCTTGATGTTCAGCTGTAATCTTGCTTTGGCACTTTCTGCTTCAACCTTCATCAGAAGTCGTTTCAAGTCTTTACTGTTTTCTGCCGGTAATGTGGTGTCATCTGCATATCCCCGATTGTTAAAGTTCCTTCCCCCATTTTCACTCTACTTTCATCTAAATCTAATCCAGCTTTCTTTATTATTTGTTCTGCATATACCCTAAAGAGACAGGGAGATAAAATACATCTATGTCTGGCACCTTTGCCAATTGGAAATCATTCTGTTTTTCCACTTTCTGTTCTAATAGTAGCCTCTTGTTTGAGAATTATAACCAAGAGTTATTTAAAACCATTATCTAACTGCCGGTTAGATTCTGAGCTCCCTCTTCTGCTTTCTGAATTAAGGGCCTTTGCCACAGCAGCTAAGGAGATTGTATAAGTTCTTCCGAGTGGACTTTGTGAACACTTTGTACCAAGAACAGGAGTACCAAAAATTTTTTTTAATTGCCTAAGCCCAGGTAATTGTGTTAAACGTTTGATCGCTTTGATAGATCTGCAGTTGCATGGTAAATCCCCAAACTAATTAAAAAGATCTTGTACATTCGCACACAACAAAGGTGATCTGATGACAGATGGCTTTTCAACACACACTGTCTGGCTCACATTTCAAACAATAAAACAAACAGAACGAAAAATATGCCAGAGTTCAAACTTTTCAAACCCAGCCAAACGTGTTTCGACCTGAATGCAGAAAAGTTATAATTCGTTTAATGCTGCTGAACAGACTTAACGATAATAATTCAAAAACCAACAGGCATCAGGTCATATCAGAGACGTTCTGGTGCACAACAGGATGCTGGGAAAACTTCTCCATCAGCTCCCAATCCGTTGTTAGAGACACGTGAAACAGTGAGGAGGCACAAAGGAACTCCAAGAAAACCGAGGACAAGGAGAGCACAAGGGTTTTGGGGGGTGTCTTAAGGCAGGCCAAGGGTAGCCTCCAAACCAGCTGAGAGTATGCTCCCAGATACCTGCACTGTTGCAGAGGATGCTGGGACACACTCTTATTTGCACATCTTGCAAAAGCCCAGAGTTACATATTGCGCCTAGTATGAAACCCCTCAATTGCTCTGACTGCAGTTCATTTCCTACAGTGTCCACACGCCCCAGACAGGAATTACAATTAACTGCCAGTTCCTCTCCATTGTTAAAGTCCTCCCCTCTTGAAAATGAACTGCAAACATCCCAGAAGGATACGGTCTCAGACCAGAGCATCATCTTCCTCCAGAACATCACTGCACTAGTGCAGAAGGAGGGGAAAAGATGGCCCAAGAGCTTGCAGTCTCAAAACACGATCCATCAGCCTTGCCGGGTATCAAAACCAGCAACTCCTCGCACAGCGTGGCTATGATGACATATGGTGTTTTGCTACATAATACTCTGTGTGTTTTATTTCTGTGTTTTAATGTGGAGCTCTGAACCCATGTTGCTGTGATCTAAAATCTAGACCCATAGAGTAAGAAAGAGGGGGGCTGGATGGGTGAGTGTTGTACCCAAGGTGGCAGAGTTGACTGCTTTGTTCAGAGAGAAGCTTTGAGTGAGAGAGCACTGAGGAGTGAGTGTGGAAGAAGGAGCTTGAATATGGTGCTGTAGAGCACTTGGAAGAGAAACCTGTGTTCTGTGTGGAAGTTATTATCCTACGTGGCAAGTGAAGGAAAGAAGTCTGTGTGGAAGTTACTGGCCTTAAGTGGCAAGTGGAAGTTATTACCCTACGTGGTAAGTGAAGAAAAGAAGTCTGTGCAGAAGTTATTGGCCTAAGTGGCAAGTGAAGAAAATAAGTCTGCGTGGAAGTTACTGGCTTTAAGTAGCAAGTGGAAGTTATTGGCCTAAGTGGCAAGTGAAGAAAAGAAGTCTTTGTGGAAGTTATTGGCCTAAGTGGCGAGTGAAGAAAAGAAGTCTTTGTGGAAGTTATTGGCCTAAGTGGCGAGTGAAGAAAATAAGTCTGCGTGGAAGTTATTGGCCTAAGTGGCAAGTGAAGAAAAGAAGTCTTTGTGGAAGTTATTATCCTACGTGGCAAGTGAAGGAAAGAAGTCTTTGTGGAAGTTACTGGCCTTAAGTGGCAAGTGAAGAAAAGAAGTCTGTGTAGAAGTTATTGGCCTAAGTGGCAAGTGAAGAAAAGAAGTCTGTGTGGAAGTTATTGGCCTAAGTGGTGAGTGAAGAAAATAAGTCTGCGTGGAAGTTATTGGCCTAAGTGGCAAGTGAAGAAAAGGAGTCTGTGTGGAAGTTATTGGCCTAAGTGGCAAGTGAAGAAAAGGAGTCTGTGTGGAAGTTATTGGCCTAAGAGGCAAGTGAAGAAAATAAGTCTGTGTGGAAGTTACTGGCTTTAAGTAGCAAGTGGAAGTTATTAGCCTAAGTGGCAAGTGAAAAAAAGGAGTCTGTGTGGAAGTTATTGGCCTAAGAGGCAAGTGAAGAAAATAAGTCTGTGTGGAAGTTACTGGCTTTAAGTAGCAAGTGGAAGTTATTGGCCTAAATGGCAAGTGAAGAAAATAAGCCTGTATGGAAGTTACCGGCTTTAAGTAGTAGCAAGTGGAAGTTATTGGCCTAAGTGGCAAGTGAAGAAAATAAGCCTGTGTTGAAGTTATTGGCCTAAGTGGCAAGTGAAGAAAATAAGTCTGCATGGAAGTTACTGGCTTTAAGTGGCAAGTGGAAGTTATTGGCCTAAGTGGCAAGTGAAGAAAAGGAGTCTGTGTGGAAGTTATTGGCCTAAGAGGCAAGTGAAGAAAATAAGCCTGTGTGGAAGTTACTGGCTTTAAGTAGTAGCAAGTGGAAGTTATTGGCCTAAGTGGCAAGTGAAGAAAATAAGCCTGTGTTGAAGTTATTGGCCTAAGTGGCAAGTGAAGAAAAGGAGTCTGTGTGGAAGTTATTGGCCTAAGAGGCAAGTGAAGAAAATAAGCCTGTGTGGAAGTTATTAGCTTAAGCGGCAAACAAAGAAAATAAGCCTGTGTGCCTAGGTCTATTTAAGGAATTATCGTGCTTATTAACCACTCTAGGGTTGCCAGTTCTGGGCTGGAAAATACCAGGAGACTTGGGGGTGGATCCAGGAGACGGCGGGGTTTGTGGAGGGGAGGGGCCTCAGCATGGTCCAAAGCCATAGAGTCTCCCCTTCAAAGCAGCCATTTTCTCCAGGGGAGCTGATCTCTGTCAGCTGGAGATCAGTTGTAAAAGCGGGAGATCTTCAGGTCCCACCTGAAGGCTGGCAACCCTAAACTGCACAGAAACTTACACTGTTTTGCTTATAAATAAACCCTACCCATGTTTAAGAAAACAACAGTTTATTTTAGAGTAAAGGATCCCCTTTTTACCTCAGCACCACCCCCTCCACACTGACCGTTCTGTCATTCTACCAAATACAACTAAGCCATCCTGTTATTTGGGTCGAAATATTTAATTTAAAGGTGAGAGCCCGTGGTGGCAGCAGAAATAAGCATGGCAAAGAAGCAGCATAACGTATGTCACCTCAGATCACTACAGAGAGATGCCTTGACAGAGATTATACATAAAGAGGTCACACTTGAGGAGGAGGAGGAGAGATTGGATTTATACCCTGGAGTCTCAGAGCGGCTTACAAACTCCTTTCCCTTCCCCTCCCCACAACAGACACCCTTGTGAGGGAGGTGGGGCTGAGAGAGCTCTTGACAGAAACTGCTCTGTTTCAAGAACAGCTGTGCCAGAGCTTGTGACTGACCCAAGGTCACAGCAGCAGGTGCAAGTGGAGGAGTGGGGAATCAAACCCAGTTCTCCCAGATTAGAGTCTGCACACTTAACCACTACACCAAAGAGAAAAACATTACACAACACAACAGATGGAGCCCTGTACCCCATCCCAGGCAGAAGCCAAACTGATTGATCAGTGAAATAGTCTAGGCCCTGGCTTGCTTTGAGATCCTGGGGAGGGATTTCCAGGAAAAAACTCCCTCCCCGTGAGAGGTTCTTCCACTAGTCGTGCCAGCACAGATGTATATGCACCGCCATGCTTACTGGGAAACAGGCCCATATTCTCATGCCCCAGCAAGATGTATTTTTATTTATTTATTTGATTTATGTATTTATGTATGTATTTGCTCAAGTGGTTAAGACGCTGAACTGCAGGCTGTGGAAGGTCAGTAGTTCAGCAGTTCGAGACCCGGGTGCCGCATGACGGAGTGAGCGCCCGTCTCTAGTTCCAGCTCCTGCCAACCTAGCAGTTCGAAAGCAAGAAATTGCAAGTAGATAAATAGGTACCACTTCAGTGGGAAGGTAACAGCATTCTGTGCACCTTGGTGTTTAGTCATGCCAGCCACATGACCGCGGAAATGTCTTCGCACAGCGCTGGCTCTTCGGCTTTGAAACGGAGATGAGCACCGCAACCCTAGAGTCGGATTCGACTGGCTTTCGAGCAAGGGAACCTTTACCTTTTACCTTGTTTATTTATTAAACTGGATTTACTAGGCTGCCCTGCCCTAAAAGTAGGATTCAGGTTGGCTTACAACAAAATTAATACACCATCTCAGACTAAAATAAATTAAAACAAGCCAATACATAACATTGTCAAAATGGCAAAAATATAGCATATATAAAAAACTCCAGCAAGCCAGCCGCCCTGGGGGGAGGAGTTACGAGGGATGGGGGCTTGTGTGAGAGCGCCAAAGGCTACCCCCGTTGCTGTCCTCAACCAAAGGCCAAGCGGAACATCTCTGCCTTGCATGTCCTGCGGAATGTTAACAGCTCCCGCAGGACACGGATGTCTTCCAGCAAAGCGTTCCACCAGGCAGGGGCCAGGGCTGAAAAGGCCCTGGCCCTGGTCAAGGACAGCCGGACTTCTCTCGGGCCGGGGACCACCAGCAAGTTCTTATTTCCTGAGGTAACACTTTTCCAGGGGCATACATGTACACAACAAGTCCAGCTTGTACGAACAGAAGTCTTGGAAGACTTGCTCATCACCTGCTACCTGAGCCTTTTAACTGGAGATGCCAGGGGTTGAACTGGGACCTTTTGCATACCAAGCAGATGTTCTGCCACTGAGCCACAGCCCCTCCCAGCTCATCTGCCTCCTAGCGATTGTTCATGACTCATGTGGAGCCAAATTGGTGATACGCCTAGCCCCAGTGCCGTCTTCTTGGCTCTCTGGCATGCTACACAGATGGATTCTCAAGTCTTGAATAAGCCACACCAGGAACGGGATCCTGGGATCTTCTAAGTACAATGTATGTGCATAGCTAGGAAGTTCTGGCCACTCCAACACTTTGAGAAGCAAACACCACAGTGGCAGACACGTCTTCTGCCTCTGGGTTTTCCTTTTCTTGGGCCCAGAGCCTAGTATCAGCAGCCCTGCTGGATCAGACCAACAGTCCATCTAGTCCAGCATCCTGTCTCATACAGTGGCCAACCAGTTACTCTGGAGGGCCAACAAAAGGGCCGAGAGACTGAGGCCTTCATTAGAACATATGAAGAGCCCTGCTGGATTAGACCAGTGGTCCATCTAGTCCAGCATCCTGCCTCACACAGTGACCAACCAGTTCCTCTGGAGGGCCAACAACAGGGCGTAGAGACCAAGGCCTTCATTAGAACATAAGAAGAGCCCTGCAGGATCAGACCAACAGTCCATCTAGTCTAGCACCCTGTCTCACACAGTGGCCAACCAGTTCCTCTGGAGGGCCAACAACAGGGCATAGAGGCCAAGGCCTTCAATAGAATATAAGAAGAGCCCTGCAGGATCAGACCAACAGTCCATCTAGTCTAGCATCCTGTCTCACACAGAGGCCAACCAGTTCCTCTGGAGGGCCAACAACAGGGCGTAGAGGCCGAGGCCTTCATTAGAACATATGAAAAGCCCTACTGGATCAGACCAATAGTACATCTAGTCCAGTCTCCTGTCTCACACAACCAGTTTCTCTGGAGAGCCAACAAAAAGGTGCAGAGACTGAGGCCTTCATTGGAACATAAGAAGAGCCCTGCTGGATCAGACCAGTGGTCCCTCTAGTCCAGCATCCTGTCTCACACAGTAGCCAACAACAGGGGATTCAGAGGATTAGTGCCTCTCAATGTGGAGGTTCCCCTCAGTCACCAGGACTAGTAGCCATTAATAGACTTATCCTCGGTGAATCAACTTAACCCCCTTTTAAAGCTGTTTATACCTGTGGCCATAACTACATCCTCTGGCAGAGAATTTATTTATTTATGTATTTACTGGATTTACAGCCCACCCTCCCCTGTACAACATGACTCAGAGCAGATAACAACAATGAACACAAAAACACCATCAAAAACAACTCTTACCATACTGCTAACAACCAATATGATGGAACGTGAAAAGACAGCATGACATAGTGCCCCTTATCCAAAGGAAAAGGAAATATCAAACAGATCAATAAGTAAGGAAGTAATAGACAAAGGAAAGGGAGAAGGGACAGGGGGAAGAGGAGGGAAAGGAAAGGGAGGTCAGCCTTGATGAAAGCCATTGCTGTCCTCACCCATAGGCCTGGCAGAACATCTCAGTCTTACAGGCCCTGCGGAACTGCATCAGATCTTGCAGGGCCCAGGTCTCATTCGACAGTCAGTTCCACCAGGTCAGGATCGGGGCCAAAAAAGCCCTGGCTCTGGTTGAGGACAGCCAGATACTTTCCAGTAAGTTGTTATCCACTGAGCGTAGAGCTCTTTGGGGGTTATACTAGGATAGGCGGTCCCATAGATACGTTAGCCCCAGATCGTTTGGGGCTCTGAAGGTTAGTACCAAAACCTTGGACCTGATCCGGTATTTAACTTGCAGCCAGTGCAGCAGGCAGAGCACTGTTTGAATATAAGAACATAAGAGAAGCCAATGTTGGATCAGGCCAATGGCCCATCCCATCCAACACTCTGTGTCACACAGTGGCCAAAAATACCAGCTGACATCGGGAGATCCACCAGTGGGGCCAGGACACTAGAAGTGCCCCCACTGTTGCCCCCCTCCAAGCACCAAGAAATACAGAGCATCACTTGCCCCAGACCAAGAGTCCCTATCTATACCTTGTGGCTAATAGCCACTGATAGACTTCTGCTCCATATGCTTATCCAATTCCCTCTTCAAGCCGTCCATGCTTGTAGCCGCCACCACCTCCTGTGGCAGTGAATTCCATGTGTTAATCACTCTTTGGGTGAAGAAGGACTTCCTTTTACCTGTTCTAACCCAACTGCTCAGCAATTTCATTGAGTGCCCACGAGTTCTTGTAGCGCTCTAGTGTACGGTCTCTAAAGGCAATCATATTGTAATCTACATTGTAATCACTATCTGACATTAACTATCTATATGTCGGGATGGGCTGTGGCTCAGTGGTAGAACATCTGTTTGGCATGCAGAAGGTCCCAGGTTCAATCTCCGGTATCTCCAGTTAGAAGATCTGGCTGTAGGTGATGAGAAAGACCTGTGCCTGAAACTCTGGAGAGCCACTGTGAGTCTGAATAGGCAATACTGACTTTGATGAATCAAGGGCCTGGTTCAGTATAAGGCAGTTCCATGTGTATCTGTGCCAAACAGGAAGTAGTGGTAGAGGAAGAGAGCTTCAAAATCCAGATAAATAATGAGAATCCCTTGCTAGGCTTCTTTTGCCAAAAAGGTAAGCTGGCCCTCTGGATACCAGATGTCCAGAATGTTCTATACTTGCCAATGTAAAAACTGAGGCCGATTTTTTTTGAGGCTAAGTCTACACGCTGCTTTGCTTGCCAACAACCTGCAGTCTTATAGACTCAGGGAGTCTCACTTCGGGAGCCTGAACAAGATTGACACCTCCGATAATGCAATTCCAGCTGGCACTGGGGATATTTGAAGAATTAAGTAATTATCTCCACACAATGCATTTTGCTGCAGGCAACCAACAAAAAAATGTGTTAAAACAAGCAAGGCAAGTCTTTGATTTTAGTTCGGGATTTGGGAATTACACATCGTCTGTTCTCTCCCTCTTACCCCACCCCCTTCTGAATTCAGCAACAAGGCGGTTGTAATCATCACGAAGTAATGCAGCGGATTAAGTCAGAATCAAAATTAAAAGCTACTTGCTGCGGAAGTTGGCAAGGTAAATGTGATGAACGGTTAGCGCTTGGTTACCACTGAACAGCTTCAGGGTTGGGGGTGAATGAAGGTCAGGCCAGCTGTTACCTTAAATGCACATCTTGCTTTAAAACCATCAGCCGTACAGCTAGCCCTGCCCCACACCGCCCCGCTGAAGCATCTAATCCAGGGGTCCCCAACCTCATCTTTTTCAAGCCTACAGGCACCTTTTGAATTCTGATACAGGGTGGTGGGCACAACAACAAAATGGCTTCCACAGGAGGCAAAGCCAACAAGCAATTATCAGGGAGCAAGGTTGGCCAACAAGCAATTATCAGGGAGCAAGGTTGGCCAACAAGCAATTATCAGGGAGCAAACTTTAGGGGATGTGGCTGTGGCTCAGTGACAGAGCCTCTGCTTGGCATGCAGAACGTCCTGGGTTCAATCCCTGGCATCTCCAGTTAAAAGGACCGGGCAGCTGGTGATGTGAAAGACCTTGGCCTGAATCCCTGGAGAGCCGCTGCCAGTCTGAGTAGACAGTACTGACATTGATGGACCAATGGTCTGATTCAGTATAAGGCACCTGTGGGATAGGGTGGGGTATAAAATAAATAGGAGGAGGTGGTGGTGGTGTTATGGTTATGCAGAACTTTCAGAGTAAGCTTACAACATTTAAGGCAGAGGCTCTGTTTAACAGCATGCCTTTTAATCTGCACAGGCAATCAAAAGCCCTACTGGGCACAAGCCCCCCCTCCGGCCCCACCCACTTCCTAAAAACACTTGCTGAGTGCCAAGAAAGGCACTGGTGTGTGCCATGTTGGGGACCCGATTCAACCAACTTGCCTCATCTGGAGCTGTCATGTAACCCACCGACTTACACAAGCATGCCCTCTAATACTTCACCTTACTGGCTAAAGGCAGAATAATCAAACTGTCAAGACTTCCCAGAAAATGGCAAGTGCTACGCTAGAGGAGAGGAGGCTGCCCTTTTTGGCAGCTGCTTTGAGCTTATTTAGTCACAAAATTTGCACCCCACCTTTCTGTCCTTACGAGGGCTACTAGAGCAGCTAACAATTTAAAATAGGCATGATAGAATTACATTTTAGAAAACATTAAAATCAACCCCTCCAAAACACACACATCATAAAAACAATTAAAAACAGAGTTAAGATACATAAAAAACATAAAAACAGCAAGTAAAACATTCATTAGAAAGGAGAGATCATTGAGGGAATGCCAAAGGAAACAAAAAAGGCTTCACCTGGTGGCAGAAGAGGGCAACAAAAGGGGACAGATGAAGCTCTCTGGGGAACAGCGTTCCAGAGCTTTGGCACCACCACCAAGAAGGCCCTCTCCCAACCACCTAATCTCAGAAACTGGGAGCATTTGGTGCAGGGCCTCCAAAGATGACTGTAGTGGCCAGGCAGGTTCATAAGTTCAAATCCCAACTGGTTTGGTCCTTCTGACAATACAAACTGTGAAGTCCCTGGTTCAAATCCCAACTCAGCCACTTACCCAAGCAGATCAGTTTTTAGGCCAACTGTGATTTCTCTCAGATTCAGCTTCTTATGTCCTACTTTGTTAGGCTGTTATAAAGATGACCTAGGTAAGGTACTTCAAGTACTCTGAACACTCTGAAGCATTATACAAAATCTAATTATCACAATGGCCAATATTCAAGGACTGGTCTACATGCACATGGGAAATCCATGCGACAGAGTCAGCCATAGAAGCCATATTGGGTCCTGCAAACTTGGGGTGGGGGGAGACAGATCTGCAGAAAAATCTGTCGAAAAACATGCGGGACCCAAAAACAGCTCAAACACTCCAAGTACCTAAAAACCCACTATGCCTGGTCTTAGAGTTTTTCCTGAAAGCCCAGAACCTTAGTTTTCTAATAATTAATTATAAGATGTTCAGTGTCACAGCAAAGGGAGAATTTTTTCAGAGCCTGTTTCAGCCCTATGGGGGTTCTGAAGAGTATTACGGCATCATCCGCGTATAGTAACACTTGGAGGTGCCGATTTGCTAATTTAGGGGGATGAAATCCAGAATCTGACATAAAATTTGCCAGATTATTGATGTAAAAAAGAAACAAAGAAGGGTCTAGTAGACAACCCTGCCTGACTCCCTTAGAGGTCTGGACAGAATCAGTCAGATACCCTAGACGACTGCACCTAACTCTAAGGGCAGTTTGCTCATGAATGGCCTGGATGAGAAATAGCAGTTGTTTATCGATCGTGGAAGCCTGTAATTTTTCCCAAAGCCTAGATCTGGAAACAGTGTCAAAAGCTGCTTTTAGATCTACAAATACAGCGAGGAGTGATGTTTGTCCTCCAGAGCCTTATGTTTCAATAAGATGCTGTAACATCAAACAATGATCTAGTGTAGAACTACCAACTCTAAAACCTGCTTGCTCTTCCACTATACCAATTCAAAAATTTTTCAAGCAGATGTTTAGTATAGAGCTTACTTATAGTACTTAAAAGACTGATTGGTCTATAACAGGGGTGGCCAAACTTGCTTAATGTAAGAGCCACATAGAATAAGCATCAGATGTTTGAGAGCCCTAAGACATGAACAAATATTACACATCTTTAATGGGAAACATGCAAATTTGCTTTTTATAAACATTAAATGAGACTGCCAAAAATAATAACAAAAGCGGTAAAAGCAGATATTGATAATGATATTTATTTGTCCGAGGATATTTGTTTGCTAATGATATTTAGCTTCCCCAGCCGCCCCGCCAGGAGCCATACAGTATGTGTGAAAGAGCCGCGGGCAGCTCCCGAGCCACAGTTTGGCCACCCCTGGTCTATAATTTGACGGATCCTCTTTCTTTCCCTCCGGATAAAAGGGGACAACAATGGCCATACTCCAATCTTTGGGGGAAAGGCCAGTTTCCTCGATGAAGGTGAACAGGGAGGCTTAACAAGGTGGCCCACCAGTCCTCATCTGCCTTAAGTAAGGTTTTGCAAGTACCTTGCCAAAAGGAGAGCATTCTGCACACCTGCACATGGATCAGCAGTCCGGAAGGTCCTGAAAATCCCAACTGCCTGCAGCGACGCCTCTAGGCTTCCCCTCCCACCCCCCACCCCAAGATCTTCCTGAATGCTGCAGAACAGTGGTACTCAATTAAAACATATGGGACTCATCAGCACTCCCGGCAGCCAGGAAATCACAGCAACCGTGAGCAGCAGGAGGGGGGAGGTATGGGGGCGAAGGGAAAAGGAGAGGAAGAGGCAAAGAGCTGGTCTTTCAGGCAATATTTATTTATTTATCCAAAAGATGTGTATCCCGCCTCTCTGCTCAGTTAGGGCCCTCAAGGCAGCAAGCAGCAATCACAAAGACATTACAAATCAACTTTGCAGACAGCACATATTGCGTCCATGTGGAATGAATAGAGTTGCCATCCCCCAGTTCCCACCAGGGATTCCCCCGCTTTGGGGGGCACCAATCAGAAGCCCCATGTCCCAGTAGGGACATGATGATGTCACCAGGAAGTGATGTCATTGTGCCAGAGACGTCAGGGGGTGATGCTCTAGTTTTTGGACAAATTCTATGGTTCTGAAGGCAAAAAACCATAGAGTTTTGCCCAAAAACTAGAGTGTCTGTCCCCCAACATGATCTCAGAGAAGCTGCTTGATCCCCCCACCGGTAGCCAGGTAGGACCCTAGTAATGAAACCCTAGTAATGCCAACCCTAGTAATGAAACCCTAGTAATGCCAACCCTAATAATGAAACATAGAAAAACACATGGTCGTTCCCAGTAGCGTGAACCAGCTCTGTGACAAGGCTTTGGAACCGCTTTGGTAAACTGTTCTATTTCCTTATCACAGGGATCCCCAGCGTGGCACCCATGGGCACCACGGTACCTGCTGACACATTTCCTGATGCCTGCCAAGTGTTTTTAGAAAGCACACACATCCAAGTGGGGATCCTGGCCAGCAGAGCTTCTGATTGGCTGCTGGAGATCTGATTGGCCTTGCAAATTAAAATAACCGTTGTTTTGGTGGTAGTTAACACCGCAGTGTCGGTTCTGTTTGCTGACACGCTCCTCTTTTTCAGTATATTTTTTTCCTAATTACTCCTCTTGTCCCCTGCACCCCGGCTTCCTTTGCATGTGGCCCCCCTTCTCACAATGGCCATTTTGTGGCTGCTCCCCCCCCCACCTTGTCTCAGAAGAATTCCAAAGGAACGCGCAAGGCTCAAAAAAGGTTGGGGACCCCTGCCTTACAGTATTGCCTTCAAATGACTCAGCCACGACTGGAAGCACTGCCGAGAAATCTAAAAAAACCTGCAAAATGGACAAAACTGTACGGAAAAGAACATGGAAAGCGCTCTCTCCTCCTCCCCGACGCACACACGAACGCCCACTGGCCTTACCATTTTGATGCCCGTCGAGAACGCGACCGGCTTGACCAGTTTGGGAATCTCCAGCTGCATTTCAAGTTGCGTGGACCGATCTTTGTGCTGGGCGAGCAGCAACGAGGCGGGCAGGTGAGAACTTTCCTGTCAACGGTGTTTGAAAGAAGGAACAAAGGGCGGGGGGGAGAGAAAGAACACAAGAGTAAAATACTTTGAAAGGACACACAGAATCCACCTTCCAGAACACTTGGGCACAATTTTATGATTGGTACAATTTAAACAAATAGGAGGTGAAAGTTGAGCAGTGGAACAGACTGCCTCAGGACGTTGCTAGACGTTTTTAAGCAGAGGCTGGACGACCATCTTTTGGGTATGTTGTAGGGCTATCTTTCGGCTATGCTCCTGCAGAGTGCAGGGGGTTGGACTAGATGACCTGCAAAGGTCCCTTCCAACTTTAACATTCTATGATTCTAAGTACTTCTTCACCCAAAGAGTGATTCACACATGGAATTCACTACCACAGGAGGTGGTGGCAGCTACAAGTATGAACAGCTTCAAGATGGAATTAGATAAGCATATGGAGCAGAAGTTCATCAGTGGCTATTAGCCACAAGGTATAGATAGGAACTCTCAGGCTGGGGCAAGTGATGCTCTGTATTCTTGGTGCTTGGGGAGGGCAACAGTGGGAGGGCTTCTAGTGTCCTGGCCCCACTGCTGGATCTCCTGATGGCACCTGGTATATTTTGGCCGCTGTGTGACAGAGTGTTGGACTAGATGGGCCATTGGCCTGATCCAACATTGGCTTCTCTTATGTTCTCTTATGAAAGGTTTAAAAGTGTTTGTATAGCGTTTAGGGAAACTTGAAGGGAAATAGATGGACTGATATAAGAGATGCTCACATGAGTGAAAAAAGAATATTAGAATTAACTATAGAGGGAATACTGATGATGATATCAAACGTTAAAGATTACCCGCCGTATATGTTTTATGTGGTGTTGTGTCATGTGTGTGTTGTAGTGTAATGTGTGGTCGTATTGTTGTATTGTTGGAAGAATAAATAAAAATCTGTCCCTAGGGACAGTTTAATTTTTTTTTTTAAGACTAAAATACTTTGAGCTTGTTTGGAGGTTCTAGCAGGGGAGCGCAGCTATCGTATGCCCTTGACCAAAGAACGGTACACTCCTCCTATCTGGGATGGCCGTCCTCTTCGACCAAGCGTGCAGCTTCGGGAGGGACGCACATGGAGCAGTGAGGGAGGTAGGGGACAACCTGCCTAGCCAGCCAGATCGGCCGAATCCACCCTGGCGGTCAATGGGGGTGACAGATGTCGCAGCTAGATCGCCCTTTCATCCTCAAGATAAAATACTTAAAGGGCGTAAAGCAACCGTTCCCATCAGCCCTGCGTGTTTCCAGAACGACAAACTGCATCTCCAAAGGCTGGTGTGTTCTTTTTTCCCCAGAAGAATACGGCACAGCTCAGTATTCTGGCTGACCAGAAAAAAATGATCACTTCGGGGTAAGAAAGGGGAAAGCTGTGGCAGGCTCATAAAGCAGAGCAACCTGCAAACAGCTGGTTTTATAGATTTTCCCCATTAAACGACAATATAACAAGGCCCTTAATGCCAGACGGCCGAGGCAGCCAAATGTATTTTGGGGAGGGGTGGGTGGGTGGGGAAAATAAACTCACAATAATAATTAGAACTTAATCGCAGAAACAAGCAGCCCAGAAAGCCGTCTTAACTCAGATCAGATGTTTATCTAAGACGCATTCCTTCGGCCAATGAACTCCCACCAGTTTTCAAATTGTTTCCCCATTAGGTTTCACCTGAGGCCTTTTTGGGAGGCGATCCTCGCTCGGTTTCGTACAAAGGCGCCATTGTAAAGGCAACCGACAGCACATTATTTTCTACTCTAGTGCCTTTTCTTTTCTTTTCTGGGGGATGCCAATCAAACTTTTGTTTGAAAAAAAAGAAAAGAAAGTGTGGCATTCATACATATGAAATAATAAAGTGTCTTGGAAACAATTTAATTACTTTCGAAAACTTACGGGTGGGTAACAACGGAAGGATTGTTCGTGCTTACGGAAAACTCACGAGAAACAAAACCTCTGGGTGAAAATAACTTTGCCCGGAACTAAAAGGGACCCGGATGGCGGGATGGCCACAAAGAACAAAAACCATAGTTGCCAACCTCCAGGTGATGGCTGAAGATCTGCTATTACAACTGCTCTCGAGGCGACAGAGATCAGTTCCCCTGGAAAAAATGGCCACTTTGGATGGTGGACTCTACAGCGCTATACCCCATTGAAGTACCTCCCCAAACCCCGCCCTCCTCAGGCTCCACCCCCAAAACCTCTGGATATTTCCCAACCCAGAGCTGGCAACCCTGATTGACAACCTAGTCTCAACACCCCTGCTTCCTCTTAAGTATGGCTAAGGGAATTCGTAATAGGACACATTGCTCTATGGTGCATATAAGGTAAACTTGACATAGGAGTTGCCATTTCAAGTGGCCAGCCATCCCACAATTGGCAAACTGACAGGATTATCTGCATACATCTTGATATTTTCTTCTCTTTTTAAAATCAAAATTCTATATTTATTTCAGTCAGAATACAAAACGCTAAACACAAATATCAATAAAACATTACTAATACAACTGATCTAACAACATCAATGAATATTTAAAAAAAACCTTACCAAAAACATCTACTGTAACGGGGGGAAAAAAACCCTGTAAACTTCCAAAGAATTATACACAATCACATAATCCCTAAACTACTTTTCCATCTATTCTTCGCAACGTTATCACCTACTACTTCGCATCTACCTAATCAGATTCACAAAATACATTATCCCAAACTAGCCACTTATCAATCATAGCACCTATCTTATCTTACCTACCTACCAATCACATACTTCTGTCTGATAAATACAATAGTCATTTCAATTCCTGTATCACATTCTGGCATCCCTATCTGCCTGATTAAGACACCTATAAAAACTGAACAGGTTTACCTACTTCTTCACCCAAAGAGAGATTAACACATGGAATTCACTGCCACATGAAGTGGTGGTGGCTACAAGCATGGACAGCTTCAAGAGGGAATTAGATAAGCATATGGAGCAGAGGTCCATCAGTGGCTATGAGCCGCAAGGTATAGATAGGGACTCTGGGGCAAGTGATACTCTGTATTCTTGGTGCTTGGGGGGGGCAACAGTGGGAGGCTTCTAGTGTCCTGGCCCCACTGGTGGACCTCCCGATGGCACCTGGTATTTTTGGCCACTGTGTGAAAGAGTGTTGGACTGGATGGGCCATTGGCCTGACCCAACATTGGCTTCTCTTAGGTTCTCTTATGTTCTTATGAGGGGTGTAGCAATCATCATCACCATGTGATGATACCACTCATGGAACAATCCAGAAGTACCACCCCTCCCCATTTTGCAGACCTGCTTCTGCCCATCAACAATTACCAGGTGTTTGCCCGCCATTAGTGGGCACCTGGTAAGCCTAATTATTCAGAATAGCAGTAATCAGTGACAAATTATTCTATGTTCATATAAATACTGGGGGGAAACTGGGTCTGTTCTCAGAAAATTAATGTAAAAAATTGCTTTCACCCAATGTAAAAAATTGCATTCACCCATAGAATAATGTGTTCTTATCAATGCTGAATGCAGAGCTTGGACGGAGAATGGACATATGGAGCTGCCTTATACTGAATCAGACCTTTGGTCCCTGAAGACCACATGTACAGGCATCTTTAAAAAGTGATTAGATAGATTCATGGAGGACAGGTATCTCAGTGGCCACTCGCCATGGTGACTAAAGGGAACCTCCATGCTCAGAGGCAGTCAGCCTCTGAATAGCAGTCCCAGGAGGCAACATCAGGCAAAGGCCTCGGCCTCTATTGCCCTGTTGTTGGCCCTCCAGGGGAACTGGTTGGCCGCCTTGTGAGAGAGGATGTGGGACACGATGGACCCACTGGTATGATCCGGGGGGCTCTTCTTATGTTCTTGAGGTCAGTATTGTCCATTCAGACAGGCAGTGGCCTCTAAATAGCAACCCTAGTATTCCTTAGTGGTCTCCCATCCAAATGCTAAGCAGGGTTGACCCTGCTTCGCTTCTGAGATCTGATGAGATTGGGTCAGCCTGGGCCATCCAGGTCAGAGGCCCTTCTTACTGTACCACAAAAAGGACTGCCCTTCTCCACATATGAAAAGATAGCACCTGAGGGAGAAAGCTAGGATGAATCTCTCTCCCTCGTGTGCTAGTTTTATTTATTTAAAATATATATATGCCGCCTTTCCACCCAACTTAGGGTCCCCAAGGCAGACTCTTTTCTACTACGAGGAGAATCTTTTTAAGCATTCCGGCATGCGACTTCCCACCTGCAGCAGTACACCCCAGGAGAAAATTGATTGCCCAGCTCTTCTCAGTTAATAAAACAGCCCTGTACTGATTTGCATGAAGTGCTTGGAATTCCTGAGAGATTCTATTAATTGACAGACTATAATTTTTATTTCGGAAATCTGTCTGGTGGCATAGGATTGACAGGAAGGTAACTCTCCCCTTCAGAGCCAATGTGCATGTTGAGGTCCCAGAGGTAATAACTCTAGAATCCCTTAATCCAAGGAGAACGCCTATGATGAGGCGCATGGCCTTCTCAGTGGTAGCCCTGATGTTATGGAACAACACCCCACCCCTCCAAGAAGTTCTCTTACATTCCCGCCTCCTGGGGTTTTTTAGACAATTGCTTTCAGAAGAACTTTTGTTCAGTATATGGACATGAACATGGAAGACTTTGCTACTAGATTAAAAATGTTCTACAGCTTGAGCTCCTGCTAGGTTTCCCTCTCGGTTATTGCTTTGTTCATTATTTTTTTTAATGCCTGTGACCTGTCTCGAACACTCTGCAAAGATGGGATACAGACATTTTAAACAGCTAATTTCGTCCCGAGTCAACAAGGACAACTGTTTGTTATAACTTCCAGTCAGAGAGAACGTGTTAAAGGAATGTCGCAGGTACGTCATTCAAACAACCGCTTTTAAAAACAGAACGTTTTTAGAATATACAGACCACAATTTAAGCTTCACTGTGTTAGCAGTGTACACTTCAGAAGAACGTGGGCGATTCCTGGCTATTAACATAAAGCTTTCAGAAATGTTGCTAAAAAAACCCTATTTTTAAAAAAAAATCTTGATTCAGCTTTTGTTGAATTGTGGCTCAAACTCTGAAAATGGACCTTGCGCATAAACACCCTTGCTTCCTTCTCCCGCCCTTCGCTTTACCTTTCTGCCATTAGCAACATATTCAGATATGTTTAGTAGGCAGGCACGCACCAACCTCGTTAAGTCGCCTATTTTGGTCATGTTATAAAGATCATTTATAACGGCTCGCTTTTTTTTTTTTGCAAGCCATCTGGCAAAAATGGATTTCCAGTAAAACCAACTGCTGTGTCCGAAAACAATGTCCGCCCGTCTAAATTAAAAGGGCACTGAAAGCCAAGTTGGAAACACTTGAGTGACTCAGTGCAATCCTCCCCGCCTCCCCGACCAGTGTGAGCCATTAAATGTAATAAACTTAGCGGTGGAGCTGTTACCGGCTGACCTTCACAGCCGGACCAGGACCAAGGCATACACACTTCAGCGAGTGCGTCCACCGTCTATTCCTCTCCTGCTGTTTGAGATCAAGGGAGAAAGTGGCCTCTCACGGTAGGCTCCCATTTACTGAAGAAGAAGAAGAAAAATCAATGGTATCGCCAATCCTGTGGAATGTTCCAGCTAAGGACAACCATCAGGAGACTTTGGCTTCCACTTCTGCTGCTAAGTCGAACTTACCTGGATCGAAATTTCGTATATTTATCACAATTTATCACATTTATCACATTGGCTTATCCTCTAAGGCAGTGGTTCCCCAAACATTCTCGGGCTACCGCCCCCTTGGTTCCTTACTCATCCCCTGTACGCCCTACTCTATAAAAAGTATTCTTTGTAGGGTTGCCAGGCATGACATGGCAACCGGTGGGAGATGGGGGGGAGAAGGGTAGCACCACACCTCAAAAAAGATATTATAGCATTGGAAAAAGTGCAGAAGAGGGCAACTAGAATGATAAAAGGGTTGGAACACTTTCCCTAAGAAGAAAAGTTAAAACGCTTAGGGCTCTTTAGCTTGGAGAAACGATGGCTGAGGGGTGACATGATTGAGGTTTATAAGATTATGCATGGGACAGAGCAGGTCGCGAAAGAAGTCCTTTTCTCCCTTTCTCACAGTACAAGAACTCTGGTGGGCACTCCATGAAATTGCTGAGCAGTCGGGTTAGAACAGATAAAAGGAAGTACTTCTTCACCCAAAGAGTGATTAACACATGGAATTCACTGCCACAGGAGGTGGTGGCGGCTGCAAGCATGGACGGCTTCAAGAGGGAATTAGATAAACATATGGAGCAGAGGTCCATCGGTGACTATTAGCCTCAAGGTACAGATAGGATATGTTTAGTAGGCATACTTTGACCACCAAATGAGAAGGGAGCACTCACTGGAGAAGACGCTGATGCTGGGAAAGACTGAAGGTCAATGAAGAAGGGGACGGCAAAGGATGAGATGGTTAGACAGTGTTATCAAGGCAACGAACATGAAATTAAGCAAACTCTGGAGCATGATGGAAGACAGGAGGGCCTGGCGTGATCTGGTCCATGGGGTCGCAAAGAGTCAGACTCGACTGTGCAACTGAACAATAACACAGATAGGAACTCTCAGTCTGGGGCAAGTGATGCTCTGTATTCTTGGTGTTTGGGGGGGGCCAACAGTGGGAGGGCTTCTAGTGTCCTGGCCCCACTGCTGGCCCTCCTGATGGCACCTGGTATTTTTGGCCACTGTGTGACAGAGTGTTGGACTGGGTGGGCCATTGGCCTGATCCAACATTGGCTTCTCTTATGTTCTTATGAGGAGCGGAGCGAACATCATCGCCATGTGGAATGACCCAGAAGTACCAGCTCTCTCCGTTTTGCTGACCTGCTTCTGCCCATCAACGAGATGAGTTTTTGCAGGCACCGGCAACAATTACCAGGCGTTTGCCCGCCATTAGTGGGCACCTGGTAAGCCTAATTATTCGGAATAGTGGTAATCAGTGACAAATTACTCTATGTTCATGTAAACGCTGAGGGGAAACTGGGTCTATTTCTCAGAAAATCAATGTAAAAAATTGCTACATATTTAAAAGTTTTATAAAATTCATTCACCCACAGAATAACGCTTGACTGGTAATATGTGCTTTATGTCTGAAAGTACAAAAAACTATTGTCGGATATTGGATAATATATTGAAATGTGTGACAGAAGTAAACGATACACATAAAAGGTCCTGGGAGACTGAAATTTCCTCAAAAAAGTTCTGAAAGACCAAAAGAAAAAAAAGAAAAAGAACGGCTGGAACTTAAAGGAGTAAAGAAGACGATTTTAATGTAGTGCCTTCTTTTAATAGTTCTGTCTTTTTTCTTTCATTTTATTCCTGCAACTCTGAATAAAGACAATGCATTATGTTTTCTTAATACAGTCTGGTCTAAAAAATTATTTTCCTGAAAATATAATCAAATTTCCCCCCAATATTTATATTTACCATATTTTTTCCTCTTATTATTGGAATTTTTTATTATTTAGACCCTAATTTTTCCCTCAGTTACCAAAGTTTTCCCTTCTGCCTCTTAATTATTTCCTTTTTAAAAAGTTTTTTTTTCCTTTTGGAAAACAGTTACTGAAAAATTTTAAATCCCGATATGACCTAGAAATATTAATACTGGACAGACCACGACAAAATTAACAATGACAGCATTAAAAAGTCCACCTCATCATCCACAAATTCAGCGCAAATCGAGGAGGCAAGGGAAGGTAACGTTTAAATACCTTCCCTTCCCTCCCTGAGTCTCGCCGTGGTTGGTGGCACGACTCAGTAAGGGAAGGGAAGGTATTTAAAGAGGCTGTGGTCTCTTTAAATGCATTCCCTTCGGGCGCTGGGGTGTGCCGCCGCTGCGGTGCAACTTGGGGAGGGAAGGGAAGGTACGGAGTGGAATAAATTCAGCAAGACCAATTATTTCCTGAATCCCAATATCGTATACCAATATTGGGATACGGGAATATCGTATATACTGGAATTTTTCCGGTTTGGCATACCCAAAACAGAAAAATACTGGTTTACTTTTTTTTTTGCGCACACCCCTAGTTGCCAGCTCTAGGTTGGGAAACACCCGGAGATTTTAGGGGTGGAGCTTGGGGAAGGCGGAGTCTGGGGAGGGGGAAGGACCTCAGCAGTGTATAACGCCTTAGAGTCCACCCTCCAAAGGAGCCATTTTCTCCCAGGGAACTGATCTCGGTCATCTAGAGACCCATTTTAATAGTGGGAGATTGGCAATAGTGCTGCTACCTGGAGGTCTGCAACTCCTACTCCAAATGGATATATATGCTGAATATCCATTGTACTAATATAAAGTAAAGGTTTCCCTTGCTCGTAAGCCAGTTGAATCCGACTCTAGGGGGCGGTGCTCATCTCCATTTCCGAGCCGAAGAGCCAGCGCTGTCCGAAGATGCCTCCGTGGTCATGTGGCCGGCATGACTAGATGCCGAGGCGCACGGAACGCTATCACCTTCCCACCGAAGTGATTCCTATTTATTTGCTTGCAATTTCTCACTTTCGAACTGCTAGGTTGGCGAGAGCCGGGGCCGGAGACAGGAGCTCACTCAGTCATGCGGCACTCGGGTATCGAACTGCCAAACTACCGACCTTCCAGTCTGCAGTTCAGCATCTTAACCACTTGAGCCACCGCAGCCCTAACTGTACTAATATAAGGACTGGTAAAAAGCAATTGTACACTTCAAAAAAAGGAAGAAAAAGTAAAATTATCACAGCTGTCTGGGCTACATGGCTATTCTCTTGTTCTGTCAACAGAGTGAGAGTTGACTGACCAAGGCCTAGGGGGAAAAAATATGAAATACCATGTCTCCTGAAAGAACCCGGTAAAAAGTACATACGACTCTTGCTCTGTAAACCCAGCACTGTAAAACCAGCTCTTAAATCACCTGACACAAGATCTCCCTCCGTTTCCACACAAGTCCCTCAGGATCGGACGAAGGAGTGCAGGTACTCATCTTTCCCGTGGGGGGGGAAGGAAGCCAGAACAGAAATAAATTACCTCTTCAATTGGACAGGATCATAAAAGTCTATAACAGGTATCCAGGGGGAGGCCAATCTGGAGTCCAGCTGGTGGTCTCTTAACAGCTATAGGACTGTGTCAGGAGCGGGTAAATGGGAAGTGAAAAGTTATGGACAGATGACAGTGGAGAACAACGTGAAAGAAATGAACAGCAGCAGCAAAGCAGCTGGGAGGAAGATCGATTACACACATATACACGCACCCCAAAGGCCTTTTCACCACAGCTGCTGTTGGAGAGAGAGAGAGAGAGAGAGAGAGAGAGAGAGAGAGAGAGAGAGAGAGAGAGAGAGTGCAAGCCCCACCAGGACATGACATTGGAGCTCACGGGAAGAAGTTTCGCCTTCCCCCTTCCGATTCATAAGATCCAGTCATTCAGCGACACTGGTGGGTCAACCCCAAACTCAAAGGGGAATGAATCCAAGAGCCAGGAGGCAACATCAGGGGAAGGCCTTGGCCTCTGTGCCCTGTTGTTGGCCCTCCAGAGGAACTGATTGGCCACTGTGTGAGATGGGATGCTGGACTGGATGGACCCTCACTGGTCTGATCCAGCAGGGCCCTTCTGATATTCTTATGGAGGCCTCAGCCTCTTTGCCCTGTTGTTGGCCCTCCAGAGGAACTGGTTGGCCACTGTGTGAGACGGGACGCTGGACTAGATGGACCGCTGGTCTGATCCTGTAGGGCTCAGTGGAATCAGCTGCCTAGGGAGGTGGTGAGCTCCCCCTCACTGGCAGTCTTTAAGCAGCATCTGCTTGTCAGGGATACTGTAGGCCGATCCTGCATTGAGCAGGGGGCTGGACTAGATGGCCTGTAAGACCCCTCTAAATGCGGTGATTCTATGATTCTTCTTAAGTTCTTATGGGAGGGTGAAATGAAAACAAGGGTACCTCCCCCCTGCTTCTCATTGTTGGAAATGCAATAGATAGTGAGATGTAAGGCTTTTAATTCCAATGGTGGGGAAGGGGCATGGGTTGGGAAGATGTTATCAGGTGAGAGCTGAGAAGCATTCTTGGCTGTTTAGCAAGGTCACACCAGCCAGGTGCAAGTGGAGGAGTGGGGGAATCAAACCCGGTTCTCCCAGATTAGAGTCCGCGCTCCTAACCACTACACCACACCGACTCTCACGCCAAACTGGCTCTCTGAAAGATGGAGAGGCAGCGGAGGGACCCTCCTTGCTACGTACCAGTTTATCCAGGAGCTCCTGCTTGTTCTTCCTCTTCAGCATCTGCTGCATCTGCTCTTCCTTCTGTATGAGAAGCCGCCGATGCTCGTTCTCCTGCCGCTCCACTTCCAGCGCCTCTTCCAGCTCCTCCTGCTCTCTAGACTAAGAGGGGAACCGACAGCAGTTAACTACTTCAGAGGTAGAGCAAAGCAAAAACTATAAAAAAAGGAGGGGGCTCTCTTCCTCCTCAGTGACCGCTGCAATAGGAAAGCCGCCAGGATTCAAAACCTTTGACAAACCAGCCATGGACTTGAGGGGGGGGCACTCACTAAACCTCAGAGCAGTTTCAGCTGGTCCAAAGACTCAGAGGAGAGAAACTCGGCTGAACTGCACCTTCCTCTTCCTCCTCCGGTCTACGATGATACAGGACCAAGTTTCAGATGTCCTAAGCCTGGAATCCACAGGCGTTTGGAGCCTGTGGGCACCAGTGTCCCTTCTAAGCTGACTTAGTGTGAGCTAGCTCACGGTTTTTTAGCCTCTGGCTCACACATTTTTGTCTTCGCACAGGAAAGATGGCTCCAGAGCAGACTGATTTATGTAACAGCCAAATCGCTCGCTTGCAACTTTCATGCCAGTGGCTCACGAAGTAGAATTTTTCCTCACAAGACTCCACAGCTTAGAGGGAGCATTGATTTCTGACACAACAAAATGGCTTCCATTTTAATCAGAAATCGAAAGATGAATTTGAGAATGATGCATTTTCATTGAGTACTATCACCAGTCTTTGTAGTCATGCAGTTGAATGGTTTATATTATAGGATCGTTTCAGTATGAAATACTAAAGATGTTTTCTTTTGTACGATTATTATCACGACTGTTATGTTAAGATTATACACAAATTCTTATGAGGTTATTCATCGTTTATCATATCACTGATAAGACTGACAAGATAGGATAAAAATGTTAATATATTACGAGAAAATGGCAGAATGTTGAGTAGGTTGTTACCGTGGTTTTTAAAGTTATAATGTTATATAATTTTCCTAAAAGCTCAAGTATTTGAATCAAGGATTTGTCCCTTATATTTGCCTTTTATACTATGCTGTGGTAATTTTATCTTTTAGTCTTTCCCATTACCCCTTTTTTAAATTCTGTATTCCCTCAAAAATTCAAAATAAAAATTATTATTTTTTTAAAAAAAGGCTTCCAAAGGAGGCAGAGCCCACACCAAATTGTCAGGGGGCAAGATATGAAGAACTCTCAGAGGAAACCTTCAACATTTAATGCAGAAACTCTGTTTAACAGGATGCCTTTTAGATTCAGGTGGAGTAGCCGTGTTGGTCTGAAGCAGCAGAACGAAGTTTGAGTCCGGCGGCGCCTTTTGAGACCAAGCTTTCATGAATAAAACTTTGTTGGTCTTAAAGTTTCCACTGGACTCAAACTTGGGACGCCTTTTAATCAGCACAGCCAATCAGAAGCCCTGCTGAGAACAAGCCCCATCCGGCGGGCCCCAGGAAAGGTGTTGGCGGGGGGTGGGCCACGGAGCCCCTGGGCACCACATCGGGAATCCCTGTTCTGAGGAAACATGGAAACAGCCAACCCAGTTCAGATGAGTTTCCCTCACACCGCTCATGAGGAACATTTAAAGCCATTCTCCACACGTGCTTATTGCAAATAAAAAAAAATTAAGCCCCTGACACATTAAATCACAAAACCAAAAAAGGACCCACGGTAAGTAGGGAAAAACCAACATATAACAAATACCGTGTTACAGACGATTATAACATATCATAAATAATTTTTATGTTTTTAGAATAATATTTTACAGTAATTTCATCATATATAATTTATCATATAAATATCAAAACGTATAAGGTATCAAAACCATCCAAATATCAAATATCATCTCAAAAGATATTGTGCTTTTCACTTTGGAGGAGGCTTGTAGCTCATAAGGAAAAAAAAATTGCAGCGTTCATTGAAGAGAAATGTGGATTAATACTTTGGTATTTGGCAACCTTGTGCTGGAAAATTATTGTTGGACTCCCTGAGGAAGATTCTGAAACAGAAGGATATCTGGACCTCTGTTGGAGGAAGACAGGGCACATGTTCTAAACGAGACTTTAAGGAGTCCTCTCTCTTGAAACTTTTGTTTAACAGAGGAGGACTGATATTAATTAAGAGGTTGTACCATATCTTTTGAGATGATATTTGATATTTGGATGGTTTTGATACCTTACATGTTGTGATATTTATATGATAAATTATATATGATGAAATTACTGTAAAAATATTATTCTAAAAATATAAAAAGTATTTATGACATGTTATAATCATCTGTAACACGGTTATTTGTTATATGTTGGTTTTTCCTGACACATTAAAGGCATTAATTATCCTAAGTCAGAGCCTATGGTTTTTGCTTATTTATTTATTTATTTAGCAAATGTATGTCCTGCCTTTCTGCCCTGACAGGGGTCTCTGAGGCAGCTAGCAATATAAAACATACATGATAAAATCACATTTTAAAACCGTTAAAGTCAACTCCCCCCCCAAAAAAAACACGCATCCTTAAAACAAATCAAGAACAGAATTAAAATATCTACAAAGACATAAAAACACTGGGCAGGAAGGAGGTATCACTGAGGGAATGCCGAACCAAGCAAAATCTTTGCCTGCTGACAGAAGACAGCAACAGAACTGATGACTCTCCCTGGGGAGAGAGAGTTCCAGAACTTTGGTGCCTTGCCTGAGAAGGCTCTCTCCTGGGTTGCCAACTATCTAACTTTGGGAGGCACAAGGAACCGAAGCAGGGCCTCTGAAGATGACCGTAGTGGTCGGGTGAGTTTATAAGAGAGCCAACGAGTGCAGTGGTTAGACAATAGAAGTGGGAAGAGAAGGAGGAGGAGATTGGATTTATACCCCGTCCTTTACTACCTGAAGGAGTCTCAGAGCAGCTTCCAATCTTTTTTCCCTTACCTTCCCCACAACAGACACCCTGTGAGGTAGGTGGGGCTGAGAGAGCTCTTTCGAGGACTGCCCTTGAGAGAACAGCTCTGACGGAATTTGTGACCGACCCAAGATCACACCAGCAGCCACATGTGGAGGAGAGGGAATCAAACCCGGTTCTCCCAGATTAGAGTCCACGCACTTAACCACTACGCCCAAGTTCAGATCCCCACTCTGCCCTGGAAGCCTGCTGAGTGACCATGAGCCAGTCACACATTCTCAGCCTAACCTACCTTGCAGGGTTGCAGTGAGGATGAAATGGAGGAGGGGAGAAGGATGTAAGCCACCTCAGGTCCCCACTCCGGAGAAAGGCAGGGTGCAAAAGAAGTAAGTAAATAAATAAATAAATAAGTTGCGAAAACAGAAGGAACTGGCAGAAAAGGATCTTTTCTCAGCCCATGGCCCATACATCCCCTGCTGAGGGTCCAGGAGATCTTCGTAGGAAAAAATCCATACAGGACTGAGGGTGGGTGGGGCTACAGTGTCAGCAAAATCGGTCAAAACCACCCCCACCCTACTCTTGTATTATAGGGTTGCCATCCCCCCAATGGGGGCAAGGATTCCCCCGCTTTCGGGGGGCCCGATCCATCCCCAAAGAGCCCCATCACACCTGACGTGCCCGGCACGATGACGTCACCCAGAGGTGACGTCATTGTGCCGGGCACATCGTGTGGGGGACACTCTAGCGTTTGGCTAAAAACTCTATGGTGGCCTGAAGATCCAGGGACCCGGGCTGGAGCCCCCCGCCTGCAACCAGGTAACACCTAGCAACCCTACTGCACTAGCAGAGCTTGAGCGTCCACAGGATTGAACCCTATATTGTCATTCACCCTGAAAATGCATATTGTTCAAAGCTCAGCCTGTGTTAAGCAGTTATATATCCATACGGAAAACTGGCAGAAAAACATTTGAAACCGGTTGACAGTCCTAATGATTTAGTACTTCGCATGCTGGACAAACCTTGTTCTTTCGAAAGAACGTTTTACAATTGCTCCCCATTTCCTTCGCCCATAAAGGAATTACTTTTTTTTCCCCTTTTAAAAGCAACTAACCAGTTTGATCTTATTTTTCTGAATGACTTCTTTGTTCTCCTTCTGGTACATCTCCATTTTCCTTTTTGTATTCTCTAGATCGACATTGTTGGTCAGGTTGAATACTGGATCGATGTTTTAGAAAATCGTGCGGAGGGGAAGGGAGGCAGGAGGGAGAAGAGAAGAAAAGTGAAAGCGTGTATTAACAGTAATAACAAACATTTCCCTTATTCAAACAGTCTCTAAAGTGAATACTAACAAAGCGTTCCCAGTTTTATGACCAGAAGTCCTTCTACTAAAACTACTCTGAATTTAGAGATGAATTATGCACTCCGGAGAAATCTGTTTAACAGCACTGTCCTAAACAGAGTTACACCTTTCTAAATCCATTGATTTTAATGAATTTAGAAGGGTGTAACAGTACATAGCTCCTGCCAACCTAGCAGTTTGAAAGCAAGAAATTGCAAGTAGATAAATAGGTACCACTTCGGTGGGAAGGCAACAGTGTTCCGTGCGCCTTGGTGTTTAGTCATGCTGGCCACATGACCACGGAAACGTCTTCGGACAGCGCTGGCTCTTTGGCTTTGAAATGGAGATGAGCACCGCAACCCTAGAGTTGGATTTGACTGGCTTCTGAGCAAGGGAACCTTTACCTTTACCTAACAGTACCTAGGCTTGCAATGGAAGCGTATTCCCCCTTCTGCTTTTATTTCTGTTGCAAACCAGGTACTCACATCCCCATAGGCTTGCCAGGTCTCCTGTGATAGCTGTAGACTTCCCACCACAAGATCCCGACCCCCGCTGCTGCCTGGGAGGTTGGTGGGAGGGGGAAAAAAAGATAAATTGCTGGTGCGGCAACACTGTCATGTCATTTCCAGACCAAACCCAGAAGTGATGTCACACCGCTCTAGGATTCATCGCTCTATGGTAAAACCACAGAGTTTTCAGTGAATCCTAGACATGACCCATGTCCCTGCCTCCCAATCTCACACCAGTTGCCAGCCATTGACTGGCACCCTACATCCCCATCTAGTAACTCTGTAACGTGTGGCTAGAGCACACCATCAGGCCAATCTCTTCTGCTCCGAAGCACCATCCTCAAAGATGGCCGGCGGGGGACCAACAAGCATGGCTGAGATCAGCTGAGCGAAGGACCTCTCTCCCGAAGGAAGGGCTGGCCCATTCACTAGGTATCTAGTCAACAACAATACAGGGTTTACCATTCCTATGTATTCCAGACTGCACTGGCTACGAATATAGAAGGCACAAGTAGGGTTTGCCAGGTGTACTCATCTGTCTGGCGGGAGGTCTCCCGGGGCACTTCCAGGTGACTGGAAGTTGAGCAGAGCAAGCCCACTAGGGGGGACGGGGACAAAGCCAACCAACATTTTCATTTTTCTGTCTTGACCCTGAGGATGCCCATAGTCTGCCTTGCATATTTAAAAATAAAAAATAAAACCAAAAGCTAACAAAAAGGCACCAATGGACCTCATCAAAGATCATCTCAGAGGGTAGCCTTGTTGGTCTGAAGCAGAACAGCTAGATTTGAGCCCAGTATCACCAACAAGGGCCACGGTGGCTCAGAGGTTAAGGCGCTGAGCTGCAGACTGGAAAATCTGTAGCTCAGCAGTTTGAAACGCTAGTGCCCCATTACGGAGTGAGTTCCCATCTCTGGCCCCAGCTCCTGCCAACCTAGCAGTTCGAAAGCAAGAAATTGCAAGGAGATAAATAGGTACCGCTTCGGCGGGAAGGTAAGTGTTCCGTGTGCCTCGGCGTTTAGTCATGCTGGCCACATGACCACGGAAATGTCTTCGGACGGCGCTGGCTCTTCAGCTTGGAAACGGGGATGAGCACCACCCCCTAAAATCAGACTCGAGTGGCTTTTGGGCAAGGGAAACCTTTACCTTACCTTTGGCACCAACAAGATTCTGGGGGTACGCGCTTTTGAAAGTCAGAGGGTATTGGACAAAGTGTGCTTTGATTCTTGAAAGGGTGTGTGTGTGTGTGTGTGTGTGTGTCTGTGTGTCTGTGTGTTAGGTGCTGTCAAGTCGCTTCTGACTTACAGCAACCCTATGAATTAATGTCCTCCAAAATGTCCTCTCATTTTCACAGCCTTGCTCGAGTCTCACAAAATGAAGGCCGTGGCTTCCTTGACTGAGCCCGTCCATCTCACGTGGGGTCTTCCTCTTTCCCTGCTGCCTTCACCTTTTCCCAGCATTCCTGTCTTTTCCAGGAAGTCTTGTCTTCTCATCATGTGACCAAAGTACAATAACCCTCCATTTAGTCCAGGGGTGGGCCAAACTGGCTTAACATAAGAGCCACGCAGAATAAACATCAGACATTCGAGAGCCACAAAACATGAGCAAATATTACACACACGTTATTACTGAAAAATACGGAAATGTGCTTTTTGTTGACATTAAGTGAGACTGCCAAAAATAAAAACAAAAGGTAAAAACAGATATTGATAATGATATCTATTTGTCCAATGATGTTTATTTGTTTGCTAGTTATATTTATCTGTCTAAGAGAGAGAGGGAAAGAAAGAGAGGGGTGGAAAGAAAGCGACTTTAAATGTGGTCTCCAAGGCCCCCGCCCCCATGCCAGCCAGCTTGGCTTGGAGAAGGGATTTAAAGGGACAAATGCCTTCTCCAAGCCGACTGGTGGGGGAGGGGGGCTTTGAGAATGCATTTAAAGTTGCTTTCTTTCTCTGCTCCCCCCCCCCTTCAATCCTACCCAGGGAGGGGAACACTGGCTGGGGAAGGGAAGACCGATCAGGGAGGCATGCCTCCCCCTCGCTTTCCCAGCCACCCTGCTGGGAGCCGCACGATATGTTTGAAAGAGCAGCACGTAGTTTGGCCACCCCTGGTATAGTCATTTAACCCTCTATCTTGAAATGTTATCACCCAAAAATCTTGTTGGTTTCTAAGGTGCTCCTGGACTCGAATATAACTCATCAGAGAAATCGCCCCATAATCTCAGTCCCTTATAGAAAATTCCCCACCCCAAGACCAGTTGTTCCCTCTAAGCTGAGTTAGTGTGAGCTAGCTCACAGTTTCTTAGTCTCCAGCTTACAGATTTTTGTCTTAGCTCAGGACGGATGTCTCCAGAGCAAGGTAACTTATGCAGAAGCCAAATCGCTTGCTCACAACTTTAATGCCAGTGGCTCATAAAGCAGAATTTTTGCTCACAAGACTCCACAGCTTAGCGGGAACATTGCCCAAGACCCCTTTCAAAGAATGAAGCAGGCCTCTTGTTATATGGCAGGATAAGGTAACCTAAGGAACAGGTGCTATTTCTTCACAAAGATTTCAGAGGAGACATTTCATTTGTACTCATGGTTTAAGCAGGGCATCCAACTCCAAACAGAGTTGGCCTGCAGCCCCTCAAGGGACACCGGGGGGGAGGGAGAAAGCGGCTCGGGCAGACCTAGCATCTGAAGACCCTATCTCCACATCCATCTCTCATTCCCCTCCGCCTGCCTCTCGACATCTGTCAAAATATCCCACAAAAAGGCCATTGTTTTTACAGGCTGAAAGGTTCAATTCTCTTCGAAGGCCGGTTTGGTTTCTGAAGAGGCCAAACACACACACACAAAAACGGAGACGAAAACTCTCAAGGGGAAAGAAAGATGCTCCGAAATAGAGGAAAGGTGAGTTTTTCTTAGCCACTGTGAACTACGCGGATGATTTTTTAAAAAGCATACGCAAGAACAGGCCTTGTTTTCAGAGCTGGCATATTTCCCCTCCCTTCCTCTAAAGAGAAAGAGCCGGAGGGTTCAAACAGACAGCTGCTTTCTGAACCGCTGAGGTATCTCGGCAAAAGAGGGAGCCGCCAGCCTTTTCTCTATCTATGCAGAGTACAGCAGCTCCCTGACCAGGTGGTAGTCAGGTGACACTAAGAGCCAATGAGGTTTCAGCTGGCTCTACAAAGCCGTGGAGTCCAGCTTGGTTCCTTCAAGTATGAGCCATGTGGCTTGTATCTGTTTGCTGCACTCAGTTAAGTCTTAAGCCTTCTTCCAGCCTACAGCACCCTAACTCTGATGAAGAACCTTGGCCAAACAGAGTGGTAGGATACAAGCCCTTTTCTCACCCTGCACCGTGAAAATGTGTAGCCGCCTAACACAACACCACATCTTGGAAGCTAAGCAGGGTCAGCCCTGGTTAGTACTTGGATGGGAGACCACCAAGGAAGTCCAAGGTTGCTACACACAGGCAGGCGATGGCAAACCATTTCTGCAAGCCTCTTGCCTTGAAAATCCTACATGGTCATCATAAGTCGACTGATACTTAAGAACGTAAGAGAAGCCATGTTGGATCAGGCCAATGGCCCATCCAGTCCAACACTCTATGGCTGCGGTCACAACACACTAAATAATCCACTTACAATCCATTTTTAATGCACTTTCCAACTGGATTTTCCCAGTTCACACAGTAAAATCCAGTTGGAAAGTACACTGAAAGTGGATTAAAAGTAGATTATTTAGTATGTGTGACCGCAGGCATAGTCACACAATGGCTAAATCCCAGGTGCCATCAAGAGGTCCCCTAGTGGAGCGAGAACTCCAGAAGCCCCCCCAAGCACCAACAATACAGAGCCTCACTGCCCCCAACATAAGAACATAAGAGAAACCATGTTGGGTCAGCCCAATGGCCCATCCAGTCCAACACTCTGTGCCACACAGTGGCCAAAAGTCAACTGCTATCAGGAGGTCCACCAGTGAGGCCGGATCTCCAGAAGCCCTCCCACTCTTGCCCCTCATGCACCAAGAATACAGAGCATCACCACC
Organism: Gekko gecko; assembly: GCA_029375565.1. Classification (NCBI taxonomy): domain Eukaryota; kingdom Metazoa; phylum Chordata; class Lepidosauria; order Squamata; family Gekkonidae; genus Gekko; species Gekko gecko. The sequence continues at coordinate 236,912,520 of JAPDNY010000003.1, read as the reverse complement.
CCAGACAGGGTGCTCCATCTACACCTTGTGGCTAATAGCCACTGATGGACCTCTGATCCATATGTTTAACCGGTCACCTCTTGAAACTGTCTATGCTTGTAGCCGCCATCACTCCCTGCACCACTGAATTCCACATGTTAATTACTCTTTGGGTGAAGAAGTACTTACTTTCGTCTGTTCTAAACCTACTGCTCATTCATTTCATGGAGTGCCCATGAGTTCTTGCATTGTGAGAAAGGGAGAAAAGGACTTCTTTCTCTACCTTCTCTACCCCATGAATAATTCTGATAACGTGATGGCACTTTCCACCATGCCATTTCCAGATGTGACAAAAATAACTCTTAGTCTGCCTCCCACCTTTCTGGTTTGCAGACTTCTTACACAAAACTTTTGCTCCTGGCACTCTGGCATGGAAGGAACGTAATCAGCTCGTTTGCCACTTAATCACTATCATAAGCTAGGTGCGGCATGCACATTACACCTATGGAGCAATCATTTCAGTGTTCACCCATTGGTCCCTGGGTTTAACACCAGGTGCTGGTAGAAAGCCCTTCCTGGCCTGGACCCACCATACCTAGAGGGCCACCTCTCTTGCTATCCTCCACTGTGACAATCACTCCTCTGAGCACCCTCACCTGGACAGTCCAGGCTAGCCCAATCTCGTCAGATCACGGAAGCTAAACAAGGCCGGCCTTGGCTAGTATTTGGAAGGGTGACCTTCAAGGAATACCAGGGTCATGATGCAGAGGCAGGCAATGGCAAACCACATCTGAAAATGTCTCTTGCCTTAAAAACAAAAGTCTATCTCACCGCCTGGTGTTGCATAATGCTAAAAGAGCTAGAACTTCTGGCTGCCAGACAATCTTAGGATCTCCTGGCCAGGGCTTTTTTTGTAAAAAAAAGGCCAGCAGAAACTCATTAGCATAACAGGCCACACCCAACAGCAGAAACTCATTAGCATATTAGGCCACACCCATGACAGCGCAGCTCATTGGCATATTAGGCCACACCCCATGCTACCAGAAGTGTAGTCATCCAGCCACACCCACCTTTTCCTTCTTATTCCGCTTACCTTGTTTGTTGTCAAAACCCAGGGCTTTTTTGTAGCAGGAACTCCTTTGCATGTTAGGCCTAATGAGTTTCTGCTGTTGGGTGTGGCCTGTTATGCTAATGAGTTCCTGCTGGGTGTGGCCAACTCGGGAGTCAGCTGGAACTCCGTTCCTGTGCGTTCCTGCCCCAAAATAGCCCTGTTCCTGGCTATAGTAGACACAAAATAAATAAAATAATAATAGCAGTAATAGTAATAACAATAACAACAACAACAACAACAACAATAATAATAATACTCTGAGCAATGCCTTCTGATGGTGCTACCCTGCAGAGGGTAAGACCAAGAGTTACCCATCCTTGAGCATTCCCCATTGTGGCTCCCACATGGTGGAACGGCAGAATTGTCCCACAGAATGTCCCACAGAATGTATAAAAGGCTCAAGAGGGCATTTGTATACATAGAACAGGGCTTGAGTTATCGTCTGTGAATATTTCAGGTAGTTTTCACTGCACTGCTCTTTGTGCTGCACATGTTACACTGTTTGGGTTGCCATCACTACATCCTCTGGCGCAGCAAATTCCACATTTTAATTACTCTCTGTGTAAAGAAGTATTTACTTTTGTCCATCCTGAACCTACTGCCCATCAGCTTCATTGGATGCCCTCGAGTCCTGATATTTTGGGAGAGGGGGGGAAAGTTATCTTTGTCAGTTCTCTCCACCCTAAGCATAATTTTATAAACCTCGATCATGCCCCCCCTTAGACATCTCTGTTCCAAATTGAAAAGCCCCAGACTCTTCAGCCTTTCCTCACAGGGAAGGGGCTCCAGCCCCCTAATGATCTTGGTTGCCCGCCTCCATACTTCTTCCAGCTCTGCAATGTCCTTTTTGAGCTATGGTGACCAGAACTGTACACAGTATTCCAAATGAGACCCGCACCATAGATCTATGCAGAGACATTGCAATATCAGCTGTTTTATTCTCAGTCCCTTGCCTAATAATCCCTAACATGAAGTTTGCCTTTTTCACCACTGCAGCGCACTGGGTTATGTATTCTATCGTTTATCTAGTGCATTCTTTGAATTTGGAACCGAGTTTTTATTGCATTGCTTGTTGCGTATTGGTCGTGTTGCACAGCTTTTAACTGTGAAAGCCGCCTCGAGTCTCGGGGAGAACCAGCAGAACATAAATGAAGTAAAATAAGAGATATGCCTGCCTCTTCCCCAGACTAATCATTTTTCCCCAGTTCCCCTGACCAATTGGATCCAAAGCCCTAGGACAGGGGTGGCCAAACTCTTTCACACATATCGTGCGGCTCCCGGCAGGATCCCCATCCATTTGCTTTCCTTGTTTCTTCTCTCTCTCTTTCTTTCCACCTCTTTCATTCTTTCTTTCCATCTCCCCCTCTTTCTCTCTCTCTTAGACAAATAAATATCATTAGCAAACAAATATCACTATAAATATCTGTTTTCACCCCTTTTGTTCTTTATTTTTGGCAGTCTCGTTTAATGTTAATAAAAAGCAAATCTGCACATCTCTCAATAAAAACGTTTGTGTGTGATATTTATTCATGTCTTGCCGCTCTCAAACCTCTGGCGTTTATTCTGTGTGGCTCTTATGTTAAGCAAGTTTGGCCAAACCCTGCCCTAGTACAAGTTCCAAGTTCCACTCTCTCGCTGTTGTTCCCTCACCCCAGCCCGGCTACATTATTGCCAAGGGTTCCACCGGACCACAGGTTTTGAGGGGCACAGAAAGGGTCGCCAAATCTGGGTCGAAAAATTCCTACAGATTTGTCGGTGGAGCCTGGGAAGGGCAGGGTTTAGGAATGGGAGGATCCTCAGCAGGGCATAATATCACAGAGTCCACCCTTCGCAAAGATGGCTGTCCAGTAGTCGCAGGCAGTGTTCCCTCTAAGCTGAGTTAGTGTGAGCCGGCTCATCGTTTTTTAGCCTCTGGCTCACACATTTAGCTCAGGAAGGATGTCTCCAGGGCAAACTAATTTATGCGGTAGCCAAATCGCTCGCTCACAACTTTAATGCCCAGTTGCTCACAAAGGAAAACTTTTGCTCACAAGGCTCCACAGCTTACAGGGAGCAGTGGTTGCAGAGTATTTTTTTGTGTTGAGATTAACAGTCTTGAATGGGTGATTTAGGAATGACAGGTGGGGGACTGAATCTACATCCCGCCGCCCTAGTACAAGTTCCAAGTTCCACTCTCTCGCTGTATTGCCAAGGGTTCCACCAGACCACAGATTTTGAGGGGCAAAGATAGGGTCACCAAATCTGGGTTAAAAAACCCTACAGATTTGTTGTTGGAGCCTGGGAAAGGCAGGGTTTAGGAATGGGAGGATCCTCAGCAGGGCATAATACCGCAGAGTCTACCCTTCCCAAAGATGGCTGCCCAACAGTTGCAGGGTATTTTTTTGTGTTGAGATTAACAGTGGGTCTTGAACCGGTAATTTAGGAAGGGCAGGTAGGGGACTGAGTGTATGTCCCGCCACTCATTTGTGGCCTACAGAGGCCAGCTGCAACAGTCAAACGAGCCTCTTTGCCGCAAGGTTGACAACTCCAAGCTAGGAAATCCCTGGAAGACTTGGGGGTAGAGCCTGGAGCGGGAACTCAGCAGGGTATAATGCTATAAAGTCCGCCCTCAGAAGCAGCCGTTTTCTCCAGGGGAACTGATCTCCGTCGTCTGGAAATCAGCTGGAATTATGGGAGGTCTCCAGACCCCACCTGGAGGTTGGCAACCCAAGGCATGGGGGGCTGGAGCCGGGGAAGGGGGAGCATGAAAGCCTCATTTCAGGAGCAGGACTCTGCTCAGAGTTTACTGGATCGACAGACCCCTCCCCTCCACCACTCCAACCCCCAAATGGCACCCCCATGAGTCCAAGGCCTTCAGGCTATGGCATCTGTAGGCCTGAAAGCCAAACAAAAGGGGGGGGGCTCTTCAAACTCCCCCCCCTTTGCATTAGCGCCATAAAAACACTGCCAAAATGGCAGGCAAGGTCAACCTCTTCAAAGTACTCTCGGCTACTGTACTTGAAGCACAGAAAGGATGAAAGGGGAGCCATATGGCTTCTGTCACGGTAAATAAAGCCACTGGAGGCACAGAAGTACAATCCAAATTCTACTTCTCCCCACTCCCCCTTTGATCTTCTGGAGCACCATTTATATCCTTGCAAAGTGTTTTCCCTTTCGGCCACAGTTGCCCTGCACGTTCCCCCCACCCCATCCATGCCCCCCTTCCCCCACACCAACCTTGACAGCTAGACATTTATTATCTCAATCCGCCCCTCCAGTGGAACAGCTCCGGATTAAAAATGTAAGGAGAGAGTCATTAGATAACCATCGAGGAACCCCACGCTAAAGCCCATTTGAAAGAGATTCCACTCGAATGTTTCACGAGGCGGGCGGGCAAATAAAAGCTTCCAGGCGCATCAAATATGCAAGCCCTGGGACTCACCAATTTCTTCAACTTCTTCCAGGAAATCATTATATTCCCTTAGACTGGGGAAGTCGTCTTCTCTTTTATTGTATCTTTGGGAAGAGAGAGGGTCAAAAGAAACAACACATTCGCATTACAGCTCCACAAAAGATGACTGCTTCTTTTGCTATACCGTTCCCATTTAGAGACTCTCAGTCCAGAGACCAAATGGACCCCGTCTGTGGCTGATTTAGACACCACATAAAACCGTGGATCAGCCTAACTACGGTTAGTGGGACTGTCTAGAATGTGGGCTTTTCCACTCACTGTGAGAACTTTCGGGACAGTAGAACGTTCGGGACAGTAGAACTTTCGGGACAAGATTTTCAGGATATGAGCTTTCAAAATTCAAAGCTCCCTTCGTCAGACACCTAAGAAAGCTTCGACTGTCAACTGTTCATACCCCCTGCCATGATCCTGGGCCTACAGTGGTGCTGCCTACAGTTCTCTGGGGAGGCCTAGTGGCTCCAGGGAAGCCTGTATTGGAGTAGCTATCAGGGCCTACATCTCCCAGGTTCTCTTTGGACCCTGTGATTGGCTAACAGGGGATTTTGGAGGGAAAATTACCCCAACAGGGGAGTAGAGGGTGGTGCCTGGGAAGAGGAGATAAAAGGCCTTGCCCAAAGTGGGAGGGGTTTCACTCCCAGGGAGCAGGGCTAATGGGGCTACTTGCAGATGGAGGGATCCCTCATCCAAAAGGGCTGAGTCAGCTTGAGGCCAAAGACCTAGAGAAGGTACGGTAGAGTCAGACGTGTTAGGGTGTCTTTATTTTCCTGATTTACCTACCTTTACTGTGCTCATTTTTCCTACCTATGTTTGAACTACAGTAGTTATTAAATCTCTTTAATAAAACTAGTCTGTTATTCTGCCTCGGACCCTCACGCCTCATTTGGTCAGGTTAGAAAGGGAAACCTACTGGGAAAGTATTGTGTAAAGGGGTAGGGTGGGTGCTCCGGGCCCTCTTGAGGAGACCCACACCAGAGTGGTGGCAGTCGTTTGAGAACCTTGCTAGCCGCTGCCTGAGACACCTCCAAAAAATCTTGTTGGTCTCTAAGGTGCTACCGGATTCGAATCTAGCTGTTTTACTGAAGACCAACCAGGCTACCCTCTGAGACTGTCCACTTGCCGTGGTTAGGTATGTTCTCTCAAACTAGGATCAAAAACTGGTTTATTGGTTTTTGACCTCTGAAGAAGGCTCTTGTGGGCTGAAACACATCTGGCCATATATGGTTCTTTTTTGTATGCATTTGTCACTTTGATTATTTTATGAGGCTTTATCTGGGCCCCTAGAAGGTTTTTATATGTTTTTGAAATAAACACATGTACTTTTGTCCCTACCTACTGATGTTTTTAGCTTCTGGCCCTTTACTAGTTTTCTAAACTTCCTCTCGAGGTTAGAACTATGCAGGGCTATTTCTGGGCAGGAACTCACAGGAACGGAGTTCCGGCTGGGTCCCAAGTTGGCCACACCCAGCAGGAACTCATTAGCATAACAGGCCACACCCAACAGCAGAAACTCATTAGGACTGGCTACATGAGGGGTGTGTGGCCTAACATGCAAAGGAGTTCCTGCTCCAAAAAAAGCCCTGGACCGTTTTGACAACAAACCAGGTAAACAGAATAAGAAGCAAAAGGTGGGTGTGGCTGGATGACCACACTTCTGGTAGCATGGGGGTGTGGCCTAATATGCTAATAAACTGTGCTGCCAGGGGTATGGCCTATTATGCTAATGAGCTCCTGCTGGACTTTTTCTACAAAAAAGGCCCTGGAACTATGTATGCCCTGGCCTGGAGGGCTGAGTCTAGCCTGATCCTGTCAGATCTTGGAAGCTAAGCAGGGTCAGTCCTGGTTTGTACTCGGACGGGAGACCATCAAGGAAATCCAGGGTCGCTACGCAAAGGCAGACAATGGCAAACCACCACTGAATGTCTGTTGCCTTGAAAACCCCTACGGGGTTGCTAAAAGTCAGCTCAAACCTGACAGCAAAAAAGGAAAAAAAGAACTACATGCACCATTCTGAGTTCCTTGGAAGAAGGGCAGCACAAAAAGCACAAAAGTAACGCAACAAATGAGGCCTTCTCCCCTGCCAGCCACAAACACAGAACACCCTTTTCCCGGAGGTACACTTGATTCCGTCACTACTGGCCTTCCACTGTTTACTGAAAACTCATTTATCCCGGAAGGATGAAAGATGAGTTTTACCCAGGCTTTAGACTGTCCTGAATTGCTACAGATTTCGGTGGATTTTTTGGAATTATTATTTTTACGTTTTCTACATTTTATATTTTAGTGCTAAGCCACCCTGAGCGCTCTTTTGAGTGGAAAGACAGCTTCGAAATTCACTAAATAAACAAACACTGTTTTTTTCCTTGAGTGCCTACGGAAACCAAGTGCTACACGTCAAAGTCAATGCAAAATTTGCCTTCAGGGTTACCGCAAGTGACGGACACACAAAAGAAAGGGACTGAAATGGAAAAGCGAGCTGCAACATTGTTTAGAAAGATGTCCGGGTGAAGAAAAACATACCGCTATTTACAGTTTATGCAATATCGAAAACAGAATATGTAAGTAATGGTTTATAGCAGGGGTCCCCAACCTTTTTGAGCCTGTGGGCAGCTTTGGAATTCTGGCAGAGCTTGTAGGCACTGCCACAATATGGCTGCCATAAAATGGTTGCTGCGGGAGGTGGAGCCAGCCACAAAATGGCTGCAAAAGCTTACTTTCAGAACAATAAGAGGTCACACAGCAAAAAATCAAAAAGCAAAGCAAGAGGGACACTGAGTATAGCTAAAGCTAATATATTAATAAAGAGAAACAAGATGCTACATAAATACATACAAAGTACAAGATAATATTAAATATAATTACAATAATAGCACATAAGTTGCTGCAAAGTGCAGGTATGTCAGGTGGGTTGACAGTCCAGTAGGTTGATAATGACGGTTCCGATTATTATTAACTTCATTTCAAAAATCTTCTTCAGTAATGACTATTACAAGTTTTCACAAGCATAATTTCCAACCCCGCATTTTGTAGCTCAGGCTATCTAAAATAAGGAGGATCTCTATGCTACTTTAAATGATCACCTACCATTGGCTCCCAGATAACAGGTCAAGCTAATCCCCACAAGAACAGGAAAACCCTGGCCTATCTCATTCGCACTCACATTTTCAACACCTTCTTCCGGATTTCCACCTCCTTGTCAACGGCTGGGTCCTCGAAGAGTTGCACTCTGAAGTTGCTCTTCCGCAAGGGGGTGCCACATTCCTGGCAGTTCCCGGCCCCCCGGACAAACAGCAGCTCCACGCAGCTCTCGCATCTGAAAGAGAAAAGGCACCCGAGTGCAAAAATGGAGACTGAAAACACACACACACCGCAAAAGAACGAAGGCAACGTGGCCCACTACTAAAGACAATCTCTGCATCACATGCAAATGGATGTGAAAAACAACAACGCCCCTCATATATGTGAAAGTGTTCCAGGCATGCAACAGTTTTATTAATAAGCAACTCCAACGGCGATTCAGGAAAATTCAAAGTAAGGCGGATGGGGGCATGACAGGCGTAGTAAACCTTCCCCTTTTCCATCCCACCTATCCTTTTCTCTCCCTTCCTATCCTACATGCACACTGTTGGGAACTTGAACACGTGTCCCTCACCATTAGGATTGCCAGGTTCTACCTTTTAGCCAGCAGGGGCCTGTCAGGTCCTTCCTGGGACCTTCTGCCACGCATGGAAATGACATCATCACATTGCTAATGTTGGGGTGATAGTCTAGTTTTTGGGCAAAACTCTATGGCTTTTTTGCCTTCGAAACCATAGTTGGCCCAAAAAACTAGAGTGTCACACACACACCCGGATGTCGACAACACAATGATGTCACTTCTGAGTTACATCATCGTGACAGGGATGTCACACGGCGATGTGCTTGTTTGTGGGCGGGGCTTCTACCACCAGCCAGTTGGCTGGAGCCCCAGAAATCGGGGGAAACCCCGCCCACATCAGGGGTCTGGCACTGTACCACTCACCTCCCCATTATCCACCTCAAAGCAGCTTACAATCTCCTTCCCTTCCTCTCCCTACAACAGGCACCTTGCGAGGGGGGGACTGAGAGAGCTCGGAGAGAACTGTGACTGGTCCAAGGTCACCCAGCAGGCTTCATGTGGAGGAGTGGGGAATCAAACCTGGTTCTCCTGATCAGAGTCCACTGCTCTTAACCACTACACCAGGCTGGCTCTGAGGAGCAATTCTAAATCTTCCCGGGAAAACTCTTGTGTTTTCCCACACTGCTCCTAGTGGCCAGGCATTTTATGATCTGGGCACTTTATGATCTGACTCCTGAGAAGGCTCGCCTGTCGGTATTTGTTATTCGCCCTAGATGAGCAGGCTAATTGATTTTCCAAGGCTGACGGAATGCACAAAATTCTACTTGCCCCTCACCCAAAAGGCTAAGAAACAGCAGCCACTTGTTTACAAGAAGGTCAGAGCGAGCTAGTTTGACTGGATCTCAGAAGGAAGAAGAAGCTTCTGGAAGCGCTTAATTACATGCAGGTCTGGCTATTTCCAAAAACAACTTTGTCCCGGGGCGGAAATGGGGCAAGGTCAGGGGGACTTTCTTCAGTTCTAAAATAAATCAAATACTTAGGACAAGCGTATGGAAATTTGGGACACGGCCTGTGTGATGTAGGGGTTGGACTGGGACCAGGCAGACACAAGTTCGAATCCCCACTACATGATCTTGGATCAGTTGCTTTCTCGCAGCATAAACAATTTCTCCGGCTGTCATGGGGGGGTGGGAGAATCAGGACAGTTATATATACCCGGAGTAGGTTTGCCAGCCCTGAGGTGAGAAACGCCTGGAGATTTTATTTATTTATTTATTTATTTCAATTTGTATCCCGCCTTGCTGGAAAAACTGGCTGGGGGGGCCTGGGGAGGGCAGGGTATAATGCCATACTGCCCAGTGACTCACGACAGCTCCTGCCCTACCACCAAGTTTTTAAGGTGCTCCTGGATTCTTACCCTTTTCTACTGCTACAGGCATAAGAACATAAGAGAAGCCAATGTTGGACCAGGCCAATGGCCCATCCAGTCCGACACTCTGTGTCACACAGTGCCCCAAAATATACCAGGTGCCATCAGGAGGTCCATCAGTGGGGCCAGGACACTAGAAGCCCTCCCACTGTTGCCCCACCCCTGTCAGGTAGCCCTGTCATGGAGTTGGAATGTGAGGGGAGTACTCTCAGTCTACTAGCGTTTGACCATTACTATTCTACTGTCTGTATGTTATCATTTCATGACCTTGTAGTGTCTCCAGCTACAGAACTCCTCTGCTGGGAATCAACGGCTTTTAGATTGTTTTGCACACTTTGCCTGCACGTGCAAACTATACTCATTGGCTTCAGCTCATTTAGGAGGGGTGTTTGATTCCACTATAATTTAGGGAGCCCTGCTGTTCCCGGGCATTCCTGACACAAGCTGTACACGTGTCTTTAATTATGATTCACAAATAAATAGATTCTTCTACTGAAGCCCTGCGTTGTGTGACCTAAGGAACCTGACACCCCCAGGACCAAGAAGACAAGAGCATTCCTTGCCCCAGACTGAGAGTCTTTATCTATACCTTGTGGCTAATAGCCACTGTTGGACCTCTGCTCCGTATGCTTAGCTAATTCCCTCTTGTAATGTCTTAACTGTAACTAAGCCTATTCTTTACCATGTATAGCTTGGTTCTATGCAGAGGATTGTAATCTGTAACATTTCTATCGGTCGTTCCTAAGGAATGGCTTAAAGCAACCAATCACGATTGTAAATATGTGTATGGAGGGAACAGACCTGATTGGCCTTTATCTCTGTAATGCCACTGGTTCTTAACTTATCTGTGGGCGTGGCTTTGACAGCCCGGATCATTTAAAAAGAGGAGCTGTGCTCCACTGAGTTCTTGTGTGTTGTCGTCGTTACCTGATCGTTTAGTTGCTGTTGCAATAAAAGCTGAATCGCTTTTGCTGAAATCACTGCCTCTTGTTGGGTTGCATACTTAACACCTCTTGAAGCTGTCCGTGCTTGCGGCCGCCGCCACCTCCTGTGGCAGGGAATTCCATGCGTTAATCGCTCTTTGGGTGAAAAGGGACTTCCTTTTATCCGTTCTAACCTGACTGCTCAGCAATTTCATGGAGTGCCCACGAGTTAGACAGACTAACATGTGTCAGCTACCCATCTTGGGTATCTGAAGAAGTAAGCCGTGACTCACGAAAGCTCCTCCCCTGCCACAAATGTTGCTAGTCTTTAAGGTACTGCTGGACTCTTAACTCTTTTCTACTTATACAAACATGGCTACCCATCTTGATCCCGCCCTCCCGCCAAGGCAGCCATTTCCTGTGGGAGCTCATCTCCAGCGTCTGGTGACCAGTTGTGATTCCGGAAGGTTTCCAGGCACCACCTGGAGGTTGGCAGCCCCAGCCCTAAGCTCCATAGAGGGAAGGTAAGATAAAAACCTGAGATCGACAGAAGCCGGGAAAGACAGTTGTGAGCATAAAAGGAGGAAGGGAGAGCCAGACATTCTACCGTGAGCTCTTCGGAGAAAGGGTGGGACAAGGATGTGACGGATCGGTGGCTAGGTGTGCACACAGAACCAAACAAATGAAGTCATACTAGCAAAACAAAACAAAAAACAGGAGTATGGGATGAGCCGTGAGCCGGCAATATATATGTCGATGTGGCGTAAAGCAAATTAACCCGGCACAACCTCGTTTTCTTCTGCCAAACATGTGCCTTTGATCTGTAGCTCATCTGAGCAGGACAGCACCTGATATACGTGCTGACTAGGGTTGCCAGCTCCAGGTTGGGAAATTTCTGTAGACTTGGGAAGTGGAGCCTGGGGAGGGCAGGAGCCTGGGGAGGGAGAGGGGAGGGACCCTCAACGGGGCACAATGCCACAGAGTCCACCTTCCAAAGAAGCCATTTTCACTATAGGGACTACTCTTGGTTGTCTGGCGATGGAGTGTAATACCAGGAGATCTCCAGGTGCCACCTGGAGGGTGGCAGTCCCAGTGAGACCACAAAATGGCTGCCACAGGAGGCAGAGCCAACCACAAAGGTCAGGGAGAGAGGTCATGTGTAACTCTGATAGTAACACCTCAACATTTCAGGCAGAAGCTATGCTTGACAAGACACCTTTTTAAACAAACGTATTGTTTAAAAATATGGCCTGTGCCACCTGCCTCACATCGTTTGGTGTAGTGGTTAGGAGCACAGACTCTAATCTGGGAGAACGCTAATCCCCCACTCCTCCACATGCAGCTGCTGGTGTGACATTGGGTCAGTCACAAGTTCTCTCAGAGCTGTTCTCTCATGAGCAGTTCTCTCAGAGCTCTCTCAGCCCCACTTTACAATCCCTTTCCCCTTCACACAACAGATACTCTGTGAGGTAGGTGGGGCACAGAGAGATCTCTCGAGAACTGCCCTTGGGAGAACAGCTCTGAAAGAACTTGCGACTGACCCAAGGTCACACCAGCAGCTGCAGCTGCATGTAGAGGAGTGGGAAATCGAACCCGGTTCTCCCAGGTCAGAGTCCGCACTCTTAACCACTACAACACACAGGGAAAGGAGATTGTAAGCCATTCTGAGACTCCTTCAAGTAGTGAAGGGCGGAGGTATAAATCCAGTCTCTTCTCTTCTCTCCTCTCTCTCTTCAGTGTTGTGGTAGTAGCTGTTGCCAAAACAATGTTCTTAAACACTTGCATAGCCAACCGGATCTCCAATGCCCATTCGGAAGCCCTGATGGGCAAAAGCCCCACTCGACCCTACCTGCTTTATAAAAACACTTGGCAGGCACCAGGAAAGGTGTCGGCGGGCACCGTGGTGCCCACAGCGATCACGTTGAGGGGACCCTGCTCTAAGCGCTACACCACACTGGCTCTCCTTGTGCCCTTCCCTCCTTCGCTCCCAATGTAGCCGCATTGCTCAGCTGGCATGTGGTTCTATGGGTGTGGCGCCTACGTACGAGGGAAACATTCGTGGATTGTTTAGCTGAGGCGAGCCCGGCCTGAACGACGAGCGTGGCGTGATTTCTCTTCATGCTGCTACAGCACTCTGTGGCCAGAACAAATAATGACAACTCCATTGTTGACTAAGCTCTCCCACCCTGAAAGAACCAGGGACAGAGAAAACCGGTTGGCCTCAGTCGCTTTGAGTTTAGCAAAAGAGCCGGTCCCGTCTAGGTCTAGTTTGGCCAGGGATCCTGGAGGGGTTTTTGCCATCTTCTGGATGTGGAGAAGGGGTCACTGGGGGTGTGGGGGGAGGTATTTGTGAGTTTCCTGCATTGGGCAGGGGGTTGGACTAGATGACCCTGGAGGTCCCTTCCAACTCTATGATTCTAAGACCCAAGATCAAGATTCCTCTGAAGGTTCTCATTACAGGAAGCATTTTGTTGAGAGGCAGTGTGACGCAGTGGTTAAAAGCAGCGGACTCTTATCCGGAGAACCAGGTTTGATTGACGCCTCCTGGGCGACCTTAGGTCAGTCTGTCCTGGTTCTGTGGGCCCGGGCCGCGACGCCCACTCCCCGCCCCCGCACTCCCAGGGAAAGCTTACCGACGGGACGACAGGAGACCGGGGAGAGGCCGGAAAACCCCCGGCGGTGGAGGGGCAGGCTCGGTGAGACCCCTGTGATGGACCTCCCCCAGCAGGCTGAGGGAGTGACACGCCGACAGGGCGAGCAAGGCCCCAGTGCCATGCCCTGCGGGAGCTGCTGGACGCCGGCGCCGAGGCCGGCCCCTGGCCCCTAGGAATTCTCTGGAGCGGCGCCGGCGGTGTCCGCCCCTCCCACACCCACTGGACGGCGTCCCTGGTTATGAAGGGGGGGGGGGCCGGGCAGGGGAGGAGAACGGCGAGGAGGAAAGACGGTGCTGGGTGCGGGGCTGGGGATATAAGGAAGGAGGGAAACAAGATGGCCGGGGAGGAAGTATGAGCTGCGGACCAGGGCACGCTGGTGCAGAGAGACGAGGCAGCCAAGCTCCGAGCTCGAGACAGAAAGGCCTTGCGGGTGAGGTTAACCCAGCCCACTGTCATTTCTGAGGCCAGCTGGAACCACCCAACCTTGTGCTGGCCGCCGCACCGGGGCCACCCCCCCCTTTAGGTTGTCTGCGCCACGGCAACGGGAGGAGCACCAGCAGGGGCGCAGCATCAGCCCGACACAGTCACAGTTCTCTCAGAGCTCTCTCAGCCCCACATAAGAACATAAGAACATAAGAGAAGCCAATGTTGAATCAGGCCAATGGCCCATCTAGTCCAACACTCTGTCACACAGTGGCCAAAATATACCAGGTGCCATCAGGAGGTCCAGCAGTGGGGCCAGGACACCAGAAGTCCTCCCACCGCTGCCCCCTCCAGCACCAAGAATAGAGTGCATCACCTGCCCCAGACTGAGAGTTCCCATCTATACCCTGTGGCCAATAGCCACTGATGGACTTCTGCTCCATATCTTTATCTAATTCCCTCTTGAAACTCTCCATGCTTGTAGCTGCCACCACCTGTTGTGGAGCTGTTGTGGGGATAGGAAGGGAAGGAGATTGTAGTCCATTTTGAGTCTCCTTAAGGTAGAGAAAAGTGAGGTATAGAAACCGACTATTCTTCTTTCTAGGCCGCTCTCGCCGGAAGAGAAACTGCCACAGACGCACAAGAGAGCTGTCCCTCTCTTCTGCCGGTGCACCACAAGGGATATAAATAGGGCTCCCTTTCAACAATAGGAAATGATCGCAACAGGTGTCCCATCACCACTCTTCCAGCAGAATGACACCATTCTAAACCGGGCTGGGCTTTCGTATGCGCTCGGAAGTGAGGTGACACGAAACAGATGCACCCCGAAAAAACACCGTCATGGGAAAGTGCTGCACCTTTAGTAAAAGGGAAAAGATTTATGCAGTCTGGAGAGAAACCAGAGGAAGTGCCCGGCACAGTTCTTCTGAGCCCCTGAACACATTTTATGTATTTATTTTATTTAAAACATTAATATGCTGCCTTTCCACCAAAATATAGAAGACAAAGATGAAGAAGAGGAAGAGGAAGAGGAGGAGGAAGAAGAAGAAGAAGAAGAAGAAGAAGAAGAAGAAGAAGAAGAAGAAGAAGAAGAAGAAGAAGAAGAAGAAGAAGAAGAAGAAGAAGAAGAAGAAGAAGAAGAAGAAGAAGAAGAAGAAGAAGAAGAAGAAGAAGAAGAAGAAGAAGATCTTCTATTAAATACTTGGGGGAGTACAGTCGGTTCCTATTCTATTAAAGAAATAGTTTCCGTATTGTTATATGCTGCCCAAAATATCATAGCATTGAATCGGAAGTCTCCCAAATCTCCTACCCTCGCACAATGGCACCAAAAAAATATGGAATCTGTACGTCATGGCAAAAATAACAGACAATTCGGCACATCCCTCTCAACCTTCTGCACAATCCATTTTTTTCCACAATCTGGCTACCTATACTAGAATACCTTAAATCACAGAGTGAAATCCCACAGATGGTTCTTGACCTCGGCTTTGGACTCGTATTAGGGTAAAGATGTAGAGTTCTGCTTAGATGAGTTACACAAATTGATGCATAGAATTCATCGTTACAGTTATGTTTAAATATGTTACTAATACTTCCTTGGTTTTGCTGACAACTTGTATCTTAACTGTATGAAATTACAGTGGAATGTTTGTATTGAAAACTGTTACAAATCAATAAAATATTAATCAGAAAAGAAGAAGAAGAGTTGGATTTATACCCCGCCCTTCACTCAGAGTCTCCGTGTGGCTTACAATTGCCTTCTCTTCCTTTCCCCACAACAGACAACCCCGTGAGCAATGCTCCCTCTAAGCTGTGGAGTCTTATGAACAAAAATTCTACTTAGCGAGCTACTGGCACTAAAGTTGTGAGCGAGCGATTTGGCTACTGCCAGGACTTTTTTTTGTAGAAAAAGCCCAGCAGGAACTCATTAGCATAATAGGCCACGCCCAACAGCAGAAACGCATTAGCATAGCAGGCCACACCCTGACAACACCGCTCATTAGCATATTAGGCCACACCCCCATGCTACCACACCCCATCCAGCCACACCCACCTTTTGCTTCTTATTCTATTTACCTTGTTTGTTGTCAAAACCCAGGGCTTTTTTGTAGCAGGAACTCCTTTGCATGTTAGACCGCGTACCCCTAATGTAGCCATTCCTAGTGAGTTTCTGCTGTTGGGTGTGGCCTATTATGCTAATGAGTTCCTGCTGGGTGTAGCCAACTTGGGAGCCAGCCAGAACTCCATTCCTGTGCATTCCCGTCCAAAAATAGCCCTTAGTTTGCTCTGGAGCCATCCTTCCTGAGCGAAGACAAAAATGTGTGAGTCGGAGGCTAAAAAACTCTGAGTTAGCTCACACTAACTCAACTTAGAGGGAACACTGCTTGTGAGGTAGGTGGGGCTGAAAGAGCTCTTTCGAGAACTGCTCTTGAGAGAACAGCTCTGAGAGAACTGTGACTGACCCAAGGTCACACCAGCAGCTGCAAATGGAGGAGTGGGGATTCAAGCCCGGTTCTCCCAGATTAGAGTCTGTCGCTCTTAACCACTACACCAAACTGGCTCAAAAAGGTTGGGGACCCCCCAGGATTACAACCAGCTGAGATTCTGCCTTTTATAAAAATGGAAGCCGTTCACACAGGAGGGAGTCCTCCTTCTGCCCCTGCTCCTCATGAGCTGACTGCACAAAGCTGGCAAGACTCGATGTTTCAAGCCAGGAATGCGAGCGAGGGAATGCCCAGTGCCTCCAGCCCGCCAGGCGCACGGCTTTCCACGCTCAACGTAAATATTTGGATGGCAACTTAGCTGCAATTCAGCACTTTGAGGACAGACTTCAGAGACGTTATTTTGAGTGTTTGTGCCCTCGTTTTTTGGATAACACCAGAGTACATGTTAAAGCAATAAGCCTCGCCTGCAAACTTGGCGCTTTTCTGCGATCCGTTGCCTGGAGAAACAAACGACGGTCCAGCGACGAAAACACCAGCTTGTGGATACGGGAGGTTTCACTCCTTTAATGAAGATTAACGTCTATGTCCTCTTGGGCCAGTTAACTGCCCGGGAGGCTCTTCATTTGCAAAATAATAAACTAGCAGGGTCGATAGAGCTGAGGGATGTCCAACTTCTATATCGTGAGCAGCGGCTATGTTCTATTCTTTCAGGAACCATCCAGGGGCTGGAAATACATTTTGTATACGCCGAGTGGAAGCCATTATAATTGCTGTAGGATTGGGGGGGGGGGGTTCCACATGATTCCGGTAACTGGCCTTGACCAGCAGCAGTCTAGCCTCCGCGTTCTGCACTACCAACAACCTCCCAATGCTCTTCAACACTAAAAACCGCTAATTAAAATACATATTATAAAATCACTGGCAGGCAGAAGAACTAATCGAATGCTGTCATTAACGAAACTGTCTTCAGCTGCCTCCCGAAGAGCGACAGTTGGGCCCGCAGCTACAGCGGGGCGTCTTGGGGCCGCGCCCCCTTGATTTACAGCCCTGCCCTCGAGATGCATGGGTGGGGATTGGTATGGGGAAAGAAACAGGTGGCTTGGTTGCTTGGAGGGTAGGGAGGATTCATACGGTTTTGATTCTTAAGCAACAGACTAGTGAATCAACCTTGGGAAGGGACGGGAAGGGGACAGGGGTGTCGAGCAGGGTGGACGGGGGGGGGGCATGAAACAGAAATTTAGATTTCTTCTGAACGCCATGCCAACATACAGCCTTGCATGCTTCAGCACACTTGCATGTTATTATAACCAGCTACTTCCGGCATATTGATCACATGCGGCATTGGTACTGGTACATATATCCATAGATATAACGTATTATTTCTACAAAGCCCTTCATTCCCGCATAATGGTTGCCCCACAAGAAAAAAATATGCCCCACAAAACAAAAAAATCCTGGCTACAGGCCTGGCGTCAGTGATGGACCAGGCATACCTCCCTGGGGAAGCTGTTCCATAATCACGTTGTTGTTCAGTCACACAGTCGAGTCCGACTCTTCACGACCCCATGGACCACATCACGCCAGGCCCGCCTGTCTTCCGTCGTCCTCCATAATTTGCTCAATTTCATGTTCATTGCATCGGTGACATTGTCCAACCATCTCATCCTTTGCCGTCCCCCTTCTTCTTTGACCTTCAGTCTTTCCCAGCATCCAGGTCTTCTCCAGTGAGTGCTCCCTTTTCATTTGGTGGCCAAAGTCTTTGAGCTTCAGCTTCAGGATCTGGCCTTCCAGGGAACAGTCAGGGGGGATTTCTTTTAGGATTGACTGATTTGATCTCCTTGCAGTCCAAGGGACTCTCAAGAGTCTTCTCCAGCACCATAATTCGAAAGAATCTATTCTTCGGCACTCAGCCTTCCTTATAGTCCAACTCTCGCAGCCATACAGTACTTTGCTTTGACCATGCGGACTTTTGTTGGCAGGGTGGTGTCTCTACTTTTTATTATGCTGTCTAGGTTTGCCATCACTTTCCTCCCATGGAGCAGGCGTCTTTTAATTTCATGGCTGCAGTCACCATCTGCAGTGATCTTGGATCCCAAGAAAGTGAAGTCTGTCACTGCTTCCACGACTTCCCCTTCTGTTTGCCAAGGAGTGATGGGGCCAGATGCCATGATCTTAGGGGTTTTTTATGTTGAGTTTCAAGCCTTCCTTTGCACTCTCCTCTTTTACTCTTAGCAAGAGACTCTTTAGATCCTCTTCACTTTCTGCCATTAGAGTGGTATCGTCTGCATATCTGAGGTTGTTCATGTTTTCCCCAGCAAACTTAATTCCAGCTTCTGAATCATCCAGGCCGGCATTTCGCATGATGGTACTCTGCATATAAATTAAATAAGCAAGGGGACAATATACATCCTTGTCGTACTCCTTTTCCTGTGCTAAACCAATCAGTTGTTCCATATCCTGTTCTGTCGCTTCTTGATCTTTGAATTATCCATAATCATGGAAGCGCCGCTAAAAAGACTTCTCGTGTGCCCACCAGGATGATAGAACATAGGATTCTTATCACATTACGGATACTAATTGTCTGCCCCTAAGCATTTAGAGTCATAGAATGTTAGAGTTGGAAGGGACCTTGCAGGTCATCTAGTCCAACCCCCTGCACTCTGCAGGACCATAGCTGAAAGATAGCCCTACATACCCAAAAGATGGTTGTCCAACCTCCGCTTGAAAACATCCAGGGAAGGAGCATCCACCACCTCCCGAGGCAGACTGTTCCACTGCTCAACCACTCTGACAGTTAGGAAGTTTCTCCTGATATCTAGCCGGTATCGACTCCCTCGCAATTTCCACCCATTAGATCTAGTCTTGCAGTACAGAGCAAGAGAGAACAAATCTGCTCCATCTTTTCCATGACAGCCCTTCAAATACTTGAAGACTAAAATCATGTCCCCTCTAAGTCTTCTCTTTCCCAGGCTAAACATATACAACTCTTTCCGCCTTTCCTCATAAGACTTGGGTTCAAACCCTCTCACCATCCTGGTTGCCCTCTTCTGGACACGCTCGAGCTTGCTGTAATCTCCCATGCTGTAATCAAGCTGATTGCAATACACATTGTACTGCTGCATCCTGAGTCCCTTCTTTGTGACACCCCTCCTGTCTTCTGACTGAGATATAAGGGTTCACGGATCGTCATTCCTGCATGTATCGGACAAAGGGAGCGCTGACTCTCGAAAGCTCATACCCCCAAAATTCTTGTTGGTCGTGAAAATGCTACTGGACTTGAAACTTGCTCTTCTACTGTGGACCAGCATGGCTACCCTCCTGAAACTGGACCACACGGTCTCTTATCTGTGGTTTTCAAAATGTTTCAAGTGGGACTCACTTCAAGAATTTTCAGGCTCCAGGTACAAAGTGGTTCCATAAGAATACAAGAAGAGCCCTGCTGAGATATAAACGACTGTTGGAGCTGGAAGGTCACGACTTAAGATTTGGGTGGCACACCTACTTGTGGTATGATAAAGTAAAAGTTAATGTTGATTTTAACTTTATCTATGGATATATGTACCAGTACCAATGCTAAGAATATGGAATAAATAGAAGCCTAAGCTTTGCTGGAAAACGCCTTTGTGGCTAACATTACAGGAAGTGTTTTTTAGACAAGAGATGGTAACCAAACACAAGTGGTTAACATGCCATGATATATTAGAATTTACACAAGGAGATTGTAAAATGAAATCAAGAGAAGATTTGCTAATGCAAGGATATAATTGTCAACGGTTCTTCTATTCACAATTACTAGAAAGGTTTAAAATAGATAAGAGATCTTGTAGTTTTGAACAATTTAGGACAGAATTTGAAATGGAACTATGTAAAAATGACAAACACATTATTGCAAAGACGTATAAATTGCTGCTGAAATATGAGACAAGGGAAGAACAAGTAAAAGATTGTATGGTAAAATGAGCTAAAAAATTTGGATTTAACATATACTTGGAGCAACGGCAAAATATGTAGTCAAAAGGTCTTATGTTTACATTAAGTACTAATTCGAAAGAGAACTTTTATCAAATGATGTACTGATGGTATATGTCCCCAGAAAAATTAGCTAAAACGTATAAAAATGTCTCAAATACATATTGGAAATGTGAACAGCAAGAAGGAACATTTTACCATTTATGGTGCACATGTACTAAAGCTAGGAAAAAATCTGATACAAATACATTTTGCTAGCCAGAAGATTTTAAAGACCAATATACAATTGGAACCAGAGGCTTTTTTGTCGGGATTAATGGATGGTCAATTAGAAAGAACGCATAGAACTTTATTTTTGTACATGACAATGGTGATAAGATTACTGTGTGCTCAGAAACTGAAATCTTCAGTTAATGCCTGCAATAGAAGATTGGATTGTGAAGAAGATGGAATTAGCGAAAATGGCCACACTTACTTTTTTGATCAAAGTCATTAAATACACATTTATAGCTAACTGGAAACTTCTGATGGACTTTTTTTTGCAGGAAATGGGAAAAAATGAACTGATGACATGTGGGTTTGAAGAATAAGAGGATGAGAAATGGTATATAGGTATAAGAGAGGGGTTTTGCACTTACAGATCTATAGAGAGAATGAATAGAGGCAGGGCTATTTTGGGGCAGGAATGCACAGGAACGGAGTTCCGGCTGGCTCCTGAGTTGGCCACGCCCAGCAGGAACATATTAGCATAACAGGCCACACCCAACAGCAGAAACTCATCAGGATTGGCTGTATTAGGGGTGTGTGGCCTAACATGCAAAGGAGTTCCTGCTCCACAAAAAGCCCTGGGTTTTGACAACAAACAAGGTAAACAGAATAATAAGCAAAAGGTGGGCGTGGCTGGATGGCCACACTCCTGGTAGAAGAAGAAGAAGAAGAAGAAGAGTTTGGATTTATACCCTGCCCTTCACTGCCCAAAGGCGTCTCAGAGCGGCTTACAAACTCCTTTCCCTTCCCCTCCCCACAACAGACACCCTGTGAGGTAGGTGGGGCTGAGAGAACTCTAACACAAACTGTCCTTGAGAGAACAGCTGTGCCAGAGCTTGTGACTGACCCAAGGTCACATCAGCAGGTGCAAGCGGAGGAGTGGGGAATCAAACCCGGTTCTCCCAGATAAGAGTCCGCGCACTTAACCACTACACCAAACTGGTAACATGGGGGTGTGGCCTAATATGCTAATGAGTTTCTGCTATTGGGTGTGGCCTGATATGCTGAGTTCCTGCTGGGCTTTTTCTACAAAAATAGCCCTGAATAGAGGATTAAGATGTAC
Organism: Gekko gecko; assembly: GCA_029375565.1. NCBI lineage: Eukaryota > Metazoa > Chordata > Lepidosauria > Squamata > Gekkonidae > Gekko > Gekko gecko. The sequence continues at coordinate 236,891,212 of JAPDNY010000003.1, read as the reverse complement.
CAGCTGTAGATGGAAATTAAAATGTATATTCTCCCTTTTCTTTGTAGGAGTGTCCGGCTCAGTTTTCTGAAGACTTGGATGATACACATACCAAGTTTCAGGACCCTTGCTCAGCCAACTTCTCCCCATGTGGGTCACAGAACTGTATCTGCTGGGTAATGGAGTCCCTACCAAACCACCACTTTTGGGCCACTTTTTGGAAGTCCCCACTCCTCATGCATGTCAATAGAGACCAAGGCCACCATGCCTCCTGTCTCTCTTTGCATGCATGCTGAGAAGAGCTGGACCGCATGGCGCAGTCACTCGGCAGTAGCTTAGTGACTCTGACCCTTGATTTGGTCATAAGACTATAAGAGAAGCCATGTTGGATCAGGCCAATGGCCCCTCCAGTCCAACACTCACGTGTCACACAGTGGCCAAAACCCAGGTGCCATCAGGAGGTCCACCAGTGGGGCCAGAACTCCAGATGCTCTCCCACTGTGGCCCCCCATGCGCCAAGAACACAGAGCATCGCTGCCCCAGACAGAATGTTCCCCATACCTTGTGGCTAATAGCCACTCATGGACCTCTGCTCCATATGTTTAGTTAATCCCCACATAAGAACATAAGAGAAGCCATGTTGGATCAGGCCAGTGGCCCATGCAGTCCAGCACTCTGTGTCACACAGTGGCCAAAACCCACTGTGTGCTATCAGGAGGTCCAGCAGCAGGGCCAGAACTCCCGAAGCCCTCCCACTGTTGCCTCAGCACAATGTACCATCTGGTGCTTAGCTAGTACTTTCCATTCCCGGTTCTCTTGGTCTGCTGCCCACAGCTTTGACATCAGGGGGGTCATAATTTTGATTCCTCGCCTTCTCATCACATGGCTCCAATGTCACATCCTTGCAGCTTAGTGACCCCAAGTCTGGGAACTGGAAGACTATTGCTCAAGTTCACCGAGAGGCACCATGAAATTTTGACAGCAAGCAAACCAGTGAGGCCTAAAACGCCTTTGAGTGTTTATACATACCCACCCTAGAACTATTTTAAAAGAAGCCATCGGTACGTAAGAAAAATAAGCACTTGCACAATAGGTGCACCGTGCCAGGTTAAACACAGCGTTTACCCAAGGTGCAAGAAAGGCCACTTCAAAATCCATTAGCATCCCGGGCAAATAGATGCACTCATACAGTGGCGGGGGCGGGGGAGAGGCACATTGTCTTTCAGGACATCTCCCTGGCACAGGAAAGAGAAAGTCGGCAGCAGGCGGTCACTTTTGAAAACGAACAGAGACAACTGCCAAAAAAGATCTGCCCCTTCATCCTGAACGCATCTCCCAAAGTTCTGCTCAAACGCAGCCCGGGACTGATCGCCGCTTACCCCGACGGGTGCCAAGACAAACAGCCTTGAGAAAGAGACCTGTTTGATACTCAAGAATGCTGCTCCCAACGGACGGCCAACTCCTTGTGCAACTTCCTGGCTGGCGAGAAAGACTCGGCCCGTTCTCCTGCCTTTCTCGGCAAGGCTCAAGAGCCATTCAGCTATTTACTTATTTCGCCCACGCCGCATGAGAAAACACTTTCGGCTCCCGGAGTCGCAGGTTATTTTTTTGCAAAAGGAAAGGAAATCTGTAACACTCGTGCCTTCTTGTTGTTGTTGAAATTTGGTAAGTCCGGGCTTGCCTGCAAGCAAACACGGATCCAAAGCTAAAAGGTGTGTCTGCATTTACTTTTCTCAGTCCCCCAAAACAATCACCTCTGGTTCTGCTTCCATGATGTCCCTTCCTTCTTGGCATATGTTTCTCCTTGCTTGCTCCTTGTTCCTGGAAGTGACTAGCCAAATGCACCAGGTTTGGGAAGGAAAATTCAGCAGGCACTGAAGTGCGAAAGAAAGGCAGTCGTAACTGGGTGGGATCAGGGCCAGGCTGTAACATTGGGAAACTACACTATACTGAATCAGGCCATCGGTCCATCATGGTTAGTATTCCAGTAGTACTGGAAGTGATGTCACCTGCAACATAACCTTCTGTTCCTGGTAAATTCTCTACTTCCCCCGCTGGCTACCAGGAGTGACCTGGCAACCCTAAGGTACACAGACATATCAGTTGACCAGGACTGATAGAAGGCAGTCCTACTGTGCATATGGGGAGAGCAAAGATGACACCTCCTCCTAATTTAGTCCAACTGGCACCATGCTAGCAAACCCAGCTCCTACAGAGTTGGGGATGAAGCAAGGAAAGTAAAAGATCTGTGGTCGGGATGAGCGACGCCTTCTAGCTCTTCCCAGTCCAGCAGAACCAAGCCTGGCCCCGAAGTTTTCCACAGAGTTCAGAAGTATCACATAACCTCCTCCAGCTTATTGGTACAAAGTGGCTGATCCCCCTGCAAGTCCATACTCTGGCCAGAGCCAAAATGGGGGCACACAGCCTGAATCCCCCTGCCCCTGACACCCACTAAGTCACCAGTTCAAGACCAGCTGGGGGCTCGGTTCCCCACACATACCCCACCATTTTTCGTATAAAACTCATCATTCCACCAGTACACCAGGGGTGGTGAGGGCAGGAAATATTGGAGGGGGGGGGTCACTGCTGAAGGCCACACCAGCAATTAGGAAGGTCATGAGGCACGGTCTTGTTATTTTTAATATTTGATTCAGGGCTTAATAGCTTATAAGTGCTTCGATAAAGAATTAATGACTGTGATTGTTATGTGCATAAAGGAATACTAAGTTGCTGGCTAACAGAACAACAAGAGCAAGCCCAGGAAAGTCCATTTCTGAACTCCCACACACATTGAACACACAAAGGCTCAACATGAGCCTGCAGTGCGATGTGGCTGCGAAGAAAGCTAATGCAATCTTAGGATGCATTAACAGAAGCGTTGTGTCCAGATCACAGGAGGTGGTAGTTCCACTCTATTCTGAGGTGGTCAGGCCTCACCTGGAGTACTGTGTCCAGTTTTGGCCACCACACTTTAGGAAGGATGTTGACAAGCTCGAGCGTGACCAGAAGAGGGCGACCAGGATGGTGAGAGGGTTGGAATCCAAGTCTTATGAGGAAAGGCTGAAAGAGTTGGGTATGTTTAGCCTGGGAAAGAGAAGACTTAGAGGAGACATGATTGCAGTCTTCAAGTATTTGAAGGGCTGTCATGTAAAAGATGGAGCAGATCTATTCTCTCTTGCTCCAGATTGCAAGACTAGACCTAATGGGTGGAAATTACGAGGGAATCTTTACCGGCTAGATCTCACGAGAAACTTCCTAACTGTCAGAGTGGTTGAGCAGTGGAACAGTCTGCCTCGGGAGGTGGTGGATGCTCCTTCCCTGGACGTTTTCAAGCGGAGGCTGGACGACCATCTTTTGGGTATGTTGTAGGCATGTAGGGCTATCTTTCGGCTATGCTCCTGCAGAGTGCAGGGGGTTGGACTAGATGACCTGCAAGGTCCCTTCCAACTCTAACATTCTATGATTCTATGAAAGTTGCCGTGTACTGAATCAGATCATGGGTCCACCAAAGTCAGTGTTGCCTACTCAGACTGGCAGCAGCTCTCCAGGTTTCACATCACCTCCTGCCTGGTCCTTTGAAGTGGAGATGCCAAGCAGAGCCACACTGAGCCACAGCTCTTCCCTGGCCGGAGGAGGAGGAGATTGGATTTATACCCCGCCCTTCACTTGGAGTCTCAGAGCGGCTTACAAACTCCTTTCCCTTCCCCTCCCCACAACAGACACCCTGGGAGGTAGGTGGGGCTGAGAGAGCTCTGACAGAAACTGCCCTTTCAAGGACAGCTCTTGTCAGAAATATGCCTTACCCAAGGTCATCCAGCAGCTGCAAGTGGAGGTGTGTGGACTCTAATCTCCCAGATTAGAGTCCACACAGATAACCCCTACACCAAACCAGGTTTGATTCTCTGCTCCTCCACATGAAGCCTGCTGGGTGACCATGGTCCAGTCACTACTCACAAGGAACACTCTCAGCCCCACCTGGCTCAGAGGGTGTCTGTTGTGGGGAGAGGAAGGGAAAGGCACCTGTAAGCCACTTTGAGACTCCTTAGGGTAGAGAGAAGCGGGGCATAAAAACCAACTCTTCTTCTTCTTCTTCTCCTTTTTCTTCTTCTTCATCTACCTCCCCATCAATGCAGGACTCACCTTCCATAGCCGCATTTGGGGAAGCTCCTTGCCCCCAGGTCCGCCTCTCCCCCATCATCAGCAGTAGGGTTGCCAGGTACCCACCTTTTCCCAGCAGGGGGGTTCCAGGCTCCTCTCCAGGATCACCTTGCATGGGGGGGGGACAGACGCTCTAGCGTTCAGCCAAAAACTCTATGGTCACCAAAGAGTTTTTGGCCGAACGCTGGAGTGTCCCCCTGCAACAAGCCCAGCACAATGATGTCACTGCGCCAGGCATGTCAGGCACTGTGGAGCTCGGGGGGGGGGATGGCAACCCTAATCAGAGGAGGTGCCACCCTGGCCAAAGCCAGGTGGCCCTATGTGGCTGCCGGTCTCACTGCAGCTCTCAGACTCATCCTTGTCATGCTCGCCTCCATCCCAACTTCGTCACCAGGCTCCCCACCACCATAATCCCCACTGCCCCCCGCGCCTGCAAGTTACTTGCAGGTAACCATTTGTTTCTTTTAAGCCAGTGGGTTTTAAAACCCAGTCCACAAAAGAAGCAGGGTATTTAAAAAGGCAGGGACAGGTTTTTTAAAAAAACACAGTCAGGAGGCCCAGGGTTTCACAACACTCTGAACAGGGAACACGGTTATGACTCATTTGCCTCCGAAGCACCCTGCCAGAAAAAGAATCCAGAAAATGCCCGGAGCTTGAGAAAGTTTGGAGGGAACAATTTGCTTCGATGAGGAAATAGATGACAATCTCGCCGCATGACCACAGGTGCTTTTGCTATTCAGACCAAACCTGGGGGGGGGAAATTTCCACGGGACGCAACGGGTCGCCCAAATGGCCTTTGCCATCTCCTCCTCAGATGCCCTCCGACGGCACCACTGTAGATGTACATTTCTCTTGGAAATTCCTGCATCACTGCCACTATGTTGAATTCCTATACAGCTGTGACGTGGAACAGGTAGGGTTGCCAAGTCAGAACGACAAGCCAGTGGGGAACTTAACCGGACGTTCCAAGAGAGGGGAGGGAAGAAGTAACGTAGGCATATCGGAGATGGTGGGGCGACACTCTGGTTTTTGGACAAAACTCTATGGTTTGAAGCTAATTCTACCTTAGAGTTTCGCCCCAAAACCAGAGCATCACACACACCCCAATGTCACCAATGTACCTACATCACTTCCGGGTGACATAGGCATGTCGCACTGGTCGCAGTAACTCTCTTCCGCCAGACAGCTGGCTTTACCAGGGAAGGAGTGCCAGAAACTGGGGGGGGTCCCCGAGCGTGCCAAGGGGGGCTGGCAACATTAGGGACCAATGCTCCGTCTAAGCTGTGGAGTTGGTGAGCAAAAATTCTACTTTGTGAACATTAAAGTTGTGAGCGAGTGATTTGGCTACTGCATAAATTACTCTGCTGTGGAACCATCCTTCCTGAGCCGAGACAAAAATGTGTGAGCCGGAGGCTAAAAAACTGTGAGCTAGCTCACCCTAACTCAGCTTAGAGGGAACACTGCTAGGGACCGGGATAGTTACCCAAATTGGTACGGCCAGATAAGAGGACTGGGGAGCCAGCCACCACCAGGACTGGTCGCTGAAGATGACAACTAACCAGCATGTCTTTGGCAGGCCTGCACCGCAGCATGAGTTCGCTGAGAGACATCGGAGGAGAACACGGAGCCAGTGGAGGGGAGGGCGGCGCTCCCAAGAACGGCTTGTGAATTTCTACCTTGCAACACTTTTAAGACTGGGATCGCTTTACCTAAAAATGGAAGCATGTCAGTACCGAGATTTGGGAGTCCCCAACCTTTTTGAGCTCGTGGGGCACACCTGGAGTTCTGACACAGCGTGGTGGGTGCAGACGCAAAATGGCTGCCGTGATATAGCGGCTGCAAGGGGCGGAGCCGGAGATACAAAATGGCTCCCACGGCTGACCTTCAGTCACGCAAGTGAAGACCCTTGTGCTGTGGTGGAAGCTGCTCCTGTCTAGACAGCCAATCAAATCTTCCATGGCCAATCAGAAGCCTTGCTGGGCGGAAGCCCCACCTGGCCCCACCCATTTTCTAAAAACATTTGGTGGGCACCATGTTGGAGGGAGGAGGAGGAGGAGATTTTTTTCAAATTCAAATTTATTACGGTCGAGACCAGCAAGGTTAAAATACAACTTCGGCAACTAATACATATAGTTTAAAATCACAGCACGAGTAAAATTCATACTTCAGCCTTTAGCATTTTCTTAGACGAATGGTTCCGCTTTCTAGGAGCCAGTGCACAAAACCTTGCCACTGCATAAGACACGGGTTTTTTACTGTCTTCTAAGAGGTATATCCGAAGAGTGTCACGGTTAAAATCAACATAAAATTGTAATGGCTTCGGCAGCACATATACTAAAATTGGAAGGAGGAGGAGGAGAGGAGGAGGAGGAGGATTTATACCCCACCCTTCACTCGAAGTCTTAGAGTGGCTTACAATCTCCTTCCTTTCCCCACCACAGACACCCTCTGAGGTAGGTGGGGCTGAGAGAGCTCTGAGAGAACAGCTCTGAGAGAACTGTGATGAGCCCAAGGTCACCCAGCTGGCTGCATGTGGAGGAGTGGGGAATCAAACCTGGTTCTTCAGAGTACAGTCCACCGCTCTTAACCACTACACCACACTGGCTCCCCAGCCACCGCCTGGATGTTGGCATCCCTCCCTAATAACCATCAACCAAGAGGGATAAAGCCCAAAACAGACATTCAGGCTTATGGGTTAGGGTTGCCAGCTCTGAGTTGGGAAATACGTGGAGATTTTGGGGATGAAGCCTGGGCAGCCCAGGGTTTGGGGAGGGGAGGGACCTCGGTGGGGTATCTTCCCACAGAGTCCACCCTCCAAAGCCAGCCATTTTCTGCAGGGGAACTGACTTGGGTCATCCGGAGATCAGCTTTAATAGCAGAAGATCTCCAGATGATATCTGGAGGTTGGCAATCAGGAAGCGATTTTTCTCCAGGTCAGTTTGGCTGGAGATCCTGGAGGGTTTTTTTGTCATCTTCTGGGCATGGAACAGCAATCGCTGGGGGTGTGGGGGGACGGTATTTGTGAATTTCCTGCGCTATGCGGGGGGTTGGACTAGATGACCCTGGAGGTCCCTTCCAACTTTGTGGTTCTATGATTCTATTCCATATCTCCAAGCCAGTTTGGTGTAGTGGTTAAGTGCGCAGACTCTAATCTGGGAGAACCGAGTTTGATTCCCCACTCCTCTACTTACAACTGCTGGATGACCTTGGGCAAGCCGTAGTTCTGATAAGAGCTGTCCTTGAAAAAGAGCAGTTTCTGTCAAGGGCACTCTCAGCCCCACCGACCTCACAGGGTGTCTGTTGTGGGGAGGGGAAGGGAAGGGAGTTTGTAAGCCGCTCTGAGACACCTTTGGGTAGTGAAGGGCGGGGTATAAATCCAATCTCCTCCTCCTCCTCCTCCTCCTCCTCCTCCTCTTCTTCTTCTTCTTCTTCTTCTTCTTCTATGATTCTGCAATTCCACTTGCGGGTCACAATTCTATGTACCTGCTCTAACAGACCCCTCAAAAAACCCCATCTCAACAGAAGAACCTGACTGTTTTCAGTGTTTTGAACAGGTGCGCATAGGTCACAGAGTGCCCTGGGAGGCCCCTCTCCTCATCAGCACGCCATATGTCGCCTGCCCATGACGAAACTCCTTTCCTTTCCTGAATTCCCGCAAGAGACACCATTTCTGGCCATATGCACAGTCCCTTCCCTGAGGGGCAAGGAGGGATAGGGAGAACGGACACCCTCCCATGTCCATCACAATTAGCCCTCTCAAAGCTCTCTCGTGTCTTCTTTTAATGTCGCCCATTTCAAAGAGGCTGCTTTCATAAATCTTTCAGATCCCCATTAAGGAAAGCCACTTCCTTAATTTTCGGGCTTTTATCTAACCCGTGAGCCAAACTGCTTTCAGCCTCTAAAAACCACAAGGGGGGTGGGTGGGGGAGGCGGTAAGAAAGGTGTGAGGATTTACACCGCTGTGTCAGGCTTCTAAAAATGGGGGGAACAGGGTGACGCTGGAGAATGCGCCTCTGTCTGTACCTCGCGTACCTGCAGAAGGTCAAGAGAGAGGCAGGCGACAGTTTTAAAATGACACCGCCTGCTTATAAAGCCAAGGAACACCAAAAATGCACATCTTCCGCTGAAGGCAATGGATCCCGTCTTCTCTAGACTAACAAAAGAGGGTTTTATTTCCTGTTGCCTTCACCGCATTGGCCAGAGGATATAAGTTTTTTTAAACGGCTCTGGGGAGACCCAGGTTTGAACCCTCACTCTGCCATGGGAACTCAGCGGGTGATCTTGGGCCAATCACACATTCTCAGCCTAACCAGCCTCCCGGGGTTGTTGTGAGGGGAAAAACAGAGGGGAGAATCATGTTATAAATCACTTATGGGCACCAGACTTCTAATCTCCTAATGTGCTAGTTATGGAATGTCCCATTTTGTTGACTGTGACGACTCACTGGGTATAATCCACCTTGAGTCTCTGGGAGAAAGGCAGATGATAAATAAAAACGTCAAATAGATTAGATTAGATTAGATTAGATTAGATTAGATTAGATTAGATTAGATTAGATTAGATTAGATTAGATTAGATTAGATTAGATTAGATTAGATAGACAGACAGCCGGAGGGAAGGAGGGTTGGTAGATGGATGATAGGTAGATGTTAGATGATTGATAGATGATAGATTGATGGAAGATAGATAAATAGACAGACAGACAGACGATAGATGGATGACAAATGTTAGATAGATGATTGATAGAGAGATGATAGATTGATGGATGACAGACAGACAGACAGACAGACAGACAGACAAGGAATATAAAACTATCTAAACAAAAAATGAAGCAAAATGTAAAGAAAACCTGAATTCCCCTTTGGAATTAAAAAAGGGATTGTCGAATCATGCGTTTGCATTCATTTATTTATATCCCACTTTTCCCCCTACTTGGGACTCAAAGCTGCGTAGAACGTCTTTTTCCTCTCTTCTCACAACAGAACATCATTCTCCCCTCTTCTCACAACAACCCTGCAAGGTAGGCCGGGCCGAGAGTTTGTGACAGGCCCCAAGGTCACCCAGCAAGGTTCCGTGGTCAAAGTGGGGGTTCGAACCTAGATCCTCGTCCGCCACCCTTTCCACTGCGCCACGCCAGCTCTCGATCTTTCATATACCGAAGCTCAGAGTAAGCTTAGAATCTCAGTCAAGCACCGGCAATAACCGCTAAATCATGTGTTTTCCACTAGCTGTATCTTCCAAACGTCACTCATATTGATGGCCCCAAAAATCCTCTGGTGAATCCAGGATTAAACACGTAATTAGCCGTTGCCAGACGGGCCTGCCAGGGCACAGAGCCATCTACGAGACAGTTCTTTGCATCCAAGAGCCAATCGGCTCTGCACAGGCCTGTAGACTCACCGGTAGGGAGGGTACCCCTCGGCATCGGCCGCATGCACGCTGAACCCCTGCAGGCAGAGAAGTCAATTTGGCAGCAGCCTCTCCTCTCCACCATATGCGCCAGCCTTCCCACTGCCGTCAAGACCCATCAAGTCTTTCCCTGCTCCCAGAACAGCCCCTACAGACAGAGAGGCCTACATCATCACCTGCCTCCCCAGTTCATAGAATCACAGGATCACAGAGTTGGGAGGGGTCCTACAGGCCATCTAGTCTGACCCCCTGCTCAGTGCAGGACCAGCCTAGAGCATCCCTGGCGAGTGTTTGTCCAGCCGCTGCTTCAAGACTGGCAGGAAGGGGGAGCTCACCACCTCCCGAGGCAGCCCATTCCACTGCCCATTCCACCCATGTTTAGATGCGACTGGTACAATAAGATCTGAGACAAACATATCACAAGTTTTGAATGAGTTCAGACTGGCAGTTTGAAGCGGGAGCCAGTCGTGGCAAAAAGGCCCCAGAACAAACTGGTTCCGGGCTTTCCCGGTCACACTGCACCGACTGATGCAGGAGCATACTAGGAGGAGGCGCATGGGAGTGTTCAGACTGCTAGCCCGGAGGTGCGGCTGTAAACAGCTTTTCCCTGGAAATTTGGCTGTGTGTGCATGCGCGCATGAGCGCATATGCGCTCATGGCATAAGCGCATCCGGCCGATTTGGGGAGGATCCCGTTGTGCTGGCACCTCATTGGGCGATAGAGCAGAACACAGCCAATCATATCGCTACTGCCTCATGAGCAACATGGGTTGCTCCTGGCTTTTCGGGTTGGCGTTCACACTTCCCAGAAGCAGAATGAAGCGGGATAAACGGCTTCTCAGGGATTTGCTACTGCTTTTACCAGGTATCTTTTAAACGCAGGAGCGAAGCAGAATAGCACGGGTTGACTACGGGTGGGGAACACCAGGCAGATGTGCCTGTGTGAATGTCCCCTTTAATCCGCTTGTAAAACGTGGCTGACTTACTGGATTTGTCAAATACTTTTACATCTTATATATATTTTACTGCATTTTACCCAGATTTTTAAAACTCTCTGTCCTAACGTCTTATGGTTATGTTGGCTCGATGCCGTAATAAATAAATACTACCACTGCTCAACTACTTTTCCTGTAAAAAGAACCCCATCCTAATATTCAGCCAGTACCTTTCTGCCCTTAATTTAAACGCATTATTGCAAGTCCTGTCCTCTGCTGCCAACAGGAACAGCTCCCTGCCCTCCTCTAAGTGACGGCCCTTCAGACACTTCAAGAGAGCCAACCTGTCGTCCCTCAACCTCAGGCCCGTAGCCAGGATTTTTTAATTCGGGGGGCCTTTAAATAGGTCAGGGGGCACCCCACAGCGCCCCCCCACATCAAGTGAGCACCACAAATAAAATTTAAACATGGAAGTTGGGGGGCCTGGGCTGGGTAGGAAGTTGGGGGGCCTTGGTGGTAAGTCGGGGGGCCAGGCCCCAAGATGCCCCACTGTGACTACGGGCCTGCTCAACCTCCTCCTCTCCAGGCTGAACATTCCCAGGGCCCTCCCCCTTTCCTCCTAGGGCTTGGTCTCCAGGCCCTTGATCATCCTCATCGCTCTCCTCTGCACCCGCTCCATTCTGTCCGCATCCTTTTTGAAGTGAGGCCTCCAGGACTGCACACAATACTCCAGGTATGGCCAGACCAATGCAGGCTATGGGTGGGACTATCACATCTTGCGATTGGGATGTTATGCCTCTGCTGATACAGCCCAAGGCCGCGTTAGCCCTTTCTGCCGCTGCATCGCACTGGCTGCTCAGTACCTCAGGACCTTGTTCACACGTAGAAGAAGAAGAAGAGAAGAGATTGGATTTATACCCCACCCTTCACTGCCCAAAGGCATCTCAGAGCGGCTTACAAACTCCCTTTCCCTTCCCCTCCCCACAACAGACACCCTGGGAGGTAGGTGGGGCTGAGAGAACTTCTGACAGAAACTGTCCTTGAGAGAACAGCTGTGACAGAGCTTGTGACTGACCCAAGGTCATCCAGCCAGGTGCAAGTGGAGGAGTGGGGAATCAAACCCGGTTCTCCCAGATAAGAGTCCGCGCACTTAACCACTACACCAAACTGGCTCTTCTGCTACTCAGAAGTGTATCCCCCATCCAGTATGTGTGTCCCTCATTTTTGTTATTCAGATGTAGAACTCGGCACTTATCCTTGTTAAACTGCATCTTGTTCACACTCTGCCAACCCACTTCGCAGACTCACAAAGAGGAATCCTAAAGGTTGGTTACCCTTCTCCTAGACAGCAGCTTCCACACATTCAACTCACCGGCCCTCAAGCAGTCCAGAGTCAGCCCAGAAATAAAAGCTAGAAACTTTGCAGAATCTTGGATTTGATTCAGAACCTGGGCCAATGGTTGCCAACCTCCAGGTCGGGCCTAGAAACCTCCCAGAATTACAACTGCTCTCTAGACGAGATAGATCAGTTTTCCTCAAGGAAATGGCAGCTTTCTAGGGTGGACTCTACAGCCTTATAACCCACTGAAGTCCCTCCCCAAACTCCGCCCATCTCAGGCTCCTCCCCCCAAATCTCCAGGAATTCCCGAACCTGAAGTTGGCAACACTATCTGGCCCCCTACGTGCAGATCAAAAAAAATTACACAACTGTAAGAAACATAGATGAGAGGGATAAATATAAACTATTTTTGTGCTGAGATCTCTGTGAGGCCACCTCACGAGATTTCGGCAGCCATTTGGGGGGTTTCCTAAACAACCAAACAAAGAAGGTCAATAGGCAGGCATAATGATGGGGAGGGCGCGAAGGGTAGGGAGGAAACAGAAGGAAAACAGAAGGAAAATTTCAGCAGAAGACTGGGAAGCCTCTCACTGGGGATTATTAGGAAGGGAATTGAAAACAAATCAGCCAGTATCATCATGCCCCTGTATAAATTATTGCTGCAACCTCATTTGGAATACTGTGTACAGTTCTGGTCACCACATCTCAAAAAGGATATTATAGCATTGGAAAAAGTGCAGAGAAGGGCAACTAGAATGATCAAAGGGTTGGAACACCTTCCCTATGAAGAAAGGTTAAAATGCTTGGGGCTCTTTAGCTTGGAGAAACGACGGCTGAGGGGTGACATGATCGAGGTTTATAAGATTATCAATGGGACTGAGCAGGTTGAGAAAGAAGTGCTTTTCTCCCTTTCTCACAATACAAGAACTCGTGGGCACTCCATGAAATTGCTGAGCAGTCGGGTTAGAACAGAAAAAAGGAAATACTTCTTCACCCAAAGAGTGGTTAACATATGGAATTCACTGCCACAGGAGGTGGTGGCAGCTGCAAGCATGGACAGTTTCAAGAGGGAATTAGATAAACATATGGAGCGGAAGTCCATCAGTGGCTATTAGCCACAGGGTATAAATGGGAACTCTCAGTCTGGGGCAGGTGATGCACTCTATTCTTGGTGCTGGAGGGGGCAGCAGTGGGAGGGCTTCTGGTGCCCTGGCCCCACTGCTGGACCTCCTGATGGCCCCTGGTATATTTTGGCCGCTGTGTGACAGAGTGTTGGACTAGATGGGCCATTGGCCTGATTCAACATTGGCTTCTCTTATGTTCTTACTGCCTCCGAACACACAACAGGCATTTTTTATTCTACTTTCATTTTTCCTCAGTTGTTTTCTCTATGTAAAGATCCAAGGCTCTAATCCTCACATTTGCACTTGTAAAAAAAGCCTTGGCTGCCAGCAGGCAGAAGATCACGTTCCTGAAAGACCTCCTCCACGGGCCTTCCAGGGGTCCCCAAGGCACAGCTTTTAAGATCTGCGTACTCCCACTCTTTCCCCACTAGAGCTGCTCTCTATTCCCCGGAGCGTCATATTTGTCTTTGAAAGAAATCTGCTCCTCAACTTATCTATTCCTCCACTTTTTTCTTTTTTTGGGGGGGGGATATTACTTTACATAACCCATTTTGGTGCATTCAGCTCCTCCGCTCGCTTATTGATTGCCCTTCTTTATTTAGGCCCCACATAGTGGTCCAAGGGGACACACTTCCCATTCAATCACGAGGGCTATGCGGCGTCTCCTCGGGCTCGCCTTCAGCAAAAAGGGCGATACCATACCTCCATGAGTTCTGGTGGGGATCCCACGGATCTTGCCCACCCGCCCTGAGCGATGGAAGTCGTCTCTCTGCAGGGGGGAAGTTAGGGGTGTCCCCAACTTGGGCTCCGGATCCGAATCTGGCCCTCTGAGCCCACAAAAGCCACGAAGCTGTACTTCCCACGTCTGACCAACAACCAACTTGGCCACTTCTAAATAGGAGGATTCCCAGGACGAAAAGAATAAAGGGGCTTGGACTGTATTCTGTGGAGTTGTCAGCCTCCAGGGGGTGGCTGGAGATCTCCTGGGATTACAACCAATATCCAGGCGACAGAGATCAGTTCCCTTGGAGAAAATGGCCATTTTGGAAGGTGGACTCTATGGCATTATAGAAGAAGAAGAAAAGAGATTAGATTTATACCCTGCCCTTCACTACCCAAAGGAGTCTCAGAGAGGCTTACAATCTCCTTTCCCTTCCCCTCCTGACAACAGACACCCTGTGGGCTACGAGGGTCTGAGAGAGCTCTGAGAGAACTGCTGGAGAGAGAACAGCTCTGGGAGAACTTGTGACTGACCCAAGGTCACACCAGCAGCTGCATGTGGAGAAGTGAGGAATCAAACCCAGTTCTCCCAGATTAGAGTCCGCACTCTTTTTTTTTCTTTTTTCTTCCTACTTGCCCCAAATGGGACAAGGTTCATTAAAAGTTTTCTTTATAAGACAAACTAACATAAACAAACATTACACCTAAAACAAACACAAAACATATATGGGGGTAATAATACAGATGACATGTTTCTCCAATTGCCTATAGTACTATCAAATTACGCAATTTGACTAACCAAGTAAGATTTAGGACCGCTTATCTGGCATAATAAATTTTATAATCAACTTATAAAACCAATCTTCATCGTTCATTGTATATTATTGTACTTATTGTACCAAGTGTAGAATCTTGACCAAGTGTTTTGGAATGTGGACTCTGTATGGTTTTTCAACAATAAAGTCAAATTATCCATTTCTGCCGCCTCCAAAGTTTTATTGATTACTTCTTTCTTCGTTGGAACTTCCAATACTTTGCATATAAAATTCTTGCTGCTGTAGTTATATGCTCGAGAGAGAACAGCTCTGAGAGAACTTGTGACTGGCCCAAGGTCACACCAGCAGCTGCATGTGGAGAAGTGAGGAATCAAACCCGGTTCTCCCAGATTAGAGTCCACACTCTTAACCACTGCACCAAACTGGCTCCTTTATACCCTGCTGCAGTCCCTCCCCCCTCCAAACCGCACCCTCCTCAGGCTACACCCACACACATAAATCTCCAGGTATTTCCCAATCCAAAGCCGGCAACCCCAGTGAATCCAATGGAGACTCTGTGGTTTAGGGTTCCCAACTTTCAGGTGGAGCCTGGAGACTGCCTGGAATCACAACTGACCTCTGGGTGACAGAGATTTATTTATTTCATTCACTTCATTTATACCCCATTTTTTCTCCCCAATGGGGACCCGAAATTGCTTACATTCAAGGCTATTTTGGGGCAGGAACGCACAGGAACGGAGTTCCGGCTGGCTCCTGAGTTGGCCACACCCAGCAAGAACTCATTAGCATAATAGGCCACACCCAACATCAGAAACTCATTAGGATTGGCTACATTAGGGTTGTGTGGCCTAACATGCAAAGGAGTTCCTGCTCCATAAAAAGCCCTGGGTTTTAAGAATAAACAAGGTAAACAGAATAAGAAGCAAAAGGTGGGTTTGGCTGGATGACCACACTTCTCGTAACACGGGGGTGTGGTCTAATATGTTAATAAGCTGTGTTGTCAGGGGTGTGGCCTGATATGCTAATGAGTTTCTGAGGTTGGGTGTGGCCTATTATGCTAATGCGTTCCTGCTGGGCTTTTTCTACAAAAAAAGCCCTGCTTACATTGTTCTCCTCTCCTCCACTTTATCATTCCCCCCGGAGAAAACAGCTGTTTTAGAGCATGGGTTATGTGGCGTTAGGTCCTGCTGAGGCCCCTCCCCTCCCCTCCCCAAACCCCACCCTCCCCAGGCTCCGCCCACAAATCCCCAGGAATTTCCCAACCCAGAACTGGTGACCCTGCTGTAACTCCCGGTTCTGCTCCCTCTGTCAGCCCTTTGACAGGACATCAGTAGATTCTGCCTGAAGTAGGCCACGCCCTCATGCTCAGACTTTGAGGGACAGACCACGACGATTCTGGGATAGGGGGAAAATGCCACCTCAGATTTAGATACAGGTAAGGCACCAGTTCTAACCTGACGACCTTTGTGCGCGTGTGTGTGCAACTCTTGACTCTCAGCCAGCACTGTGAAGTAGCTTAGAATGACAGACCAGTAATCTGGGAGACCCAAGTCTGAGTACCCACTTGTGCCATGGATGCCTGCTGGGTGACCCTGGGCCGGTCACACGCTCTTAGCCTAGCCTAACTGACAGGGCTGTCGTAAGAATAAAAGGGAGAGACGAAAACAATGTTAGCCGCTTTGGGTGCCCAACTGGGGGAGAAAGGCAGAGTATCAGTGAAGGAAATAAAATAGATCTTTCCTGACTTAGTGCTGGAACTAGGAAGCAGTACTGCCCCAAAGCTTATTGGATTACTTTGGGCCTGTCAGTCTAGGATTGCCAGGTCTTACTTGGCTTTTAGCGAGGGGGCTCCAGGGCCCGTCCCAGGATCTTCTTGCGCGCGCACCACAATGACATCACCCAGAAGTGACTTCATCATGCCGGGCACGTTGTGTGTCGACATTCTAGCATTTTGACCAAAAACTCTATGGCATTTTGGCAAAAAACTCTATGGTAACTATAGAGTTTTGGCCAAAATGCTAGAGTGTCGATGCACAACTTGGCCAGCATGATGACATCACTAACAGGTGACGTCATTGAGCCGACAACGTCATAAGAACATAAGAACATAAGAACTGAGCTGAAGGAACAAGACCTAAAGGGCCCTTGGGCTGTAGCCCTAAGTGAACCACACCACTCCAAACAGTACAAGCCTGTAAAATTAGGGTTGCAACCTCCAGGTGGTAGCTGGAGATCTCCAGAGATTTCCACTGATTTCCAGATAATAGAGATCAGTTTCCCTCACCACCAAAATCTCCAGGCACTAAGAACATAAGAGAAGCCAATGTTGGATCAGGTCAATGGCCCATCCAGTCCAACACTCTGCATCACACAGTGGCCAAAAATACCAGGTGCCATCAGGAGGTCCAGCAGTTGGGCCAGGATACCAGAAGCCCTCCCACTGTTGACCCCCCCCCAAGCACCAAAAATACAGAGGATCCTTTGCCCCAGACTGAGTTCCTACCTTGTGGCTAATAGCCACTGATGGACTTCTGCTCCATTTGTTTATCTAATTCCCTCTTGAAGGTCCATGCTTGTGGCCGCCGCCACCTCCTGTGGCAGGGAATTCCATGTGTTAGTCACTCTTTGGGTGAAGAAGTACTTTCTTTTATCTGTTCTAACCCGACTGCTCAGCAATTTCATGGCGTGCCCACGAGTTCTAGTATTGTGAGAAAGGGAGAAAAGTACTTCTTTCTCTACCTGCTCTACCCCATGCATAATCTTATAAACCTCGATCATGTCACCAGAGCCCCAAGCGCTTTAACCTTTTTTCATAGGGAAAGTGTTTCAACCCTTTTATCATTCTAGTTGCCCTTCTCTGCACTTTTCCCAATGCTATAAGTGAAGTGTGGTGACCAGAACTGGACACAGTACTTCAAATGAGGTCGCACCATCGATTTATACAGGGGCATTATGATACTGGCTGATTTGTTTTCAGTTCCCTTCCTAATAAACCCCAGCATAGGATTTCCAAACCGGGAGATGGAAACTCTACATGAAATCCTTGTGACTCATCACCTCTGTTAAGTCTGCACTGGGGGACCTGTTAGACTGCAGATATTTGTTTAAGAACCAGTTTGGTGTAGTGGTTAGGAACGCAGACTCTAATCTAGGGGAACTGGGTTTGATTCCCCACTCCTCCACATGCAGCATGGGTCAGTCACAAGTTCTCTCAGAGCTGTTCTCTCCAGAGCAGTTTCTGTCAGAGCTCTCTCAGCCCCACCTACCTCACAGGGTGTCTGTTGTGGGGAGGAGAAGGGAAAGGAGTTTGTAAGCCGCTCTGAGACACTTTCGGGTAGTGAAGGGCAGTGTTCCCTCTAAGCTGAGTTAGTGTGAGCTAGCTCACAGTTTTTTAGCCTCTGGCTCATCAATTTTTGTCTCAGCTCAGGAAGGACAGGTCCAGAGCAAACTGATTTATGCTGTCGCCAAATGGCCGGCTCACAACTTTAATGCCAGCAGCTCACTAAGTAGAATTTTTGCTCACAAGACTCCACAGCTTAGAGGGAACGTTGGTGAAGGGCAGGGTATAAATCCAATCTCCTCTCCTCTTCTTCTAAATTTGTTTTGTCCAAAGTTCATTTTATTTCATAAGCTGCTACATATCCCCAGCGTGAGAGAACAAACAGACAAATATTTGAATAAAGCCTGAAATCCCCAGGGGGGCTATCGGAAAGTAATGGACAGAGTGCGTTGGCTTTTTTGCTTGTGGAAGATCCACGTTCAAATGTTCATTTGGCCGTGGAACTTGGTCTCACCTACTTTGAAAGGCTGTGGTGATTATGTCAAATGTTAAAATGCTTGGGGTTCTTTAGCTTGGAGAAACGACGGCTGAGGGGTGACATGATCGAGGTTTATAAGATTATGAATGGGATTCAGCAAGTTGAGAAAGAAGTACCTTTCTCCCTTTCTCACAATACTAGAACTCGTGGGCACTCCATGAAATTGCTGATCAGTCGGGTTAGAACAGATAAAAGGAAATACTTTTTCACCCAAAGAGTGATTAACACATGGAATTCACTGCCACAGGAGGTGGTGGCAGCTACAAGCATGGACGGCTTCAAGAGGGAATTAGATAAACCTATGAAGCAGAAGTCCATCAGTGGCTATTAGCCACAGGGTATAGATGGGAACTCTCAGTCTGGGGCAGGTGATGCACTCTATTCTTGGTGCTGGAGGGGGCAGCAGCGGGAGGGCTTCTAGTGTCCTGGCCCCACTGCTGGACCTCCTGATGGCACCTGGTATATTTTGGCCGCTGTGTGACAGAGTGTTGGACTAGATGGGCCATTGGCCTGATTCAACATTGGCTTCTCTTATGTTCTTATGTTCTTAAATATCATCGCCAGTAGCACATGAATCAGGCCCCAATGTCCCAGGCTGGCCCAATCGCGTCAAATCCCCAAAGCTTAAGCAGGATCAGCCCTGGTTAGGACTTGGATGGGAGGCTGGCAATGGCAAACCGCCTCTGTTCGTCTTTTGCCTTGAAAACTCTACCCCTGGTCTGGATGGCTCAGGCTAGTCTGTCCTTGGCAGCTCCCGGAAGCTAAGCAGGGATGGCCCTGGTAAGTACTCGGATGGGAGGCTGGCAATGGCAAACCGCCTCTGTTCGTCTTTTGCCTTGAAAACTCTACCCCTGGTCTGGATGGCTCAGGCTAGTCTGTCCTTGGCAGCTCCCGGAAGCTAAGCAGGGATGGCCCTGGTAAGTACTCGGATGGGAGACCACCGAGGAAGCCCAGGGTTGCGACGCAGAGACAGAGAATGGCAAACCATTTCTGTTCGTGTCTTGCTTTGAAAACTCTATGGCAGGGGTGTCAAACATGTGGCCTGGGGGCCACATCAGACCCCCGGAGGGGCTTCTATCAGGCCCGCAGTGGAACTGGCTGTCTTCTTCTTCTTCTTCCAGTTCTGCTGCTGCTGCATCATCGTAGGTTTGAGTTTACAGATACGCACCTGAACAGCGTACTCAAGACTGCAACAGCACAGACATTTTGATGCAGTAATTCAGAGCGAGAGGTGTCAGTTATTAGACACTGTTAAACAAGTGGGAGGGGCTTCTAGTGTCCTGGCCCCACTGCTGGACTTCCTGATGGCACCTGGTATGTTTTGGCCATTGTGTGACAGAGTGTTGGACTGGATGGGCCATTGGCCTGATTCAACATTGGCTTCTCTTATGTTCTTAAGTTCTAAACAAACAAAATATTAGTTGCTGTAGATTTTCCGGGTTGTGTGGCCGTGGTCTTGGCATTGTAGGACCTGACGTTCGGAGGAGAGAGTCCTCCATCTTTCTGTGTTATACCTCTGAGGATGCCAGTCACAGCTTACTGGCGAAACGTCCGGTCCTACGGTGCCAAGACCACTGCCACACAACCTGGAAAATCTACAGCAACTAATGAACTCCGGCCGTGAAAGCCTTCGACGACATAATTGAAACAAAATATTGCCAGAGTGCTAATGTTTTAAGCGTGTTTTTATTTTAAGTTTAAAAAACCCCTCTGGGTTTGTGTCCTTTATAAAGTTTGTATCTCCGCTACCTGGCATGACATTTCATGACACACCTGGCCCGGCCCAACAAGGTCTCATTTATGTCAGATCCGGCCCTTGTAACAAATCAGTTCGACACCCCTGCTCTATAGGGTCACCATAAGTTGGCAGCAAGTTGAAGGCGCTTTCTACTACGTAAGCGGCGGACAGGTGTGTTTGCTCTCTACGGCACCTGCCCTTTATCCTTTCCCCCTCCCCCCTGCCGCCTGTTCAGGGGAAGGCCTTATACCACAATCACCCCCCCTGATGAATATACTGTAATAAGCATCCTAACATCTAACTCTGTGCCGGTGCCATAAAAGGAAACCCCTTTAGAAGCCAGGTCGTTAAGGACAAATGGTTACACCCCCCCCCCACATACACACGCACTGAGCTCTCCACAGGCTGGAGTGTTTGCAAACAGAATGAATGCCAGGGTGTGTTTTAACATGCCATCCCCGAAAAAAGAAACGACCAGCGAGGCACCTGGTGCCCAGGCACAAAGGGCTGACTCACCTGCCTTGCATTCATTAGCCTTTCAAAAGGAGAGATGCAAGGACATGGTGTTCTTCTCACAGGCCAAACAGCTTTCCCATGTCGTCCTGAACAGGTGCGCAAAGGTGCGCGCACACACACACACACACACACACAAAGAGTCACCTGTAGGAAAGGGGGACCTTTCCAAAGCAAAGGAGGGAGGCACACAACCTGCCCTTTTGCCGAGTGGCTTGCCCATGTGTGAAGAGCCAGTGTGGTGGGGTGGATAGACTGGTGAACTGGGACCCTGGGCTTGTCAGATCTCAGAAGCTAAGTAGGGTCGATTGTGGTTAGGACTTGGAAGGGAGACTTCCTTGGAATACCGAGTCAGGAGGACAGAGGCAGGCTTTACTCAGCCGCCTCTCTGAATATCCTCCAGGCCCCCAGTAGGTCAACATGACTTCCAGATGCAGACACACATGCATACACACACAAAATACAAAAAAAAAAAACACCCAAAAAAACTAGGACCCTGGGCACCTGGGTTCAAAACCCCATTTCTACCATGGAAACTTGCTGAATGACCTTGGGCCGGCCACAAGCTCTCAGCCTGGCCTACCTCACAGGGCTGTCATTGTGAGAAAATGGAGAAGGGAGAGAACAGTGTTCTACAAGCCACTTTGTGGCCCCACCAGGGAGAAAACTGGGATATGAATAAATAAATGCAAATCAATAAGATTTTAAAATATAAACGAGGCTGGGAAGGGCAGCCACGTA
This sequence comes from Gekko gecko, assembly GCA_029375565.1. Taxonomy (NCBI): domain Eukaryota; kingdom Metazoa; phylum Chordata; class Lepidosauria; order Squamata; family Gekkonidae; genus Gekko; species Gekko gecko. The sequence goes on along the minus strand of JAPDNY010000003.1, from coordinate 236,869,963 downwards.
GGAGCTAGAAAAGATTCTTACAGGCAGGGCTATTTTGGGGCAGAAACGCACAGGAACGGAGTTCCAGCTGGCTCCCCAGTTGGCCACGCCCAGCAGGAACTCATTAGCATAACAGGCCACACCCAACAGCAGAAACTCATTAGGACTGGCTACATCAGGGGTGTGTGGCCTAACATGCAAAGGAGTTCCTGCTACCAAAAAACACCTTGGGTTTTGACAACAAACAAGGTAAACAGAACAAGAAGCAAAAGGTGGGTGTGGCTGGATGACCACACTTCTGGTAACATGGGGGTGTCGCCTACTATGCTAATGAGCTGTGTTGTCAGGGGTGTGGCCTAATAGGCTAATGAGTTTCTGCTGCTGGGTGTGGCCTATTATGCTAATGAGTTCCTTCTGGGCTTTTTCTACAAAAAAAGCCCTGCTTACGGGCAAGGCTGTGTCGCTGGCAACCAAGATCCAGTTCACTGATACCATAAAATCCTCTATTCCTATGTACGGATGCGATCGTTGAACAATGAAGAGAGCTGACAGGAAAAAAGTGGGTTCGTTTGAAATGCAGTGTTGGAGGAGAGTTTTACGGGTACTGTGGACCGCCAAAAAGGCAAATCAGTGGCTTCTAGGTCAACCGAGCCTGAACTCTCCCTAGAAGCTAAAATGACCAAACTGAGGCTCTCGTCCCTTGATCACATGATGAGAAGACAGGAGTCACTGGAAAAGACAGTAATGCCGGGGAAAGTGGAAGGCAGCAGGAAAAGAGGAAGACCCAAGACGAGATGGATGGAGAGAAGAGAGAAGGGAAGAGATTGGATTTACACCCTGCCCTTCACTACCCGAGGGAGTCTCAGAGTGGCTTACAAACTCCTTTCCCTTCCCCTCCCCACAACAGACACCCTGTGAGGGAGGCGGGGCTGAGAGAGCTCTGAGAGGACTGCCCTTGAGAGTACAGCTCTGAGAGAACTTGTGACTGACCCTAGGTCACATCAGCAGGTGCAAGCGGAGGAGTGGGGGAATCAAACCCAGGTCTCCCAGATTAGAGTCCGCGCACTTAACCACTACACCAAACTGGATAGACTCAATCCAGGAAGCCGCGGCCCTCAATTTGCAAGACCTGAACGAAGCTATTAATGTTAGGACATTTTGGTCATTAGGACATTTTGGAGGGTGTTCATTCATTGGGCTGCCGTAAGCTGAAGGCCACTTGACGGCACTTAACACACACACAAGCTTTTTTGAGAGTTGAACCTTCCTTCACCAGATACAAGCGGTTTGGTGCAGTGGTTAGGAGCGCGGACTCTGATCTGGGAGAACCGGCTTTGATTCCCCGCTCCTCCACATGCAGCTGCTGGTGTGACCTTGGGGCAGTCACAAGTTCTCTCAGAGCTGTTCTCTCAAGGGCAGTTCTCAAGAGAGCTCTCTCAGCCCCACCTACCACACAGGGTGCCTGTTGTGGGGAAGGGGAAGGGATTGTAAACCACTCTGTGACTCCTTCGGGTAGTGGAGGGCAGAGTATAAATCCAATCTCCTCCTCCTCCTCCACTTCTTCTTCTTCTATTAAGGTGCCATTGTAGTGTAGTTAGCATCTAGGAGACCAAGATACAAATCCCCACAATGCCGAAGAAACTCATAGCCAGGGTGAACTTTGGCCAGGCACACCCACTCGGCCAGCTTACCCTCAAAGACTGTAGTGAGGGCATGACTGTGATAGGAAAACCAGTGTTTCCCAACCCGTGGATCACGAACCAAAAGTGGGTTGGCCGGCCAGTGCTTCATAACGGCCGCCCCTGCCCTTTCTACTGCTCCTCTTCTAGAAACCAAGATCTGAGTCTGGAAACAGTATCTTCTGTGTCTTACATTAGATGGTATTTTTTCTTCACTGCATAGACATCTTGGTCAAGCAAAATGTGTCCTAATGGTCACTAGAGCGAGTCTCTTAGAATCTCAGGAGAGGATTAGAGAGAGTCATGGAGAAAGAGATGGTGCCTCAGGAAGTGGCAGCAGCTACAGGTACAGACAACTTCAAGAGGAGACCGGAGAAACATAGGGAGCAGAGGTCCATCAGTGGCTATTTGCTGCAAGGTATAGATGGAACACTCTGTCCTGGGGCAGTGATGCTCTGTCTTCTTGGTGCTTGGGGGGGGCAACAGTGGGAGGGCTTCTAGAGTCCTGGCCCCACTGGTGGACCTCCTGATGGTACCTGGGTTTTGGCCACTGTGTGACACAGAATGTTGGACTGGGTGGGCTATTGGCCTGATCCAACATGGCTTCTCTTATGTTCTATGTCTGAGGCAATGACACTCTGTCTTCTTGGTGTTTGGAGGGCAACAGTGGGGGGGCTTCTGGAGTTCTGGCCCCGCTGGTGGACTTCCTGATGGCACCTGGGCTTTGGCCACTGTGTGACCCAGAGTGTTGGACTGGATGGGCTGTTGGCCTGATCCAACATGGTTTCTCTTATGTTCTTATGTCAAAGGGTGGGTTGTAACCTTCATATGCAGAAGGTTGTGTATGTCAGAATGCCACATGCTTGGGGTTCCTAGTAAGGGCAGCTGCACCGTTTGTTGGTTTCTCAAAAACATTTGGTCAGCCACTACAGAAAATGGAACGCCGAACTAGACGGGTGCCAAGGTCATCGTTCACCTAGGTCACCAAAAAACCTTAGGCCAGACCTCAATGGGTCACCATACCAAGAAAATCTGGACTCGTGGGTCACCATACAAAAAAGTTTGGGAACTGCTGGGGAAACCATATTAGCCACCCTGACCTCCTGAGAGGAAGGAAAGGATAAAACTGTAAGGCGTTTCGTTTTTTAATAAGTGGACTGGAAGAAACCGTGGCGGTAAAACCCTTTTAAATCTGCGACGCTGGTTGGCCCGGCCTCTCCCGAGCCCGAGGACCACACTTCGAGACCTGCTGCAAGGAGACACATTTCAATACAGCTTTTAAAATGTATTTATAATAAAATACGAGCGGCGAGCTCACGTTTCTCCTTAATGCCTCATTCATCTTTTTTATACCCACGCCGAAAAGGGGTGGGTGGGGGGCGAGTGCTAGGCAAGTAGAAACATATGTCCAATTTTTGCTACGAATGAACCTCCCGTTTTTTTCTAGATCGCCTTTCAGATACCCATGGCCGGCTACATTCGGCCCAGAACGTTTCTGGTTGTTAAGTTTTATGGCTGCTGCACTCAGCGACAGCACCGTATATGGGGCCCCTCTCCTTGGAATCCTTCTCGAAAATGCAAATCGAATAACGAATGGAGGCCTGCCAGTTATAATTATGAGAAACAATAAGGAGGTTGGGAACTAAATAATGCACGCTGCGGGACCAAAAGGATTGCATTATTTTCATTTTAGAAATTGGGGGAGAGACTAACCCAACTGTTATCCTTCACGTAGCGGTGCTGCTGGTAAATTTAAAAAAAGGTTTTCCTAGGGTTACCATAGTTTGAAAAGCAAAAAAGGGGACATATTTCCTGAATGACTACTTCAAACAAGCGATCGCTAGGACAGATCTCATTTTAAACTGTGATCATTGCTACTAACTAGGAATATTCCTAACCTTCCATCCGAAAAAGAGGGCATTTTCATCAATTTCCAAAAAAAAAGCCCAAAAGAACGAGGCTGAAGTTGGTTCCTTATTCCCAGTTCCTTATTCATTCCTTATTCACGTCTTATTCATGAATTCATCCAAAAACACTGAGGGGAGTTTGAAAGCTCTGAACCCCAAAATAAGATTTGGACCCCCAAACTTCATACCTTTGGGGCCCGCCATGACCAACACTGCTGTGTCTAATGATTATTTGAAGCCATCGGTTTGAGACAATAGACGAATTATAGAGCACTTTATGATGTGGGTATGTTTTAGTACTTTTATATGTTTTAACTTGTTTCTCTTGGTACAGGTTGCCCTATTGTAAGCCACCCTGAGCCCGCTTGCGGGGAGGGCGGGGTAGAAATGGAATATATAAAAAAATATAAATAAATACATAAATACACCCCCATGTTCAGCGAAATCTCCCCTTCAAGGAGACATATGCTGTGTCCTGGTCTCCAGAGCATCGGTATGAGTCCTTTGGTTTGGTCCAAAGATTGTTTTGGGGTACAGCTTGGCCCCAGTGTCTGCCTGTGTGATTGTCCTGGGGGCACTTCACTTTGGAGCAGCTGGCACAAGAACCGCGCTCTGGACCAGGACACAGCATATGTTGCCTTGAAGGGGAGAGTCCACTGAACTTGGGGGTGTATGAAGTTTGGGGGTCCAAATCTTATTTTGGGGTTCAGAGCTTTCAAACTCCCCTCAGTGTTTTTGGATGAATTCATGAATAAAACGAGAATAAGGGATGAATAAGGAACCGGGAATAAGGAACCAACTTCAGCCTCGTCCCAAAAGAGGACAGACACCAAAAACAGAGGACATGTCTCCTAAAAAGAGGACTTCTGGTAACCCTACTTTCTTCCATCATCATCGTCGGCTTCTTCTTTAGGGCCACCATGTTTTGAAAAGGAAAAAAGAGGACATATTTCCCGACTGACTACTTCAGACAAGTGACCGCTAGGACAAATCTCATTTTAAGCTGTGATAATTGCTACTAACTAGCTATATTCTGAACCTTCCATTCCCAAAAAGAGGACAGTTTCATCATTTCTTAAAAAAAAAGAGAGCACGAAAGAGGACATCTGGGAACCCTATTTTCTTCCATTATCATCACCCTGATTGTCATTGTCACTTTCTTCTTCTTCTTCTTCAGGGTTACCATGTTTTGAAAAGCAAAAACAAGGACGTATTTCCCAGCTGGCTACCTCAAACAAGTGATCACTAGGACAGATCTCATTTTTAAAGACCCCCGACTATTTCAGCCGTGATCGTGGCAACTAACTAGGAATAGTCCTAACCTTCCAACCCTCAAAGAGGACATTTTCATCAGTTTTTTAAAAAAAGAGCCCAAAAGAGGGCACATATAAAAGAGGACATCTGGTAACCCCGGCTTATACCCATATTAGCTATGAGGAGGCAAAAAAGTATTTTGTCTTTCATTTGTACCTGGGATTTGATTCTACAAGAACAGGGCTAAACGGGCCCTTTAGTTCCCAGAGGCCTACTACCCTGAAGGTGAGGTTGCCAACACTAGGCTAGGAAAAACCTGCAGATTTCGGGGCGGAGCCTGGGGAGATGAACAGGGATGTGATGCCGTAGAGCCCGCCTTCCAAGGCAGCCATTTCCTCCTGGGGGGACTGTAGTCTGGAGATCAGTTTGGTTCGAGTCCCAGTGGCACTTTAGAGACCAACAACAGTGTGAGAGTATAAGCTTTAGGATCCCTTCACAGAATCATAGAGCTGGAGGCGACCTCCAGGGTCATCTAGTCCAACCCCCTGCACAAGGCAGGAAATTCACAAATACCTCCCCCCCCACACACACACACACCCAGTAACCACTGTTCCATGCCCAGAAGATAACAAAAACCCTCCAGAATTCCCGGCCAAACTGGCCTGGAGAACAATGGCTTCCTGACTCCAAAGTGGTGATCAGCACTTCCCTAAGCATGTAAGAATGGGCCACAGAAATAAGCCCTGAGGCAACCCTCCCTGCCCTCCCTCTCATGATCTGCCTCAGTTCACACAATCAGCATTGCTGTCAGGTGGCCACCTAGCCTCTGTTTGAAAACCTCCAAAGGAGGAGAGCCCACCACCTCCTGAGGAAGCCTGTTCCACTGAGGAACCGCTCTAACGGTCAGGAAGTTCTTCCTCACGTTTAGCTGAAAACTCTTCTGATTTAATTTCAACCCGTTGGTTCTGGTCCGACCTTCTGGTCCGACTGTGTCATAATTCCAAACTTGCCCAACAGGCTCAAAAAAGCTCAACAGGCAACCTCAGGCCAGTATCTCTCTGTCATACAACTACTTCATTTATTTATTTTAATCGATTTATATCCAGCCCTCCCTGCAAGCGGTTACAGGTCACAGAAGACGTGATAGTCAAACAACAGAATATCACAAATATTACAGAGTTAAAAAAATTAAATTTAAAAAGACGATAATAAGACCAGCATAAGGCATTTTTTGGCCACCAAATGAGAAGGGAGCATTCACTGGAGAAGAAGACCCTGATGCTGGGAAAGACTGAAGGTCAAAGAAGAAGGGGACGGCAAAGGATGAGATGGTTAGACAGTGTCATCGATGCAACGAACATGAAATTGAGCAAACTTCAGCGAACAGTGGAAGACAGGAGGGCCTGGCGTGATCTAGTCCATGGGGTCGCGAAGAGTCGGACTCGACTGTGCGACTGAACAACAACAACAACAACAAGGCATTGCCTTGGTAGCAACGCTACGATGTACTTCTTCTGAGCGGTGCCGGTGACGTTGGCCACTGGGCACAAGGCCAGGGCTACCGGTAGGGAAGGCCGAGAGAGTTTGGATGTCCGCCACCTCAACCAGAAGTCCAGCATAATAGCTCCATCTTACAGGCCCTGCAGAATTGCAGTAGATCCCTCAGGGCCCTGACCTTGATTGGTAGCTTGTTCCATCAGGCTGGGGCCAGGACTGAAAAGGCCCTGGCCCTAATTGAGGCTAGTCAGACATAGGGTTGGCTGCTAGGATAAAATGAGAAAAGTACTGTGGGCACCAAAAAGAAAGAAAAATTTTGCTTGCCTCTGAAGACACCGTATAGCATCACAGACACATACGCCATAGAGAGTTATATCCTACAGAGGGCAGTCGATGCTGCCTGAAAGATCTCAAAAAGTTCATCAGGCTGCCCATTTATCATTCTAATATGGTTTATACGGCAACTAAAAAGTTATCTGAATTCATGTAAAACCTTAGCGCTGGTTTCCAGTTCAAGTTCAGCTCAAGGCAGCGTACTAGAAGTCTCACACTGTGATAGTTACAGCATGGTATCAACATTCCTGATTCTCAACATGGCCAAGCCTATGGATACTTAAGTCTGGAGACTTTGACCCCGGACAGATTTTTCTACAGAAGCCCCAGGTTTGCAGAAAAATCTGAAATCTGTGAGGAAAAATACATTGGGGGGGGTTACCCCCCCCCATGACAGAAGCAGCAACTGTAGCTTTAAAAAAATGGATGCCCTCTGAGATCTTGGTGACTATCGGTAGGGTTGCTAGGCAACTGGAATAATATGACCAGCCTTCAGTGAAAGGCAGGGGGAGGGGACAGAGTCATTTCAACCTTCTATTCCCCCCCCCACTTGCCTCACCTTGTGGGTTCCCCACTCGTATGTCCATAATATGCAAGCTACTCCTAGAGCCAATTTGACTGCAAGATCAATAGTTTAAAATCAATAAATGTCTGGAGTGCCAAGATGAAAGGCCAAGGGCAAGCTGGGACTCCTTGGTGTCTTGGGTCACAACCGCGGGTTGTAAACAGGGGTCAGGAGGAGCAGTGCAGCCCCTCCCACCTCTGTTTCTGAAACTAAACTTGCTAGACATGCGACTTGTCCCCAGGGCTTCCCAGAGAAGTGCCATTAACCACCAATGGTTAGCGGGGCCCCTATCAGCCAAATACAGTGTCCTAGAATGTACTGAAGCCATCTCATCTCTATCCATTTCAATCCCGTTACCAAAATCGTGTATTTAATTTTATTTAGTGTGGTAACCCACCCTACTCCATTCTCTTACTCTTGCCCCCACCCGGGGTTCCCTCTAAGCTGAGTTAGTGTGGGCTAGCTCACAGTTTTTTAGCCTCCGGCTCACACATTTTTGTCTTACCTCAGGATGCAGCGGACAAATCGCTTGCGCACAACTTTAATGCCAGGAGCTCACCAAGTAGAATTTTTGCTCACAAGACTCCACAGCTTAGAGGGGGCATCCCACCTCATGTTCCCACTTTCTCACTTATGGCAGAAGACAGGCTAGGCTTGCCAAGTCCTCCCAGGGGGCGGGTAAACCCCTGCCCGAGAGTCCCGTTACCCAATGCCAGCAAATCGGGCCCCAGGGGGAACTCCACCCCCTTCGGGCACACATCCCCAGCGTGATGATGTCACCCGGAGATGACGTCATCACGCTGGCCACGTTGGGGGCGGGACGCTCTATGATTTGAGGGAAAACTCTATGGTTTCCCCTCGAATCCTAGTGGCCCCGCCCCAATGTGCTGACGCGATGACATCACTTCCGGGTGGCGTTGTCGCAGCAGTGGCGCGCGCAGAGCGCATGCACATGCGCATGGACTCCCAGGACAATGCGGGACTCCCCCGCTGTAAGTAAATTTCGACTTGGCAACCCTAAGACAAGCCCACCAATGCTCACCTGATCAGTGGATGAAAACTGAGGCCAATGGTGAGAAGTGCAATTGTCCAGGGAAAAATAAAAAGAAAAATGAGGCCTTATCTACTTGTAGGAACTTCTGACCACAGAGTTCCTGGCAGTTCCTAGAGCTACCCTTGTCACTTCCATGTAGCTCTAGGAATTGCCAGAAACTCCATGGTCCGAACTTCCTGTAAGTAAATGAGGCCTTATTTTTCTTCCTAAATTTCCTCCCAGGGCATTGCTCCCATCCACAACCCTTTGGCTGGCCATAGTGAAAGGCAGGGTTGCCACCCTCCAGATAGCCCCTGGAAATCTCCTGCCATTACATTTGATCTTGTGCAACAGAGATCAGTTCCCCTGGAGAAAATGGCTGCTTTGGACAACTTCTGTCCTCCCCAGGCTCCACCCCTCAAAGCTGCACAAACGTCCCCACCCAGATTGTGAACGTTTCAAACTTCATGTTTGAAAAGAATGATTCAAGTGGGAGCGACAAACGGGGCCCAGTTTTTGTCCGGCGACGGATTCAGTTCGGTTCAATATTTTGTTCCTTTCTTTAAAAAAAGCCAAAGACATTTGGTGGAGGGTAAAAAAAAACCAGAAGAAATGCTGAACCAGTAGAATAAAGAAATAAACCCTGAATGTCGCTTTGCTTCACTTAAAAAGCGGGGGGAGGGGGGAGAAGCCAAATATGGAAGTAGTTATTACTGAAAATTTAATGATGATTCCATCAATATGGTGCAGTGCTTCTGCATTTCGTAGCGATGTATTTATATTTAATGAGCCTGCGATTGCTACTTTTGGGTAAAAGGAGCGCCTGCAATTTGGCTATCGCTAATGTGTTTGCAAAAAGCACGTTCCCCCCTCTTGTATGTAATTTAAAGTTCTTAGAACAAATTGGAGGCTAAATTTAATTTGTTCCCTGTTGTCTAGGTAGGGCCCTTGAGCGGTTTCCCCCCCCAACCACCCATGCAAATTTCTTACAGCAGCTCAGTTTAAGAACACACCTAAAGACCCCAGATTTTTGTAGTTACTTGTGATAAATCAAAACACTTCTCCAGTGGATCAGACCGGTGCTTGCTTGAATTAGCACTGCAGACTTCACTGAAGCTGATGACACATGGCACATCGGAATCAATGAACATTCTTTGTAGTTCTTATGACAGTCTTGTTTGGTAGGCGTATTATCTCCATCTTCTATCAACTGGCTTGGGACAAGGCTAAGGAAATTGTGCTTTCCTTAAGACCAATTAGAACAGGAGTCCTCAACCTTTCTTAAGCTGCGGGCACCTTTGGAATGTTCAGAAGGGGTGGTGAGCACCACCCCAAAATGGCTACCACGGGAGGCGGAGCAGAACTCAAAATGTCTGCCTCAGACGGCGGAGCCAAATGGAATACATGACAGAGCATCACTGCCTTCAGACATAAGAACATAAGAAAAGTCATGTTGGATCAGGCCAATGGCCCATCCAGTCCAACACTCTGTGTCACACAGTGGCCCAAACCCAGGTGTCACCAGGAGGTCCACCAGCAGGGCCAGATTTCCTTTCCCTCCTAGGTCTTCACATCTGTAGTTGGGCCAGCCAGGCTTTGGCAAGTACCTTAGTCGGTCTTCCTATTCTCCTGAAGCATAGCTTCTGATTAGAGTCACCAAACTCTAGGTCAGGGAATTCCCAGGGGTAGAATCTGGAGAGCGACCTCGGTGGGGTGTGATGCCATGCAGTCCCCCCCCCTCCATTTCCTCCAGGGGACCTGATCTCTGTAGCTGTAATTCCAGGAGATCTCCAGGCCTCACCTGGAGGTTGGCAATCTGGCTTCCGATGAAGTCCTGATCAAGGTTGTCCATTGTGTCTCTGCATGTCCCACTGCTGTGGGTCATCACTCATGCGACAGAGGTGGGCTTCTCTTTCATGCTATAAAAAAGCAAACTCCTTCGGACATTAAGGGCGCCTTCAATTTTAATTACAAAAAAATTAAAAAGAGATGTTCCAGCTTTCAGAAGATTTGCAGAGAGGGGTCGTCTCTATATTGCATTCCTTGAAGGTCAAACACATTGCCGGTAAAATCAATTGTAACACATTTGTTTTTCTGAAAAGCTGTATCAGCTGTGAATGTGAGAGAGAGAGACAGAGAGAGGGAGAGAGAGAGAGAGAGACTTTAGGAAATACAGTTTTAAAAATAGAAGTCTCTGTTGCCTTGACATCTTCCCTGACTCTGTGTAGCTGGAGAGAGAAAGAAAAGAACTCTGAATCAAAACTATTACCCAAAATGCAGAAGTCTTGGGGACTGATGGGTCAGGGGGTGAGAACTATGCTGAAATTCAAAGCTAGGGTTGCTTGCAATTACTTGATCCGGATCACTTTTGCCGTCACTTTGTTGAGACCCGCTTTGAGACTGTTCCCGTTGATTTGAACAAAAGTGTGCCACAGTAAGGGTTTCAGGATTGAGGTCTCAATTGCCACTTGAGATTAAAGCTTCCGTCTCCGAAACGTTTCAGGGCCCCTTTCATTTTCGTTCCTTAGCTATTCCTCTTCTGCTCTGTGGAGTTTGATGCGCAGGGGGAGGGAGCGTCTAAAATTCAATCACTTTCAAAACATGATAGCAATTTTCTAGTCCTCATGGAGCATTCGATCAGGGAGGGACGAGCGACTTTGCCAGAACCACTAAGCACATCAAATATCCTTTTTTCCACCTCTCTGCCTGGGAAGAACAGCCTCTGAAAGTTGGGAATGAATAAAACATTTGGCGATTTACTGATCTAAAGCAGATTCCTTTGGTTTACGATGGGTTTTTAAAAAAAATATTGCTTACATCATTCTCGTACATAATTTTAAAAAACGAAATCAGAAGTGTGGGAACACTGCGGAGTTTAAGTGGTTAGTCCACAGAATTTGTTTGCTTGGGAAGAATTACAGGGAACACAAGCTAGTGTTTTCACTGGGAATAAATGCGTACGGCAAAAGAATGCATAAGGGAATGCAGTTCTGGGACCACCCTTGAACACATGAATCTGTCTTATACTGCATCAGACCCTTCATCCATCAAGGTCAGTATTGTATATTCAGACTGACGGTGGCTCTCCAAGGTCTCAGACAGAGGCCTTTTACACAATTCTCCGTCTAAGCTGTGGAGTCTTTACTGGTATTAAAGCGATTTGGCTGCTGCATAAATTAGTTTGCTCTGGAGCCATCCTTCCTGAGCGAAGACAAAAATGCATGAGCCGGAGGCTAAAAAAACTGTGAGCCAGCTCACCCTAACTCGGCTTAGAGGGAACACTGCTTTTACATCACCTGCTGCCTGGTCCTTAACTGGAGATGCTGGGGATTGAACCTGGGACCTTCTGGATGCCAGGCAGACGCTCTGCCGCTGAGCCACAGTCCCTCCTCTTATGAGTCACCCAAAATTTGTGCTCACTACCATCCCCCAAGTCTTTCACGTACAGTCAAATGATGTTTCAAAAGCACTCAAAGTGGTTCTATGAAGTCCGGCATAACTAAGGGAGGAGGATAGTTTCATTGGGGAGCAGTGTTGGTCGGCCATAGAAGACCTAGCTTTGAGTCTAGTGGCACCTTAGAAGCTAACAGGCAGGCCCATAGCTAGGATTTTGTGGCGTGTGGGGCAATTTTTTTTCCTGGTGGGGCTGAAGCTCTCAGTGCAGAAAGAACAGCCATTTAGCCAATAGAAAGCTGCGACCAGGACAGATCTCTAAATTGCAAGGTGTCAGCCACTTTAGATGACAGTTCTCAGCTTCTGCAATTTAATCACTTCCGCCAGCCGAAGCAACCATTCTGAGAACAAGCCGGCAGGTGGAGGCGATGACTTCTAAAGTCAAGAAAGCTACCAGTTAGGCAGAAAAACTCTCTTAAAGGAGACCAGTTTCTTGACACCAAGTTAGAAGGGATCCTAGAGGTCACCTACTCCAACCCCTTTGCTCAGTGCAGGAATTAGTCAACTCCGGCACCCCACTCTGCTTAAAGGAGTGCACGCCTTTAAAAATGTTTTAAAATCATTGGAAAAAAGCATTTACGGGAGAAATTCTAGTGGGGCTGTGCTTTTAAGAATGGGGGCGGAGCCCTTAAAAGCCCCACCTTAGCTACAGGCCTGCTAATAAGAATCTGAGAGTCAGATAAGGGAGGAGGATAAATCCACATTCTGCTCCTCCAGTTTCACTGGGGTGGGGCTAGTCCCAGTTGTTCTGAGCCCTGGGGACGCTTGGCAAACTTGCTGCTTTTCAAGTCTTTCTGCTGCTCAGTGTGAGATGCTGGAAGATTTCCCCACCCCCCTCCAGTCTTTGGAGGAGGACAGCAAAGTCTTGAAAGATATTTAAAAACGTGTTCACCGGTGATGATCCGGTGCATAACTTTTGCTTCCAATAATGCACACCTGTTCTGACCTGGAGGGCCCAGGCTAGCCAGATCTCATCATATGCTGGAAGCTAGTACTGCCTGTATGACCATGGTCTTGGCATTGAAGGACCTGACGTTTCGCTAGCAGCTGTGACTGGCATCCTCTGTGGTATAACACAGAAAGATGGAGTATTCTCTGAGGCTCTCCTAAGCCTCAAGTAGAAAGGCCTTTCTCTTCTTCTGCTACCTGAATCTTTTAATTGTAGATGCCAGGGATTGAACCTGGAACCTTCTTGCAAGCTAAACGGATGGTCTACCACCAAACCTCAGCCCTTCCCCTTCAAGCGGTAACTCTTGAAAAGTGTTATCAGACTTCAATCTTCTCTCTGTGTGGTCACAACGGCCACCAAAAGGCATCAGAGACATTCGAAGTCTGCTTTGCCTTAACATGCAAAGTTCAGTTTCTAGCACAAGGAAGATACGCTATTTTGTGTTGTCACACCTTGAGTCCCTCCACAGTTGCCGTATTCCCTGGTGATGAGATAAACACTTACTGGAGATGCATTAAGTCAGTGTCTTTTGTAATTCAAATCTGAGCACTGATGTTTTGAAAGCCACCATTCTCCAATTCTGGAGCCGGTGTCGGGTTCGACAGTGACACTCATGAGACACCTGAGCTCTAACCAGGTTCTCACTGTACCATCACAGCTGTTTTTGGAGGGCTGGTCCAACCCTTTGTAAGCATTCCCGAGTCAACTACAGATTGGGTGGAGTCGTGACTCATGCAAAAAGAAGGTCGTCTTCTTGAGCAGTCCAGTGTGGATGAGTAATCGAGCGGATGAGTTATATCCGAAGCCGTGTTCACAAGATTGAACCCTCTTGGTGATATGCTGAATTACGACGTTGCCGGGACATGAAAGCGTTAGTGAGTGGAATGGAATTCTTTTCTGATTCTTCAGCAAGCCTGCCGTAATTTACATAGCCGTGTCATCGATTGGGTGCTAGTTTCTACTAGTGATGACTTTAATTAAATTGCCGTAAGCTGTCCTGACCTTGAGGGGTAGGGCGTTGGAGGGAGTTGTATTTTGGTATACTCATTTGTGTCTCCACCCCCACCCTGCCATTGCTGAGGAACACTACTTTTCTCAGACACAGTTAAGATTCCAAGACAGAGCCATTAAAACCTAGGTACAGATAAAAGGAAGTACTTCTTCACCCAAAGAGTGATTAACACATGGAATTCACTGCCACAGGAGGTGGTGGCAGCTACAAGCATGGATAGTTTCAAGAGGGAATTAGATAAACACATAGAGCAGAAGTCCATCAGTGGCTATTAGCCACAGGGTATAGATGGGAACCCTCAGTCTGGGGCAGGTGATGCACTCTGTTCTTGGTGCTGGAGGGGGCAGCAGTGGGAGGGCTTCTAGGGTCCTGGCCCCACTGCTGGACCTTCTGATGGCACCTGGTATTTTTGGCCACTGTGTAACGGACTAGATGGGTCACTGGACTGTTTCAACATTGGCTTATCTTATGTTCTCTTATGTTCGTATGTCCCTCAGGCCTCATTTGTGTGAAGTGCTCTTCTCAACAATCATAGAATCAAAGAGTTGGAAGGGACCTCCAGGGTCATCTCGTCCAACCCCCTGCACAATGCAGGAAGTTCACAAATACCTTCCCCCTCACCCACACCCAGTGATCCCTGCTCCACGCCCAGAAGATGACAAAAAAACCCTCCAAGTCCATCGATTACAGTTGCCAACCTCCAGGTGGGAGTTGGAGATCCCACAGAATTACAACTGACTACAAAGATCAGTTCCCCTGGAGGAAATGGCTGCTCTGGAGGGTGGACTCTATGGCATTAGGCCCTACTGACGTTCCCCCTCTCCCCAAACCTCACCTTCCTTGGGCTCCGCTCTCCCAAATCTCCAGGGATTTCCCAACCCACATCTGGAAACCCCATTGGGGGTCGAGGAAGGAAGTACATTCTAGCCCAGAGGTGTCGAAATTATTTGTTACGAGGACCGGAACTGACATAAATATCACTTTGTTGGGCCGGGCCATTTGTTCCAGAAAATGTAATGCCGTGTACCGGAGATATTTTCCCAATGACCGTAAGCCAGGCTCCTCCTCAGCAGAGCTCGGGGCCAAACCAGCCCCCCTCGCCACTTACGGTTGCCAGCTCTGGGTTGGGAAATCACCGCCAGGGGGAAATCACCGCCAGGGGGAAGACCCTGGGGAAGGCCTGCGTTTGGGGAAGGGAGGGAACTCTGCAGGACGTATAATACCCTAATATAGGCCCTTCTGGTCCACATTTGGACTGGTTTCCCGCAAGTTACTTGCGGGCCGGATAGGAACCCTGGACGGGCTAGTTCCGGCTCCAACACCATACGTTTGCCATGTCTGTTCTAGCCCTTCTAAATGGGAACAGACTCTTGAATGTTTATGAATAAAGCTTGTTGAAGTCCCAGAACCCGGAGTTGCTGCTGCCAGATACTTCGGGGGGAGAGGGGCATTATTATAGGGCTCTGGATCCATTTCCATCCCCAACATTTTTCATTCTGTGTGGGCACCTTTGGAAATCTGATACCAGGTGGGGAGCAAAACCACAAAATGGCTGCCGCAGGAGGCAGAGCCAACCACAAAATGGTTGCCACAGGAGGCGGAGCCAATGGCATAGAGGAAGCTCAAGTAAAAAGGGGAACGGGGTAATCTTTAAAAATACACTGAGAAAGAGGTGGTGCTGTGGCAGTGGTCACTGAAACAATCTCCAGTGGCCAACCAGAAGCCCTAGTGAGTGAGTGCCCCAACTGACCCCACCCACTTGCTGCAAACTCGGGGGGGGCACCAGGAAATGTGTCGGCATCTGCCATGGCTCCCACGGGCAACAAGTTGGGGACCCCTGGAGCAGTCTTTTGGGGCCGCAGCGCGCTGGAGCACCGCTCCAGCAGCTCAGGAGCCACCACAAATGGCGGTGATGGCAAGCCCCACCCACAGCCGGCATCCCCAGACCACGCCAAACGTTAAACCCCTTCTCTCTTCGCCCCCCCCCACACACACACCTTGGCAGGCTGGCTGGGAAGGGAAGGGGAGGCTTTTGAAGATGTTTCCCCCCTGTTTTGCTTCCCCTTCTGACATCACTTCCGGTGATGTCAGGGGGTGTGGTATATGCTAATGAGCTAATATGCTAATAGCCTAATAGTTCATTACCATACCATATGCTAATGAGCTCCTGCCGCTCTTTTTCCACGAAATGACCCCTGCCCTGGAGTATACCTTTGCCTTACACAACTGATTTGTTCATACAGTTCTCAAATTCTGCCGTCTTAGTCCCATTGCATCGTTCACTGGCTACAAATAAAGTAAATAAATAAATCAAAAACTGCAGAATTAAGAAAAGGCTAAAACATTTTCTTGTTTCGCTGGATTTGCACCATGTATGCTAGCTGCAGAATTTGCTTTGTCATACAATCTGGTTTCCCCCTGCTGCAGAATTCTGCTGAGTAGTAGTAGTGGTAGTAGTAGTAGCAGCGGTAGTTGTGGCAGTAGTGGAAAAAGAGGAGGAGCAGGAGGAAGAGGAGGAGGAGGAGGAGATTGGATTTATACCCCACCCTTCACTACCTGAAGGAGTCTCAGAGCGGCTTACGATCTCCTTTCCCTTCCCCTCCCCACAACAGACACCCTGTGAGGTAGGTGGGGCTGAGAGAGCTCTGAGAGAACGGCTCTGACAGAACTTGTAACTGATTCAAGGTCACCCAGTAGCTGTATGTGAAGGAGTGGGGAATCAAACCCAGTTCTCCCAGATTACAGTCCGCACTCTTAACCACTACACCAAACTGGCCCTCTTAGATTAGAGTACACCCAGCCCTGATCTAGCACCTCTGGAAAGATCTACTGACATTATGGAGTAGCCTTCCTTCTGTTCTCCAATACAGGGAAAGAACGAGGAACATGGGAGAAAAGGTTTATCGTTTGTAAAAAAAAAAAAATTCTGTATTTCTCACATAAGGCTTGGGTGTCTGCCTAACGGAGACCACATGGCACAGTTTACGGCTAAGCCATAAACCTCTTTTCCACAGTCTTGCTCACAATAACTGTCTTTGCATTAAATGAATGCATTTTCCTCCCTTGGGCAGGTATTTCCTTTCGTTTATGCCTGAAAGGCGTGCGATAACCTTAAACTTCCCCAACTGAGATTCATTGCAAGCCATGAAACTTAATCCCAGAGTGATAAACCTCAACTAAACCCAGGAAGGGGAAAGAACACAGACTGAGATTGTACACGAGGAACCGTCAAAGCAATCGCAAACTCACGCTCGTATAGAAAGGCTGTAATGCAGAAAGAGAGACCCGGGGCACGATCCGGCCAAAGGAAACCGCATTCGAGTCCCATTAGTTTCAACGGAAGACGTTTAAGGAAATGTCTAACGCTTTCATTGAAACCAAACGTATTTTGCGCCCTATTAATTGAAACCAACCATACTTTGTGCCCCAACTCTATAGCATGACCCTTATCCAGGCCCAAATAAGAATGTACTTTACTAATCTGGTGGTGAGGGATGAATAGATCACAGATTAAATCCTAGAAATAACGCATCTTGGGTTTGCACTGAGCATAATACGTAAGAGGAACCCTGCTGGACCAGACCAGTGGCCCATCTAGACCAGCATCCTGTTTCACACAGCAGCCAATCAAAGACTTTGTAGAGGTCTTCCCGTGATGCTGCCTCCCAGCACTGCTATTCAGAGCTTAGAAGGAGGAGGAGGAGTTGGATTTATACCCCACCCTTCACTCGGAGTCTCAGAGCGGCTTACAATCTCCTTTCCCTTCCTCTCCCCACAACAGACACCCTGTAAAGTAGGTGGGGCTGAGAGAGCTCTGAGAGAACTGCTCCCGAGAGAACAGCTCTGGGAGAACTGTGGCTGTTCCAAGGTCGCCCAGCTGGCTTCAGGTGGAGTAGGAGCGGGGAATCAAACCTGGTTCTCCCAGATCAGAGTCCGCCGCTCTTCACCACCACACTAAACTGGCTCTCTTGAAACTTCCATTGGCTTGTTGTGATGGATAGAGCTATCCTCCATTAAATGATCTAATTCCTTTTCATAGCCAACTATGCTCATGGTCATCGCTGCGTCCACTGGCAGCGAATTCCACAGTTTCACCATTTACTGAGTAAAGAAGTACTTCCTTTTGTCCATTCTGAAACTACTGCCCATCAACTTCATTGGGAGGTCCAAGTTCTAGCATGCTGGGAGAGGGAGAAAATTTTTTCGCTGACCACTCTCTTTGGCCTGTGCATAATTTTATAAACCTCTTATCACAAATTTTATTCTAAACCCTAAGCCCTGGCCCATCCAGGCCTGAGCTAATCAGACCTCAGAAGCTAAGCAGGGTGGGATCTGGTTAGTATTTGGATGGGGGCAATGTTCCCCCTAAGCTGTGGAGTCTTGCGAGCAAAAATTCCACTTTGTGAGATACTGGCATTGAACAAGCGAGCGATTTGGTGAGCGAGCGATTTGGCTACTGCATAAATTAGTTTGCTCTGGAGCCATCCTTCCTGAGCTAAGACAAAAATCTGTGAGCTGGAGGCTAAAAAACTGCGAGCTAGCTCATCCTAACTCAGCTTGGAGGGAACACTGGATGGAAGACCTCCAAGAAGAAGAGGAGGAGGAGATTGGATTTATATACTGCCCTTCACTACCTGAAGGAGTCTCAGAGCAGCTTACATTCTCCCTTCCCCTCCCCACAACAGACACCCTGGGAGGTAGGTGGGGCTGAGAGAGCTCTTTTGAGGACTGTTCTTTCAAGGACAGCTCTGACAGAACTATGGCTTGCCCAAGATCATCCAGCAGCTGCAAGTGGAGGAGTAGGGAATCAAACCCGGCTCTCCCAGATTAGAGTCCGTGCACTTAACCACTAAGAATATAAGAACAGAAGAGAAGCCAGTGTTGAATCAGGCTAATGGCCCATCTAGTCCAACACTCTGTCACACAGTGACCAAAAATACCAGGGGCCATCAGGAGGTCCATCAGTGGGGCCAGGACACTAGAAGCCCTCCCACTGCTGCCCCCTCCAGCACCAAGAATAGAGTGCATCACCTGCCCCAGACTGAGAGTTCCCATCTATACCCTGTGGCTATTAGCCACTGATGGACTTCTGCTCTACACCGAAGGAAGTCCAGGGTTCCTACACAGGGGCAGGCAATGAGAAACCACCTCTGTTCATCTCTTGCCTTGAAAACCCTACAGGGTCACCATAAACCAGCAGCGACAGCAGGACACTTTCCACCACCAAAGTCCCAAACCTTTTAGCCTGTTCACGTAGGAAAGATGATCTGACCCCCTTAATCATCTCGGTTGCCCTCTTCTGTCCTTCTTCTAGCTCTGTGATATATTTCTTTTGAAATACGGTGACCGGAACTGTACGCAGTACTCTAAAACAAAGCTTGAGTCCAGTGGCACCTTTAAGACCAACAGGTACACTTTGTTGGTCTTAAAGGTGCCACTGGACTCAAACTTTGTTCTCTTGCTTCACACCACCACACCAGTCTATCTTCACGGTATTCTAAATGAGGGCACAACACAGCTCTACACAAGGGCATCACAGTGCTGGCTGATTGATTCTCAGGCCTTTCCTCATAATCCCCAGCACAGAGTTTGCCTTTTTGCACTGCCACTGGACACCAAGTCAACATCATTGATTTAAAATGGTGTGGGGGTTTCCTATGTGCATCACCGTACACTTATTTATTTGCCCTGTTGTTGTCCATTCACTCGGTCTAGAGATACCCTCTTCACAATCTACTCTGGTTTTTACTTTCCTGGGTCATCTGGTATTGCCTTTGAACTTGGCCGCTACACTGATCATCTGCAGTTCCAAATCATTTATGAATCAAATAGCATTGGTCCCAATAAGGACCTTGTGGGACACAACCGCAGTCTTCAAATATTTGAAGGGCTGCCATGTAGAAGATGGAGCAGATCTATTCCTTCTTTCTCCGGATTGAGAGACTAGATCTAATGGGTGGAAATTACAAGGGAGTTGTTACCAGCTAAATATCAGGAGAAACCTCCTAAACTGTAAGAATAGTTGAGCAGTGGAACAGACAGCCTTGGGAGGTGGTGGATGCTCCTTCGCTGGACGTTTTTAAGCGGAGGCTGCAGGACCATATTTTGGGTATGTTGTAGGGCTATCTTCCAGCTATGCTCCTGCAGGGGGTTGGACTAGATGACCTGCAAGGTCCCTTCCAACTCTAACATTCTACAATCATTGCTTAGTTCAATGCAAGAAGAGCCCAAATATTCCCTCTCTCTGCTCCCTGCCATTTAACCAGTAATTGACCCTTAAGAGGACCTGTTCTCTTATCCCATGACTGGAAAGCTTCCTCAGGAGTCTTTGATGAGACATGCCATCAAAAGCCACCAGTTGCTAGGCAGAAAATTTACTGACTGTGGATTCATGGACGGCTTTGACAATATTTTGCCCCTTCAAATGATCAGTTTCCCCTCCACATTTTTGGTTAAGGCCTAGGGAGAGTTCAGGCTTTTTGGCTGCTCCCAATCATTTCATCTCCAAAAATTATTTTTAGTTATTTGTTTGGAAACGCAGTTACTTCGCAAGCCCTTCCTAGTTTAAGAGGAGCAATGTGGTACAACGGTTAGAGCCTCAAAATAGCTTCTGGGGGACCCTGGTTTTAATCCGCTCTCTACCGTGGAAGCTCGCTGGGTAACCTTGGGCGAGTCACACCTTCGCAGCCTCACCTACCTCACAGGGGCGTTGTGAGGATAAAATGAAGATGGAGAGAATGACGTTGTTTGCTTTGGCTACCCACTTGCGATAAAAGCGGGGAAGAGATATCCAAATAAAAAAGATAAGGCAGCTTATAACCTGTTATATCAAACACATCAGTTCCCCAGTGGGTAAAAACTTGGGGAATGAATGAATGAATGAATAAAGGAACTGAATTCTGGGTAAGGTGCCACCACTATGCAGTCTCTACAACAGTAATTTTACACAGAACAGGATACGTTGTGAGCAATTCAGTGTCATTTACAAGATCTGAGCGGGGGGGGGGGGGGAGGAGGCTCCGGCCACTGACATGAAAACACACACCTCGGGGCTTTATTGAGTTGGACTAGACGATTAAGTGATTCCCTGCTAAGCGAAAGACCATGAAAAATCCCATTTGCCTTTGACGGCTGAAGCACACTAGCAGGAAACTCAGCTTTTCTTGATCAAAGAAGAGTTGGGGGGGGGCATCAGTCCTTAAAGCAATCCAGCCGCACACATCTCACGAGACACCCCTCCCAATCTCACCCCCCACACACACACATTGTAACAGCTTGTCGGTTCCTGCTCCATGTTCCAGGAGTTCCCTGGAATATCCGTTCCCTGCGCACCATAAGCAGAGCTGCCTGTTTGAAAGTGCTCAAATTGATTTGCACAAAAGTATTCAAAATGCGTCAACTACATTATCTCCATCTTCACGAAGGCCTTGCAAGAAGAGCCCTGCTGGATCAGACCAATAGCCCATCTAGTCCAGCATCCTGTCTCACGCAGTGGCGAACCAGTTCCTCTGGACCACCAACAATAGGGCATAGAAGCCAAGGCCTTCCCCTGATGTCACCTCCTGGTTCTTGGATTCAAAGGTTGACTGCCTCTGAATGCGGAGGTTCCCCTCAGTCACCATGGCTAGTAGCTACTGATAGCCTTATGCTCCATGAATCTGTCTAATCCCCTTTTCAAGCTGTTTATTCCTGTGGCCATCACGACATCCTCTGGCAGCGAATTCCACATTTTAATTACTCTCTGTGTAAAGTAGTATTTCCTTTTGTCCTTCTTGAATCTACTGCCAATCAGCTTAATTGGATGCACTCAAGTTCTAGTCATTTTGGTGTCGTGGTTAAGTGCATGGACTCTAATCAGGGAGCACCGGATTTGATTCCCCACTTCTCCACTTGCACCTGCTGGATGACCTTGAGGCAAGCCATAGTTCTGGCACAGCTGTTCTTGAAAAAGAGCAGTTTCTCTCAGAGCTCTCTCAGCTCCGCCTACCTCACAGAGTGTCTGTTGTGGGGAGGCAAAGGGAAAGGAGTTTGTAAGCCGCTCTGAGACTCCTTTGGGTAGTGAAGGGTGGGTTATAAATCCATTCTCTTCTCTTCTTCTTCTTCTAATCTTTTGGGAGAAGGAGAAAAAGTTCTCTTCGTCCACTCTCTCCTCCCCATGCATAATTTTATAAACCCTCTCGTGTCCCCCTCCATCCCATGCATAATTTTATAAACCCTCTATCGTGTCAACTTGATGGCGCTTCCCAGCACCGCCACATGGTACAGTAAAAGAGCAGATCAATAAAGCCAGAATGGTACCGAGCCTGCAACAAGACAGACCCAAGGTCAACTACAGGTAACCACAAAATCACTTCGTTGCATCATCAATGATCTACAGCTTCTCCTGGATAAGGACAACCAAATAGAGCGAGAAACCCAGGAAATCAAGCCCTGCAACAGACCTAGATGCCAGCTTGCTCCTCACACACACAAAGGTTAATGCTATCATGGCACCCAATAACAGCAACTACACCACCCTTGGGCTCATCCACATGCGTATTGTCCAAGTTAGCATTCGCCGTCATGTGCTAGCAATGCCCTTCCACTATCTACAACGGAAAAAAAATGTCCGTCCCTACGTGAAAAAAAAATCGATTAACACAAATCTGACACGAGTAAATCCCAACAATCAAAAATCAATGGGGGAACATCTTAATCTTCCTGGAGGTATCAATGCAGATCTGAAAGTCACTGCTGTACAGAAAACTTCAAAGGGAATATACAATGAGAAACTGGTAAATTAGAACCCATCAAGAAACTGAACACCTTTTGTCACCCTGGCTTAAACAGAGACTCAGATCTCCTTACTTGCTATAATTTCTGATAGTGCAAAAGGATCAACTTTTTAGAAGCTTCAAGTGGCTGATTTCAACAAGCTGTATCCTACTACAGCCGTCTATTATAGGGTCGACTGCTCTGGGTTAGGAAATTCCTGGAGATTCTGGGGGTAAAATCTGGGGAGGGCAGGGTTTGGGGGCACCTCTGAGAGATGTAATATTATCAGATCCACCTTTCAAAGCAGCCATTTTCACCAGGGGAACTGATCTCTGTAACCATAAGACCAGTTGTAATTCTGACACTAGACTGACAACCTTAGACGTAAATTAGTTTTCTTATACTTTTGGACCATTTCTTCCTGGATTAGTTGTTGTTTATTCTGCTTAGTTACACTTTAGTTTATCTGCAGCCCATAACAAAGAGGCTGGAACCTCTGACCTCTGTTATATGAAACAACCTACTTCATTCCTGTCTCTTACAAAAAGAATCACACCAGATTTAGGACAGGATTTACACCAGGGTTCCAGGTCCAGCCTGGTAACCAAGAGGAGACTGGGGGGGAGACAAGTAAACATTGGCAATAATGTGACATCACTTCTGGGGGAAATGCCAGAAGTGATGTCACACCTCCCTAGGAATCACTGGACACTCTATGGTTAAACCAGTTTGCCCCAGAAGTGACATCACACTACAGTCAAACATGGGCCATTTTTTATTTTATTTTTCTTTCACCACCACTCTGGGTGGCAACAGAAAACAAAAATGGGGGTCAGAAGGGGACTGGCACCCCAATTTACATCAAGCCTCTCTCTACCACAACTCCACCCCTTTCTCTCCCCTCCCATTCTGCAGTTTACTTACAAATGGTGCACAATGGTTTCCTTCTTATTTGCATCTGAAAAAGTGAGCCCTGACTCATGAAAGCTCATGCTTGAAAAAAATGTTGTTAGTCTTTAAGGTGCCACTGGACTCCTATTTTATTTAGCTTCAATAGACTAATACGCCTACCCCCCTCTAGCCTCAGATTTAAACACTTGCTCAATTTCTTGGCATTTGAAAAACTTCACAGCTTGTTTTTATGTGCACCTCTACTAGACTAAAACTGGACATGCTCTTTCAGCTTAGATCTGCAAATAAGAGTTGTGATGTATTTACTTACTTGCTTGCCTCATTTATACCGTGCCTTTTCCCCTAGTAAAAGTAAAGGTTTCCCTTGCTTGAAAACCAGTCAAATCCGACTCTAGGGGGCTCATCTCTGTTTCCAAGCCAAAGAGCCAGTGCTGTCTGAAGATATTTCCGTGGTCATGTGGACTGCCGGCATGACTAAACGCCGAGGCGCATGGAACACTGTTACCTTCCCACCAAAGCGGTACCTATTTATCTACTTGAAATTTCTTGCTTTTGAACTTCTAGACTGGCAGAAGCTGGGGCCAGAGACGGGAGCTCACTCCATCACGCGGCACTCGGGTCTTGAACTGCCGGACTACAGACCTTCCGGTCTGCATCTTAGCGTCTTAACCTCTCCCTAACCGTGACCTAAATCAGCTTGCCTCATTCTCCTCTCCTCCATTTTATCCTCACCGCAACCCCACGAGGTAGGTGAGGCCAAAAGTGCATGACTGGGCCAAGGTCAACCAGGATACTGTCATAGCAGAGTGGGGATACAAACCGAGGCCTCCCATATCTTGACACTCTGTTTTGGTTTAATAATTTTAAAATTTATGTTACAGATATGCGTTTGCCAGGTCCCCCCTCCCCGGCCACTGTCAGAGGGAGGGTAGAGTTGCCAACTCTAGGCTGGGAAACTCCTGGAGATTTGGGATTGTTGTCTGGAGAGGACAGGGATCTCAGTGGGGTACAATGCCATAGAGTCCACCCTCCAAAGCAGCCATCCTCTCCAGTGAAACTGATCTCTGTGGTCTGGAGATGAGTTGTAATTCTGGGGGATCCCCAGGTCCCACCTGGAGGCTGACATTCCTAAAAGAAAGTGGAAAGGGGCCCCTGCTTGAACATGGGCAGAGTGCACTTCCATACTAGGATTGCCAATCTCCAGGGGGTGGCTGGAGACCTCCTGGGATCACAACTGATTTCCAGGTGACAGAGATCAGTTCCCATGGAGAAAATAGCTGCTGTGGAAAGTGGATGCTACGG
Source organism: Gekko gecko (assembly GCA_029375565.1). Taxonomy (NCBI): domain Eukaryota; kingdom Metazoa; phylum Chordata; class Lepidosauria; order Squamata; family Gekkonidae; genus Gekko; species Gekko gecko. The sequence continues at coordinate 236,845,334 of JAPDNY010000003.1, read as the reverse complement.
CATTATACCCAACCGAAGTCCCTTCCCTTCCCAAACCCCATCCTCCACAAGTCACCCCCCCCCCAAATCTCCAGGTATTTCCCAAACCAGAGCTGGCAACCCTATTCCATACTCACAACCAGACTTCATCGCTCAGGGATCATCAGGAAGCACCTTTTAGGATGATTCAACTTCTAGACATACATAGACCCCCCCACCACCACCACCACTTATTTGTTCTTTAAGGAAAACGACTACAAATGGGGAGAAATACCACCTTTGCAGCACTTACTGCCCGCAGATTTAACACCACCTTTGCAGCACTTACAGCGTGTGCCCGCAGACGTTGACCATCAGCTTGAGGGAGGGATTCCTGTACTTGGTGGTCTTGCAGCGGGGGCAGCCCTGGTCGTCCATGGCGGGTTCCCAACTCCAACGGGAGGCGCGTCCCTCTCCTCCTCCTCCTCCACCACGGCTTGTTTTCAGCCGCTCCGCTTTGCTCCGCTGAGACGCTCCCCCATGAAAGCTGCGTCCGCCAGCAAACACCGCCCGGGCGGATCTTGAGCTGTGAAACGAGAGTTCCGGATGGAGATTCCCGCGCAACCCCATGGCGTAGCATGGCATTCGTGTGCGTGTTGGGGAAAGGGAAGGCAAGCTCGGAAGGGGAGCGGAGCTGTCGGTCAAGGGTCCTTGAGCCCCGACGGCGGGGGGGGGGGCAGTTAGACCTGCCCGGAATGGGGCTTGCAAACATAAAGACACAGAGCAAGTTGCACTGCTGGGTTGCTAAACCGAATATTTTTGTTAGAACAAAGTTTAAATCCAGTGGCACCAATAAAGTTCTATTCTGTGCGTAAGCTTTCGTGTGCATGCACACTTCATTGGATATCTGAAGGATGCGTGCCCACAAAAGCTTATACCCAGAATTAAACTTTGTTGGTCTCAAAGGTGCCACTGGACTCGAACTGTGTTATATTGCTTCAGGCCACTCGGCTACCCATCTGAATCTAACTTTGTTTGTTCTTCTAAGATCAGCCATTGTCTCCCACGCTCTTCTCTTGCGCAAAAATAAAGCCGGAGGGTTTCAATAGTGTAATACCCACGTGAGAGCGAGGCTGCTTAGAGCCACCATGGGCCCGTGACTACGGTTGCCAACTCCGGATTCGGAAATACCTGGAGATTTTAGGGTCCAACCTCGGAGGATGGGGGGGGCACCTTAGTAGGGAATAATGCTGTACAGTCCATCTTCCAGAACAGTAAAAGCAAAGAAAAGGGCATAGCTCCCGACTGACTACTTCAAACAACTGATCGGTATGACAAATCTATCTCATTTTAAAGACCCCTCCTATTCATGCGGAAGCTTGCCGCCACTGGGGGCCTACAGGGCAAAACAGGCTCAGCCGCTCAACCCAAAAAGAGGACAAGTTTATCAGTTTTCTTTAAAAAAAAAGAAAAGAAACAAAAGAAGATGGACACCAAAAGAAAGAGGACATGTCTAGGAACCCTACAGAACAGCCATTTTCTCCAGGGGAAAGCACAATAAATGTTTTAAAGAATAAATAAATAAGCCCTCTACGTCGTCTAGAGAGCTATTGTAATTCCGGGAGTTCTCCAGGCTCCACATGGAGGATGGCCACTGTGTCCATGACAGAAATCCAGTGCTGCGTCATCACACCCAACCCAGACGATCACATGGAAAACAAAGCACACGATTTGCCCGGTTGTTTTGATTGACCAGGATTCCCAGAGTTTATACACTCGGAGCAGCGATTAGCGTGCATTGGACTGCAGCCGCGGTTTACCTCTGCACAAAACTGCTGAAGTCGCGATAGACTAGAAGAGAGCCAGTTTGGTGTAGTGGTTAAGTGCCCGGACTCTAACCTGGGAGAAGCGGGTTTGATTCCCCATTCCTCCACTTGCACCTGCTGATGTGACCTTGGGTCAGTCACAAGCTCTGGCACAGCTGTTCTTAAAAAAGAAGTAGTTTCTGTCAGAGCTCTCTCAGCCCCACCTACCTCACAGGCTGTCTGTTGTGGGGAGGGGAAGGGAAAGGAGTTTGTAAACCGCTCTGAGACTCCGAGTGAAGGGCGGGGTTTAAATCCAATCTCTTCTCTTCCCTCTTCTTCTTTACGCCTTTCCAAGCTGCGATGAGAAGCTCAATGCGCTGAGTGGGTCGGAGCTCGCCTCACTCTGGGCTCATTGGGGCCGAAGACAATTGCGAGCCTGATTCTCTGGGACTAAAAATCCGTGAAATTGATTTCATTTAACGTGCGTAGGATCAGGCTGCTCGACGAAGCCCTTGGGTATGCCTGTGCTGTTGAAGTCACTGGGGCTGACTCGTGAGTCGACGTGCCTAGGCTCGAGGTTGCGAAGGGGAGAGAGAAATCATTCTAGGGTTGGGTGAAGCAAGCCAGGGGGGGAATCAACAGAGATCCAACGCCTGAGAAGTTAAAGCGCACAAGTAAATCGCAGAGCGATCCTAAACATGTTTACTCAGAAGTAAATCCCCACGGAGCTCGGGAGGGCTTACTTCCTGGTAAAGGGTGTCTAGACTTGCAGCCTGAATCAATGCACAGCTGTGTATATAAATATGCAATGCACGTATACAAATACAACAGCTTGAACACATGAAGTTGCCTTCTACCGAGCCAGACCCTGGGTCCATCGGGGTCGGTATTGTCTGCTCAGACTGGCAGCCGCTCTCCAGGGTCTCAGTCTGAGGTCTTTCGCAACACCTGCTGCTACCTGATGCTTTCAACTGTGAGATGCCGGGGATTGAACCCGGGACCTTCTGCATGCCAAGCAGACGCTCTACCACTGAGCCAAACAAACAATTCAATATATTCACACATGAAAACACACAAATAGCTGCTTTATACTGAATCAGACCCTTGGTCCATCAAGGTCAGTATTGCCCACTCAGACTGGCAGCAGCTCTCCGGGGTCTCAGGCGGAGGTCTTTCTCATCACCTACAGCCAGATCCTTTTAACTGGAGATGCCGGAGATTGAACCTGGGACCTTCTGCATGCAAAGAAGAGGCTCTTCCGCTGAGCCACAGACCCTCCCTTCTTGCATGCTTCCATTGGGATGGTCACACTCTGCTTCCACCCTCCTTAGGATCGAGATTAAAACTGAAACGACAAAGGGACCGCGCCTGTGTGGACTGAAGTCATAAACTCCATGGCCCAAATCCAGCATTTTAAATCATGTTCATCCCAAAAACGGGCGGGGGGGGGGAGCTAAGCAAACTAGTTGGCATATTCTTCACCCTCCCCCGCTGAAATCAACAAGTCACGCGCGTTTACTCGAGAGTAAACCCCTGTGTTGATTGGCGCCCGCTCCCAAATAAATCCCCTCTTAACAGGCCGATCCGACCCACGTTGAACTGCAAGGCAGTCGCCCGCGCTGCCTTCAGAAGGTCTCCCTCGCGAGTAGACGCATCGCTTCCCTTACAGCACCATTTGACGGCATGGCACCGTTTGCATGCACAAGCCTTTCCTGTCGGAAAATAGCAGTTCACAAATGAAAGCAGAGTCCTCGGATCGGAGGCAGAGTTGGCCGCACTGACGTTAATGGAGAGGCGAGTCACAAGCCAGACAAGTGAGTGGAGGGGGTTTGAAAACTTCCTCCCCAGAAAGGGAGGAGCTGAACTCGAGCCCCAGCAGCAGAAGGGTTAAAAAAAACACCCTGGTCCTGTTGATAGATTCAGGCGGGTAAGCCGCGTTGGTCTGAAGCAACAGGACAGAGTTCGAGTCCAGTCAGGCGCCTTTAAGACCAAGAAAGTCCAATTCTGGGTATAAGTTTGCACACGAAAACTGATACCCAGAATTAAGAACATAAGAGAAGCCAATGTTGGATCAGGCCAATGGCCCATCTAGTCCAACACTCTGTCACACAGTGGCCAAAAATACCAGGTGCCGTCAGGAGGTCCACCAGTGGGGCCAGGACACCAGAAGCCCTCCCACTGCTGCCCCCTCCAGCACCAAGAATAGAGTGCATCACCTGCCCCAGACTGAGTTCCCATCTATACCCTGTGGCTAATAGCCACTGGTGGGCTTCTGCTCCACATGTTTATCTAATTCCCTCTTAAAACTGTCCATGCGTGTAGCTGCCACCACCTCCTGTGGCAGTGAATTCCATGTGTTAATCACTCTTTGGGTGAAGAAGGACTTCCTTTTATCTGTTCTAACCCGACTGCTCAGCAATTTCATGGAGCGCCCACGAGTTCTTGTATTGTGAGAAAGGGAGGAAAGTACTTCTTTCTCAACCTGCTCTATCCCATGCATAATCTTATAAACCTCGATCATGTCACCCCTCAGCCCTCCTTTCTCCAAGCTAAAGAGCCCCAAGCATTTTAACCTTTCTTGGGTAGTCTTAAAGGTGCCCCTGGACTCGAACTTGGTGCATGCACAGGAAAGCTTATACCCAGAATTAAACTTTGTTGGCCTTAAAGGTGCCACTGGGCTGAAACTTTGTGCATGCACACGAAAGCTTATACCCAGAATTAAACTTTGTTGATCTTAAAGGCGTCACTGGCCTCAAACTTTGTTCTGATCCTGTTGAGTTAGCCAGGAGAGCTCCCTCTAAGCCGTGGAGTCTTGTGAGCAAAAATTCTCCTTTGTGAGCTACCGGCATCAAAGTTGTGAGCGAGCGATTTGGCAGCTGCATAGATCTAGTTTGCTCTGGAGTCATCCTTCCTGAGCGAAGACAAAAATGTGTGAGCCGGAGGCTAAAAAACTGTGAGCTAGCTCACACTCACTCAGCTTAGAGGGAACACTGAATTCTCCAGGCAAAAGGAGTGATGGCGCTCCGGCTCAACTAAACAGCAGATCGGCTCGAACGTGTTATAGAATCCTGTCTCCCCACCTTCACCTCTATGTAGCCTCAGCGACCCCACCCTGGATATTTCTCTAGATACGTTATTTATAGTCCGTCTTTCTCGCTCGGACTCAAGGCGGATTACAGAGCCGTGAGTGAATTCAGTCGACAGGACGGGACTCGTAATAACTGATGCAACAGGAATCCGGGTTGCAGAACCAACCAGAAAGCTAAAAAACCAGAACTGAAGTGCAGCTTGAGTATTAACACGACCCATTAAATGATGCAGGAACCCATAGCAGGATCCTGGTTTCCACAAGCTATACAAAGCAATGTAGCCCACAGCCCCTAATAATAAGGCAGGGTTACTCCAAAGTAAGTCTCAAGGAATTCAGCAAGGGGCTTCCTTCCAAGTACATCGGTTTAAGGTTACAGTCCGGCCGATGCTTCTCTCTACCTTTCTCTTTAAAGTCGTTTCGACATTCCAGGAAGAAGATTTATTTTTCATTTGCCAAAGGGGGGGGGGGAGAGAGAGAGTTTTCCTCTTTCAAAAAAATATATCTTTATGAATTCCTGGACAGGGGCCAACCACGCCGAGTCAGGGCACAGGCTTTGAGTAAGTCATCCTACTTGCGTGTAGCGCTGGCAGCCTTCCCAGCGCCTCCCAACCTTCCGAGCCATCTCTTAGACGGGAGACGGAGATTTGTCTAAAGACGTCTCCTAAGCGCGCGGCCCACGGCACTGCCGTGACGGCAGGATTTGAACTCGGGGCGCACGGCGGCTCCCAAGCCTTCCTCCTAAAGGCGCGAGGGGCCGCTGCCTCCGCTGCTTAAGGGGCCGCGGTTTGCATCCTCTTTTCGCAGGGGTTCGAAGACCGCGAAGTCTGTAAAACTAACCGCAGGATAACAAAATTTCGGAATAGACGTTGCGGGTTTCTGTGCGGAGCCATTGCAGCCCTTTGGAAGTCTGAGAAGCGCCTGTCTTTCTCTCTCCGACCGGGTGAACTTAGGCAGGCTTGCTCGGAAGGAAATCCCCCCCCCCTTGAATTCAACGCACTTGACACCTAAGTAGACGCGCAGCAGATTCAAACCCGTGTCTACGCCTACGAAGATTTCTAGACTTGTGGGGTTTTGTGGCCCAATCCTACTCGGCCGTAGGAATCCTGCTGAATTCCGGGGGACGCAGGCTCTGTTTAACTTACTTGACCAGGCTTAGTCCAGAATCGTGGGGGCAAACGGTGCCGTTTTCACGATCGAACCGATCCTAGGACCTAGGACCGGGGAGGGGGGATACACAGACAAGCCACTCCGAAATCGAAGCGTTTTTGCTTGCAGCAAACGCTGCAGCTCCGAATCGAGCCCCCAGGCCTGTCTCTGAGAGCCGTGGGTCGACCCCTCCGGCCTGCGACTTGCTGTACCGTATCCCGAAGGGCTCCGGGTGACTCCACAAGGTCGGGTTGCCAACCTCCAGGTGGCGGCTGGAGATCTCCCGGGACTCCAGTTGGAGACCTCCAGGGGACAGAGATCAGTTCACCTGGAGAAAATGTCCGCTTTGGAAGATGGACTCTATGGCATTATCCCCCATCTGAAGCCCCTCTGCTCCCCAAACCCCGCCCTCCTCAAACTCCACCCCCAAAATGTCCGGGTGTTTCGCAACCCGGAGCTGGCAACCCCACGAAGGGCTTTGGATTCAGCGCCCTGTAGTGCGCACACTTTGCGCATGTGCGTTCCAAAATAAAGACGCTCCTCTTGTCCTGGGGCCACCCCCGCAGTAACAGGCCTGCAAAGCAGAACCGGCCCAGATCCGGTGCTTCTAAGCACCTGCTTAACACCCTCCTCGGTCGGGACCCATCCTTTTGAAAAACCGCTGGACTTCAGTCTGGGTGCTAATGACCAGTTCCTTTCACTCATCAATTGGATTTCATTCATCTGTTTACTTTATTCTTTTATACCCCGCCTATTTGCCCAGTTGGGGACCCAAAGCAGCTGGCATCCTTCTCCTCTTCTCTGTTCTATCCTCACAACAGCCCAGTGAGGTAGGCGAGACTGAGAATGTATGTATGACTGGCCTGAGGCCAGGCAGCCAGCTCCCGAGGCAGGGGTCAGGATTCAAACTCAGGTCTTCCACATTCTAGTCCCACACTCTTAACCACTACAACCACACTGGATACTTGACCGGTTCTCTCCTCTCCTTTTCACTGGGCCTAGGAGGGAAAAACAAATTAAGAAATACAGTCGCTCTCTTGCTCCATCAATCCTCTGCATACTTTCTCCATGACTACGAGTCGTCCCCCCCCCTCCCCACCGCAGTGATCAGGAGATATAAAAGTTTGTTGTTGGGTTTTTTAAGTTCTGCCTTGGCTGTCTCAGCCGGAACTTAAGCCGTTCCTGCCACCTCGCCTATTTCTTCCGGGTCAGCAACAGGCCAGGCACCGCGCAGAGAATACAAACTGACATAACTTCTGGGCCTTGGAAACCACCCACGTGCTGAAGGATCGGTTCTTTTCAATGAAGGGCCCGGGGCCCCGATCCTGAAAAATAGACTCACAGGTGCCCTTGGACTTGAGTTGCAATCCTATGCGTGCTGCGCTGGAAAACAGCGAACCTTGGAGTCTCCCGGCTTACTCGCGAGTAAACGCGCGTTGGCTCGGCCTGCGCTTACCCCGAGAATGAAGGCAATATTCCCAATCCCCGGTTAGCAGAAAACTGGCTTCGCTTCCTTGCCTCTCTCTCGGCCTCGTGGCCTCAGTTGTCCCATCTGGGAAAGAGGCGCAACAATGACCTTTCCTTCGGAGGCCTTTCCTGAAAGTCAAATCAGAGGTTGCCTGCCAGATATTTGAAACACAGCGGCCTGATGGGATGCACGTTTACTCAGAAGTAGACCCCACTGCGCCACAAACACGAAGCCTCAGTAAACGTATGCAAATAGCACCACCACCCCGCTATTACTTTACCTCCTCTCCAGTTTGAGCTTGTAAAGGACTCGGGGCAGCAGCAACGCGACTTGCTGTTAGTTATTGAGCAAAGTTGTTGGCACCTTTAAGACCAACAAAGTTCAATTCTGGGTATATGCTTTCCTGCGCATGCACACTTCTTGTTTTGTGCGTGTGCCTGCGTTTCACTTTGCAGAGCCGGTAGCGGCTAAAGTGCTGGCCCTAGGATCCAGGTTGAAATCCCCACTCCTACCTAAACCTACCTCGCAGGGCTGTTGTGAAGCTAAAACGGAGGAGAGGAGGAGGATGTAAGCTGCTTTGGATCCCCACTGGTGGCATATAAAGTAAAAGTTTGTAAAAGTACAGTAAATAATTAAGTGCCTAACTCCTGCGTGGTGCTTTGTGAGTAGGATTTCAGTCTTCCCCAGGCGTGAAAGTCATTGAAGCCCGGGAGATTTCCTTTCAGATAAATCACATTTGGGATCGGTCCTATTTGCATGTTGGTTGGTTTCCCTCCAGGAATCTCCCAGTAATCGCGCACATGGGGGCGCAGCCGCGCAGGGGGTTCTCCCGTGCGTCCTCCAAACCACAGCCTCGCACTGCGTGTCCCAAAGTCTCCCCCCTCCCCCGAGTTCCCAGCTTGGCCCGTCACACTCCGTCCCTGGGCGATCCACGGTGGTTTAGCAGCCAGAAGGTCAGACTAGGACTGGGGAGGATTCTCCCCCTCCCAAAGTTCAATAGATAACCTTGAGCGCCCCCCCTCTATTTTTGCTGTCAAGTTTCAGCTGATTTATGGCGACCCCGCGGGGTTTTCAAGGCAAGAGACATTCAGAGGTGGTCGCCTACCTCTGCGTCATGACCCTGGGCTTCTTTGGTGGGCTCCCATCCAAGTATTAACCAGGGCTGACCCTGCTTAGCTTCTGGGATCTGACAAGATCGGGCTAGCCTGGACAGCAGGCCCCCCTACGGTCTGTCTTTCAGCCTAACCTTCCCCGCAAGGTTGTTGTGATGTCGAAATCAGGGAGGGGGAAAGTCAAGTTTTGGCAACCGGGAAGGGGATATACAAACGCGAAAGGCGCCCGATTCCCCCCCCCCGTCATTCTGTTGGCTAGCTTCAAGATTCTCTAACTGGAGTATGCATTTCCTTCTCCCTCGACCCGATTTTGATTTTGGTTTGTTTCCTTTCTGCATCCACGCCTACCATCCGAAGAAAGGCGCCGGCTGTGCGCAAGAAGCGCGCAAACCGAAGACGTCAATGTCGACTGGATCGGGTATCTTTTAAAAATGGAAGATGGCACAAGACGCCTTAATTTTTTTTCAGATTTGTTCCGCTTTTAGATTCCTGATTGGGCCCAGAACTTTAATCTTCTTCTTTATTGACTACCCCGCCTCTCGTCTTCTTGTATTGATTCACTCTATGTATTCCGCCTTGACTCTCAATAAGAAAGGCGGACTAGGAATGACGTAAACAAAATGAAACAAATCAAAGTTTGACTCCAGTGGCACCTTTAAGAGCAATAGTTTCATTCTGAGCAAGCTTTCGTGTGCACGCACACTAATTCAATCCAGATTAAAACTTTGTCGGCTTTAAAGGTGTCACTGGACTCCCAAGTTCGTTCTCTTGCTTCAGACCAACAAGGCCACCCCTCCACCTGAAAATAAACACTTCAAAAAGTTTCTTTGAGCTGCAAGGCGCTAGCGCAGCTCCCCTGCTGGAATTCCTCTAGAGTTATTTTCCTATCTTGGGGTGAGGGTTTGTTTTTAAAAGCACGGCATCATCTGCGGGGGCGGGGGGGAAGGAAACCTCTTTGATCTGAGCATTGTGTTCTCCGTCCGGAGTTCCAAAGAAGCGCCGCGCAACTCCTTCCAGGTATGCCTCTTTTCACGTGGGGAGGAGGGAGAGAACCCCGTCAGGGGAGGGGAGGAGGGAGAGAGAGGGAGGAGGAGTTGATTGACGGTTCCTATAGAAACCCCCCCGCACGCCCCGCCCCGAAATGCGAACGGGCCAATAAGCGCGCCGGCGAGCCCGCCTGTGCTATTAAGAATATGTAGCAGCCGGAGAGCCTCCGGCGGACTCGCGTTGGGGAGGGGTAAGAACAGAAAGGAGGGGGGGAGAGAGAAGAGTCGACCGGGGGGGGGTGCGCGCAAAAGAGGAACCCCCACTGGATGTGCACGATTTTTTTTTGCAAGCGGCGCACCGTCTGAATGCTCCCTCTGCGTGGCGGAGGGGAAACCTGATCGGCTAGAAGGAGAGCCGGCTGGAGGAGGAGGAGGAGGAGGAGCGGCAGCAGCGAGAGGTGTGCGCCCTCCGGACCGGAGCGGTGGAGGGGAGGAAGAGTTAGGAGGAGGAGGAGGAGGAGGGGGAGAGAGAAGAAGGGGGGGAGGAGGGGAAAGTCCTCCGAGGGAAGGGGGGGGACAATGTCTTCGGCTTCCCCCGCGGCCGGTAAGATCCCGATCAAGCAAGAGAGCGTGCTGGAAATGCTGGCCGGGGCGCAGGAGCCGGGCCGGCAGCAGGAAAGTTCGGCGTCCTCGTCGGCGCCGCCTCCTCCTCCTCCTCTAGCTGCTTTTGCAAGGGAGGACGACGACGACGAAGAGGAGGAGGAAGCGGCTGCAGCAGCAGCAGTTGCAGCGGCGAGGCAGGACCGGGTCCTGCTGCAAGCCGAGCTGCTGGCCGGGACCCCCCGGGCGGGCGCCCCCTCGGCGTCCTCGCCGGCGCCCTCCCCGTCGTCGTCGTCGTCGTCCGCCTCCTCCTCCTCCTCCTCCTCGCCGCCCGGCCTGCTGGCCTTCTCGCCGGAGCACGTCGCCTGCGTGTGCGAGGCGCTGCAGCAGGGCGGCCACCTGGACCGGCTGGCGCGCTTCCTCTGGTCGCTGCCGCCGGGCGAGCTGCTGCGGGGGGACGAGAGCCTGCTGAAGGCGCGGGCGCTGGTGGCCTTCCACCAGGGCCTCTACGCCGAGCTCTACGGCATCCTGGAGGGCCACAGCTTCGGCCCCGCCAGCCACCCGCTCCTCCAGGAGCTCTGGTACAAGGCGCGCTACAGCGAGGCCGAGCGGGCCCGCGGCCGCCCGCTGGGCGCCGTCGACAAGTACCGCCTGCGCCGCAAGTTCCCCCTGCCGCGCACCATCTGGGACGGCGAGGAGACCGTCTACTGCTTCAAGGAGAAGTCCCGCAACGCCCTCAAGGAGCTCTACCGCCAGAACCGCTACCCGTCGCCCGCCGAGAAGCGCCACCTGGCCAAGCTCACCGGCCTCTCCCTCACCCAGGTCAGCAACTGGTTCAAGAACCGGCGCCAGCGCGACCGCAACCCCGCCGAGCCCCAGGCCAAAAGGTGAGCGGGGGGGGGGAGGAGGAGGAGGAGAGGGTGTGTGGGGGGACACACAAACACACACAGGGCACTGTCTGCTGGGCGCTCTGCACGCGTTCAGAGGGCCCCCGGGGGCCCGAAGGCCTGCGGTTGGGCGGGAAGGAGGCCCCCCCTCGCTGAGCTGTTGGGACACAAGTTGAACTCGGGCTTGCCTGGGTTGGGACCCCTCCCCACAAACACATTTCCCTTTCTGTTCCCTCTCCAATTCCTCCCCCCCCTTATTTTCTTCTACCCAGTCTCCCATTCTTCTTTTCCCTTATTTTCTCCTTTCTTCTACCCCCTCTCCGATTCCTGTTTTTCCTTATCTCCTTCTATCTCCTCTCCCATTCCTCTTTTCCCTTATTTCCTTCTACCCCCTCTCCCATTCCCTTATTTTCTTCTACTCCCGCTCCCATTCCTGTTTTCCCTTATCTCCTTCTACCCCCTCTCCCATTTCCTTATTTCCTTCTACTCCCTCTCCCACTCCTCTTTTCCCTTATCTCCTTCTACCTCCTCTCCCATTCCCCTTGTTTCCTATTTCACACTCTCTTCTATCTCCTACTTTTTCTTTTCCTTCTTTGACCTCTTTCTGCCCCCACCTTATTTTGTTTCTCTACTTCCTGGTCAGCCTTATTCCTTTCTCTCTCACCCACCCATCCCCTTCACTTGCCTAATTCTCCCCCCTCCCTTCTTTTTGCCTGCTTCACTTTAAAGTATGAATTCTTTGGATTCTTTGAAGCATTGCAGGTCTGGGGCAGCCCCACGGAGTTGAACCCTCGGTATTCCCCCTCTTTGAGCTTGGAGAAAATAGAGGCTGAGGCTGCTTTTCGATCTCAGGTGGCTTAACAGCACAATAAAATAGTTTGCTTTTGTGCAATGTCGCGGGCGACATTTGAACCCAGGGCTTCCCTGCACAAACCTTCACTTATCTCAGGGTCTCTTTCTTAGCCTCAATATGCCATCCTTTCCCCCTTTCCTGCCCTGCTGTCTGACTTCATTTCCCTCCCCCTGCGCATACCCCTAACACCTTCCCAGCTTTCTTACCCTTTCGCCTCCCTCCTCCCACCTCCTCCTCCTGGCTCTCTCCCTCCCTCCCCCCTTTCCTGAGTTTCCTTTCTGGACAAACATGGCGTTTTACCTCCAGCCCTGTTCTTTCTCCGCCACCCCCCCTTCTCACACTCACTCTAAACACACCCACTCCTTGGCTTGCCTGCCGAGAGAGCGTGTGCAGGGAAACTGTTTCCAGCAGGAATAAGGGAGTCTGCTGGCTCTTTTCTCCTTAGGCACATTTCCCCCTATTTCCACCCCCCCCCCATGCACACTTTCCCCCATCTCTTCCCCGCAGCCTTTTCCAAAATCCAACCCCCACCCCCTATCAGTCACTTCCATAATGATTCAGTCCCTCCTCCCTCCCCAAAACCCCCTACATTCTAACTCCATTCCTCCTTGGGTCAGGGTTATGCATGGGGTTTTCCCCTCGTTCCCCCTTCCCCTCCATACAAATTCCCATTTCCCTGGGCTTTGTTAGGGGATTCTTGTAACAGCACAAGGCAGCCCTCGCTCTTCCACATCCTCTCTCCCTTCCTTTCTCCTGCAAAAAGACCCAGGTGTCTTTTTCCTCATGAGCTGCAAACTTTTGATTCCCTTCCGAGACTCCATAGCGCCCACCTAGCATTTAAAACCTGCCATTTTCCAGTTCTCCAGAGGGATCCCCCTTACAGTGGCAGAACACGAAGTTTTATTTTTAAAAAAGACTCTCTCCTCTGTTTAAGCTGTCCTAGGCCTCCCCGTCATTCCTCCCTGGCGTCTTCTGAAAACACTAACGTCACTCTCTCCTGTTACGTTTCTTTATTATTGAGAGCCCAAGGAGACTTTTCTCTCTCTCTCTTATTTTATTTGACAGCGTTAATCATTTGCCTGGGTTTTATGTCACTGAGGGAAAAAAGAGAAAGAAACATGAGCGCGTGGCTTCGCTGGAGGGTAAACCCCCCCCCCCAAACACGATTCCTTGCTTCTCTTGTTGTGAAACTTGATTCTGTCCTGACGGAGATCGGGTTTCGTTTCTCCAGAAGAGAGGAGCAAGGGGATGTCTTGAGGCTGCAATCCTATGGCGCCTGCCCATGGCTTGAGAAGATCCCAGAATAGATCTCCTTTTAGCTGAACTGCTCTTTGGAAGCGGTGTTGAGTGCATTTCTGGGGACCACCATGGAACCTCTGGGGCATTTCCCTAGTCCCCGCTGTGCAGAGAACACATATTAGAAGAGACAAGCAGGGGACCCACGAGGACTCGCAGGGAGGCATCTCATTTTCCCCCTCTGCCACTATTTCCCCCTTCCCCGGCAGCCCCCGTAGCCTCTCCCCTTTTCCTGCTTCAATCTCCCCTTCCCACCCCCGAGCTGTACCTTTATCTGCCCCCTTCACCTTTCCTTTCTTCTCCCCTTCTCTCATGCTTAGCAAGGTTTAAAAAAAATACCAAACCCTGTTCCAAAGACCGCAGAAGTTAGTCTGAAAAATCAACAGAGTGCTTGATCTTCCTGGATCTAGTCCACCAGGCTATGCTTGGGCCCAGGTGTTGCTGAGGCAGTGGTAGGGGGCTGAAAGTGGTGGAGGGAGTGAGGGAAGCCAGTCGCCAAGGCCTCGCTGGATTGCCTGCAAGCGGCCAGGTGAGACCACCACCACCCCACCCCGCACAAAGCACATTCCAGTCCTCCAGCTTCCCCGCCCACTCCCCTCCTTCCTTCCTTTGCACAGCAGACTCCAGGCGAGAAAAGAAATTTCCCCCCCTGTTTTGTTTTTTTTAAAGCCAAACCCCAAAGGTCCTCCTCGAAGCAAGGGCACCCGTTGTGCTGAGCTGGCCCTTTCTGTCCTTGGCGCATATGCATCAGAGCCACAAATGGTGTGGCGGGGGGGGGGGGGAGGTGAAACCGGGCAGGCCACTCAGCAAAATCCATCCAAGCCTCATGAGGTGTTACTGGGGGGGAGGCAAGCAAAGTTTGACTAAGGAAGTTGAGGTTTTCTTTTCCACTCACTTGGGCTGGTGCTTTGTTTTGGTTTTCTGCTCGTGGCGTCAACTGCAAGAAGAGTAAACTCCCCAAGCCATTAATTTACAGTGGTGGTTAACAAAAAAATAAAAATCCATTGTTCGATTCCCGGTTCTTGACCCGGGCGGGGGGCAGAAAGTTTTATTTCTTTTCTCTCTGTCCCAGCACTTGGGAACGCATGTAAATGAAAGCAAAACATTCTACCCTTGATCTTACACCGTGGGCTGCTTTGTACATTACTTTTCTTCCCATTCTGTATCATGCCTGGAATAAAACCACTCCTCTCCTCCGTCCCTGGCTCAGATGTGATTGATGTAGCAGGAAGTCATAATCAAAGTAGTTCAAAATCTCTCTTTCTCCCTTTTTTTTTTTTAAAGGCTCTGTTCTGCTTAGGGAACGGGAGAGACATAAATATGTTGTCCAAAGCCATGTGACGCCGGAGAGCCTGTGTCTTTGGCGGCTTCTCTGGTCTGACAACCGCGTCTTATTGTTGCAACATAAACAGCTAAATTGGCTTACATACTGGGGCAAAGGCATCAACTTGTCTCTCCTCTGCCACTTTTCCTTTTTGCAGTGCCAAGTATGATTCTTTGGCTTGTACTGGAAACGTGAGAGCCAGCGTGGTGTAGTGGTTAAAAGTGTCCAGCTAGGATCTGCAACACCCCGGTTCAGGTCCCCGCCTGTGCCGTGCGAAGTTGCTGGGTGACCTTGGCCCGGAGACACACGCTCTGCCTAATCTACCTTACAGGGTTGTTGTGTGAGGGTAAAATGGAGGAGAATAATGTCTATTGCTTTGGGTTCCCCAACTGGGAACAAAGGCAAGATGTAAATAAAGTAAATATGAAGTGAGGAGGGGTTGTAGCTCACTGATAGGCCTTCTGCTTTGTATTCAGAAGGTCCTAGGTTCGATCCCCAGCATCTCCATTTAAAAGGACTAGGCAGAAGGTAATGTGAAAAACCTCTGCCGGAGACTCTGGAGAGCCCCTGCCAGTCTGAGTAGACAGTACTGACCTTGATGGACCAAGGGTCTGATTCAGTTTCAGTATAAGACAGCTTCATGTGTGAAAATTATTATTATTATTGTTGTTGTTGTTATTATTTAAATTTATAGACTGCCCTCCACCAAAGGGCTCAGGGCAGTGTGCATCATATTTCAAACATAGAACAGACTAAAGATATATTCAATAAATAGTAAAATTAATGCCAGATAAAACAATAGCATTCTCCAAATAAATTGATGGCATAAGGAACTCCTCTCCTTCCGTAGGGCGAATCGTGGACCTGGCCTGGTGAAGGCCCAGGCAGAGGCCGAATAAAAACCATTATTGTCCTCAACTGTAAGCCTGGCATTGAGATACAAGCAATGCTCCCTCTAAGCTGCGGAGTCTTGTGAGCAAAAATTCGGCTTTGTGAGCTACCGGCATTAAAGTTGTGAGCGAGCGATTTGGCCGCTGCATAAATTAGTTTGCTCTGGAGCCCTCCTTCCTGAGCCAAGACAAAAATGTGTGAACTGGAGGCTAAAAAACTGTGAGCTAGCTCACACCAACTTAGCTTAGAGGGAACACTGGATACAAGCAGGGCTTTTTTTCTGGGGGAACGCGCCGGAGCAGTGTTCCGGAACCAATGCTCTCTCGAAGCTGTGGAGTCTTGTGAGCAAAAATTCTACTTTGTGAGTTACCGGCATTAAAGTTGTGAGCGAGCGATTTGGCTACTGCATAAATTAGTTTGCTGTGGAGCCCTCCTTCCTGAGCTCAGACAAAAACGTGTGAACCATAGGCTAAAAAACTGTGAGCTGGCTCACACTAGCTCAGCTTAGAGGGAACACTGTCTGGAACCTCTTCGCCAAAATTCTTTTTAAAATGTTTAAAGGTTCTGAAACTGGCTGAAAACGTCATTTCCCTCTTGAGAGCCCCCCCCCCCCCAAAAAAAAAAAAAAGCCCAGGATACAAGCAAGCACACTGCGTACTCCAAAAATGTTCTGTTTTTCTTGCATATGCTTACAATTAAATTTCACAAGGGGGGGGGGAGAGACCGCTTAAAAGTTCCTCTCCTCACCCCCCCCCCAACTGAACTGAAATGTCTTTGCTTCCCCTTGGCGCAAGCCTGAAATGTTGTTTTTGCTGTCTTAGCCTGGCCTGCTTTTAGCCGGTAGCAACATAGCTGGCGGTGCCGTGAGCCCACCTGGAATGCAGGCAGCTTGTTCCTCCCTGGCCATCTTCTTTTCAAGCGGCCTTAGCGTTAATGAGTGTTTACATTAATTCTCCTAAGAACACATTTCCTTTTCTCTCCCAGCTTCTTAATCATTAATCCCCCCTCCCATCCTTTCTTGCAAGAAAGGTGTGTGGGGCAGATGGGCAGAGATAAGGGGCTGTAAAAATGTTCTCCCGGGGGGAGCAAACCGTTGCTTATTTGCAGGAATGTGTGACCCGCCCCCCACGGTTTGCTTCACTGCCTAAGCTGCCCGTAAGTTTGGGGTGCTTTTTCTTTCATTTTCCCCAAGGGTGGCATTTTTCCTCTCCCTGGGAAGAACCGGGAATAGAAAACATCTGACGCATTTTGGCCGCCGTTCTCACACCGGTGGTAAATTTGTCAGTTCAGATAGCTCTTAGCAGGCCAGTTGTGTAGGCGGAACAGCCAGTGAGTGCCATTTGGAAGCCCTCCCTGATCGGGGGTATCGCCTTACTGCTTGCTGCATTGTTTGATGTCCGGCTGCCGTGTGCCACGTCCAAGACCTTTCCATCTGTCTCTGCTCCCCTCTCCGAATCCTGTCGTCGTGGCAGAACTTGCTCCGCACCAGAGGTTGCTTGCATCTAGAACTGGAGAGGCGCAGACGTTCTTAGCGGTTGAGCCCCTGTGCCTGGAAAAGGAAGGGAAAGTATTGGGGGCCTTTTAGTTCAGGAGGACGGGTGGAGGCACGGTGGAAGTTTATGAATGATTTGCGCGGGATCTTTTTTCTCTTCCCTGGTCATGCCCGAACTTGGGTGTCATCCACAGGAAGGCATGTTTGACACCCGTGATCTAGTCCAATCCCCTTGCACAATGTCTAGCTAATTTTATTTCTCAAATTAATGTCCCAGTGGGGACCCAAAGCAGCTTACATCATTCTCCTTTCCTCCATTTTACCCTCGCAACAACCCTGTGAGGTAGGTTAGGCCGAGAAGGAGAGAAGAGATTGGATTTATCCCCTGACCTTCACTGCCCAAAGGCGCCTCAGAGCGGCTTACAAACTCCCTTCCCTTCCCCTCCCCACAACAGACACCCTGTGAGGTGGGTGGGGCTGAGAGAACTTCTGACAGAAACTGTCCTTGAGAGAACAGCTGTGCCAGAGCTTGTGACTGACCCAAGGTCATCCAGCCAGGTGCAAGTGGAGGAGTGGGGAATCAAACCCGGTTCTCCCAGATAAGAGTCCGCGTACTTAACCACTACACCAAACTGGCTCTGGTATGACTGGCCCAAGGTCACCCAGCAAGCTTCCGTGGCACTTGGGGATTCGAACCTGGGTCTCCCAAGTCCTAATCCAACTCTCTTAACCACTATACCACACTGGCAAGGAAGAGTCTGTCAGTGCGTGCTCAGGGGATGTCTCTCCTTCGGAAGCTCCCTTCCCAAAGCCAGATATCGGCATTATGGACGATATGTGCTGGTGAACTGCAGGCCCCAGCAGTTTGGTGTAGTGGTTAAGTGTGCAGACTCTAATCTGGGAGAACCAGGTTTGATTCCCCACTCCTCCACTTGCACCTGGCTGGATGACCTTGGGCAAGCCATAGTTCTGACAAGAGCTGTCCTTGAAAGGGCAGTTCTCAAGAGAGCTCTCTCAGCCCCACCTAACCTCCCAGGGTGTCTGTTGTGGGGAGGGGAAGGGAAAGGAGTTTGTAAGCCGCTCTGAGACTCCGAGTGAAGGGCAGGGTATAAATCCAATCTCTTCTCTTCTTCTTTAAGAGCAGGCCATAGGTCTACAGCTAGTGTGCATGTCCACTCACCATAAAAGTGCATGTTTGTGAACTGTCTAGTTTGAAGTCCTTAGCCGGAGGCACTGTAAACTACCCGCTCCTGCCGCCACCCCCAATTTGCAAGGGTTTTCCTCTCTCATCCAAATATCCCTTCCCCCCCCAACCTGGTCCATCCTGTTTTTTTGCATTTTTTCCCCCTCTCCCATCTTTCGCCAAGGTGCAAGCATCACTCTGCTAACAACCCGATTCCGTAGGTTTAACCCATTTTCTGAAATTAAGTCCATGCCGGTTTGAGTCACTCTGATCCCCTATCAGTTCTGTGGATCCGGAAGTAGGTCGTGCAGGGGTGTGCATTCGAGCGAAACGGATTCAGTTTCCCTGGAGCATACCAGTTTCAGGTTGCACATGGGAGTTCGACTTACATGTTCGGAAAGCTTATCCCTCCCCCCAAAAAATGTTTTGCTTGTACGCACGGGGGAGGGGAGGACTAGATGGAGCCCCGCTCTCTGGCTTCCTAGTTTGGTGTGTGGGGGGGTGTCCAACACGGGTTTTGGCCACTGACCACTGCGGCTTGGGTGGCGTTGATTCTGTAAAAGATGTGCATCTTTTTTACAAATCTTTTCCCCGATAGCATTCTGAACCTCGGCTGGCTTTCTTTGAGAGTTGTTTCTTTTTAAAAACGCCTTTTGCTTACAGCAAGCTTCTACGTGTGCGCGCCACCAGAAACTGTTTTCCTGTTTCTTTTAATCTCATCGGTTTTCTTTATTCTTGGTGTGTGTAAAGTGCTGTCACTTATAGCAGCCCCTTGAAGCAAGAGACTAGCGGATGTGGTTTGCCATTGCCTGCCTCTGAGCAGAGACCCTGGACTTCCTTGGGGGGTGGTCTCCTCTCCGGGGCTGGCCCTGCTTAGCTTCCACAGTTTGATGAGATCAGGTTAGACTAGGGGTTCTCAAGGCAAGAGGTATTCAGAGGTCATTTGCCATTGCCTGCCTCTGAGCAGCAACTCAGGACTTCCTTGGTGGTCTCCCATCCAAACACTGACCAAGGCCGACCCTGCTTAGCTTCTGAGATCAGGCTAGTCTGGACCAGCCAGGTCAGGGTGTTTCCTTTGTTTCCTTCGCATAGCGCATGCTCTCCTCTTTTGCATGCATATATATGCAGGGCTATTTTGGGGCAGGAAAGCACAGGAACGGTGTTCCGGCTGGCTCCCGAGTTGGCCACACCAAGCAGGAGCTCATTAGCATAATAGGCCACACCCAACATCAGAAACGCATTAGGATTGGCTACATGAGGGGTGTGTGGCCTAACATGCAAAGGAGTTCCTGCTACAAAAAGAAGCCCCGGGTTTTGACAACAAGCAAGGTAAACAGAATAAGAAGCAAAAGGTGGGTGGGGCTGGATGACCACACTCCTGGTAACATGGGGGTGTGGCCTAATATGCTAATGAGTTTCTGTTGTTGGGTGTGGCCTATTATACTAATGAGTTCTTGCTGAGCTTTTTCTACAAAAAAAGCCGGATAGATAGATAGAGAGGCAGAGAGAGAGAGAGAGAGAGGTCTCTCCTTATAATAATTGAGTTTTTGCTTCCCCACTGGCCTATGGGGAGCAGAGAAAAATGTGTGCCGTCGGCCATTGGCCCGCCAGCTGCCACTCAAGGCTGCTGGTGTGCCATTGACTGGGAGGCGGGAGGCAAACGCTGCGAGTGAACGCCGCCGCCAGGAGCCGGGGAAGGGAGGCTGTGCTGCCAGGTGACGGTGCTGGCTGGAGAGCGAGGCCAGGGCCAGGAGAGCATGGGGGCCCTGGAGAGACGGCGTCTCAGTGAGGGGGACTGTGGAGGCCGCGGACGGTGGGTGAGCTCTTTCCCCTACGGCTGCCCCGTACGCCTGCCTCCACCACCTTCTTCACCGGGGGGCCTGTCTAGCTCCTGTTGTCTCAAGTCCACAATGGGCTTCCCTTCCTAGTATACATACATATAGATAGATATACACACACACACACACATTTGTATTAAAATCCTTCTTGATTAATCTGGAATAATTGCCATCCATCCAACTGCATACTGATAACTCAGCATATGAATTTGGGGAGGTGGCTGTGTAGAAAAAGGAAACATGTTTCTTCTCCCGCACCTTAACAAACCGGCCTGAAACAGTCGAAGGAACAAGCATGAAGAATAATATTGCCTCGCTTTAATATAGTGCTTTTCACGGTAACGCACATGAAGTGCTTTTGTCTGGCCAATCCCCGCGACAGACCTGTAAAGTACACCAACATATTGAAGGGGAGGGCACTGAAGTGAATTTTTATTTATTTAATCAATTTATATAATTTATGATGTAATTTATTTAATTGGCTTATACCCTGCGTTTCTCCCCAGAGCTTTCTGTCAAAGATCCAGTTTGGTGTAGTGGTTTAGGAGCGCGGTCTAATCTGGGAGAACCGGGTTTGATTCCCCACGCCTCTACATGCGTCTGCTGGTGTGACCTTGGGTCAGTTACAAGCTCTTCCAGAGCTGTTCTCCCACAAGCAGTTCTCAAGAGAGCCCTCCCAGCCCCACCTACCTCACAGGGTGTCTGTTGTGGGGAGGGGAAGGGAAAGGAGATCATAAGCTGCTCTGAGACTCCTTCGAGTACAAGAACATAAGAGAAGCCAATGTTGGATCAGGCCAATGGCCCATCTAGTCCAACACTCTGTCACACAGTGGCCAAAAATACCAGGAGGTCCAGCAGTGGGGCCAGGACACTAGAAGCCCTCCACTGTTGCCCCCCCACGAGCACCAAGAATGCAGTGCATCACTATAAGAACATATAGTAAAGTAGTGGGAGATAATGAAGTAGGGTCGGGTCTAAATCCAATCCCCTCTTCTTTTTCTTATATTGTTCTCTCGTCCACTTTATCCTCACAACAGCTCAAGTGCGATAGGTTAATCTGCAAGTGCGTGACCAGCCCAAGGTCACCCAGTGAGTTTCCATGGCACAAGAGGGGATTCAAACCCGGGCCTCCCCGATCGTTGTCCGACACTCTTATCCACTACGCTGCACTGGCTTGAGCAGCAGCACCTAAGGCCCCTCAGGGGAGAGATCGGGGTCAAACCGGGTGCTCCGGGTTCGTGTCTCAGTCTCTTGGCAGGGATGCTAGGTGGATCAAAGGCCTGTGGTTCCAGGTGTTCCGTGGGGCTTTGAACTTGGCATTGTGGTAGCTTATGGCCCTGACATGTCGTGCAGCACGTCATGTTTGGGAAACGGGGGCCTCATCTCCTATTCAGAGGCGCATAAAACCTTTCTTTGGGTGCGCTCTAGCCTCCAGGTGCGCCTAAAGCAGCTTCCTATGTGCAGGAAAGCACATGGGGATGAGTAGCGATTCCTCATTAAGTGTTTTGGGGGGCATTTGCCAGCATGCTACATAGGAAGAAGCTAGCTAAAGATTCCCAGGTGTCGGAAGAGAGCTGTCTTAAGCGAGTCTGTGCAGAATCCTACTTGGGTCTGTTCAGTGGGCCTTATTTCCAGGAAAGTTTTCTTAGGATAGCACTGTAAAGTGACTTCCCGCTTGCCTGTTGCGTCTCTGTGCGATCCACTGTTCTGACTGCCTGCCCCCAATCAGCATCTGCTTGGGGAGAGGGGAGAAATTCTGCCACCTCTCTGCAAGAGCATGGAATAGTGGTTAGAACAACCATTTGGGGAGGCCCAAGTTCAAATCCCCGCTTTATCCGGAAGCCAGTTTCAGACTTTCCATATAACCGACCCCACAGGGATGTCGTGAGGATAGAATGGTAAAAGGAGTGTTTATTTTTTATTTATTTATTCAATTTATACCCCGCCCTCCCCACAAGCAGGCTCAGGGTAGCGTGAGTGCTTTCCTGAGCACCGTTGGGGAAGGGTATGTTCTAAAATGATTCAGTAGGCATGATTTTACTCTGTGCATCCATCCTTCTGCAGAGAGTAGTGGTTAAGTGCGCGGACTCTAATCTGGGAGAACCGGGTTTGATTCCCCACTCCTCCACTTGCAGCTGCTGATGTGACCTGGGCTCAGTCACAAGTTCTGGCACAGCTGTCCTTGAAAAAGAGCAGTCTCTGCCAGAGCTCTCTCAGCCCTACCTACCTCACAGGGTGTCTGTTGTGGGGAGAGGAAGGGAAAGGAGTTTGTAAGCCGCTCTGAGACTCCCTTGGGTAGTGAAGGGCAGGGTATGAATCCAGTCTCCTCCTCCACTGTCTGTGGATGAGGTTGCCAGGTGCGCCTCTGCATGAGTTCCTGCACAGGTAGGAGGCAGGCCCAGATGAGCCGCTCTTGCAGGGACACAGGGCATGGATTCCATCAACAATGGGGCCGTTGTGTAAGGTGAACCTAAGCCCTGCTGCAGGAGGCAGGAGTGATCTTACTCTTCCAGGTTTTAATTCAAATGCTGGTCTGCAGAAGCTGAATGTCAGGGCTGCGGTTCCTGATCTGCAAATGGCCTTTGGTGCCGTCACTCAATCTCAGTCCCCTCCCCTTCAGCTCCAGTTATCACAGAATCACAGAGTCGGAAAGGGCCATACGGGCCATCTAGTCCAACCCCCCCCTGCTCAATGTAGGATCAGCCTAGAGCATCCCTGACAAGTGTTTGTCCATCTGCTGCTTGAAGACTGCCAAGGAGGGGGAGCTCACCACCCCCCAAGGCAGCCCATTCCACTGCTGAAGTACTCTTACTGTAAACCCCCCCCAATTATTGGTAGTCTAATCCTCTGCTTCCAAGAGGAAGCGCTCTCTGCCCTCCTCTAAATGACAGACCTTCAAATACTTCAAGAAAGCCATCCTGTCCCCCCTCAGCCTCCTCTTCTCCAGACCAAACATTCCCAAGTCCCTCAGCCGTTCCTCACAGGGCTTCTTGGTCTCCAGGCCCCCGATCCTCCTCCTCGCTCTCCTCTGCACCCGCTCCATTCTGTCCACATCCTTTTTGAAGTGAGGCCTCCAGAACTGCAGACAGGACTCCAGGTGTGGCCTGACCAATGCAGTGTATGGTGGGACTATAACGTCTTGTGATTTGGATCTTATGCCTCTGTTGATACACCTCAAGACCGGATTAGCCTTTTTTGCCGCTGCATCACACCGAGTGCTCATATTTAGTTTACAGGTTGTATCAAAGGACTTCCAGACAAAGAATATCGGTTGGGACTTGTTAGGCAGATCTTTAGCAAGTGAATCTTCAGGGTCTTTGCTGCACTGTCCGAAGCCCAAGTCAGTCGCAGAGAGTTTTGCAAATGTGATCGAACCTATTGGCAGCCAGAACAGCCGCTGGCGTTGGCTTCCTCCTTTAATGGCGTTAAAGCTTTATTCAAAAGTGAAGTGTTGGAAAGTATTCAAATGGAGCTTTTTAAATTCTTCCAGCCCCAAAATAAAAGGGCTTGTGTGTGTTTAACCATCTCTTGACAGTTCCCGTGGAAGGGGAAGTATGATTCCATTTGCGTGGCGGTCAGAAGAGCTCCTTCCAGTTTGCCTGCCAAAGGCTTGTGAACACCTAGTGGGGCTGTTGAGTTTTCTTTGCTGGGAACTGCAAAGCACTCCCCACCCAATCTCTTAAGGCTCTCCTTCCTTCCTTCCAAGTTACAGCAGTCGCTCGCACTGCAAGAGTACTATTTGTTTCCCCCATCAAGTCGCAGCTGACATGGCCACCCCGTAAGGTTTTCAAAGCAAAGAGATGCTCAGAGGTGGTTTGCCATTGCCTGCCTCTCCATAGCAACCCTGGACTTCCTTATTGGTCTCCCATCCAAATACAAACTGGGGCCGACCCTGCTTAGCTTCTGAGATCTGACACAATTGAACTATCCTGGGCTATCCAGGGCAGGGCAATATGGGAGGCGCCTTTTGAGAAGCCTCATTAGTCAAAGTCACTTTGGTGTAGTGGTTAAGAGCAGCAGACTCTAATCTGGAGAACCAGGTTTGATTTCCCCCCACTCCTCCATATGCAGCCAGCTGGGTGACCTTGGGCTTGTCACAGTTCTCTCAGAGCTGTTCTCTCAAGAGCAGTTTCTCTCAGAGCTCTCTCAGCCCCACCTGCCTCCCAAGGTGCCTGTTGTGGGAAAAGGAAGGGGCAGGAGATTGTAAGCCGCTCTGAGTGAAGGGTGGGGTATAAATCCAACTCTTCTTCTTCTACATCTCCTTCTTACATGCTTTTCTGAATCATGGCCATAGTGTGGGGGGCGGGGGTTGGGGTTGCTTTCCTTTGTGAAATAATTTGGGGATTCATGCTGGAGGTGGGCAGTAAATGCATCTCTGGACTCTTGGGTCTTACGGTAGCTTTGGACTCCATTGCCGGTGCACAGGACACAGGAAGCGAAACCGTGTGTCCGTCTTAGCATTGTCAGAATTTCCAAATCGTCCCCCAAAACAGGAGAACAGATAAGCTGCCCCCCCCCCCCGGTTGCATGCAATTTTTAAATTATTAATGTCCCTTGCATGCACATACGCTGCGAAAACCATACCCTGTCAAGTCCCGTTGATCCCAGCGGGAGAGTTAGGCACGTGTTTAAAATCTCTTCCCATGGAGATCAATATGGAAGTGCTTTGAAAATACATTCCCTATTTTTCTCCCCAATGGGGAAATGCAAAGAGGGCTCACAACAATAATTCTTTCCTCTTCCTTTCTGTCTTCAGAACACCACTCTGTGGATGGATTAGGCTGAGAGAGAGCGAGAGAGAAACTGGCTAAGTTTGGTGCCAGTTTGGTGTAGTGGTTAGGAGCACGGACTCTGATCTGGAAGAACCGGGTTTGATTCCCCACTCTTCCACATGCAGCTGCTGGGGTGACCTTGGGTCAGTCACAAGTTCTCTCAGAGCTGTTCTTTCAGGAGCAGTCCTCGAGAGAGCTCTCTCAGCCCCACCTCCCTCACAGGGTGTCTGTTGTGGGGAGGGGAAGGGAAAGGAGATTGTAAGCCATTCTGAGACTCGTTCGGGTAGTGAAGGGCAGGGTATAAATCCAATCTATTCTTCTTCTAAAGGTCACCCAGTATAGTTGTGATTTGAACCTGTCCCCCCCAGATATTGGCCTGACACTGTAAGCCCTGGGCTGTGCTGCCCTTTTACCTGTCATAACTGCTCTCACCTGGCTGGACCCTGCCTTAATCAAAGCACACCCAGAGACAAATGCATGATGCAATTTATTTACTCCATTTAGAAGAAGAGTCAGTTTTTCAGGGTGGATTTGATTTAAATCAAATCAGTTTAAATCGTGGTTTCCTACATAAAGACTCATCCTTGCTGGTATAATCTTAATATTTGCACCCAGATGAAGTTTTCATTTTTAGAATAACAACTTTTCAGATTGGTTTTACGGCTATATCAAAAAACTACTGATTTGGTTATATACTATTAGAAACACATCATAGATTATACCCCACTTTCCCCTACTTTAAGGAGTCTCAAAGCGACCTACAATCGCCTTTCCCTTCCTCTCCCCACAACAGGCACCTTGTGAGGTAGGAGGGGCTGAGAGAGTTCTGAGAGAACCGTGACTGACCCAAGGTTACCCAGCAGGCTTCACGGGGAGGAGGAGTGGGGACTCAAACCCAGCTCTCTGGATTAGAATCTTAGCTGCTCTTAATTAGTAAGAACATAAGAGAAGCCAATGTTGAATCAGGCCAATGGCCCATCTAGTCCAACACTCTGTCACACAGCGGCCAAAATATACCAGGTGCCATCAGGAGGTCCAGCAGTGGGGCCAGGGCACCAGAAGCCCTCCCACTGCTGCCCCCTCCAGCACCAAGAATAGAGTGCATCACCTGCCCCAGACTGAGAGTTCCCATCTATACCCTGTGGCTAATAGCCACTGATGGACCTCTGCTCCATATGTTTATCTGATTCCCTCTTGAAACTGTCCATGCTTGTAGCTGCCACCACCTCCTGTGGCAGTGAATCCCATGTGTTAATCACTCTTTGGGTGAAGAAGGACTTCCTTTTATCTGTTCTAACCCAACTGCTCAGCAATTTCATGGAGTGCCCACGAGTTCTTGTATTGTGAGAAAGGGAGAAAAGTACTTCTTTCTCAACCTGCTCAATCCCATTCATAATCTTATAAACCTCGATCATGTCACCCCTCAGCCGTTGTTTCTCCAAGCTAAAGAGCCCCAAGCATTTTAACCTTTCTTCATAGGGAAGGTGTTCCAACCCTTTGATCATTCTAGTTGCCCTTCTCTGCACTTTTTCCAATGCTATAATATCCTTTTTGAGATGTGGTGACCCTACTCCATACTGGGTCTCACCTCACCTTTCTCCCCAGTGGGTGACCCTTGGGCCAGTCGCCGTCCCTCGGCTGCATCTACCTTCCAAGGTGGTTGCGAAGGATAAAGAAAGAAAAGCAAAAACCATGCATACTGGCCAGAAGTCTTTCAAGAAAGGCGGGATGAAAACATGAGGTGGGAGATGTGTGGAGTTATGTAAATGATTGCGTACAAAAGGAATCAAAGCATCACAAAATAAAAAGCAACCCCCCAAAAAAATATTCAGGAATTAGCTGGACTTTTTTTCGTGCTGGAGAATCGGCTTTCAGCACCAAGCTCTGGACTCAGAGGAGGAGATTTCTCTGGATGATCTTGGGCCAGTTTGGTGTAGTGGTTAAGGAGCACAGCCTCTAATCTGGGAGAACGGGGTTTGAGCCCCCACTTCTCCACATGCAGCTGGTGGTGTGACCTTGGGTCAGGCGTAAGTTCTCTCAGAGCTACTCTCTCAAGGGCAGTTTCTGTCAGAGCTCTTTCGGTCCCACCTACCTCGCAGGGTGTCTGTTGTGGGGAGGGGGAAGGGAAAGGGATTGCAAACCGCTCTGAGACTCCTTCGGGTAGTAAAGGGCGGGGTATAAATCCAATCTCCTCTTCTTCATACCTTCTCAGCCTAACCTACCTGTCAGGGTTGTTGTGAGGATAAAAAGGAGGAGAGGAGGATAATGTAAGCGGCTTCAGGTGGCCATTGGGGTGAAAGTCAGGGTATAAATAAACAAAGCACACAAATTCAGAGCTGCGCTCATTCTTTCTGGTTTCTCCAGAGTTTCGACAGCTGGTATTCCAAGGCCAGGGCTGTAATTCCTCCCTGTGCATTTAGGCTGGATGGGTCTGTTGTGTTCTCTGCTTACGGTAATAGATGTGCCAAGGCTCCCAGAAGTCCTTAATTGCCTCTGCCAGCTTGCCAAATGGCTGCTCTCTGGGCCTCTGCCCTCATTGTGCCACCTCCCCAGGGCGTTTTAGCGGCAAGGCAAGCCGGTTGGTCCGAGGCACGATCGTTCCTTGGGTTGAAGTTGCACTAAAACATTTTTTTGGACCACGCTGGAAACCTGAGCCGGGAGACATGTTTCGCCGTCTGTAATTAATATAACTTTTGCGTATCATTTTCACAAACCACGTCGGTGCCAACGTTGGCAGTTGACGGACAGGTTGTACTTCGCTTTCCTTGTAACGCTGTTACTCTCAAATGCGCGGGAGGAGGAGGCGAGCAGAGAGGGAAACTATAGCGCTTGGGGGGAAAGCTCAAGAATTGGGAAAATGGGAAGAACCGGTTTTCATTTTCCCAGAATGCCCTTCCATTCCTATTCCTTTTACCCGGGTTCTTTCTAATTAAGGCTGTCATTCCCAGTGAAGAAAGCTTAGATAATTGATTTATTGGGTCCGTTCATCCAGTTGCTTGTGTGCATATATTTGCATGCAAGTTTTTTTGTTTTGTTTTTTTAAAAGATAGCTGGGCCATACGGGCGATGACGGACCTCATGTCACTCTCCCCGATCTGAGGCAGATTTTTCCCGCCAAAATTATTAGTTCCCTTCAGGAACTGAGCTGGCCCCCAGCAGCGTGATAATATTTGTGGCTTTATAAATCTGAATGTCCCACCCTGTGACTGAATCTGATTTGGCTTTTGCCCGGACCAGGAACTTGTCAGGAGAAAACAGGAGGCCTTCTTTTTAGAAGGCCATATGGCCGAAACACGTTTGGTCAGGGTCGTGTAGGGTCGACGTTTGAGATAACTGTATGATTTTAATCTGAATTGAGGCTACATTTGGGCCTGTAATTATTTTTTAATCGTTTTGTAATAAATACATGTATTTTAATATATTTGATAGGTCAGTTATTTAAATACTGGGCCCTTTAATTTGTATTCGTTTGAGTCATTATTTTGGGTTAAGTTTTTTCTTCCCTCGCTTCTTTGTCCCTTCCAGCATAATCAGCGACCATCGTTTAGTTCATCAAAAGGGGTTTAATTAGGTAGTTTAAACAAGGTGTTAAAATGTTCCTAGCCTGTACGCAAATGCATAATAAAGATCTGAGATCCCCAGAATATCAGCTAAGGTCACAGAAAGCGCCTCAACATTGTCTCAGAGCAGAGAATCCTGTGACCAGCTTAGCAGTGCAGAATTCCTGGAAGGTTCTGGAAGCTGGGGTGAAGCGAATTCTTACAAAAATGTTTAAATTCAGGTGTATATTTTGAACAACATGTGGTAGTGGTGGAAAGTCACCTCCCCAAAAGAGGGGGGGAATCTAAACCAACTAAGCACAAACCTCCAAAGGAAGTCTAGAAAACTTATTGAGGGACAAAAGTTAAAAACATAAGTGTACAAAAGAGTGTTTATTTCAAAGACATATAAAAACCTTGTAGGGGCCCTTATAAAATGTTCAAAGTGACAAATGCACAAAAAAGGACAGTGTATGACCTGACACATTTCGGCTCACAAGAGCCCCCTTCAGAGGTCAAATCGTACAAAATACATCAAACAACCGAGTCGCTATAACCAATGCTCCCTCTAAGCTATGGAGTCTTGTGAGCAAAAATTCTACTTTGTGAGCTACTGGCAATAAAGTTGTGAGTGAGCGATTTGGCTACTGCATAAAGCCATCCTTCCTGAGCTAAGATAAAAATCTGTGAGCTGGAGGCTAAAAAACTGAGCTAGCTCACACTAACTCAGCTTAGAGGAAACACTGCCTGTTACACACGTAAGGCAATTAACAATAAATTATAAAAGGACCAAAACTGGAATGTTCCACTATGGAATTGAATGACACACCAGTAGTTTTCTATTTGGGAGCCACAAATATATCTGGCCTTGTGTCAGAAGTAGTTGTATATACTGGAAATAATATGTACCTTCCAGTTTAGGTCCTAAGAGTGCAAATAAAATTGCCTTGTCAGAGACAGTGCGCTATCAAGATGTAACACTCTTTTGCACACTTATGTATGACAGTAACACAGAAGAACTGAAGTTCTAAACTGCACAAGCGTTCTTTTGGAATGGTGCATTTTTCACCCCTGGAAATGCACATTTTGGGCCTGGTTTGCATTAAAAACAAGCAAGTCCGGCTGTTACTTGATGGCACTTTCTACCACCACCACTGCTTGGTAGGCAGAAGGTCCCAGCTTCAGTCCCCAACATCTCCAGTTAAAACGACCAAGCAGTGGTGGTGGTAGAAAGTGCCATCAAGTAACAGCCGACTTATGGTGTCCCTGTAGGGTTTTCGTTGCCTGCCTCCGCATCACAAGCCTGGGCTTCCTTGGTGGTCTCCCATCCAAATATTAACCAGGGTCAACCATCCTTAGCTCCGGAGATCTGATGAGATCAGGCTAGCATGAGCGATGAGATGTGAAAGTAGGTCATATGAAAGACCTCTACCTGATATCCTGGAGAGCTGCTGCCAGTCTGAGTAGACAATTAGTGACCTTGATGGACCCAGGGTCTGTTTCAGTATAAGGCAGTGTCGTGTGTTCATTTGTTCCCTGACTGTGGAGAACCAAGGATCAAACCCTGTCCTGAGCGTTGCAATGCAGGTTTTTCAAGGCAAGAAATGTTTGGAGGAAGTTTGCCATTGCCTGCCTCGCATCATGACCCTGGTATTCCTTGGCGATCTCCCATCCAGACACCAGCCCGGGCCGACTCTACTTAGCTTCCGAGATCTAACGAGATCCGGCTATCCGGGTCAGAGAGCTTCAGGAACACAGTGCAGTGCGTATACCTTTTTGCCAAGCAAAGTTGTAGCATTTGACATGCTTATGAAATCTAAAAGCAGCACCATCCTAAACAGAGTTCCTGCAATTTAAGCCTCTTGGTTGCAGTGTGTTTAGGCTGGGGTGACCCCACACAGGATTGCACTGTACATCCAATCCTGTTTTATTTAAACGGTAATTGAAAACATACCCTCCAAATGAAGCAGACAGCTGCTGTATCGTCAACTGCCTGTCTACATTTTTGTGAGTCAGAAAAAAATGGGCAAAGGAAAGAGTCGGAGGAGAAGAAGAGTCGTCAAGATGGTTGAAACTGAATGGAAGATTTATTATTTGGCCCTAGAAATGGTCCTTTCTCCATCTGGTTGGTGTTAAGTCTCATCCAGTAATAAAGTAAAAAGCGCCAACGCTTGTTTAGCCGAGGCAACAGGGAGATAAGTTTACTTGCCGTAATGACCATTTCTCTTTCAAACTACCTCCAGCCTTCCTTGGGCGAAGAAGCTATCAGTCTCTGCCTTAAAGATAACAGTAACCATATATGCAGTGTTCCTGCCTGTGAGCAGCGCATGTAAAGATGAGCGTGGGATCTTGTCCATTAACCCCACCCTATGTGTATTCAGTCCCACATCAGCACAGAGCCTGCATGCATACAAACAATATGGCTCTTTTAATGTACCTTCTAAGTTTTTTCATTTATGTCCCACTTTGAGCAGGTCATTGGCAAAGCAGCATATAAATCTTCTAAATAAAGAGCTGGTCCATTCCCCACAGAGAGGGATTAGATCTGATCAGAATCAGGTGACGCCACATATAGAGAACTCGCATGTAGGAGCTGGGTGGCTTCAAGCTCTTCTTGACTTGCTAGTGGTATGTGTGCAGAGAAGAGCTGAGTTCAAGTCCAGTAGCAGTGTGTGCGTGCATGCGCGTGTAAAGTGCCATCAAGTCACAGCAACTTAGGGTGACCCTGTAGGGTTTTCAAGGCAAGAGACTGACAGAGGCTATTAGCCACAATCTGCCTAGGGCAGTGGCACTCTGTGTTCTTAGCGCTTGGGGGGCAAGAGTTGGAGGGCTTCTGGAGTTCTGGCCCCACTGGTGGGGACCTCCTGATGGCACTTGGGTGACACAGTTTGGCCACTGTGTGACACAGTGGCCTGATCCAGCATGGCTTCTCTTATGTTCTTATGTCTGGGGCAGGGATGCTCTGTATTCTTGGTCCTTGGGGGGCAAGAGCGGGAAGGCTTCTGGCGTTCTGGCACACTGGTTTTGGTCACTGTGTGACACAGAGCATTGAACTGAATAAGCCACTGGCCTGATCCAGCATGGCTTCTCTTACCTTCTTATGCCTGGGGCAGTGATGCTCTGTGTTCTTGGTGCTTGGGGGGCAACAGTGGGAGGGCTTCTGGAGTTCTGACCCCGCTGGTGGACCTCCTGATGGCACCTGGGTTTCGGCCACTGTGTGACACAGAGTGTCGGACTGCATAGTCCATTGGCCTGATCCAACATGGCCTCTGTCATGCTCTTATGTTCTAGGTGGTTTGTCATTGCCTTGCTCTCCATAGCAGCCTCGAACTTCCTTGGTGGTTTCCTGTCCAAGTGTTAACCGTGGCCAACCCTGCTTAGCTTCCAAGTTCCAACAAGCTTGGGCTGTCCTGGGCCATCCTGGTCAGAGCTAGTAGTGCCTTAGAGACCAAAAAGATTTTCGGGGTATGACAAAGGGGTGTCATATCTGATGAAGGGAGCTTTGTCTCTCGAAAGCTTATCCCCTGAAGATCTTGTTGGTCTCTAACATGCCACTCGAGTAGAAGCTAGCTCTTCTACTGCAGACAAGCATGACCGCCCTTCTGAAACTCTGTACCTGGAGGTTGTATAATATCTGCAGACCTCCTTCTAAAGGCCTTGGTAGCCAGTGGAGATTCCACCCAAGTCCACTGTCTTTTCTTCTCTTGACTTGCAGCGAGTCGGACGGGAACCCCAGCACTGAAGACGAATCCAGCAAGGGGCAGGAGGACTTATCGCCTCACTCCCTCGCCAACGCCTCTGATGGAGCCGCCGGCTTAAGCCTCCCTAGCCACATGGAGCAGGTGTACATGCAACAGCTCGGGAACACGAAAATCTCATTAAGCTCTTCGGGAGTTCTGCTGAACGGGAACTTGGTGTCCGCCAGCCCGTCCCCTGTTTTCCTGAACGGTACCTCCTTCATCCAGGGTCCCAACGGGGTCATTCTCAACGGACTCAACATGGGGGCCTCGCAAACCATAGCTTTAAACCAGCCCAAAACATCCCCGGGCGCTTTGAGCAACGGGGTTCCCATAGCCGACATCTTGGCGCCTTCTTCCGAAGATGTGAAGGACTTCAAGCTCCTCCAGACTTCCATGTCCGGCTCCGCCGCTTCCTCCTCCACCACCACCACAACGTACAGCCCCAGCCCCGGGCCGGCCTCTTTCCCGGGCTTGATCCCGAGCATGGAGGTGAAGAAGGAAGAAAGCGAGGAAGCCATCGCCTCTCAAGATGGCGGCTCCGTGGTGACGTTTACGGCCCCCGTCCAGATAAACCAATACGGTATCGTCCAGATCCCCAGTTCGGCAACTAATGGCCAGTTACTCAACGGAGGGATCGGGTTCTCGTCCCTGCAGCTGCCCTCGGTTTCCGTGGCTTCTTCCCAAGGTAAAAACTTGTTTGTTTAAGCACGTTTTTATTTGCTAGGCGGTTAAAAATGAGATATTATCTTGTACCTTTTTGCAGCTGTGCCTGTATAGGATCAGATCCAACGTAGCCATTCTGCCGATTGTCATGCCTTCCCCCAGTGTAAGGAGGTTTTTTTACAGTGAGGGTAGGGGCCAACATTAGCTAAACTAGAGGTGCAACATTCCTAAGTTGTTGGTCCTCCAGGGGAACTGGTTGGCTGCTGTGTGAGACAGGATGCTGGACTAGAAGGTCCACTGGTCGGATCCAGCAGGGTTCTTCTGATGTTCTAATGAAGAACTGAGCCTCTATGCCCTGTTGTTGGCCCTCCAGAGGAACTGGTTGGCCACTGTGTGAGACAGGATGCTGGACTAGATGGACTCCTGGTCGGATCCAGCAGGGCTCTTCTGATGTTCTAATGAAGAATTCAGCCTCTATGCCCTGTTGTTGGCCCTCCAGAGGAAGTGGTTGGCCACTGTGTGAGACAGGATGCTGGACTAGATGGAGCCCTGGTCTGATCCAGCAGGGCTCTTCTTATGTTCTAATGAAGACCTCAGCCACTATGCCTTCTTGTTGGCCCTCCAGAAGAACTGGTTGGCCATTGTGTGAGGCAGGATGCTGGACTAGATGGTCCTCGGGTCTGATCCAGCAGGGTTCTTCTTGTGTTCTTAAACTGGGGGGGGAGGTATGTGCCCCCCCCCTCCATTTTTTCCTAGGAGGAAAAAGGAAACTTGAGGGAACATTGAAATAATGGAAACATATGCAGGACTTTCCTATCAAAGCTTATCTTACTTAATTTAACAATGTAAAAGGCTTCATTTATAGTTTAGCATAGGTAATTATACTGTTCAGCCTACTTACTGATTTTAACAGTATAAATATCTTAGTTTTCTGTAAGAAAAATGGCAAGTACTCCTAGTAGTTGAGAGAGTTGCAAACCCCTGTGCTACCTTAGCGCACATATCTTAACATTTACCATCCGAGAGGCAGCCCAAGTTAAAAACTGAAGATAGAAACCAAAGTTTGTAGTAAACAAAATGTATTACTTGGAGAGAAGGACTCTCGCACAGTTGCAGTCCGTTGGATTACCGGCATGTTTGGATTACCAACATGTTTAGACATCAAGTTATTTATAGCTCTGAAAGCACTGACCTCTTCAATAAGGTATTATCATTCAAAACATTCTAGTTTATTAATCATTGCCAACATCAATGTTCCCTCTAAGCTGTAGAGTCCTGTGAGCAAAAATTCTACTTTGTGAGCTACTGGCATTGACGTTGTGAGCGAGAGATTTGGCTACTGCATAAATTAGTTTGCTCTGGAGCCACCCTTCATGAGCTGAGACAAAAAGGTGTGAGCCAGAGGCTAAAAAACTGTGAGCTAGCTCACACTAACTCACCTTAGAGGGAACACTGGCCAACATTATTCACGTTTGAACTCATGAAACTGCCTTCTACTGGATCAGACCCTTGGTCCATCAAAGTCAGTACTGTCTACTCAGACTGGCAAAGATCTTTCACATCACCTGCTGCCTGGTCCTTTTAACTGGAGAAGAGAAGAAGAAGAGATTGGATTTATACCCTGCCCTTCACTGCCCAAAGGCATCTCAGAGCGGCTTACAAACTCCTTTCCCTTCCCCTCCCCACAACAGACACTCTGTGAGGTAGGTGGGGCTGAGAGAACTTCTGACAGAAACTGTCCTTGAGAGAACAGCTGTGCCAGAGCTTGTGACTGACCCAAGGTCACATCAGCAGGTGCAAGTGGAGGAGTGGGGAATCAAACCCGGTTCTCCCAGATAAGAGTCCGTGCACTTAACCACTACACCAAACTCACTGGAGATTGAACCTGGGACCTTCTGCACGCCAAGCAGATGCTCTTCCATTGAGACACGTTCTTTAAAGTATGTTGTATATAGGCTGGATCCAAACAGCTTTTTCCACTGGTGAAAATAAGGGAGGAAAAGGTCATGTGGGATCATGGAACCTGTGTAGCCAATAGCCACACGGAATAGGGGGTGGAATAAGAAAGCGAGCTGAGTGAGATTGAGTTGAAAAGCTGGCTGGATCGGACCTTTTGTCTACAGTATGCATAGGAATTATCATCATTGATATATCTAACTTTTGACATAGCCAGATCCATGAATGTTTAAATCCAATGCTCCCTCTAAGCTGACTTTTGTGAGCTACTGGCATTAAAGCTGTGAGCAAGTGATTTGGCTACTGCATAAATTAGTTTGCTCTGGAGCCATCCGTCCTGATCTAAGACAAAAATGTGTGAGCCAGAGGCTAAAGAACTGTGAGCCATCTCACACTAACTCAGCTTAGAGGGAACCCTGCTTAAATCCCAAGGCTGGAGCCATGAACAGACATGGTAGAGCAGGGGTGTCAAACGTGGCCCAGGGGCCGGATTAGGCCCCCAGAGGGTTTCCATCAGGCCTGCACTAGAACTGGCCATCTCCTGCTTCCAGTTCTGCTGCTGCTGCTGCATCATAGCTTGCTTCGCCAGACTCTCTTAATCACTCCGCCATTTCGTGTTTTAACCTGGGTCCTAAACCCAGAACTCTGAGCATGAGATTAATGTGGTGAATGTCAATTAACCAAAAGTAGGTTTGCAGCTTACAGAGCTAATGTTTTAACCATCTTTTTATTTTAAGTAAAACAACCACCACCACCTTTGTGTTTGGGTCCTTTATAAAGTTTATATCTCTGCTCAGGGCTTTTTTTTGTAGAAAAAGCCCAGCAGGAACTCATTAGCATAATAGGCCACGCCCAGAAGCAGAAACTCATTAGCATATTAGGCCACACCCCTGACGGCGCAGCTCCCTCCCAGGATTGACTTCCCCGGGGGCCCCGCGGCTTGTGGGGTGCGTGGGAAACCCGAGGAGGAGAGGCAGTTTAAGCTGCCTTCCTTCCCTGGATCAGCTTGGCTTCCCCAGGCACCCCACGGCTTGAGAGGTACCTGGGGAACCCGGGGAAGGGAGGCTGTAGGCTCGGCCAACTCAGAAGCCAGCCGGAACTCTCTTCCTGTGCATTCCTGCCCAAAAATAGCCTTGTCTCTGCTACCTGGCATTACATTTTATGACACACGTGGCCCGGCCCCACAAGTTCTCATTTATGGCAGATCTGGCCCTCGTAACAAATCAGTTCGACACCCCTGTAGTAGAGCTTTCTATGAACCTGCGAAAAGCCCAGGTTTGCAGGAAAATCTAAAAAACATATAGTAAAGGTAAAGGTTCCCTTGCTTGAAAGCCAGTCGAATCCGACTCTAGGGTTGCGGTGCTCATCTCCGTTTCAAAGCCAAAGAGCCAGCGCTGTCCGAAGACGTTTCCGTGGTCATGTGGCCGGCATGACTAAACATCGAGGCGCACGGAACGCTGTTACCTTCCCACCGAAGTGGTACCTATTTGTCTACTTGCAATTTCTTGCTTTCGAACTGCTAGGTTGGCAGGAGCTGGAACTAGAGACGGGAGCTCACCCCGTCATGTGGCACTCCATATAGTGGAGGATTAAAGTCCCCCCCAAGTAATAGAAGTAATGTCTGTAGCTTTAAGAAACAAATACCTTCTGTAAATGTTGCCAAACAAACACCAAGAGTGTTGCCAGTTGAAAGTTTGGTTTCTATCAATAAAAGGAGGGGGGGCAGGATGTTTTCCAGGGCTGTTTTGGCTGGGGCCAGGCCTAGCAGTAATCACTGGGCAACCTGATACCATGAAACCTGCATGACTCACCCAGGACCAGCTACTTGCTGCTGTTCAACAGAAGACATCCCATGAAAGGCAGTGTGGTAGAGCGGTTAGAGTTTTCTACTAGATTCTGGGAGACCCAGGTTCAAATATCCACTCTGTCATAGATGCTGACTAGGTGACTTTAGGGCAGGTATATATTTTCAGCCTAACCTACCTCATGGGACTATTTTGAGGATAAAATGGAGGAGCGTTCAATGATGCAAGCTACTTTGGGGTCCCCATTGTGGAGAAAGGTGGGGTTATAGATGACGTAAATAATAAACATAGTTGAACACACAAGGGTAGGTTGGTTTGGTGGCTGGGAAGGGGAGAAGGAAAATGAGGACCCGGGGACTGCCAGGAGGAGGGAAGGAAGAAATAATACAGGGAGGAGGAGGATACAGGGGAAACTGAAGTGCACCTCAGAAGTCCTTTCCGGTTCCTCACCTCGCAACTAGGCCTGGCCTAGAGGCTGGTGCTGCGTGACTTGGCCAGAGTTTTCCAAGGGAGAGACTGCCAGGGGGAGGGAAGGGAAAAAAACCCTGACGTTGGGGCAAGGGGAGTATAGTTAGGTTGGTTGGTGGATGGGAAGGAGAAAAGGAAGCAGGAAAGGCTGTAGAGGCTTTCAGGGAAGCAGAAGAGAAAATATCTTGCCATTCTCTCAAGGAGCTTAGAATGGCATATATGATCTCTCTCTCTCTCTCTCTCTCTCTCTCCCTCTCTCTCCCCGTTCCTTTATCTTCACAACAATCTTGTGAGGTAGGGCTAGTTATATGAGACTGATGGGCTCAAGGTCACCCAGAAAGCTTCATGGTTGACCTTGGCTCTGTTTTTCTGAGCTGTGCTTGTGCATCATGTATAAATAGCTGCATCTGCCTTAGGAGCAGAGGTAACACCTAAGCAGAATTATGCAAAATGATGAATATGTGGATATATGTGCTTGTTTTGCATAACGCTGTTTCCGTTCATTGCGAGGAAGGACAAAGCTCCTCAGACCTCTGAAAATCTTCTTCTCCTACTTCTCCTTCGCCTTCCTTCTTCTTGATGAAAGTTAAGATTTTCAGGACGTGCTGTATTTTGCATTCATTAGCAAACTCTTGTCGCTCTCCGGTACAACTGCAAAATGCAAATTTCCCTGACTTTGAAATCCCATGTTTGTAGAACAAGCCATTTGCTCTGTAACTAAGGTTAACATTTTACACTGGTTTATACTGCCCTGGCCTGGATGGCCCAGGTTAGCTCAATCTCGTCAGGTCTTGGAAGCTAAGCAGGGTCGACCCTGGTTAGTACTTGGATGGGGGACTACCAAGGAAGTCCAGGCTTGCTACCTCTGTTCATCATTTGCCTTGAAAACCCTACAGGTATGCCATAAGCCGGCTGCAACTTGACAGTACCAGTTCTCACTATGGACCATCTAGTTCAGTATGGTCTTCTCTGACAGGTAGTGACATTCCAAGGTCGTGGGTAGAGAAAGGTCTTCATTAGCATCTGCTGGCTGAAATCCTTTAACTGGAGAGGGCAGCAACTGAACCCCCAAAGTCCCCATGTTTATGGGGAGGGGCTGTGGCTCGGTGGTAGAGCTTCTGCTTTGTATGCAGAAGATCCCAAATTCAATCCCCAGCATCTCCAGTTGAATGGTCTAGATGGGAGATCATGTGAAAGACCCCAGCCTTGAGACCCTGGAGAGCCACTGTCAGGCTTAGTAGACTATACTGACTTTAGTCAATCAAGGGTCTGATGCTTTGTGTATGTTCTTGTGCGTGTTCATAGTAGGGTTAGATCCAAACAACCATGAACATTCCCCATCTTCAGCATTGTGCTCTTACTGGCTCCTGAGAATTGTGGGACTCTTGGGAATAGGCCGGGCTGCAGTTCAAATGGTAACCTGGAGGCAATGGTGGAGTCTTCCTCCGAGGGGAAGTGTGTTCTGCTTGTAAGATCTAACCCATCGACATCTAACCTTTAGATCTAACCCACCAACATCTAAGGTTCTTTCAGGTAAATATGCTGAATTGGCTGTGTAGGTAGGAGGAGGGTTGGACAACACAAGAAGGCTGACCACAGTCTGTGATGTATAGGGATTCGTTTGGGGGACCTGGACGTAATTGTGGCCATCCTTAGTTTAATTAGGGTTGCCAGTCCCCAGTTGGGGGCGGGGGATGCCCCGTGTTTGCGGGCGCCTGCACACCGCTGGCCAGCTGGCCGGCAGGAGAAAATCCCTCCCCACAACACCAACATGGAGCAAGGTGTCTATATAATCTGGAAGTGATGTAGGCACGTCGATGATGTCTGGGGGCGGATGCTCTGGTTTTGGGGCAAAACTCTTATGATTTGAAGGCAAGATGGGGCATTCAATAAACAATGGAATAGGATTTGGGTTGTAGAACTGACCAGAGATCTGAAAAACAGAACTGAAGCAAAGCAGGAGGAGGAGGAGGAGATTGGATTTATACCCCGCCCTTCCCTCGGAGTCTCAGAGTGGCTTACAAACCCCTTTCCCTTCCCCTCCCCACCACAGACACCCTGTGAGGTAGGCGGGGCTGGGAGAGCTCTTTCCAGAACTGTCCTTGAGAGAACAGCTCTGAAAGAACCATGGCTTGTCCAAGGTCATCCAGCAGCTGCGAGTGGAGGAGTGGGGGAATCCAACCCGGTTCTCCCAGATCAGAGTCCACACACTTAACCACTACACCAAACTGACTCTCTGCTTGTAAGAGGACACTTTAAGATCTTACCCACTGACATTTAAGGTTCAAATTCTTTGTTAACATGACACATTAGTGATGCAAGATCACGTAAGGAAGAGATCCACCTGACACAAACTATATCCAGTAGTATAGGCCACAGTCCCTAATAATTTGTCTAAGTGACTTTTTGAATCATTTTGTACAGTGCTACTCTGTTGTCCTCTTGACTAATTCAGTTCTGCATAGTTTGAGGAAAGCGTGGAGAGGGGGAGGGTTCCTGACCTCCTCGGGCAGGCCATTCCACAGGGTGGGGGCCACCGCAGAGAAGGCATGTGCATGGGCAGTTGTTGATTTAGTCCCATTTACAAGCTGGAGTCTACAGAAGGCCCTGTTCGGAGAAGCACAGGGAGACACAGTCCTGCAGATGAGAAAGTCCAAGGCCACGAAGGTAGGGTCGCCAGACCCCTGGTCTGGGTGGAGGTTTCTCAATTTTTCAAACTTCTTCCCACCTCTGCCCAACGGGGGAAGCTCCGCCCCCAAACAGGGCCGTCGCACGGCGATGTCCCCAACATGATGACGTCACACAGAAGCGACGTCATCCCATCAGGATGTTGTGTGGCGATGCTGAGCTTTTTGGGAAAAACTCTATGGTTTTAGGCCCAAAAAACCCATAGAGTTTTGCCCAAAATGCACAGCATCACCGTGTGATGGCCCTCACATGATGACATCATTTCCACGTGATGTCTTCATGTCCCTACCCAACCCTGGAATGCCCCCCCGGAATCCCCCAACCAGCAAGCCAAGGGGACCTGGCAACCCCACACAAAGGCCTTGTATGAGATAGCCAGTACCTTAAATTGAGCCCAGTAACTGATGGGTAGGGGGCCGCAGTGGCTCAGAGGTTAAGACGCTGAGCTGCAGACTGGATGGTCTGTAGTTCGGCAGTTCGAGACCCGAGTGCCACATGACAGAGTGAGCTCCCATCTCTGGCCCCAGTTCCTGCCAACCTAGCAGTTCGAAAGCAAGAAATTGCAAGTAGATAAATAGGCACCACTTTGGTGGGAAGGTAACGGCGTTCCGTGCGCCTTGGCGTCTAGTCATGCCAGCCACATTACCACGGAGAAGTCTTCAGACAGCGCTGGCTCTTCAGCTTGGAAACAGAGATGAGCACCGCTCCCTGGAGTTAGGATTCGACTGGCTTTCGAGCAAGGGAAACCTTTAGCTTTATGTTTTTTAACCGATAGGCAGCCAGTGGAGTGGTTGCAGAATGGGAGTCGTACGCAGGAGACAAGACCTGTTTTAAGTCTCTGCTGTCACCTGCACTATAGATCCACTGCGGGTAAAGGCACAGAACTGTGACATTGGCTGATTCCTGGCTGGAGAGCAAGAGCATGCCCGAATAGTCATGGCTGTTGTATCTCCCATAGACAACACATGAAAGTAGATTAGAAAATTTGGCGCGACCAGTGGTCAGATACAAACATCCTTCCAAACAACAGCACCTTTAAGACCAACAAAGATTTATTCAAGATACGAGCTTTCGTCTGCATGCACACTTCAGAAGCTCATACCTTGAATAAACCTTTGTCGGTCTTCAAGGTGCCCTGGACTCAAAAGTTTGTCGTTCTGCTTCAGAA
Source organism: Gekko gecko (assembly GCA_029375565.1). Lineage (NCBI taxonomy): Eukaryota > Metazoa > Chordata > Lepidosauria > Squamata > Gekkonidae > Gekko > Gekko gecko. The sequence continues at coordinate 236,804,605 of JAPDNY010000003.1, read as the reverse complement.
TAACATAGTTGTCCACCTGGATCGATCTTCCAAGCAATGGGGGCAGGGGGGGAGTGTTTTTAAACAGACTAGCAAAGCAAGATAAATCAATGTCCTGTGAGTGTGCAAATTTTGCAGGGTTAGGGTTTTTTAACATTAAAAAAGAAAGCTGCGCAAGCAATTTTAAATGCAAACAGTCGCCGAGGTGCCCATCTGAGTGGAGTGAAAAATTGTCGTGCGAAGCTCAAACGGATCTCCGTGAGTCCAATTTAAGCGCATGAACTAATTTCGCTGCAAGCCGGCGGGGTGTGTGTGTGTTTTCCTGTCACCTTGAGAGAGAGAACCTTATACGCACTTGTCAACTTTTCCGTCTGGGTGATAGCTCCACCTTTCTGTTACCCATTTTTTTTTGTTCTCCGCAAAGGTGGCGGAATGCAGATTCTGTCCCAACGGAGGCTCGTCTGCTTATGACTCACTCGGAATGAAGTTGTTTGGGTCATTCGGTACGGAGCCCCTTGCGTGACATTTAAAAAGCAAGCGAAAGGGTTTGATGTTTTAAATTTCACTGATGACATTCTGATGATCGCAGCTTTGGGGAGGGGTGTCAGGGAGGGGCCGTGGCTCAGTGGCAGAGCATCTGCCCGGCATGCAGAAGGTCCCCGGTTCAATCCCCGGCATCTCCAGTTATAAAAAAGGGTCAGGAAGGAAGTGAAGTGAAAAACCTCGGCCTGAAACCCTGGCGAGCCGCTGCCAGTCTTGAATAGACCATACTGACCTTGATGGTCTGATGAACTGATTCAGGATAAGGCAACTTCAGGTGTTTGTGCGATGAATCCAGCTATGGACAAAGTCTTGCCTTTAGTGACCTTCTTGAACCAGTACTTGCTGTTCCCAGACACTTCCTTGTTTGCCTTCCCCCTCTTGAGAGCCAGTTTGGTATAGTGGTTAGGAGCGCGGACTCTAATCTGGCGAATTAGGTTTGATTCCCCACTCCTCCACATGCAGCTGCTGGGTGACCTTGGGCGAGCCGCAGTTCTCTCAGGGTGTCTGTTGTAGGTAGGGGAAGGGAAATGAGATTGTAAGCCGCTCTGAGACTCTGACTGAAGGGCTGGGTATAAATCCAATCTCCTCCAGATTCTGGAGGTTTTTTGTCATCTTCTGGGCACGGAATGCAAAAAAAGCAAAGGACACCAGAGTGAGAAAGACACTGAAAACCAAAAGCAGTAAACTCCGAAAGTGGGCTACCCACTTTCAGAGTTTAGTGTTTTTGGTTTTCAGTATCTTCTGGGCGTGGAGCAGGGATTACTGGGGGTGTATGGGGGGGAGGTATTTGTGAAGTTCCTGCATTGTGTAGGGGGTTGGACTAGATGACCCTGGAGGTCCTTTCCAACTCTCTCCGCCTCCTCCTCCTCCTCTCCTGCTTTTCTCAACTCTATTGCCTTTTTAAGTCTGATTTTCCCTCCTTGTGTAGATGACGTTTCTACTCCTTCAGTTTGGTGTAGTGGTTAAGTGCGCGGACGCTTATCTGGGAGAACCGGGTTTGATTCCCCACTCCTCCGCTTGCACCTGCTGATGTGACCTTGGGTCCGTCACAAGCTCTGGCACAGCTGTTCTCTCAGGGACAGTTTCTGTCAGAAGTTCTCTCAGCCCCGCCTACCTCCCAGGGTGTCTGTTGTGGGGAGGGGAAGGGAAAGGAGTTTGTAAGCCGCTCTGAGACGCCTTTGGGCAGTGAAGGGTGGGGTATAAATCCAAACTCTTCTTCTTCTTCATGCCCTGCCTTTCTCTAAAATGTCCTACACGGTCAGTGGCAGCCAGGTCGCCTTGAGTTCCCAGTAAGTGGCAGCCAGTGGTGATGCCTCTGCCTGGCCCCGCCCTCTGTGACACTGGAGCAGCTCAGCCAATCGCTGCCGAGAGCCTTCATTGCCCCTTGCCCACTAGTACATGAGAGAATTGTCATGCCTTACTTGAGATTTCATCGTTGGAAATATATTTCTCCCACTTCCTGAATGGGAAAGTCCAATCTAAAAGTCACAGGAGTTGCAGCAGCGCATCCATGAGTGATAGACTTTGGATTTTAAGCATTTATTTTTTAATTCATTTATCTATGTTATTTTTAAAAATAGTTTATTGCATTTTCTCCAAACAAGTATAACAAGGTGAGACAGTATACAGTACAGTAACAAAGATGCATCAATAATCAATGGGTTAACCACACTGCATAAATGCATTTGGTGTAGTAGTTAAGTGCATGTACTCTAATCTGGGAGAACTGGGTTCGATTCCCCACTTTTCCAGCCATAGTTCTGTCAGAGCTGTTCTTGAAAGAGCTCTCTCAGCTTCACCTGCCTGACAGGGTGTCTGTTGTGGGGAGGGGAAGGGAAAGGAGTTTGTAAGCCACTCTGAGACTCCGAGTGAAGGGCGGGGTATAAATCCAGTCTCCTCCTCCTCCTCCTCCTCTTCCTCTTCTTCTTCTTCTTCTCTAGATATAAACAGTAAGCAATGAGTAAACCATATTTGCCCCATTTTCCTTGTCTCCATCTTAATCCAGATATTGAAAGTACTGAAAGCTCTTTCAAAATTACCACAGACACAGAATATCAATTATATCAGGAATATCAGCTTGTTTAGTCAGATATTCCACAATGGGGAACCAAATCGCCACACAGTTAGATGACGATGTTTATAATCCACCTTTCTCCCTTGGACTCCAGACAAATTACACAGAGTGAGTCAATACAATCAACAGATGGGGCGTTCAGTAAACAGTGCAATAGGATTAGGGTTGTAGAACCAGCCAGCAGTCTAAAAACAAAACTGAAGCGAAGCCTAAGTCTTAACATGACATATTAACTAATGCAAAATTCCAGTTTGGGCAAGCTGTATACAGTAGTATACACCACAGTCCTTACTAATTTTTCCAAGTAACTTTGTGAATCATTTAGTACAGTGGAACTCTATTGCTTGCATGGAAAAAGCCCTCTTAAGTAATTCATTTTTGCATCGTTTGGCATCCACTGCCGCAAGAAGTGGTGGCAGCTAAAAGCATAGCTTCAAGAGGGGTCTGGATAAATATATGGAGCAGAGGTCCATCAATGGCGATTAGCCACAAGGTACAGATGGAAGACTCTGTCTGGGGCACTGATGCTCTGTATTCTTGGTACTTGGGGGGAGCAATAGTGGGAGGGCTTCTGGTGTTCTGGCCCCGCTGGTGGACCTCCTGATGGCACCTGGGTTTTGGCCACTGTGTGACACAGAGTGCTGGACTGGATGGGCCACTGGCCTGATCCAACATGGCTTCTCTGATGTTCTTATGTTTTCATAGTTTGCAGAAAGACACGAGAGTGGGGGGCCCCAAGGAGAAGGCATGTGTACAGGCAGTTGTTACTTTTGCCCATTGCCGTGAAGGGCTTTGTACACGGTAGGTACAACCAGTGAAGTGCCTGCAGTATGGGGAGTAATACACATAGTCCATCTAGCTCCCGATAACAGCCGGATCTCAGTATTGTGCACCAACTGGAGTTTCCAGCTTGATTTTGGAGAGAGGCCAGTGTGTGAATCATGTCCCATCAGCTTGCTTCTGATTTATGGCAACCCTCCAAAACGTCCTCTTATTCACAGCCTTGCTCAAGTCTGTGGGCCCGGCCTCCCTGACTGAGTCAATCCGTTTCGTGTTGGGTCTTCCTCTTTTCCTACTGCCTTCGACTTTTCCTAGCACTGTTGTCTTTTCCCAGGGAGTCTTCTCCTGATGTCATCTTTGAGCCACCGCGCAACTTAAACTCTCCCTCCCGCTCCCTCTCTGTTTTTCACTGCAGGCAACATTTCAATAAACCAGAGTTCATCAGACGGGGGCACGTTCACCAGCGACTCCGCAACCGCACAACAAGGGAAGGTGTTTTTCAGCTCCCTCGCTCCCAGCGCCGTGGTGTACACCGTCCCCAACTCAAACCAGGCCGTCGGACCAGTCAAACAGGAAGGGCTGCAAACCAGCCTCGTGTTTTCCCAAGTCATGCCACTCAGTCAGAACGGCCAACTGCACGAAAGCTTGCCTTCGGACAGCCTGCCCGGCGGGGGCCTCCCGTCAGGACCCTCCTCGTTAGTAAACATAACCCTGCCCCCCAATTTTTCCCTAGCGCCGCCCGCTCTCTTAAACGCCGACGAGCTCGGCTCTGGGGTGCCCGAGAGCCCGCCCCTGCCGTCCCCCGTGACGAGCGGGGCAACCGTCGTTTCTGTCAGCAGCGCCCACTATGCAACGCTTCAGAACTGCCCCCTCATCAGCAGTCACGACCTGATGTCCATTTCCACGACGCAGCCGGCCCTGGAAGGTGTCGGGCCCGCCGCTAGCAACCACCCCGAACACCCGTCGGTGCAAGTTCACCCCAGCTTCTCCAGAGAGCAGCGGCTCCTCCTACAGTCGGTGCCCCACCTAAAGGAGAACTTCTTGCCCAACGCAGACAGCAAATCGGCCAGCAACTTAATGATGCTGGATTCGAAATCCAAATACGTTATGAGCAGTATGGTGGACGCGATCTGCGAAGAGCTGGGAACGGACAAGAAGGAGCTTGCCAAACTCCAGACGGTACAGCTGGACGAAGATATGCAGGACTTGTAAATGTGTGTGGTTTGGGTTTTCGTTTTCCCTTCCTTCCTTCCTTCCTTCCTTCCTTCCTTCCTTCCCTCCTTCCTTCCTTCCTTCCCTCCGTTCTCGTTTTCATTTCGGTAGACTTCCTCTTTGCGAGGGCCTAGAAGCACAAGCGTGTGATTCCTCACCTAGTCCAAATATGTATATGGGACAACTTGGGGGGGGGAAGCACACTTCTAAGTATCCACGTTTTAAAATAAGTGAAGATCTCCATTAGCCAAATGAGGTTGCTGGTCATTGTTGTGCATGCAATATAGCCTTTGAATAATCGTACTCTTTAACTCGTTTCGGAGAGAGGCGGTCCCTCAATCCGGCGTGGGATGGTTTGGTTTACAGATATAATCCAGATAGTTTCATCAGATGTGCCGTACGTTAGTGTATTTTTCAGAGGTTATGTCCTCCAAATATATATGTATATTATATCTATCTATCTACATTTTTAACCTGCCCTCCTCCAGGGAGTTCAGGGCATTGAACACGGTCCTTCCCTCCCTTACGTTTCCCTCACAAACACTTAGGGTTGCCAATCTCCAGTTAGCGGCTCATCTCCTGGTTACCGAGATCAGTCTCCCTGGAGAAAATGGCTGCTCTGGAAAGTGGACTCTATGGCATTATACCCCACTGAGGCCCCTCTCCTTCCCAAACCCCGCCCTCCCGAGGCTCCACCCCTCAGATCTCCAGGAATTTCCCCACCCAGAGCTGGCAACCCTGTGAAACACTCCTGTCAGGTACGCTAGGCCGAGAAGGAGTGACTAGGCCAAGGTCGCTTGGCGAACTGCGTTGAACCCAGGCCTCTCTCTCCAGCTTGAGCCTAATACCACTACACTGCACATATAATAGTAAGAAATGTCTTTGTTGAAAAGCCTGAGACGAGTTCTTGGTTTGGATGAAGGTTTCCTTCTAGATGGCAGGCATGGGAAATGGGCTGTGTCCAGTGTTCCCTCTAAGCTGAGCTAGTGCGAGCCAGCTCACAGTTTTTTAGCCCCCGGCTCACACATTTTTGTCTTCGCTCAGGAAGGGATGGCTCCAGAGCAGACTAATTGATGCAGTCGCTAAATCCCTCCCTCACAACTTTAATGCCAGTAGGTCACAAAGTAGAATTTTTGCTCACAAGACTCCGCAGCGTAGAGGGAGCATTGGTTGTGTCCCCCTCCATTTTGCCCGTAGCGGAGTGGTGGGTTGCAGCCTCATGTGTGTGAATATTTTTTAGATACCTCATCAGTTGGGTTGCCAGCCTCCAGGTGGTGGCTGGAGATCTGGAATTCCAGCTGATCTCCAGGTGACAGGGATCCATTCCCCTGGAGACAGTGGCCACTCTGGGAGGTGGACTCTATGGCACTATACCCTAGTGAAGTCCCTCCCTTCCCCAAGCCCTGCCCTCCTCAGTCTCTGCCCCCCTCAAATCTCCAGGTAGTCTCCAACCTGGAGGCGGCAACCGTACTCACGAGCTACTGTTACCTTTCTTTGGTTGGGTATGGAAAGCGAGCACAGTTGCAAGGGATCCTTTTTGCTGGTTGGTTGGTTTGTTTTTGTCGTGGCTTTTCCCAAGAAAACCCTTTTCATACCCAAAAGCCTTGCTTTCTCAAACTTTGAAAAGATGCATTTCTCTTTCTAAGGGATTTTTTTTTTTTATCCTGTCTTGTTTTTCTGAATCAGTGCAGGCAGAGAGAGAAAAAAACCTGCTTGATGTTGGAAATTGTATAACCCAGAATCCTTTGCTCTGCTGCACATGTCGACAGTTCTATTCAACTGCTTTAAAGGGGGGTTTCCAGTTTTTATTGTGATGCCTTCTATTTATATTGACTGATGCCCCCCTGATTGTTTTTAGTTATGTTGGACAGTTCAGTTTTTCAGACGCCTTAATTTATTTTTAATATTTTTGAACATTGTTTCTGACAGGTTTAAAAAAACCTTTGGGGAGGGAAGGAATTTAGCAGTTCCTTGACTGATTTATTTTTAATCAATTTAATCAAAAGGTTTATAATGTTGACTCTGACATATCAATGAATGCAATTTGTAGGTCCTGTAGAATATCTTTTCCTTTCCCTTATGGGTTTGTGCTTCGTTTTAAATTTCCAGATGTTGGTTTGTTTGTTTTAAACAAAACAAAAGAATATTCCAGGTGCCTTTCTTCCTAGTGGCCTTATAGCCTCATTGCAACAAGCACAGCTAATTAAATAAAACAAATACTTGGTTTTGAGTTTATCAAAACTTAAGGGCCAGTTCCTTCTTACCTTATATTTGAGTAGTTCTTTTGAAACCAGTGTGGCCCCTGGTAAGAAAACGTTGGGATTCTCACATTAGTGAGACAGTGTAGAAATTAAATGCCTGGAAATCTTTAATAGATGAGTAAGAATGAAATGCGCCCTTTCCCCCCATGTACACGTTGTGAAAAGAGTTGATCTGCAATCTATTTGTGAATTTCCTGCATTGTGCAGGGCATTGGACTAGATGACTCTGGAGATCCCTTCCAGATGTATGATTCTGTGATTTTAATACGTTGCCAAAAGGGGGATCTCATTAGACCAGTAATTCCCAACATATTTAAATGGAGCACACTAACAATACCATAAGAGAACTGCAAACAGGATAAATTAAAGGATTCCATTGCCCCCAAAGTGCATTACCACAGGGAGGATGTCAGCTGTGTCTCTGCACGAGTCATTGCTCTAGCCTTTCCCCATCCAATTAGGCTTCACTTGGGATTCATCACCATCTTTGTGTCTCTACCTGAGGTGTGGCTGGATTTTTTGGTCAGTCACAGTCTAGCCGTTTTGGCTTTCTTTGCAAGGGGGCTGTCATTGCCTCTCTGGATGTCCTGGCCTGGGTTTAAAGACAGGAGGCATACTTGAAATAGGAATCTTGCAGAAAGGGTGAGATTCTTCTGAAGGCAGGTAATCTTGACAGCAAAACTTCTAGAGCCTAAGAATGCATTCTGCCCCTGGTGTCTCAGCTATCAAGTGTGGGGAAGAATAAACCCTGTTTAGTAGGTAATCAGGCTTTGATTGTCTGGTTCCCCCCCCCTGAATTGTGGCTTGTTCGTAGAATAGTGCAGGGGTCCCCAACCATTCTGAACCTGTGGGCACATCTGGAATTCTGACACGGCATGGTGGGCGGGGCAACAAAATGGCTGCCACAAAATGGCTGTTGCAGGAGGCGGGGCCAGCCACAAAATGGCTGCGACAGTGTAACCTCAGTCACACAGTGCGGATCCTTGTGCTGTGGCGGCAGCTGCTACCAAAGCAACATTTTAAAAAATCTGTGCAGCCAATCAAATCTCCAGTGGCCAATCAGAAGCCCTGCTGCGTAAAAGCCCTACTTGGCCTGCCTACTTCATAAAAACACTTGACAGGTGCTAGGAAAGGTGTCCAAGCACCAAAGTGGGAACTCCCGAAATAGTGCATCCTGTTACGTTACTTGAAAAGGACTGTTTGTGACAGCAATTCTGTGGATGACCTTAGAATTTTATTCTGGTCCATTATTTAACTTTCTTTGCAGGCAGCTTGGAGTTCACCCTTTGCCTATATTTAACAACCAAAATCACATTTTTAAGCTTTAAGGAGATGATCACAGGGAACTTTGTGTTTGTCCCTCCAATGGCATTCTTTTCACAAGTGATGTTTCGGTATGCTTTCCTTGAAAGCGGTCTAGGATTTCTCTCCCGCCACCCGTCCACGATAGAATACACACGTGGCATAAATTACATGTGCACGAGAGAGACTTCCCGGTGCCTTGTGTGAGAACTCTGACCTACAATCCATGCACTTTACTTCCTCGTGTTCCTCCCGAGTTTGGTGAAGCTAATAGATTGATGTGTTGTTTCCCTGGGTGTTGTGATGCAGGCTGCAGACAAATTGGAATTCGGCTATTTGGCAAGGGGGGAAATTCCGCTCAATAACTGGCAGCAGAAAGGCTTCAGGTGTGGGCACCTTTAGAAGACAGCGGTAAGAGGAGTCCCTGTTCTGCGGATCTCTTTCAGAAGAGCTGTTGTGAATGGATTGTAGAACCAAACACCCCCAGCATCTGTTGTAGGTTTGCCAACCTCCAGGTGAGGCCTGGAGATCTGGAGTTACAGTGGGGTCTCTAGACAACAGTGCTCCGTTCCTAGGATTGATGGGTTGCCAATCTCCAGGTGGTTAAAGCCAAGGACGAGAGATCACGGGACAGGCTGAATTGAGTAAGGAAAAACCACTGTGATGTGTTGTTAGAGAAAAATATATCTTCTTTAATTATCCAGTGAATAATAAATCATCGAAGGTGTTTTCTCTGAAGAAAAACTCGAGACCAATTTACTTCAGAGAAAACACCTTCAATGATTTATTTATTCACCGGATAATTAAAAAAAGATATGTTTTTCTCTAACAAACTTTCGTTGTCCTATCACGGTTGTTTTTTCTTCCTGAGTTCAGTCTCCCGGTGATGTCCTGGAATCAAAACTGGTTCCCAGCAAACAGATCAGTTCCCCCCTGCAGAAAATGGCTGCCTCGGAAGGTGGACTCTTTGGCCTTATACCAGCTCTTGAGTTAGGAAATACCTGGAGATTTTTAAGGGGTGAAGCCTGGGGAAGGCGGGGTTTGGGGAGGGGAGGGAGGGGCCTCAGCAGGCTACAATTCCAGAGAGTCCGGCCTCCAACCCAGCCGTTTTATCCAAGAGAAGTGAACTTGGTTGTCTGGAGGTTGATAGTAATAGCAGATGTCCAGGTGCCACCTGGAGGTGGCAACTTTATCAGTTCCTCTGGAGAAAATGGCCATTTGAGAGGGTGGGGGCTCTGTGGCGTCATACCCTGCCGAGGTTCCTTCCTTCCCCAAACCATGCCCACCTGAGGTTGTGCCTCCCCCCAAATCTCCAGTAATTTCTCAAACCAGAGTTGGCAACCTTAACTCATTGGGCTTTCCACTGCCACTTTGTTTTGCCGTGTGCACAGGTAAGGGAGGAGAAGACTGAGGCGAGAGGGCAGTTAGCTCAAGCACCTTTGGAAGAAACGGAAAGTTATTTGGGAAGGAGGATGGTTAGAAGTCGGGGTCTGGTCCGGCCTGCTCAGAGGTCCCCTTTCTAATTTGTGCAGACCTTGGAAGTTGGAGATAAGATGCGTGAGCTGCAGGTGCCTTGTTGGCCGGTGGAAATAAGCTTGGAAGCGATGTTCAGAGGCGGGCTGTGCACTTAGAGAAGAGAGATGCTCTCGATACAATCTGTCAGGCATAGCGTTGCCATCCTCCAGGTGGGGCCTGGAGATCTGGAATTACCACTGATCTACACATATCAGTCCCCCTGAAGAAAACGGCCGATAATGGAGGATCGACGCCGTGGCATTATACCACAATGAGTTGTTTTTGTGTGGGTGTTCAAGCGCCATCTATTTAGGCTCGTGTCTTCCAGACTGGTTAGAATCCAAGTTCCAAACTGCTCTTTTGAGGACAGTCTTTTCTTAGGCAAAGACGTCTCTGTTGGGGCGGAAGGGCAAACGTTCCAAATGACTCGTGAAAAGATCTTCTGATGGAATTGCCTTTTGCTATCCCGGCGGCCGGCGGCACCCCAAACACGTGCGTGATCCTCTTGTGAATCGTTTTTCCAAAATTCTCATGGCTGCATTGCACATCGTGGATCAGTGTAGCGTTTCCTGTTAACAAGCGCATGAATGTGAGACATGCATGCAGGGCTGGTTCAAGGTGTTTCTGTGGTCCTAAGCAGGGCTCTTTTTGTAGCAGGAACTCCTTTGCATATTAGGCGACACACCCACTAATGTAGCCAATCCTCCAAGAGCTTACAGAGCTCTTCTTACAGGGGCTGCTGTAAGCTCTCAGAGGATTGGCTACATCAGGGGTGTGTCGCCTAATATGCAAAGGAGTTCCTGCTACAAAAAGAGCCCTGGTCCTAAGCAAAGCAAAGCAACCCCCGTTGCCTCTCTCCCGCATAGCTGTTGGCTGGGTTTGGAACATGCCTCTGCAGGGTTGCCTCCGGGGGAGACCTGGAACCAACTGGCAGAAGTGCAGATCCCAGCGGGCCTGCACCACTAATTGCCAGAATCGATCAAGATGGGCAGCCCTGTTAGTCTGTCCGCAGCCGCAGAAAAGAGCAAGAGTCCAGGAGCACCTTATAGACTAACAGCATTTGTGGCAGGGGCAGGAGCTTTCGTGAGCCACTGCTTACTTCTTCAGATACAACTAGAATGTGAGTCCATCTGTCATAGCTTGGTTTCAGAAATGCCTTTCCACCCTCTACCCTGGACAAAAAGATCAGTCCCTACAATGAAGAATAAATGGGCATAAGTCTGACATTAGAAACCACAACATTCAAAAACCAGTGGGGGAACATTTTAACCTTCCAGGACATTCCACTGCTGGACCTAAGAGTAGCAGTTCTCTTATAAAGGAATTCCAAAGGGAGGTTAGAAAGAGAGGCTGCTGAATTGCAACTGATAACGAAGTTCAAGACAATGCATCCTCCTGGACTGAACCGAGACCTAGGTTTCCTGTCTCATTACCAAAGCTGATTTCCCCATGCCTACTACCCCTCTGCATATCGTGCCTAATCAAATCAACATCTACTGTTGTCGTTCACCTGCTACTGTCATCTACCTGCTATTGCCATTCGGCATCTGAAATCACTCCACTTTCCAAGATATAAGGACTGATGGACTCCCATTCTAGCTCTATATGAAGAAGTGAGCCATGATTCTGGTGGATCAGGTTGACCATGCAGCTGGAACAGTTGCTGGCAAGCTCTGATCCCCAGAAAAGCTCCAGAGAGAGGCCAAGGTTAGCAGGCGACCCGTGCGTAATCTGTTTATAACGGCTCTCTTATAAGCGGTACGTGAAACAAACTGATAATGCTGTGAATCTTTTTGATCTTTAAAACTAAGACATCTGAGAAAATCCACATGACCTGGTTCGTTGCGATTGGAAGGGTTTTGCAAGCATGTGGGAGCAAGGCAGAAGTAACTGCACTTATTTTCTTTGTTTTTTACTAAAGGAACGTTAAGTCTTCAATGGCGCTTCCTCCAATGGAAGAGCCACTTAAGTTAGAATCATAGAGTCTCAGAGTTGGAAGGGGGCTGTAGAGGCCATCAAGTCCGACATCCTGCTCAGGGCTGGATCAGCCTAAAACATCCCTGATAAGCTGGGAAGAAAGCTTCTTCGGCTCCTTCGGGGAGGGACGGTTGGATCGGCCCCAGTGTTTAAGAACATAAGAGAAGCCAATGTTGAATCAGGCCAATGGCCCATCTAGTCCAACACTCTGTCACACAGCGGCCAAAATATACCAGGTGCCATCAGGAGGTCCAGCAGTGGGGCCAGGACACTAGAAGCCCTCCCACTGCTGCCCCCCAGCACCAAGAATAGAGTGCATCCCCTGCCCCAGACTTAGAATTCCCATCTATACCCTGTGGCTAATAGCCACTGATGGACTTCTGCTCCATATGTTTATCTAATTCCCTCTTGAAACTGTCCATGCTTGTAGCTGCCACCACCTCCTGTGGCCGTGAATTCCATATGTTAATCACTCTTTGGGTGAAGAAGTATTTCCTTTTATCTGTTCTAACCCGACTGCTCAGCAATTTCATGGAGTGCCCATGAGTTTTGGTTGGAACTCGCATTGATGACATTAAGAAAGGGGGGGGCCACTCCTTTTATTTTAGGCCCCATGCGTACCTGAACAATACATTGGAGTCTCACCATTGAGATTCCCTACTTGTGAGCTCCGTCAGAGTTAGCCTGGATGGAAAATCCAACTTCCTCTGGATATCGTTGGGGCCACGGGGATGTTTTAGGGGGTAGTAACTGGACACATGACTCCCCCATAACAGGGCTGTCACCAAGACTTTTCTCATTGTGCGAATGGAGCAGAAAGGGCACGTTGCCGTAACTTTTTCCCCTCACGGCCTGACTGTGAAATGAATGATGTTGCCATCTCCAGGTTGGGAAGGATCTGGAGATTTTGGGGGCGGAGCCTGGAGAGGGCAGCATTTGGGGAGGGGAGGGGCCTCAGCGGGGTACGTTGCCATGGAGTCCCGCCCTCCAAAGACACCATTTTCTCCAGGAGAACTGATCTCTGTCTTTCAGAGATCAGTTTGTAATTCTGAGAGATTTCCGGACCCCACCTGGAGGCTGGCAACCCTACGCACGGATCTAGCCCCAAAAGCTGCAAGGACAGGGCAAGGCTGGTTTCTGAAATCCTGTTCGAAACTGATATTTTCCATGAGGAAGTTTTCCAAAAACATGAGGTGCCTTCTCAAGCACGTTGAAGCATATGATGGGGAGTGATAGCGTATTAAGTTTCTGAGGCATCTTTTCCCCCAAACTAAATGACAGAGTAGTAGTTAGGAGTGCGGACTCTAATCTGAGAGAACCGGGTTTGATTCCCCACTCCTCCACATGCAGCTGCTGGTGTGACCCTGGGTCAGTTGCAAGTTGTCTCAGAGCTGTTCTCTCAAGGGCAGTCCTCGAAAGAGCTCTCTCAGCCCTACCTACCTCACAGGGTGTCTGTTATGGGAAGGGGAAGGGAAAGGGGATTGTAAGCCATTTTGAGACTCCTCTGGGCAGTGAAGGGCAGGGTATAAATCCAATCTTCTCTTCTTCTCTTCAGTTTTCCTAACATTTTATATTTGTGGTATAAATTGGCTTCGAAATCACTGTTAATTTATTGTTCCAAAATTTGACAGACAAGGGTAGGAATGTGTAAATGTTGGGAAATTGCCCTAGAAGAGTTATGGCAAAACAGGACGGAGGGGAGCAGGACAGAACTGCGGTAACAAAATTCAAAAATGTATTTCCCCCTGAAATTGGGAATTGCTTCAAGACGGTTTGACTGAAATGAAATTTCTTACTCTGCTGTTACAGACTGTCATATAAGTTACAGATTTTGACCCACCGGAAAACTTAGATTTCCCAAATTTGCATTACAGGAAAACTTGGCTCTTGGAGCAAGGTAGATTTGAACCCGCTTCCTTGATCCTTGCGGTGTGCATATATAATAGTGCACATTTTTCCAGCATCCCAGAACAAGACAGAAAATCTGCTTGCAGAAAGCTCTGTGTACATGCTTGGAGCCTCAGCAGAGCTTTGTTTTGTGGCCTTCGAGTTACTAAAACTGCATACAGAAGGCCCGGAAAAGTAATTGCTGTCACACACTAGATTAAATCACTGAAGCACACTAGGGTTCAGTGACTGAAGCACACTAGATTAAAAACTCAGACGCTGTAGGAAATGAGCAATACTGCAAATACAGGGATGGTGAAGATGCCCAATCTGGAATTTGCGCTATAAAGCCCCCCTCATTTTAAGGAAACTTTGCATGCACAGAGTGGAGCTCTTCGTATTGCACAGACTTGTGAAGAAAGATTTGTGCATCTGCCCAGTTTGTATCCAAGTGGATCCCTTATGACCGCAAGAAGATGTGTTCTCCACCACCGTCGCCATCTCTGAATGCATCGTACCTGTTAGAAAGTACTAATTCTTAAATTCCATATACCTGTATAATTTATTGTGTGGTGTTCTTCTTGCCCAATTTGTTGGGTTTTTTTTTAAAAAACAAAGATGGATAAATAAAGGGGCATTCTGACAATCGATCGAAGGACTTGTGACAATATAGGATGTATTTTATCATCGGCTTGCTTATATGTTTACTTGCTGGGTATTTTGCAAGCCTGTTTTCAAAGGGCGGCTTGTTGGCCAACTGGAACAGAAGCCGTCGAGGTGAACCTAAAACTTAAAATATTTATCAATTACCGGTACTGTTTTGGGGGGAGAGGAGTCTTGAAACGGAAAATACTGGATACCACAACATCCTCTTTTTTTACCGGTACCCTGTATCGACCCACTTTCATTCTGGATCCAGGGTCTGCTAGGGGTGGGAGGCTGGCATCCCTTCCCCTCTTGTTAACGGAGGACCACAAGATTTACTGCTCTAGAGTAACCACCGAAGGTACGCCCAAGCTTATGAAATAAAGCTTCCTATATCTGTCTGCTGTCCTATCCCAAAGGAGAGTTTTACATATACGTTTTGAAAGGATTTTTTTTTTTTTAACATTGCATTTCTCAGTTTGAGGGGAAAGTACAGGAGTTTCTTTATCGAAACGTCTTTGGCATTTATGTTCGGGAATGCCCCGTTCTTCTGTCGTGCATTGCCCGGTGTGCCCAGAACGCAAGCTTCTAGCTGAAAATTGACATGTTTGTTTGATTGTGCCTTATGATAAAAAGGATGAAATCTACACAGAATGTCGAGGTTAGAGGCCGGAGATGTTTGCTGCACTGTTAAGGAATCGCGTAGCGAGAGAGAGAGAGAGAGACTCCCCAACCAAAGAGATTGGAAAATATGTATCGATGATGTTTGTACTGTAATAATAGAGGTTTGTGCCTGGGGTGGGGGGAGGGATTGTTCGTTTGTTTGTATTCTGAAATGTGAACTTATTTTTCTAAACTATATACTGAATAAACTTTATATTTATACATAGCTTGTGTTGCTGAACAATCCCTTTTTTCTTCTCCCAGTAAGGCAGGATTACGTACCTTCCCGTTTGGTTTAGCAGGATGCCTATTAATCTACACAGCCAGTCAGAAGCTCTGTTGGGCAAAAGCCTCACTTTCTGAAGGGTCTGGAGACCAAGTCTTATGAGGAACGGTTGAAGGAGCCGGGTATCTTTAGCCTGGAGAGAAGACGACTGAAAGGTGATACGATAACCAAGAACATAAGAGAAGCCAATGTTGAATCAGGCCAATGGCCCATCTAGTCCAACACTCTGTCACACAGCGGCCAAAATATACCAGGTGCCGTCAGGAGGTCCAGCAGTGGGGCCAGGGCACCAGAAGCCCTCCCACTGCTGCCCCCTCCAGCACCAAGAATAGAGTGCATCACCTGCCCCAGACTGAGAGTTCCCATCTATACCCTGTGGCTAATAGCCACTGGTGGACTTCTGCTCCAGATGTTTATCTAATTCCCTCTTGAAACTGTCCATGCTTGCAGCTGCCACCACCTCCTGTGGCAGTGAATTCCATATGTTAATCACTCTTTGGGTGAAGAAGTACTTCCTTTTATCCGTTCTAACCCGACTGCTCAGCAATTTCATGGAGTGCCCACGAGTTCTTGTATTGTGAGAAAGGGAGAAAAGGACTTCTTTCTCAACCTGCTCAATCCTCCTTCAAGTACTCGAAGGGCTGTCAGATAGAGGGTGGTACGGAGCTGTTTTCTGTGGCCCCAGAAGGTCGGACCAGAACCAAGTGGTTGAAATGAAATCAGAAGAGTTTTCCGCTAAACACGAAGAAGAACTTCCTGACGGGGGGGTCCTCAGGGAGGTGGTGGGCTCTTCTTCTTGGGAGGTTTTTAGGCACTGGCTAGATGGCCACCTGACAGCAATGCTGATTCTGTGAACTTGGGCAGATCACGAGAAGGGAGGGCAAGAAGGGTTGCTTTGTTCTCGTGGCCCTTTCTTACACGCCCAGGGAAATGCCCATGGGCGCTCTGTTGGGGACCTCTGAATTTATCACTGCAAAGATACATAGTTGAAATGCAAAACTGCAGGAGCCCCGTACAGCCTCACAACAGACTGGGAGCTGGTGTGACAGTGGTGGCGAAGAATGAGAGGACTGGGTTCGAATCCCTTGCTCGACTGTGGAACTGTGACTTGGGGCCCCTCACAATCTCTCAGCCTAACCTCCCCTCACAAGGCTGTTGTGAGAATTAAATGGAGGAGGGGAGTGATATGAAGAGCTGGTTGGGCGCCAGGAAAGTTGTCAGTGGAAACCCCAGTGCTCCCTCTAAGCTGTGGACTCTTGTGAGCAAAAATCCTACTTTGTGAGCTACTGGCCTTAAAGTTGTGAGCGAGCGATTTGGTTGCTGCATAAGCTAGTTGGCTCTGGAGCCGTCCTTCCTGAGCTAAGACAAAAAATGTGTGAGCTGGAGGCTAAAAAACTGTGCGTCGGCTCACATTGACTCAGCTTAGGGGGAAAACTGGTGGGCCCCATTGAGGCCACTGGGCGCCATATTGGGGGACATTGCTCTAGAAGCTGGAGATCAGTTGTAATTCTGGGCAAACTCCAGGCCCTGGCTGGAGGCTGGCAACCCTACAAGGACATAAGAACACAAGAGAAGCCAATGTTGGATCAAGCCAATGGCCCGGTTATGGTAGCCGCTTGGCTCCTTTGTTTTAAGCTAATAAGGTGATGTCGATCAGTGTTCCCTCTAAGCTGAGTTAGGGTGAGCTAGCTCACAGCTTTTTAGCCTCCGGCTCACACATTTCTGTCTTGGCTCAGGAAGGGGTGGCTCCAGAGCAAACTGATATATGCAGCAGCCAAATTGCTCACTCACGACTTTAATGCCAGTAGCTTGCAAAGTAGAATTTTTGCTCACAAGATGCCACAGCTTAGAAGGGAGCATTGATGTCGATTGCCCGTCTGCATCTCGTGTGGCTTTCCGAACCAGTGTTCCCCCTAAGCTGAGTTAATGTGAGCTAGCTCACAGATTTTTAGCCTACGGCTCACCCATTTTTGCCTTAGCTCAGGAAGGAGGGCTGCAGAGCAGACTGATTTATGCAGCAGCCAAATCGCTCGCTCGCAAGGTAGGATTTTTGCTCACAGGACTCCACAGCTTAGCGGGAGCATCGTTCTGGACCAAACCACCTCTGAGAAATGATAAACAACATCTGATCTAACGGTGCCCGGTGCAGGAATTCGAGCCACACCGTTAGTCAATTTTAAAAATTTTTTTGAAAAAAGGCATTTAAGAACAACCGCAAGAGTGAGCCAGCATTCGTGCCTCTTTTCGTTAGCCCCTATAAATAATCCATCCTCCTGGAAGGGAGCAAACGCCATTTAACTGCAGCCTTGGAGAAAATGAAAGCAAAAAAAACCCCGTTGGCTCGGTAAGGGCACTTAGCTGGAAGCCGCCGGTGGGCGGGGAATCCATAAAGTGGATTACAATGGAATGGGGTTTTGAACCACAAAGTTTGACCTATATCGAGCTTTCTAAAAGCATTCAAGGCCTTCCTGCAAAGGCGGGGGAGGCAAAATCAGATCGCCGCCAGAAATGAAGCGTACGGCAAAGCTCACCAAGTACTGGAAGCTGTCGGGAAGTTCCAGAAAAGGCAGCGCTGTGGCTGATGAGATCTGCCTGTCCCATTTTTATTCTGGCTTTCCTCCAAGGAATTCTCCTCCACTCTCTCCTCGCAGATGAGACTGAAGTTTCGCATCACCGTGAAGCTGCCTTCTACTGAATCAGAGCATCGAGGTCAGTATTGCCTACTCAGGCGGGCAGCTGCTGTCCAGGGTCCCAGGCAGGGGTCTTTCACGTCACCTACAGTCTGATCCTTTAAACTAGCAATGCCAGGGACTGAACCTGGGACCTTCTGCGTGCCAAGCAGATGCTCTACCACTGAGCCACTGCTCGGTTCGGTGTAGTGGTAAAGAGTGGCGGACTCTAATCTGAAGAACCGGGTTTGATTCCCCACTCCTTCACATGCAGCCAGCTGGGTGACCTTGGGTCAGTCACAGCTCTCTCAGAGCTCTCTCAGCCCCAACTACCTCACAGGGTGTCTGTTGCGGGGAGAGGAAGGGAAGGTGATTGTAAACCACTCTGAGACTTCTTCAGGTAGTGGAAAGCAGGATATCAAAAATCAACTCTTCTTCTTCTCCAGTGGCGGGGTAAATCGCTCAGAGCCTGCAGGCATGCAGGGTGAGCGATCAATAAATCGAAAAATTATTATCATCATCATCATCATCATCATCATCATCATCATCATCATCATCATCATCATCATCATCATCATCATTATTATTATTATTATTATTATTATTATTATTATTATTATTATTATTATTATTATTATTATTATTATTATTATTATTATCCCAAAGTGCCTGAGAGCAGCCAGGAAGCTTCACAAGCTGAGCCATAATAGTCTTGAGAATGGTGCTTTGTTTCCCATTCATTAGCCATTGGACAATTGTGCCAAGCTTTTGACGGGCTACCAGTCGGAGGTTTGGATGGGTGCAGACAGATAAGAATGTGATGTTGCAACGTCATTTCTGACCAATATCATGCAATGCTCTAGGAATCCCCCCCCCCGTATCATTTTTACCATAGATGTTGGTGGGATTCCTAGAGTGTCGTGTGATGCGGTGATATCAGTTCCAGGTTTTGGCAGGAAATGACATCATGCAATGGTGTTTCTCCCCTCTCTGTTTGCTCCTGCTGCTCATTACAGCAGCAGAGGGAGCCATGGGGTGAAGAGTGGGCGAACTGGGCAGCCCTTGTTACAAGACAAGCATCCTGCAACAATTAGGGTTGCCGTTTTCCCGCTGCCACTCAGCAGCGGTGGGAGAAAGAATGGCGGTGAAATGGGTGATGACCAGTGTCCCCATGTGCTGACTATTGGGATGTTTGGTTAATAGAGCAGAGTTTTGCCCAGTCACAGAGGTGTGATACTGAGTGCAGTAGATAAATCTCCCAAGAAGGATATTGCAAAAGGTAAACACTTACATCTATTACATTCACGTACAGTTCACATTCAGGTTGCAGCCGAAAGGAGAGAAAGAAGCCTAATCTAAAGAGGGCTTTCCCCGTCACAAATGGCCAACTTATCCAGCATCATGTGTGTGGGAGTATGAGGGCACTGCCTCTACAGGAGAGACCTGCAGAGACTTGTGTCTCCACGGAAGGCCATGTGAAGGCAGGAAGAGGACAAAGGGGAGATAGGAGGGGTCAGAGGGCAGCTCCCAGGTTTAAGACAAAGCGAGGCATCCCGTCCAAGGAGATAACACCTATCCACACGTAGAGTGACGTAGCACCATCCAGTGTCCAGGCATGCTGAGTCGCTCACTCCAACATTGACATCACTTCCTGTGCAGCCAGAGATGACATCACTTCCTGTGCAACCAGAGATGATGTCAGTGTGTCACCCAGGAGGGGAGCCCCCCACCAGTTTTGTGCTGGTAACACTACTGACAACGGAGGCAGGTGTCTCAGAATGGGTCTTCCCTCAGACTGAAAGATGATGTCTCCTGGGTTTCTCTGAAGCATCGCCTTCAACGACGTGGAGGAAACTTAGCCCAGCTATTTCCTTTGTGGTTCTGCAGGAGGAAGCAAGAACTGGTGGACCAGTTTGACCAGGACTTCCCAGCATGATGCCTGCCAACACCCTGCCTGGTACCACCAAGTGTTTTTTAAAGTGGGCGGAGCCAGGTCAGGCACTGTCCAGCAGGGTTTTCGATTGGCCAGTAGAGATCCAATTGGCTGGGCAGTTAAGAATAACGCCATTTCAGTGGCAGCTGCCACCAGAGTGTTGGTTTTATTCTCACTCACCTCTATTTCCCAGGATATTCTTTAAATTACACCCCCACTTCCCCTGCACTTGGGCATCCTCTGTGTGAATGTGTGGCTCCGCCTCCTGCAGCAGCCATTTTGTGGTCGGCTCCACCTCCTGCAGTAGCCATTTTGTGGTTGTGCTCACTCTGCTGTGTCAAAATTCCAAAGATGCTCTTGGGCTAAAAGAAGTTGGGGAATTAGACCTTTACCTGAGACCTTGGAAAGATGCTGCCAGTCCGAGTAGGCAATACCAAAGTTGATGGACTGAGTCAATATAAGGCAGCTTTATGGGTTGCCAACCTCCAGGTGGTGGCTAGAGATCTCCTGCTATTACAACTGATCTCCAGGCAATAGAGGTCAGTTCCCCTGGAGAAATGGCCGCTTTGGAAGGTGGATGCTATAGTATTACACCCCACTAAAGTTCCTCCCCTCCCCAAACCCCGCCCTCCTCAGGCTCCACCCCCAACATCTCCAGGTGTTTTCCAACCCAGAGCTGGCAACCCTAGTCCCTGCTTGGGAATTACCCGTCCCCTTGGGTTGGAGGAAAATTTAATCTGGATCCAATGCAACAAATCGAAAATCAAAAGTCTCCCTGTAACTAATAGAAACTCGGGAAATGCCATTTGCTGAGCTCATGTTCCAATGCAGGTTTTAGAGTCTTATTCGCTGAATTAGAACATATGTGTGACATTCAAAAAATCTGGCCTAGTTATGACTTCCGAAAGTGACTTCATAGCCCCTGGAATTCTCTCGCTTTGCTCGCATTCATAGAAGCTACGTTGAGACGGGAGGCCGTGTTAGTCTGTCCGTGGCAGTCGAAAAGAGCCAGAGTCCAGGAGCACCTTAAAGGCTAGCAAAATCCATGGCAGCGGAGAAGCTTTCGTGAGTCTCACGGCTCAGTTCTTCTGAAGAAGTGAGCAACGACTCGTGAAAGCTCATCCCCTGCCACAGATTTTATTAGAAGCTAAAGGGAGTGTCGCTCTGCATAATTTAATCATTGTAAAGGCAGAAGCACCAGAGGAGAATATAGGGTTGCCAACTCTGGGCTGGGGAATTCCTGGAGATGTGGGGGTAGAACCTGGCAAGGGTGGAGTCGGGGGGAAGCAGAGATCTCCGTGAGGTACAAAGTCACTAGAGCCCACCCTCCAAAGCAGCCATTTTCTCCTGAGGAACTGATCTCCGCAGTCTGGAGACTGGTTGTCATTACGGACAATCTCCAGGCCCCACCTGGAGGGTTGGCGATCCTAGAAGAATAGGTGGAGGGCCATGAAATCAGGTGGGTGGGTTCTGGAATGCTGCCATTTTAGAAGGGCACTAGCCTCCACTCTTGGGGGGGACGGGACACTCCTATTCTAAAAGCAAGCCCCCGTTCTTCAAACGCAAACTGGAACGCTGCCAATGACAGGGCCGTGCAGATTAAACAATAGTGAGTGAATTATTACTGCAGGTGGGGCACACCACACCCGTTCGCTCCACCTTGATCATCGCCCAGCCTAAGCCTATGGCCTCTGCTATTCAAACAATGTGGTTACTAACAGGGCTTTTTTGGTAGAAAAAGCCCAGCAAGAACTCATTAGCATAATAGGCCACACCCAACTGCAGGAATTCATTAGCTTATTAGGCCACACCCCTAACAACACCGCTTATTAGAAGATTAGGCCACACCCCCATGTTACCAGAAGTGTGGTCATCCAGCCACACCCACCTTTTGCTTCTTATTCTGTTTATTTGTTTGTTTGTTGTCAAAACCCAGGGCTTTTTTTTGGAGCAGGAACTCCTTTGCATGTTAGGCCACACACCCCTCATGTAGCCAATCCTAAGGAGTTTCTGCTCTTGGGTGTGGCCTATCATGCTAATGAGTTCCTGCTGGGTGTGGCCAACTCAGGAGCCAGCCGGAACTCCATTCCTGTGCATTCCTGCCCCAAAATAGCCCTGGTTACTGAGCACGCAGGACTAAAACGAGAAGATCTTTGCAGTCAGTGGTGTACAGCGTCTGCCCTCCAAAGCAGCCATTTTCTCCAGGGAACCTGATCTCTCTCGTGTGGAGATCAGTTGTAATTCGGGGAGACGTCCAGGACCAGGCCCCATCTGGGACCCTACAGCCGCCATAGTATATCTAATGGGTGGACTGCCTCTGCTCCTCAACCAGGGTTGCCAACCTGCAGGTGGGCCCTGGAGATCTCACATGAACACATGATGGTGCCTTATATTGAATCAGACCTGTGGTCCATCAAAGTCACCATCGTCTTCTGGCAGAGGCTCTCCAAGGTCTCAGGCAAAGGTCTATCACATCACCTATGGCAGGGGTGTTGAACTCATATGTTACGAGGGCTGGATCTGACATAAATGAGACCTTGTTGGGCCGGGCCACGGGTGTCATAAAATGTAATGCCGGGTAGCGGAGATATAAACTTTATAAAAGACACAAACACAAAGGGGTGTTTTTTTTACTTAAAATAAAAACATGCTTAAAACATTAGCACCCTTCCAATATTTTGTTTATTTAACAGTCTCTGATAACTGACACCTCTTGCTCTGAATTATTGCATCAAAATGTCTGTGCTGTTGCAATCTTGAGTATGGTGTTCAGGTGTGTATCTGTCAGCTGCAAACCTACGATGACGCGGCAGCAGCAGAACTGGAAGCAGAAGACAGCCAGTTCCACTGTGGGCCTGATAGAAGCCCTCTGGGGGCCTCATCTGGCCCCCGGGCTGCATGTTTGGCACCCCTGACTTACAGCCTGGCCCTTTAAACTGGAGATGCCAGGGATTGAACCTGGGACCTCCTGCCTGCCAAGCAGATGCTCTACCACCGAGCCACAGCTCCTCTCTGAGAAGTACAACTGGTCTCCAGACTATAGAGATCGTTTCCTCTGGAGAAAATGGCGGCTGCGGAAGTGAGCTGTATGGCATCACATCCCAGCTGAGTTTTGGGTTTTCATTACTGGCCTGGGAAATTCTTGGAGATTTGGGGGATGGTGGCTATGGAGGGGGGAATTTGGGGAGCGATTTCACCTAGGATCCATGGCGTGCCATAGGGTCTGCCCTATGAAGCTGCCGTTTTCTCTAGGGGAATGGGTCTCTGTCATCTGAAGTTCGGGAGTAATTCTGGGAGGGCTTCAGGCCCGGCCTGGAAGTTGGCAACCCTAGCTGAGGCCCCTCCCCACCCCAAACCCCGCCTTCCTAAGGTCCCACCCCCAAATCTCCAGGCAGAGGTGGCCATCTGACAACTAGCAAAGCCTTCCGACTTTTGCATCAACCTTGCTCGAGGTTTCTGTACGATCCTCTTTGTCCGATGGGGTTTGTTTTTCCCCCAGTGCCCTGCATGTCAAACCGAGAATAGTTCTGCCTGCGAGGGATTGTTCTATTCCGTCTCCCTCTTACAGCATCAGATGGGCTTTGCAGGACGGAGCAGCATGTGCTCCCGAGCAGCTGCCGATAATGCCGCTCTAGGCCGGCAGAGGGGAAGGCGGAAAGGTCAGGGGAGATTATATCAAAGGAGAGGCCTCAACCGGGGATTTGCCGAAGGGCCAGATTTGGCAAGCTGAAGGCCTGCTGCTGGGGAGGACGAGAAAACATCATGTTCGCTGCCATCAAGGAGACATCAGCTGTTTCAGTATTGTGGGTGCTTGGGAGTGGGCAGCAATGCCCCCTCTAAGCTGTGGAGTCTTCTGAGCAAAAATTCTACATTGTGAGCAGACTGGCACTAAAGTTGTGAGTGAGCGATTTGGCTACCGCACACATTAGTTGGCTCTCTGGAGCCCTCCTTCCTGAGCTGAGACAAAAATGTGTGAGCCGGAGGCTAAAAAACTGTGAGCTAGCTCACACTAACTCAGCTTAGGGGGAACACTGGTGGGCAGAGTTTTGGCATTCCACGGGAAGAGAATCAGAGTCGCCAGCTCTGGATGTGGAAATACCTGGAGATTTCGGGAGGTGTAGCCTGGGGAGTAGGGTTGCCAAGTGTCTTACCTGGCAAAGCAGGGGAGACTCGGTCCCTTTCCAGGACATTTACGCACCACAATGATGTCACCCGGAAGTGACGTCACTGTGCTGGGCACATCGCTGGGCGACACTCTAGCAATCAGCCTGAAAACTCTATGGTACCACTTCTGGGCGCTGTCATCACCCCGGGCACATCGGCATGATCTGGCACTTTGGGAGTGGGGGTTCCCCCCGCCGGCTAGATCCGGACCGGCAGGTTGGGGTCCCTTTGGGCAGGAAAACCCCCGCCACCCCAGAGGACTTGGCAGCCCTACTGGGGAGGGCAGGAGGCATGGAAAGGGGGGGGTCTACTAGGAGGGGGAGGGAGGCCCAGGCTACGTTGCTGGCAATGCAGCAATGCAACTTCTAGTGTGTACCAGAAGTGACGACGTCACATTGGGATGACCTGGCAACACTCTGGCATTTGTGCAAAAACTCTATGGTAAAAATGGCCTCTACCACAGAGTTTTTGCCCAAGTACCAGAGCATCACCTGGACACCGCTGACGAGATGACATCACTTCCAGTACATGCCGGAAGTAACGTCGCCACATTGCGGTGACGTAACCTGGGCCTCCTGCCTGTTCCTGGTAAGTCCTGTCCACCAGCCAGCTGATTGGTGGCAGGAGGAAGGGCCCGGGGGTGGGGGATCCACTGCCTCCAGTGGGGGGGTTGGTTAGGGGAGGGACCTCAGCAGCGTATAATGCCGTAGAGTCTACCATTCAGAGCAGCCATTTTCTCCAGTCATCTGGAGATTAGTTGTAGCCCCAGGAGATCGCCAGGCCCCACCTGGGGGTTGGCACCCCTGATTATCTAGATTGTGCTGACTGGAATGAGTGATTCTTCTCCCACCCCCATCTTAATTTGGGGGTGGAGCCTGAGGAGGGTGGGGTTTGGGGTGTGGAGGGGCTTCAACGGGGTATAAGGCCATGGAGTCCACCTTCAGAAGCGGCCATTTTCTCCAGGTGAACTGCTCTGTCGCCTGGATATCCGTTGGCGTCCCAGGAGATCTCCAGCTGCCACCTGGAGATTGGCGACTCTGCAGGGGCACCGGGTTGGGGACATGTTCATTTGGGTGTTGGAAAGGTAGGCGAATGGCAGAGCAAGCCGCAAAAGAATCTGAGGATGATGTTAAGACCTGTCTTCAAACAACTGGACGGTGACCTTTTGGATTTTGTTTCTTCTTTTACACTCAGCCTTCTTTTCCAAGGGGGGCCCCAAAGTGGCTTACGACGTTCCCCCCTGTCTCCCTTTTATCCTCACAGCAACCCTGTGAGGTAGGCTAGGCTTAGGGGATGTCTTCGGCTCGGCCCAAGATCAACCAGCGAGTTTCCACAGCAGAGCGGCAATTGGAACCCGGCCCGCAAAAACCAGCCCGCCTGCAGCATCAGCATTGCCAACCTCCAGGTGGCACCTGGAGAACTCCCGCTGTTACAGTGGAACTCCAGAACACCAAGGTCAGTTCCCCTGGAGAAAATGGCTGCATTGGAGAGCGGAGTCTATGGCATTGTGCCCTGCTGAGGTCCAGGCCCGTCGCTACCATGGTGCCCGACCTCCTAGAGGTTTCTATGGGCCCTCCCCAAGCCTTGGTTTCCCCCCGCCCCCCCCCCCCATTGCCTGTCGGCAGGGAGGAAGAGGGCAGCACAAACGGCAGCGACCAGGCTGGGCTAAAGACCCTCGAGACACTCACTGCGTCACCATCCAGCGGTTGCCTCCTCTGGCCCCCACCAGGCATGGTCGGCTGTGCTTCAGCACACCAAGGAGCCTGCATGCACCACCTTCCTGGCCAGCCCGGCCACTGCGAGCCTCACCTCTCCTGGCCTGGGAGGGAGCCAAGGGTGGAGGTCAGGCTGTCCCTGGTGCTTTGCCGCCGTGGGAGGGGAACTGGGGCTCTTTCGGGAGGGAGGGAGGGAGCCGGATGCTCTGCAGGGGAGACCTGCCCTTGCGGGGGGGTGAAGAGGGAAGCTGCGGCCACTGGGCATTACCCTGTCTTGCCCTGGAACCTGGATGTGTGTACAGAGATGCCTTAGAAGTTCCACCCAGGCCATAGCCACAGAGGGGCATCTCGGGGCCCAGCCCCCTGACTTACGGCCAAGGCCCCCTGACTTCCCATCCATCCCAGACCACCCAACTTCCAATTTCTAATTTGTGGCACTCCCTTGAGTGGGGTGTCTCTGTGTGCATGCCCCCTGACTTATTTAAAGGCCCTCGAATTAAAAAAAAAACCTAGCTACAGGCCTGGTTCCACAGGAGGAGGAGAAGGAGGAGGAGGAGGAGGAGATTGGATTTATACCCCGCCCTTCATTTGGAGTCTCAGAGCAGCTTACAAACTCCTTTCCCCTCCCCTCCCCACAGCAGACACCCAGTGAGGCAGGTGGGGCTGAGAGAGCTCTTTCGAGGACTGTCCTTGAGAGAACCACTCTAACAGAAGTATGGCTTGCCCAAGATCATCCAGCAGCTGCAAGTGGAGGAGTGGGGAATCAAACCCAGTTCTCCCAGATTGGAGTCCGCACACTTAACCACTGCACCAAAGTTTAATTAACTTTGATTTAATTGGCTGGTGGGCCCCCCGAAGGACAAATTACTGAGGGTGAGTACAAAAAATCCTTAGCTAGGGGGCGGCTGAAGTCCCTCCCCTCCGCGAACTCCACCTCCCTCAGGCTCCACCCACCCGCCCACCCCTGGTCACCCAGTATTCCCCAACCCAGAGCTGGCAACCGACACGTCTGTGGATGGACGTGATTGAAAGCAAACATCTCTTTTTCCTGTTTGAAGATGCTTCCCTTCCCAGTCAGCTGGTTTTTACTTTTTCAAAGGTAACTTGGTGAGCGACTGCTTGCAATCATGGTGGCCTGATAGCTGAGACATATATTTCAAATACTGATGGGTCCCGGGTTCGATCCTCAGCAGTTCCCGTGAAAGGACTGAAGGCAGAAAAGAGCAAGAATCCAGTAGCGCCGTAAAGACTATAAAAAAAAATGTGGGGCAAGGCAGGAGCTTTAATGATTCACTTCCTGAAGAAGTGAGCGGTGACCAGTGTTCCCTCTAAGCTGAGTGAGTGTGAGCTAGCTCACAGTTTTTTAGCCTATGGCTCACACATTTTCTTGTCTTTGCTCAGGAAGGGATGGGTCCAGAGCAAACTAAATTTATGCAGCAGCCAAATGGCTCGCTCACAACTTTCATGCCGGGAGCTCACAAAGTAGCATTTCTGCTCCCAAGACTCCGCAGCTTAGAGGAAACATTGGCCGTGACTCACGAAAGTTCTTGCCCTGCCACAAATTTTGTTAGCCTTTCCGGTGCTCCTGGACTCTCGTTCTTTTCCATTGCTACAGACAGACTAACACGGCCACCCGTCTTGATCTATTTCCATAAAAGTGAGCCTTGATTTATTTTTAATCTTTTTTTTATTGTATCCCAATCTTTTTGTTACATTACCATTTAATTCCACATTTCCTTTGGTACATTCTTTTACCCCTGTTTCCTCCCCCCCCCCAAGGTGACCAACCTCATAATTTCAAATTACATTTTCAACCACGAGCACAATCTTTCCAGCTTTTCAAATATAACCATGTTGGCTTCCCCTTATAAACCCACTTAAAATATACCGACCATTTCTTTTTTATCCTCTTCATTTTCACAGTCCATAGCTTATCTTGCTTTAGACATCCCATTATATCCAAATGTATATATTCATATAAATATTCATTCCATTTTTCTAAAGTCCATTTTAAGCTCTCCTTCCAAAAGTGAGCCTTGACTCACAAAAGCTCCTACCCTGCCACCAATGCTGCTAGTCTTTACGGTGCACCGGGACGCTTGCTCTTTTCTACTGCTACAGACAGACTGATACGGCCACCCATCTTGAAAGTGAACCATGACCCACGAAAGCTCCTCCCCTCCCACAAATGTTGTTAGTCTTTAAGGTGCTACAGGACTCTTGCTCTTCTCTACTGCTGTTGTCGTTTAGCCGCACAGTCGAGTCCGATTCTTCGCAGCCCCGTGGACCACATCACGCCAGACCCTCCTGTCTTCCGTCGTACTCCGGAGTTTGTTCAATTTCATGTTCCCCATCTTGATTTATCTCCATAGAAGTGAGCCATGAGTCACGAAAGCTCATGCCGTGTCTCATATTTTTTAAATCCAGAGATGGACCAAGAGAGAGATCTTGGAGTCGTAGTAGATAACTCAATGAAAAAGTCTGGATAGTGTGTAACTGCAATAAAGAAGGCCAACGCTATGCTGGGGATTATTAGGAAGGGAATTGAAAACAGATCAGCCAGTATCATCAGGCCCCTGTATAAATCATTAGTGCAACCTTATTTGGAATACTGTGTACAGTTCTGGTCGCCACACCTCAAAAAGAAAGGTTAAAACGCTTGGGGCTCTTTAGCTTGGAGAAACTACGGCTGGGGGTGACATGATCAAGGTTTATAAGATTATGAATGGGATTGAGCAGGTTGAGAAAGAAGTATTTTTCTCCCTTTCTCACAATACAAGAACTCGTGGGCACTCCATGAAATTGCTGAGCAGTCGGGTTAGAACGGATAAAAGGAAGTCCTTCTTCACCCAAAGAGTGATTAACATATGGAATTCACGGCCACAGGAGGTGGTGGCAGCTATAAGCATGGACAGTTTCAAGAGGGAATTAGATAAACATATGGAGCAGAAGTCCATCAGTGGCTATTAGCCACAGGGTATAGATGGGAACTCTCAGTCTGGGGCAGGTGATGCACTCTATTCTTGGTGCTGGGGGGGGGCAGCAGTGGGAGGGCTTCTAGTGTCCTGGCCCCACTGCTGGACCTCCTGATGGCACCTGGTATATTTTGGCCGCTGTGTGACACAGAGTGTTGGACTAGATGAGCCATTGGCCTGATTCAACATTGGCTTCTCTTATGTTCTTATATTCTTTAAGATGCTACAGGACTCTTGCTCTTCTCTACTGCTACAGACAGACTAACATGGCCGCCCATCTCGATCTATCTCCACATAAGTGAGCCGTGACTCGCGAAAGCTCCTCCCCTGCCACATATTCTGTTAGTCTTTAAGGTACTCCTGGATGCCTGCCTTTTCCTACTGCTACAGACAGACAAACACGGCAGCCCATCTTGATCTGTCTCCATGGAAGCAGTGAAGATATTTGGGAAGAGTCCTTTCTACCCGAGACCCTTGGAAACATGCTGGCAGTTGGAGTAAAGGATACCCAGCCAAAGGGACTACTAATCTGACCCCGGATAAAGCAGCTTCATATTTGACTCCAACAGAAGCCAAAAGGCATGGATGAAATATCCTGAGATTTCCTGCTAGAGTAACTCACCAGGTATCAGTTTCCAGGGTCTTTCTGATTGTGTACTTGCTGGTCGTGTAAAGCTGTAGGCTATGGCCTACCACTTAAACCCCCGTCTCTGCCGCTGAGCGCTGGCTTGCCGGCGTGCCCCACAGCTGCAGAGCGCACCAGCAAGCCAGGGAAGGGGTGGAGGTTTAAACCTCCATCTCTTCCGCTAAGCACCGGTAAGCCAGGGAAGGGGCGGGGTTTTTTGCTGGGGCGAGGGGCTTTTGGCGCCCCAAGGGCTGGTGCGCTCTAGGCGAATGCCTAGTGAGCGAGCCGGCCCTGGCTAGGGGCACCTTTGGAATTCTGAGGCAGGGTGGTAGGCGCAACCACAAAATGGCTACCGCACAAGGCGGGCCCAAGCATAAAATGGCTGCCGCAGGGGGCAGAGCCCCAAACAATGAGGAAGTCTGAATGCTGGGAAGAGAAGAGGGGTAGTTTTAAAAAATACACTGGGAAAGATGGGTGAGGGAGAAGAGAGCAAAGACTGGGACGGCAGCTGCAACTGCAGCTGAAATGTTATTCTGCCCAACCCATCTGATCTCCGGGGGACCGTTAAAAACCCTGTGGTGCAAGTGTCCCGCCTGGCCTCTCCCACTTTCTAAAAACATGTGGGGGGCTCACCAGGAAAGGCATCACGCTGTGAGGACCCCTGCTGTAAGCCATAGGGGCTGCCAAAATTGAGGGAGGCCTTACAAACAAACACATTAAATCTGACAGAAACTTTCTTAAGCCACAGTCCGCTATTATGCATTGAATGAACTCTGCCTTACAAACATGGTCGCCAGTTCTGGGTTTGGACACATGTGGAGATTTTGGGGGGTGGAGCCTGAGGAGGGCGGGGTTTGGGGCTGGGAGGGACTTCACTGGGGCATAGTGCCATAGAGCCCACCTTCCAAAGTGGCCATTTTGTCCCGCGGAACTGATCTCTGTCACCTGGAGCTCGGTTGCCATAGCAGGAGATCTCCGGCCACCGCCTGGAGGTTTTGCATATAGCAACACAGTCAAAAACGGTAGCACTGTACCCCAAGATACTTGACACTTGATGCAAAACATTCTCATATTAACAGCGTGTGGTACTCTAAATAACCATTCAGATCCATTCCAAAGACACCAATGCAAATAGATCCAATACAGTTCAACAAATTCCTAACAGTCAATAAATGTCCACAAAACTGAGGGAAGTAACAGTCAATAGATGTCCACAAAACACAGTTGCTAAGAGGCGTGGCGACGGTCCGCCCCGCTTCCCCTCCGTTTCCTTTCAGGACTTCGTCAGGCCACCACCAGGCTCTACATATTTCTCTTGACTGTATACAGCAGTCTATATCTATTCAGGGCCATGGCGGCTCAGAGGTGAAGATGCTGAGCTGCAGGCCTTCTGTCTGTAGTTCGGCAGTTCGAGACCCGAGTGCCACGTGACGGAGTGAGCTCCCCGTCTCTGGCCCCAGCTCCTGCCAACCTAGCAGTTCGAAAGCAAGACATTGCAAGGAGATAAAGAGGTACCGCTTTGGTGGGACGGTGACAGCGTTCTGTGCGCCTCGGCGTTTAGTCACGCCGTCCACATGACCACGGAAATGTCTTCGGACAGTGCTGGCTCTTCGGCTTGGAAACGAATATGAGTATCGCAACCCTAGAGTCGGATCTGACTGGCTTTCGAGCAAGGGAACCTTTACCTTTACCTTTATATCTATTCCAACTGGCTAGAATAATTTATTCTAGACAGCCTGGAAGTTGGCAACTCTATTAACTCCCCCATCCACTGCCGGTGGCCAGGGGGGACCAGGCACCCCTCTCCCAAGCTGAGCTTGGCAGGCAACAGAGTCTGAGGTTGTAGGCGTCGGCTAGAGGGAAAAATAAATATTGTCCTGTTGAAACAAAGAGGGACTGTTTGTTATGGAGCAGCTGAGAGGGTAGGTGCGGCAGTTCCGTAGGCCTCTCTAGGCTCATGGAGGGCGAGGAGCCAACCAGCTGCCCGAAAGACCCCGTCCCCCTTGCCAGACAGGGATGGGTCTCTGGTGCCAAAGAAGCTCTCTTGCTCCTGGCGACGAGATGACAGGGAGGCTATTCCTGACAAGAATTCCTGACCCTTCAAATAGCCCTTTCCTTATACGAGAGGATTGGGTTGAGGCAGCCTGGGAAGAAGCCCAGATTCTGAACCTCCTGCAGGCCTGAGATATTGGGGCCTGGGGTAGAACATAGTGTTGTCAACTTCCAGGTAGGGCCTTGAGATCTCCCAGAATGGCATGTGATCTCCACACTGCAGGGATCAATTCCCTAAAAATGTGTCAGCTTTGGAGGGTAAGGCCAGATTTTCTGAGCTGGCTGTGGGCACCTTTGGAATTCTGACACAGGGCAGTGGGCACAATCACAAAATGGCTGCCACCGGAGGAGGAGCCAGTCACAAAATGGCTGCCACCAGAGGTGGAGCCAGTCACAAAACGGCTGCTTCGGGAGGGCCACAAAATGTCAGAGAGCGAGATTATACATAGCTCTAGTAGTGGCTAGATTCAGGTGGGTCCCTGTGTTGGTCTGAAGCAGTAGAACAAAGTTGGAGCCCAGTTGAAGACCAGCAAAGTTTTATTCTGGGTGTGAGCGGGCGTGTGCATGCACACTGTTCGGCATTGCAGTATGCCTTTTAATCGGCACAGCCAATCAGAAGGCCTGCTGGGGAAATCCCCTCCCTAGCCCCTCCCACTTTCCAAAAGTACTTGGCGAGCACCAAGAAAGGTGTCAGCAGGCACCCCAGTTCTCATTCGGACTATGTCAGGGATCCCTAGGAGGAGGAGGAGGAGGAGATTGGATTTATACCCTGCCCTTCACTACCCAAAGGAGTCTCAGAGTGGTTTACAATCTCCTTTTCCTTCACCTCCCCACAACAGACACCCCCACAACCCCCTCCTCACAACAGAGAGCCAGTTTGGTGTAGTGGTTAAGTGCATAGACTCTAATCTGGGAGAACTTGGTTTGATTCCCCACTCCTCCACTTGCACCTGCTGATGTGATCTCAGGTCAGTCACAAGCTCTGGCACAGCTGTCCTTGAAAAAGAGCCGTTTCTGTCAAGAGCTCTCTCAGCCCCGCCTACCTCACAGGGTGTCTGTTGTGGGGAGGGAAAGGAGTTTGTAAGCCGCTCTGAGACACCTTTGGGCAGTGAAGGGCGGGGTATAAATTCAATCTCTTCTTCTTCTCTTCACCCTGTGAAGTAGGTGGGGCTGAGAGAGCTCTCTCGAGGACTGCTCTTGAGAGAATGGCTCCAAAAGAATTAAGGCAATAAACAGGGGCGGATTAAGGCTCACTGGTGCCCTAAGCACTGACCAATCTTGGTGCCCCCCTCACTGAAATGACTGTCATGGCAACTGAATTTGGCTCCATCATTTTACTTTTAAACACATGCATTTTACTTTTAAACATAGCCTAGGACACTGCACCTCGCCAACAAAAAATAGAAGATAACCCTAGGGTGCACCAAGATCAATTTGCACTGACTTTATCATTTTTTTTTTTTTTTACAGATCTTCATTCGTGTGTTTTATTCTTTTCACCCTTTCCCTAACTTTGTGGTGCCCCCTTTGGGCCCTGGTGCCCTACGCACGGGCTTAGTCTGCTTAATGGTTAATCTGTCACTGGCAACAAAACATTTTGATCCAACTACGAAGGTACTCCTCCTGAATAAAGATTTCTTTTTAGAAAGTTATTTTTTTCCTATCCAACCCATCCTCCACGTAACTCCACATCCCTCTCCCCATTTTATCCTCACAACGACCCCACAGGGTAGATCAAGCTGAGAGATGGTTGTTTGTGATGGACCGAGATCACCCCATGAATTTAAGAGTCTTGTATCACCCCAGTCATAGTCCTATACTCTAAATATCTGAAGAAGTGAGCCATGACTCCCGAAAGCGCCTCCCCTGCCACAAATTTGGTTAGTCTTTAAGGTGCTGGACTGCAGGCTGTGGAAGGTCAGTAGTTCAGCAGTTCAAGACCCGTGAGTGCCGCATGACGGGGTGAGCTCCCGTCTCTAGTTCCAGCTCCTGCCAACCTAGCAGTTCGAAAGCAAGAAATTGCAAGTAGATAAATAGGTACCACTTCAGTGGGAAGGTAACAGCGTTCCGTGCGCCTTGGTGTTTAGTTATGCCGGCCACAGGACCATGGAAATGTCTTCGGACAGCGCTGGCTCTTCGGCTTTGAAACGGAGATGAGCACCGCAACCCTAGAGTCGGATTCGACTGGCTTTCGAGCAAGGGAACCTTTACCTTTACTTTACGTAAGGTGCTGGACTCTTGCTCTTTTCTACTGTAAATACTGTATCACACACCTTTTCTAAAAAAAAAAATGTTTTGAATATAAGCCGTTACAAAAACTACAGAGGGTGAACACCGTCTGAAAATAAATATTCCGACCTGTATGCCAGAGAAGAAGAAATGCCTCTCCTAAGGTGAGACCTCTCACGGCATCATGTAAAAACCAAAGAAATAGACTCTTTCCTTAAGAACGACGGCTTTGTATGCGAAGATGTGCATCATCGATCAGTTAACTGGCTGAAGTTCTTTCCCTCGTCCCGCAATTCAGCCTTGAGTGCATTCAAGAG
Source organism: Gekko gecko (assembly GCA_029375565.1). Classification (NCBI taxonomy): domain Eukaryota; kingdom Metazoa; phylum Chordata; class Lepidosauria; order Squamata; family Gekkonidae; genus Gekko; species Gekko gecko. The sequence goes on along the minus strand of JAPDNY010000003.1, from coordinate 236,770,802 downwards.
TTAACCTTCAGTTCCTGATTAAAATGTTGTTCCCTCTTCCAGGCTGAAATCAAAACCAGTGTTCCTGGCTTCCCCGATCTTCCTCATTTTAAGATTCCGAATTATTCCTAGGGAAGTGCCAAACCACAGTGAAATTATGAGAGGGCGGGGGAAGGATTGGTCCACCCATGGGAGACATCCACAGAAGGGAGGGGGGCGCGACCTCCTTCTTTCCTATTGTTTCGGAATTTCTTATCAAGAGCTACATCTATATTTTCATAAAAGAAGGAACGTTCAAGATGGTTTTTGGTTCTTGGGATGTGTGCGTGGCCCAAGGAGACAGCCTCTTCCCTACACTAAAACATACTGGCTTGACAGATTCATTTAGGTAGATGTTTCTAGAAGTTCACTATCTGCTTAAGTTAATATTGCATGCACAGAGGGCTGGTTCTAGGTGATAAGGGGAGCTTGGGCAGAGAGGGCCCAGGGTAGGGTGGCCAGATCTTACCCTGGCTGCTGACGGAGGTGCTCGTGCCCCATCCTGGGATCTTCTGCCACAATGACGTCGCCCAGAAGTGACGTCATCGCACCGGGCACGTTTTGCGGGGGATGCTCTAGCATTTGGGCAAATAACCCTCTATGGTCACAGTTCAATGCTCCCTCTAAGCTGTGGAGTCTTGTGAGCAAAAATTCTACTTTGTGAGCTTCTGGCATTAAAGTTGTGAGCGAGCCATTTGGCTACCGCATAAATCAGTTTGCTTTGGAGCCATCCTCCCCGAGCTAAGACAAAAATGGGTGAGCCAGAGGCTTAAAAAACTGTGAGCTAGCTCACACTAACTCCGCTTAGAGGGAACACTGGTCACCACAGAGTTTTAACCCAAATGCTAGATGTAATGGGGTCAAATCTTGGTGACATCATCGTGCCGGGACTGACGGGGCTTTTTGGTGGCAAGGCTCTCCCACACCGGCCAGCTGGCCATCGGCGTATTGAAGTACTTAATACTGACCTTAGAATACACTCTAATACCCATTTCACACGGCCTCAAAATATCCCTGTAATTGGTCAGATTCCAACATTTCCTCGGTGGCTTGCGGCACCCGACCCCCAGCGGTATGGGCTTGCCGAGCTCGCCAGAATCTATTCATAGCCTACCTTTTGGCAGCTGGGTCCTTGAATCCTTCGCTGGTGCACGGCTTAATAGTTCTACAGCTCAGCCCTTAGCCCATGTTGCCCTATTGTTGCTGGTTGACAAGGGGCCCTCGTAACAGTGTCCCATAAATGTAGGTCCACCACTGGAACTGATTTTGGTCAAGTGGAGAGCAATTGTAATAGTGGGAGACCGCCAGGTGCCACCTGAAAGTTGCCAACCCTAAATAGAGTCCACCCTCCCAAGCAGCCATTTTCTCCAGGGGAACTGAGCTCTGTTGGCTGGAGATCAGTTGTCATTCCAGGAGACCTCCAGGCCCCACCTGGAGGCTGGCAACCCTAAAATAACCATTACACTGGTTGTGGGCCCCAGCCTCTGGACCCAACCTGTGTACATTGCAACATGCCAGTCGGTTGATTCATTTGACAAAGAAGAAGAAGAAGAGATTGGATTTATACCCCCCCTTCACTACCCAAAGGTGTCTCAGAGCGGCTTACAAACTCCTTTCCTTTCCCCTCCCCACAACAGACACCCTGCGAGGTAGGTGGGGCTGAGAGAGCTCTGACAGAAACTGCTCTTTTTCAAGAACATCTCTGCCAGAGCTATGGCTTGCCCAAGGTCATCCAGCCAGGTGCAAGTGGAGGAGTGGGGAATCAAACCCGTTTCTCCCAGATTAGAGTCCGCGCACTTAACCACTACACCAAACTGGCAACACTGAGGCCTTAACAGACCTGGTGGACGTTTTGTGAGAGCCAGTTCTCTCCCAGAATCCTTTGCAGCCGTCTGTCATGGCAACTGCATCACAACGTTCCCAGAGGGCAGACGGTTTGAAGAAAGATGTCCTGCAGTTCAGACCAGATGTACCATATCAAACCCTTGGGGGAAGGAAGGGAGGAGGATTAAAAAGAGCCAGCTTGCCCAGGACAGTACAAGCTTAAGAGAACAGAAATCATTTGGCTGTAATGCAAACCTAACAGACGTGGGTCACACTGCCCCACCCAGGGAAAGTCTCCGACAAAGAAGAATGCAGCGTCAAAACGTTTAATAGACAATAGACAGAAGAGCCAGAGAGGGTGGGGGAGACAAAATATTTTGGTGCCTGGCCTGCAAAATGAAATGGGCGGGAGGACTACAGTGCACTATAAGTTGCACAGCGTATTCCTCCTGCCACCATCCATAAGTTTACATCCACCAGGGGGAGCGGCAACAAAGATGTCACCCACGAGCGGTGTGTCTGTGACATGAACCATAGAGCATTGTGGTGGCCCTCTTGTACTAAAACAGGAATGCCTGCGAGTCGGGTTTATATCTCCTGCACTGTCTCTTCTCTGTAGCATGTTGGTTCTCGAACTGCGTGGATCAGGAACCACAAGAGGGCTGCCGCTCTCTCAGAGGCGGGTCTCAAAGCCAGCAAGAAGAGGCTGAGCAGGAAGCGGACACCCTGGAAGTCTCAATGGCAAATTTGAGCTTCCCCTGCCTAGTGTACAAAATGGCAATGAAACCCAACCCATTGCTGAACAGTACTGTCTAGCTAATTGATTTACATTCCGCCTTTCAGCTGAAAGCCCCCAAGGCGGTTTACAACACTGTAACATACAATAATAAAAAGCCATTTGGACAAAATGAGAGAGAGAGAGAGAGAGAGAGAGAGAGAGAGAGAGAGAGAGAGAGAGAGAGACTGGATTTGTATCCCGCCCTTCACTACCCGAAGGAGTCTCAGAACAGTTTATAATCTCCTTTCCCTTTCCCTCCCCACAGCAGACACCTATGAGGTAGGAAGGGCTGAGAGAGCTCTTTCGAGAACTGCTCATGAGAGAACAGTTCTGAAACAACTTGTAACTGACCCAAGGTCACACCAGCAGCTGCATGTGGAGGAGTGGGGAATGATTCTCCTAGATTAGAGTTCACACTCCTAACCACTACACCAAACTGGGAAAGTGGGAAAGAGTTCATAAGAACATAAGAGAAGCCAATGTTGGATCAGGCCAATGGCCCATCTAGTCCAACATTCTGTGTCACACAGTGGCCAAAAATACCATCAGGAGGTCCAGCAGTGGGGCCAGGACACTAGAAGCTCTCCCACTGTTGCCCCCCCCAAGCACCAAGAATACAGTGCATCACTTGCCCCATACTGAGAGTTCCTATCTATACCTTGTGGCTAATAGCCACTGGCGGACCTCTGCTCCATATGTTTATCTAATTCCCTCTTGAAGTTGTCCACGTTTGTAGCTGCCACCACCTCTTGTGGCAGTGAATTCCATGTGTTAATCACTCTTTGGGTGAAGAAGGACTTTCTTTTATCCATTCGAACCAGACTGCTCAACAATTTCACTGAGTGCCCCCGAGTTCTTTCTCGACCTGCTCTGTCCCATGCATAATCTTGTCAACCTCCATCATGTCACCCCTCAGCCGTCGTTTCTCCAAGCTAAAGAGCCCCAAGCGTTTTTAACCTTTCTTCATAGGGAATGTGTTCCAACCTTTTTATCATTCTAGTTGCCCTTTCCTGCACTTTTTCCAGTGTTATAATATCCTTTTGGAGGTGTGGTGACCAGTTCCCACGCACTGAATCTCTACTGAGGCTGATTCATAGAGGAAGAATCCCTGGACCAACCTCAAGTCTCAGGTCTGGATGATACTTATAAAAACAAAATAAGATATAACTAGGGTTGCTGTCATTCTCCAGGTGGGCCTGAGCCAAGAAAGAGAGAAAAACCGCCAAGAACAGACCGCCAAAAGTGTAAACAAACTGATATGCATTAAAAATATTATTATTATATTAACCCCAGTGTCTTCAATATCATTCTAAGCCAACTTTACTATGTACACTATGTTTGGAGTATTCACTTGAACGCCTCTGAGAGCTGGAGCGTGACAGCTTCCGAATTAGTGTGCTCGCAGGCGCTAAGAAATCAGGATTTAAAGAAACAGTATACAGAACTAGGGGAGGCACAATGGGAGGTTTTCTGTTCTCCAGGTGGGACCTGGAGATCTCCTGGAATTACAAGCGATCTCATGACAACCAGTTTCCCTGGAGAAAAATGGCCTCTTTGGAGGGTAGAACTTACAGTGTTATATCCAGCTGAGGTCCCACCCCTCTACAAACCCCACCCTTCCTAGTTTCTACCCCCAAATTTCAAGGAATTTCCCAACCAGGAGCTGGCAAATATAGCATATAAGAGCTATTCAGTATTAACTGATATGTTTTGCATAGGGGAGGAGGGAAGTTGCACGGTGTTACTGAGGGGTGACATGATCGAGGTTTATAAGGTTATGCATGGGATAAGGCAGGTCGAGAAATAGGGACTGTTCTTCCTTTCTCACAGTACAAGAACTCCAAACACACTCCATGAAATTGCTGAACGGTCGGGTTAGAACGGATAAAAGGAAGTCCTTCTTCACCCAAAGAGTGATTAACACATGGAATTCACTGCCACAGGAGGTGGTGGCAGCTGCAAGCATGGACAGTTTCAAGAGGGAATTAGATAAACATATGGAGCAGAAGTCCATCAGTGGCTATTAGCCACAAGGTATAGATGGGAACTCTCAGTCTGGGGCAGGTGACGCTCTCTATTCTTGGTGCTTGGCCGGGGGGCAACAGTGGGAGGGCTTCTAGTGTCCTGTACTTCCTGACGGCACCTGGTATTTTTGGCCACTGTGTGACACAAGAGTGTTGGACTAGATGATCCACTGGCCCGATCCAACATTGGCTTCTCTTATGTTCTTATGTTCGGTTCCTGAAAAGCACAATAAACTTGCCAGATCCAGGATGGGAAACTCCTGGAGACTTGGGGGTGGGGCCTGGGGAGGACGGGGACCTCAGTGGGGTACGATGCCATAGAGTCCACCCTCCAAAGCAGCCATTTTCTCCGTGGGAGCTGATCTCAGTAGTCTGGAGATGAGCTGTAATTCTGGAAGATCCCCAGGCCCCACCTGGATGTTGGCATCCCTATCCAGCAAGCTTCCATGGTAGAAGTGAGGATTCGAACCTGGGTCACCCAGGGTCCTTGTCTGCCAATCTACCCACTACACTATGATCCTTCATCCCCCCCTTGCAAACCCAAAATCTTTGCCAAATTTATTCAAAGCAGCTTACATCATTCTCCTCTACCCTGTTTTCTCCTCACAACGACCCCATGAGGTGGGTTAGGCTGAGAGAACGTGACTGGCCCCAAGTCACCCAGCAAGCTTCCATGGCACGAGTGGGGATTTGAACCTGGGACTCCCAGATTATAGTCCAATACTCTTAACCATCACATCACACTGGCTTTCAATAAGCAACTGGTGGTTCAGACTGAATTTTATTTTCAAAAGATTGAGCCTCCCTTCCTCTGAGAAGATGAATTTCACTTGCAAGGCCAGGTTTGCAATAACAACAACAACAACAACAATAATACCATCAGCCAGAAATTCACAGGAGCACAAACCAGACAAAATCATGGAGAAAGATGGATGGGAAAGATTTTTTGGGACTTCCAACTGCAAATGGATAAACACCTGGAGCATAACACCCCCGATTTCACAAATGGAGGGGGGGGGGAATGAGAAACAGGATTTGGATCTTTGACACGGCAATCCCAGGAGACTGAAAAATAAAAAAAGAAAGAACAGAAGAAGATCACCAAATACCAAGACCTACCAACAGAGTTAGAGCACCTTCGGGAGAAGAAAGTGATCACCGTGCCAGTTGTCTTTGGAGCCCTTGGAGCAGTGCCTAGAAGGCTCAAGAAACACCTGGAACATTCTGGGCACTGGGCAAATAACACCAGCTCAGCTCCAGAAGACAGCGTTGCTTGGAACAGCAAGAATCCTGCAAAGATACCTCTACAGTTCCCAAGAACTTGGCTAGATCTTGAATTGCAGAACACCATCTACCAGTCAAATCTAACAGGGTGGTGGTCAGAGCTATTTTCGGGCAGGAATGCATAGAAACGGAGTTCCAGCTGGCTCCAGAATTGGCCATGCCCAGCAGGAACTCATTAGCATAACAGGCCACACCCAACAGCAGAAACTCATTAGGGTTGGCTACATGGGGGGGGGGTGGCCTAACACGCAAAGGAGTTCCTGCTTGAAAAAAAGCCCTGGGTTTTGACAACAAACAAGGTAAACAGAAGAAGAAGCAAAAGGTGGGTGTGGCTGGATGACCACACCTCTGGTAACATGGGGTGTGTGGCCTAATATGCTAATAAGCTGTGTTGTCAGGGGTGTGGCCTAATAGGCTAATGAGTTTCTGTGATTGGGTGTGGCCTATTGTGCTAATGAGTTCCTGCTGGGCTTTTTCTGCAAAAAAAGCCCTGGAGGTAATACTAATACTGATGATGATGATGATGATGTTGTTGTAACAATCACAGTAACAATCGTTGCAAAATGTAAGCCCTGTGGAAAGAAACCACATTATTGACTCACTCTGCGTAATCTGCCTTGAGTCAAGTGAGAAAGGCGGGATATACATAATGTAAATTTAAAAAATGTAAAATCAAAAGTGGCATCCTGGAGAGCTCTGTCGCCTAAAGGGCAGCGATGTTGGTGGCGCCCGGGACACCCACCGGGTTTGCACAGAGAGAGCTGATAACCTCCCCCTTCCTCCACTCCAGCTTATTAAAGATGACCTTTCCCCTCTGTAAAATTTCAAAGCCGATGTTCTGAGCTCCGAACAGACTGTGCAGCCTGTCTGTAACATGACCCTCTGCCGCTGTTCTGCCTGCGCATTGATGGCACCGCTAATGGGGGGTGAAAGGTCCCTCTCTCTCTCCCCCCTCTCCCAAACTCTCCCCCGCCCGGCCTTAAGGTATCTCCCAGCCCCCCTCCCCGGCCCTTCACCCACAGGCTGGCTTCATTTAGCACCATCAGGGCCCCTCTGGAAGCACTTAAAAATCAGGCCGGGCAGGCTGGTCTGCTTCTCCCGGCAGCTCTGTGGCAAAGTGCGCAACCTCACGGGAAGGGGGAATATTTGTTTCCTCACAGGATGCAAAAGAGGGCAGGGAAACAAGGCCGAGAGGGATGCAAATCTCTTCTCCTCCCCCACTTCATCATGCATCCAAGGAGTTGTTTTGTTCTGGAAAGGAGAGATTAAACCAATGGCACCGTCCAGGTGTGTCAGCATGAGTTTCACCATCGTGACAGGAGTCTGGGGACACGTGCCAATCCGACATCTCGTGTTTGCACAGCACCTGAGCGGAATGGGGAGATGGAGAAACGAGTAGAGGCAGACCCACACATGGTCTTCACCGTTTTCTTCTGTTCATTGCATTCGGGCATCGAGTTTTAATCCAGTTTGGTTTATGGGTAGTTGGGTGGAGCTTAGATAAATAAACGATCAGATCCGAAACCAGGGCCATAACCAGGATTTTTCGGTCTGTGAGGCAATTTTTTTTTCTTGTGGGGCACGCATGCATGGGCCTGAACTGGCAGAGACTGGCCAAAGGACAGATCTTGGAGTCATAGTGGATAACTCACTGAAAATGTCAAGATAGTGTGTGACTGCAATAAAAAAGGCCAACGCTATGCTGGGGATTATTAGGAAGGGAATTGAAAACAGATCAGCCAGTATCATCATGCCCCTGTATAAATCATTGGTGCGACCTCATTTGGAGTACTGTGTACAGTTCTGGTCGCCACACCTCAAAAAGGATATTATAGCATTGAAAAAAGTGCAGAAAAGGACAACTGGAATGATAGAAGGGTTGGAACACCTTCTTACGAAGAAAAGTTAAAATGCTTGGGGCTGTTTAGCTTGGAGAAGCAGAGGGTTGACATGATCGAGGTTTATAAGATAATGCATGGGATAGAGCAGGTCGAGAAAGAGGTACTTTCCTCCCTTTCTCACAATACAAGAACTCGTGGGCACTCCATGAAATTGCTGAGCGGTCGGGTTAGAAGGGATAAAATTAGTTCTGATAAGAGCTGTTCTTTGAAAAAGAGCAGTTTCTGTGAAGAGCTCTCTCAGCCCCACCTACCTCACAGGGTATTTGTTGTGGGGAGGGGAGGGGAAAGGAGTTTGTAAGCTGCTCTGAGACACCTTTGAGTAGTGAAGGGTGAGGTATAAATCCAATCTCTCTCTTCTTTTCTTCTCTTCTAAAGGGAAGTACTTCTTCACCCAAAGAGTGATTTACTCATGGAATTCACTGCCATAGGAGGTGGTAGCGGCTACAAGCATGGACGGCTTCAAAAGGGAATTAGATAAACATATGGAGCAGAGATCCATCAGTGGCTATTAACCACAAGGTATAGATGGGAATTCTGGGGCAAGTAAGGCTCTGTATTCTTGGAGCTTGGGGGGGGGAGGCAACAGTGGGAGGTCGTCTAGTGTCCTGGCCCCACTGCTGGACCTCCTGATGGCACCTGGTATTTTTGACCACTGTGGGACAGAGTGTTGGACTGGATGGGCCATTGGCCTGATCCAATATTGGCTTCTCTTATGTTCTCTTCTATTCTCAGCCAGAATAAACAATGCATCTTCCGTTCTTCATCAGTTGGCACGGTGTGGGAATGCCAGCCACAAGAGAGAGGCGCAAAAAAATAAGATTAAAAATGGGAAATTGGCGGGGGGGGGCCTGGATGAGACATCAGGGTGCCTTGGCAGTAAGTCGGGGGGGCTAGGCCCCAAGAGGCCCCACTGTAGCTATGGGCCTGTCCGAAGTTGACTTCTGCCTGTGGAAGAGGGCTTCTGGGAGGAAAATACTTACACATTTATACCTCACTTTTGCTCAGCAATGGGAACCCAAAATGGCTTACAAACACTTTCCCCTCCTCTGTTTTCTCCTCGCAACAACACTGTGAGGTAGGTTAGACTGGGAGTGTCTGATAGGCCCAAGATCAACTGGTGAACTTCCATGGCCAGAGTGAGGATTTGAACCTGGGTCTACCAGATCCCAGTCAAGCCCTCTATCCACTACGTCAAAAGAGGGGGCCCATTTTAGCTGAGTCTGCTGTCACTTTTATAACAATTTTATTGAGTTTATTTCTATATAGATACACACAGACACAGACACACACAAGAGCACATCAGCATTATACAACATTGTGAATAATAAGATATTGAACATACAAGATGCACAGAACGTCAGACAAAAATAGTTCTCAATTATGTTGCATTATGGATCATAACATCGAATTCAAATCAACCAGTCTGGTGTAGTGGTTAAGTGCGTGGACTCTAATCTGGGAGAGCCAGGTTTGATTTCCCATTCCTCCACTTGCAGCTGCTGGAGTGACCTTGGGCCAGTCACAAGCTCTGGCACAACTGTCCTTGAAAAAGAGCAGTTTCTGTCAGAGCTCTCTCAGCCCCACCTACCTGACAGGGTGTCTGTTGTGGGAAGGGGAAGGGAAAGGAGTTTGTAAACCGCTCTGAGAAGGTTGGGGTATAATCCAATCTCCTCCTCCTCCTCTTCTCCTCCTCCTCCTCCTTCTCCTCTTTCTACCAGCTACCAGCTACCATCCCTATCATACAACCATGTTCCCGCTAAGCTGTGGAGTCTTGTGAACAAAAATTCTACTTTGTGAGCTCCTGGCATTAAAGCTGTGAGTGAGCGATCTGGCTGCTGCATAAATTAGTTTGCTCTGAAGCCATCCTTCCTGAGCTAAGACAAAAATGTGTGAGCCGGAGGCTAATAAACTGTGAGCTAGCTCACAGTAACTCAGCTTAGAGGGAACACTGCATACAACCTTCTTAAATGTCATATATTAAGCAAGTTCATACGAACCATTGTTTTAGGGACCACATTGTGAGAAGCCAAATGTCCTAATACAGGAAACCACTTTACTGCAAATTTGGAGTATATATCCCTATCCATATTACTTTGAGTTATTTGATCAATGATTTTTCTCCCCGTTATATACAGATTCCGTATCTCGTTATGCCACATAGTTATGGAAGGCCCTGCCTTGTCTCTCTCCGTTTAGCAGCTATAGCTGTTTTTGCTGCAATCAATAATGTGGCTGTTAATTCTCTAACAGATATTGGTATATCTAGATCTGACCGGTAGTTTAGAAATAAGAGTTCTGGTTGCATAAGTATATTAAAACCGGTCATAATATAAATACAATTTAAAACCTGTCCAGACACCCTGTTATACCACACTGGTTTGCAAGCTTAAACCAAGGGTGACAAACATGCAGCCCGGGGGCTGGAACAGGCCCTCCAGAGGGCTTCTATCAGGCCCACAGTGGAACTGGCTGTCTTCTACTTCTTCTTCTTCCAGTTCTGCTGCTGCTGCGTCATCGTAGGTTTGCAGCTTACAGAGACACACCTGAACAGCAGACTCAAGATTGCAACAGCACAGACATTTTGATGCAATAATTCAGAGCAGGAGGTGTCCGTTATCAGAGACTGTTAAATAAACAAAAATTTGCCAGAGTGCTAATGTTTTGAGCATGTTTTTATTTTAAATTTAAAAAAACCCCGTTGTGTTTGTGTCCTTTATAAAGTTTACATCTCCGCTACCTGGCATTACATCTTATGACACCCATGGCCCAGCCCAATGAGGTCTCACTTATGTCAGATCTGGCCCTCATAAGAAATGAGTTTGACACCTCTGGTTAGACTATAGAGTACATCTCATGGAAAGCCAGGATTAGAAACCAGAAAAGGCTGCTCGCATTTGCACTGTTTTAACATGTCGTGTTAATACTTCGCGCCTTGCTTCAGTTCTGTTTTCCCATTTCTAGTCTACAGCGGTGTTCCCTCTAAGCCGAGTCAGTGTGAGCTGGCTCAGAGTTCTTTAGCCTCCGGCTCACACCTTTTTCTCTGCGCTCAGGAAGGACGGCGCCAGAGCAAGCCAATTCACGCAGCGGCCAAATCGCTCGCTCACAACTCGAATGCCAGCAGTAGCTCACAAAGTAGAATTTTCGCTCACGAGACTCCGCAGCTTCAAGGGCGCACTGGTCTACTACAGTCCGAATCCTATTGCATTCTTCTATCAGACCTGGGGATCCCCCTGAATTCCAGCTCATCTCCAGATCAGTCCCCCTGGAGAAAAGGGATGCTTGGGAGGGCGAACTCTATGGCCTCGTGTTCCACTGAGGCCCCTGTCCTCCCCAGGCTCCATCCCCCAAATCTCCAGGAGTTTCCCTGCCTGGAATGGGTAACCCTAGTCGTCCCCATCCCCCACCAGGGGCCAAGGGGGACCAGGCAGCCCTAGCCTATCGATCGCATCGACTCACTCTGTGCAGTCCAAGTCAAGTCCCGGTGAGAAGCCGGCTAGAAATAGCGTGCATGAATAAATAAAGGAGAGCTGAGCTCAGGCGTTGGCACCTGGAGGAACCGAAGGGAATGAAGCAATGCAAGACTGCAAGGCAGGTCAACGGGGAAGGAAGACTAGGAAGTACACAGGGGAACACGGTACTGGATCTAACCAAGAGTCTCCAAGAAGATCGCTGGTGCCCAGGCACAGGAGCTCTGGGAGAGCGAACCATGTAAGTCTGAGGGGGCAAATGATGCCCTCTACTGGTAAAGGCCTGTAACTGCCTCGGTTGCCAAGCTCAATGTCACCTCGTAGTGGCGTATTGTTCTGAACTGCCCGTCAAGGCTTGTGGGGGATGAAGGGACGGGGAGGCAGGCTAGAAATAAGTTCGGAAGAAGTGAATGATTCTGACAGCCATGCTGATTCTGTGAACTTAGGCAGATTTCTTGAGAGGGAGGGCCGGAAGGGTTGCCTCAGTGCTTAGTGCTTGGGCCCCTTTCTTACACACGCCCACTTTGGGGTCAGGAAGGCATTTTTCTTCAGGCCAGTTTGGCCGGGGATCCTGGAGGTTTTTTGACATTTTATGGGCATGGAGCAGGGGTCACTGGGGGCATTTGGGGGGGGAGGTATTTGTGAATTTCCTGCCTTGTGCAGGGGGCTGGACTAGATGACCCTGGCGGTCCCTTCCAGCTCTATGATTCTGTGATCTCACGGCCAACGGACTTCTCCTTCCCCTGCAGGTTATCCTGAAATGAGGTTAGACGTAGGATGACCGATTCGACAATATGCTCCAGTAAGAGGAAACGGTGCAAATTGCCCCAAACACTCACAGGCAGTGCGGGTTTTGCGTGCAAAAATGTTGAGTTGTCTTGCCGCAGAATTTCCTGGAAAGGCAAGTACTCATATGACTATCTACATCAGGGGTGTCGAACTCATCTGTTACGAGGGCCAGATCTGACATAAACAAGACCTTGTTGGGCCGGGCCACGTGTGTCGTAAAATGTAATGCCTGGTAGCGGAGATATAAACTTTATAAAGAACACAAACACAAAGGGTTTTTTTACTTAAAACAAAAACATGCTTAAAACCTCAGCGCTCTGGCAATATTTTGTTTATTTAACTGTGTCTGATAACCGACACTTCTTGCTCTGAATTATTGCATCAAAATGTCTGTGCTGTTGCAGTCTTGAGTATGTTGTTCAGGTGTGTATCTGTAAGCTGCAAACCTACGGCGACGCAGCAGCAGCTGAACTGGAAGAAGAAGCAGAAGACGGCCAGTAACACTGTGGGCCTGATAGAAGCCCTCCGGGGGCCTGATCCCCCCCCCGGGCCGCGTGTTTGACACCCCTGGTCTACATGCTGCAAAAATTAGGGCCATTCCAAGGCCCATTCTGAAGTCCATTTCAGTTCTGGATTGGGAAACACCTAGAGATTTTGGAGGTGGAGCTTGGAGAGGGCGGGGTTTTGTGAGAGGAGGGACCTCGCCATGGTATTATGCCATAGAATCTGCCCCCCAAAGCAGCTACCTTTCTCCAGGGGAACTGATCTCGATTGTCCAAAGTTTAATTGCACTAGGAGATCTCCAGATGCAACCTGGAGATTGGCAACCCTGGCTGAAAAGGAGCAGGCAGCCTTCATCCCCAACCCAGCCCCCCCCCACCAAACAATCAATTTGGCAGGCGCTGCATGCCCAATCTGTCTGCAGCCACTTTCTAAACCTAATTCAAAATGCATTATCTTATTTTGAAAAGTGGACGAGGGCGGGAAGGCATTGCAGGGAAGTCGTCATTATCCTCCTCTCGGGTTACGGCAAATTCCATTACGCTGAGGAACTGGAGGAGAAAAACATGGGGGGCCCCGTGGAAAATGCAGATTGCATTGCGCACTAAAAGGATTTCGGCCAGCGGCAGCGTCTTCCGTCTGCCTGGGAAGGGAGAGGCTCAGCCTCCCCGCACAAAATGTGTTGGGGGAAAACAAGTGTTTATATCTCGATAAATGAAGAATATTTGTTGCAATGCTCAGTTTGGTGTAGTGGTTAAGAGAGTGTTTGCTTCCCCACTCCTCCGCATGCAGCTGCTGGGTGACCTTGGGTCAGTCACAGTTCTCACAGAGCTGGCCTCTCGAGAGCAGTTCTCTCAAGAGCTCTCTCAGGCCCACCTACCTCACAGGGCGTCTGTTGTGAGGAGAACAACATTTGAGTCAAGTGGTACCTTTAAGACCAACCAAGTTTTATTCGAAGTGTAAGCTTTGAGAGAGCCAGTTTGGTGTAGTGGTTAAGTGTGCAGACTCTAATCTGGGAGAACCGGGTTTGATGCCCCACTCCTCCACTTGCACCTGCTGATGTGACCTTGGGTCAGTCACAAGCTCTGGCACAGCTGTTCCTGAAAGAGCAGTTTCTGTCAGAGCTCTCTCAGCCCCACCTACCTCACTGGGTGTCTGTTGTGGGGAGGGGAAGGGAAAGGAGTTTGTAAGCCGCTCTGAGACTCCAAGTGAAGGGCGGGGTGTAAATCCAATCTCCTCCTCCTCCTTCTTAGCTTTCGAGTGCAAAGCACACTTCTTCAGACAAAGAAATGGAGAATGTAAGCCGCTCTGAAGCTCTGAGGGAAGGGCAGGGTATAAATCCAATCTCCTCTTCTCCTTAAGGACAGGGTTTGATCCTTCATTCCCCACAGTCAGGGAACCCATGAAGCGGCCTTATACTGAAACAGAGCCTGGGTCCATCAAGGGCGGTATTGTCTACTCAGACTGGCAACAGCTCAGGTGGAGGCCTTCGACATCACCTACTTCCACATCACATCGCCCGTGCTAGCCTGACCTTGTCAGATCCCTGAAGCGAAGCACGGTCCGCCCTGGTTAATATTTGGATGGGGGGCCACCAAGGAAGTCCAGGGCTGCGATGCGGAGGTCGGCGATGGCAAATCACCTCTGGCCTTGAAAACCCTACGGGGACCTCACACGTCGGCTTCAAGTTCTGAGGGGCCTCTCCTTCTCCCTCCCAAAGACCTTTCATGGGTGTAAGACCCATTAGCCGCAACTGGGATGTCCCAGGTTAGCCCAGTCTCCCCAGATCTCGGAAGCTAAGAGGGTTTGCCCTGGTCGGTACTTGGATGGGAGACCACCAAGGAAGCCCGGGGTTGCTACGCAGAGGCAGGCAAAGGCCAACCCACCTCCGAATGTCTCTTCTCTTGAAAACCCCATGGGAGGTCTCCAGGAGCTAGATGTGACTTGATCGCACTTGACGTGCACACAAGACCCATTAAATAACATGGGGCTTTCTTCTGAGTAGTCCCATTTAGGGACTGTTAGAACAGATAAAAGGAAGTCCTTTTTCACCCAAAGAGTGATTAACATATGGAATTCACTGCCACAAGAGGTGGTGGCAGCTACAAGCATGGACAGTTTCAAGAGGGAGTTGGATAAACATATGGGGCAGAAGTCCATCAGTGGCTATTAGCCACAGGGTACAGATGGGAACTCTCAGTCTGGGGCAGGTGATGCACTCTATTCTTGGTGCTGGGGGGGGGCAGCAGTGGGAGGGCTTTTGGTGTCCTGGCCCCACTGCTGGACCTCCTGATGGCCCCTGGTATTTTTGGCCAGTGTGTGACACAGAGTGTTGGACTAGATGGGCCATTGGCCTGATTCAGCATTGGCTTCTCTTGTGTTCTTATGTTCTTATGTACTCCTTAAATATCAGGGCATTCGACTGTAAGCCACAAAGTGTGGGTGCACGAAGGAAAACGCATAGGTGTGTTGCGGCGTGAAGAGCAGTCCCACACAATGTATGATTTTACTTCCAAAAATATCTTGGTAGGAGAGAGCCTTCTCGGCCAAAGGCCAACAAACCGGTGAATTAATGGATTACGTTCTGGCAGAAGGAACGCGCAACCGACCGGTCTGGTGCACTCTCTGGGCCAGCCATGGGAGATCAGCCAGTGGAACCAGAACACATACGAGAGAATCAGCAGAATACACAGAGCACAAAACATACAAATTGAACTTAAAGAAGTGGTAACACAGATTGCAGTCCCTCGCAAGCTGAATTGTGCTCCATGCTGCCCTCTATCCCCAAAATCACAGGATTGATAGCTAGGAAGCAGGGCTCTTTTTGTAGCAGGAACTCCTTTGCATATTAGGCGACACGCCCCTAATGTAGCCAATCCTCCAAGAGCTTAGAGAGCTCTTCTTACAGGGGCTACTGTAAGCTCTTGGAGGATTGGCTACATTAGGGGTGTGTCGCCTATTATGCAAAGGAGTTCCTGCTACAAAAAGAGCCCTGGCTAGAAGGAGGAGGGATTTATACCCCGCCCTTCACTACCCAAAGGAGTCTCAGAGCAGTTTACAGTCTCCTTTCCCTTCCCCTCCCCACAACAGACACCCTGTGAGGTGGGTGGGGCTGAGAGAGCTCTTGACAGAAACTGCTCTTTTTCAAGAACAGCTGTGCCAGAGATGTTAGGTGTTAGAGGTATAAGATAGTCCTGAGTCTAAAGAGCTACATTTGGTATTGAGGGAAGAAAAAAAAAGTTTAGAGATATAGCAAAGATTTAGCAAAGAAGGCTTGTAGAAATCGAGATGAGACTGATCGAGGCATTTAAAGCCCCTCCGTAAATGTTTAATGTTAGATTAGATTGTTAGTTGTTGTGTTGTGTTGTTTTTGTATGTATGTATGTAGATGTACTGAATTGGGTGTGTATTGTGTATTGTGTGTGTATAAAATGAATAAAAAGTGGCCTTTTGGCCCTTTAGAAAAAACAACAACACTAAAATACTAATATTTAGCTTAACACGGATATTATTTCCTTCTCTTGGGGTTTTAGTATAGTGTGGGTTTTCTTTCCTTTATCCCTAGATGCAGTTCCCTTTCCCTTTTTTTCTTTGTAATTTTAGTACTATATCCAAAAAAATCAATAAAAAATCCCCTCCGGGGAGCCAAGAAAAAAAAAAGAAAGAAAACTGTTACCAGGACAGATCTCTAAATTTCAAGCTGTCAACCACTTTGGATGACAGTTCTCAGCTGCTGCAAGTTAATCGCTTTTGCCAGCCTAAGCAGCAATTCTGAGAACAAGCCGGCAGGTGGGGGTGATGAAGATCTCTGTCGTCAAGAAAGCTAACACTTAGGCAGAAAAACTCTCTGAACGGAGACCAGTTTCTTGGCACAGAGTGAGAAGGGATTCTAGAGGTCACCTACTCTAACCCCCTTGCTCAGTGCGGGAATTAGTCAACTACAGCAGCCCACTCTGCTTAAAGGAGCACACACCTTTAAAAATGTTTTAAATGATTGAAAAAAGCATTTACAGGAGAAATTCTTGTGGGGCTGTGCCTTTAAGAAAGGGGGCGGAGCCCCGCAAAGCCCCACTATAGTTACAAGCTTCCCACTGTGCTGGTGGTGGAAAGTGCCATCTTCACAGCTGACTTATGGGGATCCCATAAGGTTCTCAAGGCAAGAGACATTCAAGGGCCTTCCTCTGTGTAGCAACTCTGATCTTCCTCTGTGGTCTCCCAGCCAAACTTCTGAGCTCTGCCAAGACTGGGCTAGTGAGGGTTATTGAATCGGGTCATTTTAGCTACTTTAGTCCCAGTAACGCCCCCCCCGGTTTAAACTAAGACACACACCCCTTTGAAAAATATTTAGGTAAAGGTAAATGTTCCCTTGCTCGAAAGCCAGTCGGATCTGACTCTAGGGTTGCGGTGCTCATCTCTGTTTCAAAGCCAAAGAGCCAGCGCTGTCCGAAGACGTTTCTGTGGTCATGTGGCCGGCATGACTAAACACCAGGGCTCACGGAATGCTGTTACCTTCCCACCGAAGTGGTACCTATTTATCTACTTGCAATTTCTTGCTTTCGAACTGCTAGGTTGGCAGGAGCTGGAACCAGAGACGGGAGCTCACTCCGTCATGCAGCACTCTCGGGTCTCGAACTGCTGAACTACTGACCTTCCACAGCTTGCAGTTCAGCGTCTTAACCACTTGAGCCACCACAGTCCATTGAAAAATATTTACATTGAAGTAAATGCAATTGAACTCAACAGAATCTCCCCTAGTTAGTTCTTTATAGTTTGGTGCAGTGGTTAAGTATGTGGACTCTAATCCTGGAGGACCGGGTTTGATTCCCCACTCCTCCACTTGCAGCTGCTGGTGTGACCTCGGGCAAGCCATAGTTCTGACAAGAGCTGTCCTTGAAGAGAGCTCTCTCAGCCCAGCCTACCTCACAGGGTGTCTGTTGTGGGGAGGGGAAGGGGAAGGAGTTTGTAAGCCGCTCTGAGACTCCTTTGGGTAGTGAAGGGTGGGGTATAAATCCAATCTCTTCTTCTCCTCCTCCTCCTCCTCCCCCTTCTCCTTCTTCTATAGAAACAGCAGACATGGAGCCTGAAGCGGTTTTAGAAGCCAGAGCCTCTTGGATCCAATTCAGCATCTGGATGGGAGATCTTTTGGGACTCCTTCCAGTTCTGGGACAGAAAAAAAAGGACATGTGATATAAACAAAGCACCCCGTTTCCTGTTTCTCTTTTCCCAGTAGCCATAGTAATCATTTCTTGCACTTGCCACCCAGCCCAGCTAATTAATTTTGAAATATTTCCTGGTTTCTATTCCCAGAAAAGGTGCAGGTTTTGAGGTTTCCCATTACCCCCTGGCCTCCACCACCCTCTTTCCTCTATGAAATCATTTTGTTGCAAAATGATCAGAGGGGGGAAGAAGAAGAAGAAGAGGAAGAGGAAGAGGAAGAGGAAGAAGAAGAGGAAGAAGAAGAAGAAGAAGAAGAAGAAGAAGAAGAAGAAGAAGAAGAAGAGGAGGAGGAGGAGGAGGAGGAGGAGGAGGAGGAGGAGGAGGAGGAGGAGGAGGAGATTGGATTTATTCCCCGCCCTTCACTGCCCAAAGGCGTCTCAGAGCGGCTTACAAAGAAGACTCCCAAGAAATCAATGAAAAAGATCAAATCGAAGGAAAAGGTTCTGTGGGTTGTACCTCCTCCCCAAATCTGTCTCTACCAGAATGTTAGGCAGGGCTATTTTGGGGCAGGAACGCACAGGAATGGAGTCCCGGCTGGCTTCCAAGTTGGCCACACCCAGCAGGAACTCATTAGCATAACAGGCCACAGCCAACAGCAGAAACTCATCAGGATTGGCTGCATTAGGGGTGTGTGGCCTAACATGCAAAGGAGTTCCTGCTACAAAAAAAGCCCTGTGGTTTTGACAACAAATAAGGTAAACAGAATAAGAAGCAAAAGGTGGGTGTGGCTGGATGGCCACACTTCTGGCAACATGGGGGTGTGGCCTAATATGCTAATGAGTTGTGATGTCAGGGGGTGTTGCCTAATATGCTAATGAGTTTCTGCTGTTGGGTGTGGCCTATTATGCTAATGAGTTCCTGCTGGGCTTTTTCTACAAAAAAAGCCCTCATGTTAGAGGTTTTTAAATTGGTTTTTAAAAAAATTCTGTACATTTGTCTTCTCAAGTCAGTATGGTGTAGTGGTTAAGCGTGCCAGACTAGAATCCAAGAGACCTGGGTTTGAATCCCCACTCCTGCCACGGAAACTCACTGTGTGACCTTGGGCCAGTCACATACTCTCATCCTAACCAACCTCACAAGGTCGTGGAGAGGATAAAATGGAGGAGAGGAGAAATGACGCCAGGTGCGTTGGGGTCTCCACTGGGGAGGAAAGTGGAGTATAGGTAGAGGTTTCCCTTGCTCGAAAGCCAGTCGAATCCGACTCTAGGGTTGCGATACTCATATTAATTTCCAAGCCGAAGAGCCAGCACTGTCCAAAGATGTTTCCGTGGTCACGTGGCTGGCGTGACTGGATGCTGAGATGCACCGAAGCGGTACCTGCTTATCTATTTGCAGTTTCTTGCTTTCAAACTGCTAGGTTGGCAGGAGCTGGGGCCAGAGACGGGAGCTCACTCCATCACGCGGCACTCGGGTCTTGAACTGCCGAGCTACCGACCTTCTGGCCTGCAGCTCAGCGTCTTAACCTCTGAACCACCGTGGCCCCGGCATCTTCATACCTGAAGCCAAAATCACAGTGCGGCTAGAATCCTCTGTGTGTGTGTGTGTGTGAGAGAGAGAGAGACAGACAGACAGACAGACAGAGACAGAGAGAGAGAGAGAAAAGGAGGAGGAGATTGGATTTATACCCCGCCCTTCACTACCCAAAAGTGTCTCAGAGCGGCTTACAAACTCCTTTCCCTTCCCCTCCCCACAACAGACACCCTGTGAGGTAGGTGGGGCTGAGAGAGCTCTGAGAGAAACTGCTCTTTTTCAAGAACAGCTCTGACAGAACTATGGCTTGCCCAAGGTCATCCAGCAGCTGCAAGTGGAGGAGCGGGGAATCAAACACAGTTTCCCAGATTAGAGTTCACGCACTTAACCACTACACCAAACTGGCTCTCAAAAGCAAGGCAAAGCAGAAGGCAGGAGGTAAAGAAGAAGAAGAAGAAGAGGAGTGGGGAATCAAACCCGGTGGGGAATCAAAGTCCGCGCACTTAACCACTACACCAAAAACAGAGAGAAAGAGATGGAAAAGAGCAGCACCTACAATCAAACAGGCTATTTCATGCAGCTCCACGGCTGGGCCATGATCTTTTTGTACCTTGTCTCGAATTAGGAGGCAAAAAGGGCTGATACGTTAAAGAAAATCATTCTAAAAAAATCAAACCAGCAGTGTAAGAACTTTTTATTAGGAGGTTGTCACAAACAAGCAAGAACACTGAGTCACCCCCAGAGCTGTCCACCGGTTGGATCTCTTGGCGCTGCCAAGAGGATGTCAGATGGTCTCACATTCTTTGGACGTTCAGTAATCGCACTCTTCTGCATACAAGCAACCGAAACACTGGAGACTGTGAACGTCACTCCAGAACCCGGGGAACCGCCAGCCAGAGTCTTGGTTGTGCGATGGCCAGTTTGGTGTCGTGGTGAAGTGCGCGGATTCTAATCTGGGAGAACCGGGTTTGATTCCCCCCACTCCTCCACCTGCACCTGGCTGGATGACCTTGGGCAAGCCATAGTTCTGATAAGAGCTGTTCTTGAAAAACAGCAGTTTCTGTCAAGAGCTCTCTCAGCCCCACCTGCCTCACAGGGTGTCTGTTGTGGGGAGGGGAAGGGAAGGGAGTTTGTAAGCCGCTCTGAGACACCTTTGGGTAGTGAAGGGCGGGGTATAAATCCAATCTCCTCCTCCTCCTCCTCCTTCTTCTCCTTCTCCTTCTCCATCTCCTTCTCCTCCTCCTCCTCCTCCTCCTCCTCCTCCTCCTCCTCCTCCTCCTTCTTCTCCTTCTCCTTCTCCTTCTCCTCCTTCTTCTCCTCCTCCTTCTCCTTCTCCTCCTCCTCCTTCTTCTCCTTCTTCTCCATCTCCTTCTCCTCCTCCTCCTCCTCCTTCTCCTCCTCTTCCTCCTCCTCCTCTTCTCCTTCTCCTTCTCCTTCTCCTTCTCCTTCTCCTTCTCCTCCTCCTCCTCCTCCTCCTCACAATAAAAGAGGCTCCCAATAAGAACCACAGAAGAGTTTTGGGCTCAACTTTGGGAAGAACTTCCTGACAGAGTGTTCCTCAGTGGGACAGGCTTCCTCGGGAGGTGGTGGGCTCTCCTTCCTTGGAGGTTTCCAAACGGAGGCTAGGTGGCCATCTGACAGCAATGCTGGTTGTGTGAACTTCAGCAGATCATGAGAGGGAGGGCAGGAAGGGCTGCCTCAGGGCTTAGTTTTCATGGCCCTTTTTTTCATACCCAGGGACATGCTGATCGCCACTTTGAGGGGCAGGTAGCAATCCTGGAAGGTTGTGGGGGGGGGTTGTCATCTTCTGGGCATGGAATCGAGGTCACTGGGGGTGTGGGCGCGGGAGGCATTTGTGAATTTCCTGCATCGTGCAGCAGGTTGGATTAGATGACCCTAGAGGTTCCTTTCGACTCTATGATTCTATGGAGATGTGTCACAAGAAAATGGAAGTCCAGTGAAGCTCCCACCTGGCCAGAGTGGTCTCAGGAAGTTGGGGAAAGGGCTTCTTTAAGGACTGTGGCCCACCTTGCAGGGTTGTTGTGAGGATAAAATGGAGAAGAGGAAGACTGTTGCAAACCAGTTTGGGTCCCCATTGGGAAGAAAGGCAGGCTACAAAATGCATAAATAAATAACAGTACAGCAGTAGAAGCTATTATTTAGAAGAAGAGAAGAAGAGATTGGATTTATACCCTGTCCTTCACTCCCCAAGGAGTCTCAAAGAGGCTTACAGTCTCCTTTCCCTTCCCCTCCCCACAACAGACGGGGCTGAGAGAGCTCTCTCGAGGACTGCCCTTGAGAGAAGAGCTCTGAAATAACTTGTGACTGACCCAAGGTCACACCAGCAGCTGAGGAATCAAACCCGGTTCTCCCAGATTAGAGTCCGCACTCCTAACCACCACATCAGACTGGTTCTCAGCCAACCTGGCTCTCAGAAAGGCCGACTACAAATGAGGCAAATCAAATCAATAAATAATAAAAGCAAACAAATACTTTTAAACCCAAGCGTGAAAATTCCTGGAATTATCTAAGGTTTTCTGCACATGCTCACGGGAATACTCCAAATCCTCCAATCATGGAGTGACTTTGGGCCTGTCATTCTCTTTCAACCTAACTCAGTTTCCAGGGAAAAGTTTCAGTTCAGCAGCCTCTTTAAGACCAGCAATGCTTTATCCCGGGCACCAGCTTTCATGTGCATGCCAGACTCCTTCCGCTTCCGACAGAGGATTTTAATTGTTTTTAGTGTTGTTGTTTTTTTACCTAACTCCGTATTTGCCTTTCTCACCGATGAAACTCAAGACCAATGACCCAGCATAAGTCAAATACGATCAACACCGACGGAACGCAGGAGGCAGGGAGAAGCCGGCGTGCCAGCCCTGAGCTTCCCGGAAGATGGCCAGCCTTCTTCTTTAAAAATGCAATAAGTAAATAAAATAAACATTCGTTGTGGCTTTCAGCTGTTTGTTTGCTTTTCAGACCCCTGACTCAGCTAAATCCACGGACTTTTCGAAAGAGGGTGGGGTACGCATGTGCAAACTTGTTGAGGAGGGACAAAAGGAAAGACTACTTTACACAGAGAGCGATAAAGATGTGGAATTCGCCGCCAGAGGATGTCCTGATGGCCACGGGAATAGACAGCTTTCAAAGGGGATTAGAGAGATTCATGGAGGATGAGTCTATCAATGGCTCCTAGCCGTGGGGGCTACAGGGAACCTCCACATTCAGAGGCACTGATCCTCCAAATCCCAGAGATAGGAGGCAACATTAGGGGAAGGCCTCGGCCTCTCTGCCCCGTTGTTGGCGGTCCAGAGGAACTGTTTGGCCACTGTGTGAGACAGGAGGCTGGACTGGATGGATCACTGGTCTGATCCAGCAGGGCTCTTCTGATGTTCTAATGAAGGCCTCACCCTCTCTGCCCCGTTGTTGGCCCTCCAAAGGGACTGGTTGGCCACTGTGTGAGACCAGATGCTGGACTAGATGGACCACTGGTCTGATCCAGCAGGGCTCTTCTGATGTTCTTATGGAGGCCTTGGCCTCTGTGCCCTGTTGCTGGCCGTCCAGAGGAACTGGTTGGCCACTGTGTGAGACCAGATGCTGGACTAGATGGACCACTGGTCTGATCCAGCAGGGCTCTTCTGATGTTCTTATGGAGGCCTCGGCCTCTCTGCCCTATTGCTGGCCCTCTGGAGGAACTGGTTGGCCACTGTGTGAGACCGGATGCTGGACCACTAGTGAAACTGGTTGGCCACTGTGTGAGACAGGATGCTGGACTAGATGGACCACTGGTCTGATCCAGCAGGGCTCTTCTGATGTTCTTATGAAGGCCTCGGCCTCTCTGCCCTGTTGTTGGCCCTCCAGAGGAACTGGTTGGCCACTGTGTGAGTGAGGATGCTGGTCTGGGTAAACTATTGGTCTGATCCAGCAGGGCTCTTCTTAAACAGAGCTATGGTAGAATGCAGAATATTTTTGGAAGCAAAAAAGACAAAAACAAAACATGCATTTCCCCCCCTGTGTTTGAACAAACAATTGCAGAATATCCAAAGACATTCTCTCTCTCTCTCTCTCTCTCTCTCTCTCTCTCTCTCTCTCTCTCTCTCTCTCTCTCTCTCTCTCTCTCTCTCTCTCTCTCTGCATTCCCCTCCCCCCCAGCCAAGTCCCCACATCTTGAAGCAATCAGCAGCTGAGAAGAGCCTCGTCCCCCTGGCATCTCAGGTTAAAGGAGGAGGTCCAGGAAAATGTGGTAGAGCCATTACAAGAAACCTGAGAGGCATTCATCAGGGACTGCAATTGCCATCGCATTAGGATTGATTGGAGACCAGCAGTACCGTAATGACCCGGAAAGAGGGGCACAGAGCGATTAGGCCTCCGCGTCTCTTCCTTTCATAATGCCTCCCCCTTTTTCTTTCTTTCTTTTTCCCCCAAGAGCAAACGTTTTATGTTACCGCAACTATTCTTTTCTTGTGCAAATTTGTTGGGGAGACACACACACAAATGGTACAATCCAGTTCTTATGCCAAGAAGTGCCGATCTGGGATTCTTTTTTTAAAAAAAATCCTATGGGGAAATTGCAGTGGCGAAAATATAAACGAAAGAAAAATGGACCTTTGAGCTAGATTGTTGTTGTTGTTGTTGTTGTTGAAAGGTTGCAATAAAACTAAGCTTACCTTCGGAGGAGAGAGTGAATTTCGTGAATCCAGCATTTATTAGAGAAGGTTTTTGCGCGGTTTATTATTGCAGAGGGGGGAAAGACTCGGAGACGGGCCCTCGCTTATTAAATGCATTTCCTTTGGAAGTGAAAGTCGGCTGTTTGCAAAGGAATTAGCGTCAAAGGAAACGGGTTTCGCACCTGGAGGACGAGAAAGCCCAGGGCAGAGTCTTAAATATGCCGAACGCGATCCGGGGACCGCTGAGAGCTTTTAAACCCCGCTGGTTTGAATGGGGAGTGTCAAAAGTGCCGTCCTAGGCACAGTCACCCGGGAGCAAGCTCCGTCGCAGGCAACGGGGCTTGCTGCTGAGAGGCTTACTTCTGAGTAACGCGCGCGCGTCGGAGCGGGCCGTTTCGCCTCCCCGGCGGAAACCATCGCGATTGTCGACCGCCCGAGAGGTCGACTTCCTCGGGAGTAAGAGAGAAGGAGCTCGGTGCAAGTCTTCACCCCCCGCCCCGGCAGCAAAGAGCAGGCATCGTTCGGGAACGCGTCGCCGAGACGGCGAAGTCATTCCCCGCTGGGTCCTCCTCTCCTCTCTAGCAAGACTTACTCCCGAGTAAACAAGCCAGGGAGGGGGCGAAAAGACCCGCTGCGATGACCCCCCCCCACCGCCCGGAGGCGCCAGGCTCGCCCTGAACGCTCGGGGTCCACAGAGACCACGGAAGACGCTGGAAGTCCCCGGTGGGTGGATTCTCTAAGGTGAAGAAGACTCCGCGTCCCGTCGGAGGCCGCGGAGAATAAGGCAGACCGCCCGGATCTCCACCCACCCACCCCTCAAGGGTCCCGAGGACGAGGAGGCACCCCCCGGAGACCCTTTGCTGCTGCAGCAGGCGCGACCACCGCCGCCGCCATCCGCCGGGCCGGGCCGGGCTACTGCAGCCGCTCCCTGCGGGCCCCTCCCGGGCTGCCTTCCCCCGGCCGCTCGCTGGCTAATGAGCTCCAGGCTCCGGAGCCCGCCGCGGCTGTTTATCCAGTGTCGGCCCGCATTAGCGTCAGGCTGGGCTGGCGGGGAGCGGAGGAAATGCCTGGCCGCCGAGGCCGCCTCCGGGAGGCGCGTTTTGAGGGGGGGGCGCGCCCTGGCCTCCTTCTCGGGTGGGGACTGGAAGGGCCGAGGGCAGAACCACCACCACCATCATCATCATCACTACTACTACTACTACTACTACTACTACTACTACTACTACTAGCATAAGAACATAAGAGAAGGCAATGCTGGATCAGGCCAATGGCCCATCTAGTCCAACACTCTGGGTCACACAGTGGCCAAAATATATCAGGTGCCATCAGGAGGTCCAGCAGTGGGGCCAGGACACTAGAAGCCCCCCACTGCTGCCCCCCCAGCACCAAGAATACAGAGCCTCACTTGCCCCAGACCGAGAGTTCCTATCTGTGGCAGTGAATTCCATGTGTTAATCACTCTTTGGGTGAAGAACATAAGATTATTATTATTATTATTATTATTATTATTATTATTATTATTATTATTATTATTATTATTATTATTAATAATAATAATAATAATAATATTTTTCACAGTCAGAGATTCAGATAAGATGGGTAGAGAGAAAAAGAAGAAGAGATTGGACCTATACCCCGCCCTTCACTACCCAAAGGTGTCTCAGAGCAGCTTACAAACTCCTTCCCCTCCCCCTCCCCACAACAGACACCCTGTGAGATGGGTGGGGCTGAGAGAGCTCTGACAGAAACTGCTCTTTTTCAAGAACAGCTGTGACAGAACTATGGCTCGCCCAAAGTCATCCAACAGATGCAAGTGGAGGAGTGGGGGAATCAAACCCGGTTCTCCCAGATCAGAGTCCAGGCATTTAACCACTACACCAAACTGGTAGCTGTGTTTGTCTGTAGCAGCAGAAAAGAGCAAGAGTCCAGTATCATCCTAAAGACTAACACATGATACAAGCACTGGTGGCTTCAAGAGGGAATTGGATAAACATCTGGAGCAGAGGTCCATCAGTGGCTGTTAGCCATGAGGTATAGGTAGGAATTCTCAGACTGGGGCAAGGGATGCTCTGTATTCTTGGCACTTGGGGGGGGGTCAACAGTGGGAGGGCTTCTAGTGTCCTGGCCCCACTGGTGGACCTCCTGATGGCACCTGGTATTTTTTGGCCATTGTGTGATACAGAGCGTTGGACTGGATGGGCCATTGGCCTGGTCCAACATTGGCTTCTCTTATGTTCTTAACACCATTTGTGTCAGGGTAGGAGCTTTCATGAGTCACTGCCCACCTCTGTGGAGACAGGTCAAATTGGGTAGCCAGGTTAGTCTATCTGTAGCAGGGGAAATAAAGCAAGAGTGTCCTGCAGTTCGAGGTCTAACCAAGTTCTTGGGAGTTGCCAAGGTATCTTTGGAAGATTCCTGCTGTTCCAGGCAACAAGGTCTTCTGGAGCAAAGCTGATGTTATTTGTTCAAAACCCAGAATGTCCAGGTGTTTATTGAGACTTCTAGGCACTGCTCCAAGGGCTTGAAGGACAACTGGCAGAATGATTACCTTTGTCTATCAGAGGCGCGCTAACTCTGTTAGTAGGTCTTGGTATTTGGTGATCTTCTCCTGTTCTTTCATTTCTGTTCTGCTGTCTGTTGGGATTGCGATGTCAATGACCCAAACCCCATTTCTAATTTTGATCTACAGTTGTGATATCAGGGGTGTTATGCTCTAGGTGTTAACCTGCTTGTAACTGGAAGCCCCAAAGAATCTTTGCTTCGTCATCACTATGACCATCATCATCATTTGACTGATACATGGTGTTATGCAATTCAAGATCTAGCCAAATTCTTGGGGATTGCAGAGGATTATTGTTGCTGCTGCTGCTGCTGATATTTGAGCTTTCATGAGTCACTGCTCACTTCTCCCTCCCTACTTCGCAGGGCTGCTGTGAGCCTAAAAGGAAGAACAACAAACAGTACAGCACACAGTAGGAAATAGTAAAGAAAAACAGAAAACAACTGTGAGCTGAATATCCCGCAAAAAATATACAAAAGGAGACTTCAATAAAGTGAAATGCATATATAGTCTGAAATGAATCTATTCATATAATCCCTCATAGGAAAATACAGATGCCAACAAGATCCATAATAGCAAAATACAGAGTCCAAGGGATAAAAAAATATCCAACATTTTTCAGTTAAGTAATTTTCAGTGTTTCAGACTTCTGGTCCTTCCTCAGGAACAAGGAACCGTGGAAGTACAAAATACAAAAATTCTTTTTTAACAATATTACTTTTTTAAACAACATTACTTTTTAAACAATATTTCAAAAAGATTGATCCCAATAATACAATAGAGTCCTATTAAATTAAGAACATACTTGTACTATTATCACTGTTGCATAGAGTCTCATGTGTAGTATAGTGAGGAGATCCCAAGACTGTCTGGCAGCCAGAAGTTCTAGCTCTTTTGGTATTATGCACCACCAGGTGGCAAGCTAGACTTGTTTTTAGGGCGAGAGATGTTTCAGGGGCGGTTTGCCACTGCCTGCCTCTGCATCACAACCCTGGTATTCCTTGGAGGTTGCCCTTCCAAATACTAGCCCAGGCCGACCCTGCTTAGCTTCCGAGAACTGATGGGATCAGGATAGCCTGGGAATAGATAATATATGCAGATGCAAAAAAGGGATAGTGTGGCAGGCTAGGACCTCGGGCTGTCTGGAGTTCAAATCCCCACTGCTGTCCTAGAAGCTGGCTGGGTGACCTTGGGACCAGTCACAAACTCTCAGCCTGGCCTGCCTCACAGGACTGTTGCTGCAACAGAGTGAAGGCGGGGTGAATGATGTCAGTGCTTACGCCAACGGCCTACCTCACAGAGTCGTTGTCCTAAGGGAATGGAGGAAGGGTGAAAGATATTGTAAGCCACTCTGAATCCCAGATGGGGGAAGAAAAGTGGGATATAAATGCAAATGCACACCCTTTCCCTAATTTCTGAGGTCTTTCTGAATCCCATTGTGGCTTGGTGATAGCAAACCTCAACCTAGCTAGGACCCCATCCCAGCGTGTGGGATGGGACCAGAGAGAACTCCAAATATCAAATGAGTGAGAAAAGCAGAATATAAATGCAAAGTGCATTTCCCTGAACCTGAGGTCTTCTTCTAACTCCTCTTGATGGCAACAACCCGCTACCTAGCTATAGAACCCCATTCCCATGGGCAAGGAGGAGGCCAGGGGAAACTGAACCCAGCCACTTGGCCAGCCCCTTTCTGCCAAGTTGCCCCCCACACACACCTTGTCTCTCCTCTGCATTAAAAAAAGGTGAAGAACGATGTGCTGTTTCCTGTCTCCGGCTTCAGGAGGGCACCATAGATTTAGGCCAATAGACCAGTCAGGACACACAGAGTGTCCTTTCCTTCCTGTTACCTGATCCTATCCCCTTTGAAGTAGAATGCTATCCTTAGGGATGAGTTTCCTTCCTTCCAGCTTGACGCCTCTCCCTCCCTCACACACACAAAGGAGGAACACTGTTGTCTCCATCTTTGGAACAATGGATGCGGGGCACGTTTTCTCTGCGTCTACACCCATCCTAGTTAGATAGTTTAGATTCTTTCCCTATCTCTCATCTGTCCTGTCTAGAATGGAGTTCCATATAATAAAGGACTCTTAGAATCATCAAATCATAGAGTAGGAAGGGCCCCCGCAGACCATCTAGCCCAGGGGTGGCCAAACTCACTTAACGTAAGATGCACACGGAATAAACATCAGATGACTGAGAGCCACAAGACATGAACAAATATCACACGCACGTTTTTTAAATTGAGAAATATGCAGATTTGCTTTTTATTAACGTTAAATGAGACTGCTGAAAATAAAAACAAGAGGGGTAAAAACAGATATTAATAATGCTATTTATTTCTCCAATGATATTTGTAGGCTGGGTGGGGAGGCCTTTGAGAATGCATTTCAAATGGAAGTTGCTTTCTTTCTCTGCTCCCCCCACCTCAAGTCTATTGAGGGAGGAGAACACTGGCTGGGGAAGGGGAGACCGATCAGGGAGGCATGCCTTCCCTTTGCTTCCCAGCCACCCTGCCGGGAGCCACACAATATATGTGAAAGGGCCACATGTCCAACCCCCTGCCCAATGCAGGACCAGCCAAAAGCACCTCTGGCAGATATTCGTCCAGCCTCTTCTTGAAACTTTTATCAGTTCTGAATCTGACCACTGGCCATTGTTCCCTCTAAACTGAGTTAGTGTGAGCTAGCTCACAGTTTTTTAGCCTCCAGCTCACACATTTTTTGTCTTAGCTCAGGAAGGGATGGCTCCAAAGCAAACTGATTTATGCGGCAGCCAAATCGCTCGCTCACGACTTTAATGCCAGTAGCTCACAGAGTTGAATTTTGCTCACAAGACTCCACAGCTTAGAAGGAACATTGGCGCTGGCTCTGTGTAACTTTGTAAGCCTGCCAGCACACTCAGTACCAAGGTCTTTTGCTGTGTGGAAATGCCTGCTCTGCTCTATTAATAGCGATTCCGGGCTCTACTAAAACCAGAGAATCCAACACTCCGGAGGGGGATGCCTTGTTTTCACGGGTGTGGATGGGTGGCCGGCCCTAGCCAGCAAGACATCCCAGGCTTTCCCAAACACTGAAGGCAGAAAATGCTTTGGAGAGATGGCACTCCAGCCAGTGTTGGGGATGCTGCTGTTCTTGGGGTATGTTTTAATTTTTAGGGGGTTGGGGAAACAAGGGGGAAAGAGCTGGAAAAAATACAGAGGAGGCAGGGTACAGTGGGGCATCCCGGGGCCTGGCCCCCCAACTTACTGCCAATGCCCCCTGACTTTCCATCCAGCCTAGGCCCACCAACTTCCAATTCTTTATTTTGTTTGTGGCGCTCCCCTGGGGTGTGTGCAGGGTGCCCCTGACTTATTTAAAGGCCCCCAAATTTAAAAATCCTGGCTACAGGCCTGAGAGGAGGGCAAATTATGATTGGGGGTTGGAGCCGCTTCCCTGTGAGGAAAGGCTGAAGAGTCTGGGACTTATCAGTTTAGAGGTTTATAAATGATAGAGGTTTATAAAATAAGGCACAGGGTGGAGAGAACTGACAAAGAGAAATTTGGTGTCCAGTGAAGCTGGGCGTCCAGTGAAGCTGATGGGCAGTAGGTTCAGGACGAATGAAAGGAAATAAGACTTTATATGGAGAGTGATTAAAATGTGGAATTCGCTGCCAGAAGACATAGCGATTATAACCACTGAAATAAACAGCTTTCAAGGGGGATGTGAGAGGTTCATGAAGAACACGTCTATCAATGCCTACTCACCGTGGTAACTGAGGGGAACCTCTACACTGAGGAGCGCTAATCCTCTGAATCCCAGAGCCAGGAGGCAAAATCAGGGGTGGCCTCGGCTTCTCTGCCCCGTTGTTGACCCTCTGGAGGAGCTGGTTGGCCACGGTGTGAGACAGGATGCTGGACTAGATGGACCACTGGTCTGATCCAACAAGGCCTCTTCTGATGTTCTTATCAGGGGAAGGCCTTGGCTTCTATGCCCTGTTGCTGGCCCTCCAGAGGAACTGGTTGGCCTCTGTGTGAAACAGGGTGCTGGACTGGAAGGATCACTGGTCTGATCCAGCAGGGCTCTTTTGATGTTCTAATGAAGGCCTCAGCCTCTCTGCCCTGTTGTTGGCCCTCCAGAGGACCTGGTTGGCCACTGCGTGAGACACAGGTCGCTGGGCTGGATGGAGGACTGGTCTGATCCATCAGGGCTGCTCTTATGTTCTCATTGGGGGGGGGGCGGGAAGGAGAAAAGCAAACACAGATCCTGCATTGTTTCCCCGAAAGGCCCAGGCCACTGGCCCTTCTTTCTCTCCCCGGCCCTTGAGTAGCTTGGGGAGGGAGGGAGGGAGATCCGGTATCCCGTTGCAGATTCCCACTGCAGATAAGGAAACGTGAGCTCTTTTTTCTTTTCTTTTTTTCCCTTCCCAGACCGGCGAAGTGGATGGGAAAGGAGCCCTTCCCGAGACAAACACACACACATATTCTCTCTCTCTCTCTCTCTCTCTCTCTCTCTCTCTCTCTCTCTCTCTCTCTCTCTCTCTCTCTCTCTCTCTCTCTCACACACACACACACACACACACACACATATTCACACACACACACAGACCCTACCTACTTCTCTTCATTCGCTAATGGCCCCGTTTTGGGTTTCCTCTCCTCCTTTTCATGGTCGGAAATCGCCGGCGTTTTGGGTTACCGGCCGCAGCAGAAGACGGGAGGGTGGGGGGAGGGTGGCGGCCCGGGGAGGTTTCTGGAAACAAAAACAAGCCGGGGGGGGAGAATCTTTTTAATTAATAATCCCTTCCCCGAGCAGCTGCCCGGAGGGGGGGGCTTCCACCCCGCCCGCCCGCCCTTCCTGTTCTGTTTTTATTTACTTTCTGAAGTAGAAAGCGATGCAACCGGAAAGGTGGTCGAGAGCGGGAGATCTAACCCTAAGCGACCCCCCCCGCAGCATGCTTGATATCCGCGGGACAGTTGAAGCTGACGCTGCTAATCGGTTTGCTTTTCCTTCCTTCCTTCCTTCCTTCCTTCCTTCCTTCCTTCCTTCCTTCCTTCCTTCCTTCCTTCCTTCCTTCCTTCCATGAATTCTTTCTCTCTTTTCCCTCCCTCCCATTCTTTCTTTCTTTCTTTCTTTCTTTCTTTCTTTCTTTCTTTCTTTCTTTCTTTCTTTCTTTCTTTCTTTCTTTCTTTCTTTCTTTCTCTCTCTCTCTCTCTCTCTCTTTCTTTCTTTCTTTCTTTCTTTCTTTCTTTCTTTCTTTCTTTCTTTCTTTCTTTCTTTCTTTCTTTCTCTCTCTCTCTCTCTCTCTCTCTCTCTCTTTCTTTCTTTCTTTCTTTCTTTCTTTCTTTCTTTCTTTCTTTCTTTCTTTCTTTCTTTCTTTCTTTCTTTCTTTCTTTCTTTCTTTCTTTCTCCTTCCTTTTCTTTCTCTCTCTCCCTCTTTCCTTTCTCTCTTCTTTCTTTCTTTCTTTCCCTCCTTCCTTCCTTTCTCTTTCTCTCTTTCTCTCTTATCCAAGCCGGAGTCGCTGCACAAATTGCGCCGGTCGACTGCCCAACCCGAGATCACGCGCTGTTGCAAAAGATCGCTCGGGCAAAGCAGCGCATCCCTCCTCCTCCCCTCCTCCTCCTCCTCCCGGGTTTTGCAACCGACTTGAGTGGGAAAGAGAATCCACTGGCTGATCAAACGGGGATTCGAACGGTCCACGGCAGCGTCTTGGGCATTTCCCTGGGAACAAACTCCGCTGAGCACAGGGGGGCTTTACCGTTTACTCCCAAGTAAAGATGGTGTTTTTTTGGGGGGGGTGAAGTGTGTGACCCATATCGTGTCCCGAGCGTTATGCTTCCTGGAAAACCCATAGATAAGAGTTATTTTATTGAGATATTTTATATATTTTATATACCCACCTTTGGCGCTGGCATTGGAGGCACCCCCAGGCGGGCAACAGCACAGTCAGACGCAGGCCACACAATTGGAAGAAGCAAGACATTAAAGCAAGACATTAAAAGGACGACTTAAAAACAATTGCCCGCCCGCCCCCCCCTTTGCGCGGAAATAAAGCAGACGAACCCTGCAACCCTCAAAACACTTTCCTGGGAGTAAGCCCCACTGAATAGACCTGAGTAGGATTCTGAGTAGACCTGCTGTAGGATGGATCTCGAAATCCAAGAGCTCCGTCTCAGTCAGTTCGTGGGTCGTAGCCCTACGCGTCTGGGGACTGTTCCGAGAGTCTCGGATGTTTACAAAGACTTGCAGTCTGCCTCCGATGTGTAGCCCGGGCGACTGAAAACCTCGAGGCCCAGCCGGGCCACCGGTTGACTGGCATTTACTCTCGAGTAAACACACTCCAGATCCTCGCCCCAGCCGGGGCCAACCCCACTCGCTTCCGTGGGGGCTTCCTTCCGAGCCGAGGCGCCCAAGGCGGGACGACAAGGCGCCGATCCGAAACGCACGTGCTTGGAGGGAAGATTTTTCCTTTGAAATCCGCGAGACTTGGCTTCCGAGCAAACACTGTCGGGATCCGGACAAGCCCCGATTCCCGGAGCTGTTTTCTTCCTCTGCGGAAGGAAGGAACGAAGGAAGGAGGGAGGGAGAGAGAAAAGGAAGGAGAGAGAGAAAGAAGGGAGAGAAAGAAAAAAGAAAAAGAAAGAAAGAAAGAAGAGAGAGGAAGGAAGGAAGGAAGGAAGGAGAGAGGGAGGGAGGAGAGGAGGGAGGGAAGGAAGGAGGGAGAGAAAGAAAGAAAGAGAAGGAAGGAGATAGAGAGGAAGGAAGGAGAGAGGGAGAGAGAGAGAAAGAAGGGAGAGAGAGAGAAAAGAAATAGAAAGAAAGAGAGAGAGAAGACAGAGAGAAAGGAAGGAAGGAAGGAGAGAGGCAGAGGGAGGGAGGAAAGAAAGAAAGGAGGAAGAAAGAAAGAAAGAAAGAAAGAAAGAAAGAAAGAAAGAAAGAAAGAAAGAAAGAAAGAAAGAAAGAAAGAAAGAAAGAAAGAAAGAAAGAAAGAAAGAAAGAAAGAAAGAAAGAAAGAAAGAACTAATCCGGATCTATTCGGTTAAAACGGTTCGATTCTGTACAGCGAATCGTTTAAACCGGAGCGGAGGAGAAACCGTTCGAAAAGCTCCGTCTGTGTTCGCCGCGGCTAGTCCAGCCGGACGGGCCGCTCCTTTTCTGGGTCTCGCTTTCCAGACCTGAAAGAGAGAAGAACGGAGGGGCTCTTTCTGGCCGCCGGATCGGAACGGGAGGCAGAGACCCCTGGCGGCCCGGGAAACGCCGCCGCCTTCTCGTTGCCAGAGAGGAGCCGGTTCCAAACCAGGCGCCACCGTTTTGGACGCCTCCAAAGGCTCCCCTCCGTTCTCAGCCAGATCCACGGAGGTTTTCAGACCGGAGCGGGATTCTCCTTGCGCCCCTGATTTCCAAGTCGCTGCCCCTCCACCCTAAACCAAGAAGACCCCCCCTCCCAGCGCCATCCTAAACGGGTGGGGGGGACTTCAGGATCCTCCGGGTCTCTTCGCTCGCAGAGAAGCCTCCGATCCCGTTCTCAGCCTCCTCTTCCTCCGTTCCCAGGTGCAAACGGGTTGGGGAGCCCGGCGTGTCAACCCGCAATTGGAGTAAGTCCGGAGTCTTCGCAGTCCGGAGTAAGGTCGCTTCAGAGGATGGCCCTGTCGCTCCGAACGGCCAGATTCGAGTTTTCGGTACCATCTCAGACGCCTACAAGATGTTCGGGGGGGGTGGGGTGAGCATTGGAGAGTCAAGGCGCTCT
Source organism: Gekko gecko (assembly GCA_029375565.1). Taxonomy (NCBI): domain Eukaryota; kingdom Metazoa; phylum Chordata; class Lepidosauria; order Squamata; family Gekkonidae; genus Gekko; species Gekko gecko. Next base: position 236,736,582 of record JAPDNY010000003.1, on the reverse strand, counting down.
TCCGTCCTAGAATCCGGAGTCAAGCAGTTTGCGGACCGCAAGCCCCTGCGTGTAGCTGCACGTGTCCTTTTTTTCCTTCCCCCGCGACTCAAATTCCAGGCGCTAAACATGCCTCCTTTTATTTGCTGTATCTTATTAAAAGGGTTGATATGTTTATATATTTTAGTGCGTGTGTGTATACACAGTTTATACACATGCACACACAATGTAGGTCCAGGGGCACCTTTAGGACCAAGAAAGTTTAATTCTGGGTATCAGCTTTGATTGTGCCCGCAGGCTTCTTCAGAGAAAGGTGCCTGCACAGGAAAGCTGATACCCAGAATAAAACTTTCTTGGTCTTAGAGGTGCCGCCGGACTCGAACTTTGTTTTGTTGCTTCAAACTAACTGGGCTACTCCGCCTGAATCTTTATTATGCCGTGGGCTACTTTGCTGCTCACCCTCTATCTATATGAATGGACGGTCAACTTCCCTTTCGATGTATCTGAAGAAGCGCGCGAGGCACTGGAAAGCTCACACCCAGAATAAAACTTTGTCGGCCTTCGAAGTGCCACTCTGGACTCCAACTTTGTTCCGTTGCTGCAGACCAACTCGGCTAGCCCCCCCCCCCGAATCTTTATTAAGCGATATGCTGATTTGTCGCTCACCCTCTGTCTATATGTATGGACCGGAAACTTCCATTTCACTGTATCTGAAGAAGTGTGCCGTGCACAGGACAGCTCATACCTTGAATAAAACTTCGTTGGTCTTAAAGGTGCCCCCGGACTCGAACCTTGTTCTGCTAATTGACACCAACAGGGCTACCCGAACCTGAATCTATACACATAGTAGGTAGGTAGACAGACAGACAGATATATCGGTAGAGGTAGGTAGGTAGGTAGGTAGGTAGGTAGGTAGATAGATAGATAGATATAGATAGATGATAGATGATAGATGATAGATGATAGATGATAGATGATAGATGATAGATGATAGATGATAGATGATAGATGATAGATGATAGATGATAGATAGATAGATAGATAGATAGATAGATAGATAGATAGATAGATAGATAGATAGATAGATAGATAGATAGATAGATAGATAGATAGATAGTGTGTGGGTATGTATACACTCACACAATCAGTTACATATATAAATATATGTTTAGTTATATGTATATTATTTAAATTCAGATCTAGCGAAATCCTAAGACCAGGGATGCTTAAGACCGTGTCTACTACTCAGACTTTTTCAAAAGAGCCCGAGGGAAGGGGGGTGGGGGTGCAATGTTCCCTCTAAGTCGTGGAGTCTTGTGAGCAAGAATTCTATTTTGTGAGCTACCAGCATTAAAGTTGTGAGCAAGCAACTTGGCTACTGCATCAATTAGTTTTCTCCGGAGCCCTCCTTCCGGAGCTAAGACCAAAATGTGTGAGCTGGAGGCTAAAAATCTGTGGGCTAGCTCACAGCAACTCAACTTAGAGGGAACACTGGTGGGGTGGGGTGGGGTGGGCACTCTTGGAAACAGACAGGTAAGTGGGAGAGAAGGGTCTGCAGCCCCCGGCTACGGATCTGCCTCTTCTGGTCCTGCGCAGGTATAATCCGCCAGACCTTTGCCCCCTGGAAAAGTGGAAACAATACGGCGCTTTCCTGGGGGGGAAAAAAAAGCCGAAGCGCCTGAGAGCCACGCAGCAAAACCCCTCTCTGGACTGGAGGCAGGTCTGCCCGGGGGGAGGGCGAGAGGAAGGCGTGCGAATAGACCGCAAACTCTCCCACCGGGCTACCGGGGGAGGGGGGAAAAAGTCCTTGCGCGATTGCTCGAGGCTTTAGGGCACGGAGGATACTCCGCTTTATTTATTTATTTCGGCGGGGAGAGGGAGAGCGGAGCGCCGGAGCGCGCGAGGGAGAGGGAGAGGCTGGAAGGAGCTCCGTTCCGGTCCCGGCGCAGCTGCCTTGTCAATAAGGGGGAGGAGGAGGAGGAGGAGGAGGAGGGAGGCGGTGGGAGCGGAGGCCTCCCGGCCTGGCAGGACATTCGGGCACATCATCACCGCGACCGAAATAAAACCGGCCCCGAGGAAAAGTACCAGACAGGGGGCGTGACTCGGGGAGGGGAGAGCCAGCCGCGGCCCCGAGACTAGTCCCGGGAGGGTGGGGGCGGAGAGAGAGAAGCGATGCTCCCTCTAAGCCGTGCAGTCTGGCGAGCGAGAATTCCACTTCGTGAGTCCCTGGCGTTAAAGTTGTGAGCCAGCGATTTGGGCTGCTGCAGAACTTAAGTCTGCTCTGGAGCCCTCCTTCCTGGGCCAAGGCGAAAATGTGTGAGCCCGGAGGCTAAAGAACTGTGGGCTATCTCACACTAACTCAGCTCAGAGGGAACACTGGTTGCCAGCAATGCTCCCTCTAAGCTGTGGAGTCTTGCGAGCGAGAATTCTCCTTTGTGAGCTACTGGCGTTAAAGTTGTGAGCGAGCTGCAGAAATCAGTTTGCTCTGGATCCGCCCTTCCTGAGCTGAGACAAAAAGGTGGGAGCTGGAGGCTCAAAAACTGCGAGCTAGCTCACACTCAGCTTAGAGGGAACACTGCTCTGGAGCCATCCTTCCTGGGCTAAAATGTGTGAGCCGGGGACTAAAAAACTGTGAGCTAGCTCACACTCACTCAACTTAGAGGGAATACTGCTTGCGGGGAGGGGGGGTTTCCTTTAATTTGTAAGCAGAGAGGCTATTGAATAGGCGCAAGGGGCCCCCCTGCAAATAATTGATTCGATTTCTACTGATCGATGTCATCTATTATTATGTATTGTCACAGTCAAAGATTCGACGGGTAGGTTGGTTGTTTGGCAAGGTATATTGAAGGCTCTTAGCCCCCAAAATAAAGTTTGAGTCCAGCGGCACCTTTAAGACCAACAGAGTTTAGTTCTGGGGAGATGCTTTCCTGTGCATGCATGCATACCCGGAGTTAAACTTTTTGATGGTCTTCAAGATGCCGCTGGACTCAGTCGCTGTTTGGTTGTTTCAGATAAACTTGGCTACCCCACCAGATGGAACACTCTGTCTGGGGCAAGGGATGCTCTGTCTTCTTGGTGCTTGGGGGGGGGGGCAACAGCGGGAGGGCTTCTAGTGTCCTGGCCCCACTGCTGGACCTTCTGACGGCACCTGGTGTTTTTGGCCACTGTGGGACACAGAGTGTTGGCCTGGACGGGCCATTGGCCTGATCCAACATGGCTTCTCGGATGTTCTTATCTAGCCTATCTCTTGGGAACTGCAGATGTATCTTTGCAGGATGCCGTTGTTGTTGTTGTTGTTGTTATTATTATTATTATTAGTCAGAGGCAGATGTTTAATTGGTAGCTAGTGTTGGCCTGGACGGGCCATTGGCCTGATCCAACATGGCTTCTCAGATGTTCTTATCTAGCCTATCTCTTGGGAACTGCAGATGTATCTTTGCAGGATGCCAGTGTTGTTGTTGTTGTTGTTATTATTATTATTATTATTAGTCAGAGGCAGATGTTTAATTGGTAACTAGTGTTGGCCTGGACGGGCCATTGGCCTGATCCAACATGGCTTCTCGGATGTTCTTATCTAGCCTATCTCTTGGGAACTGCAGATGTATCTTTGCAGGATGCCAGTGTTGTTGTTGTTGTTGTTATTATTATTATTATTATTAGTCAGAGGTAGATGTTTAATTGGTAACTAGTGTTGGCCTGGACGGGCCATTGGCCTGATCCAACATGGCTTCTCGGATGTTCTTATCTAGCCTATCTCTTGGGAACTGCAGATGTATCTTTGCAGGATGCCAGTGTTGTTGTTGTTGTTATTATTATTATTATTAGTCAGAGGCAGATGTTTAATTGGTAACTAGTGTTGGCCTGGACGGGCCATTGGCCTGATCCAACATGGCTTCTCGGATGTTCTTATCTAGCCTATCTCTTGGGAACTGCAGATGTATCTTTGCAGAATGCCAGTGTTGTTGTTGTTGTTGTTGTTATTATTATTATTATTAGTCAGAGGCAGATGTTTAATTGGTAGCTAGTGTTGGCCTGGACGGGCCATTGGCCTGATCCAACATGGCTTCTCGGATGTTCTTATCTAGCCTATCTCTTGGGAACTGCAGATGTATCTTTGCAGGATGCCAGTGTTGTTGTTGTTGTTGTTGTTATTATTATTAGTCAGAGGCAGATGTTTAATTGGTAGCTAGTGTTGGCCTGGACGGGCCATTGGCCTGATCCAACATGGCTTCTCTTGTGTTCTTACCTAGCCTAGTTCTTGGGAACTGCAGGTGTATCTTCGCAGGATACCACTCCTATCATTATCATTATCCCCCTGACCTACCTTGCAGGGCTGTTGCGAGGTTCCATCTATGGGAGGTCCTTTGAACACCCGGGAACATGAATTCCAAAACGTTATTATCCCAACCCTATTGCACTGTTTATTGGACTACATTTATGTACTCCTCCTCGATTCTCAGCGGGAAAGACGGACTACAAAGTTCGCAAATAAGTAAATACAATGTTATCAATTGTCTGTGTTCCAGCACAAAACATCGCCGGAAGCAATGCAGGTCTGGTAAGGATCGAAACCCTATTGATGTCAGAGGCCCCGCCTGCACACCTGTCCATCCACGCCCCCCCACCCCCGGCAGCCTCCCTGGCGTCCCCCTCCCATTTTGTCCTCCCTACAACCCTTGCGAGGTAGGCTACGATGAGAGTGCGACTGCCCCATTGTCCTCCCAAAGCAGCTTTAGAGCAGAAGGGAATTTGAACCCGGCTCCCCAATCCCCCCCACACACTTTAACCACTACGCAGCACTCTCTCACCTGCCCTCCCAAAAAGATTCCGAAGTCAGCACCCCCCCCCCCAACTAGGCATCGCACTCGCTTCCATCGGGTTTCAAGCCCCTTTTCGGTCGGACAGGTCTGAAGGCCTTGTGTTCTAATCCTCAAACAAACCCTTATCCGCTGGTCTCTCTTATCGGCTGCCGGATTTAAACGAACCCGGAATCCCATAGAAGCGCTTTTCTTGCACTCCGTCCTTTCCTTATCTCGCCCCATTGTTTTGATCTCACGCTTTAGGCCTGGCAATTGACCATAGATTACCTTCTGTGTTTGGAGAGCATCTCGTGGCGGGCCTTCGTTTCCCCCCCCGAAATCCTCTCTCCCCCCGTCCCCCCACGCAATTGCTCCGCGGACGGCCACGGCTCCGGGGCTCGGGCGCAGGCGCAGAAAACTGGGCCAGCCAATATATATACACACAATATATATATATTTTTATCAGGGATTTCCCTTGCATTCCCACCCCACTCGGGATGTGATCCGAGATCTTTATGCCTACTCAGGGGAGGCGACTTTTTTTGCCCAAAGTGGCCTGCGTGGGATCGAGGCCAGGTATCCTTCCGCGGGGTTTACTCCCAAGTAAGTGTGCTCCTCTCCTGCTTGTGTGACCCGCGGGACGCCCACCCTAGGGACTTAGTTCTAGATTTGGGGTTAGAAGAATAAAGTGAGTTGCTTGGACCAATGCTCCCTGTAAGCTGTGGAGTCTTGTGAGCAAAAATTCTACTTTGTGAGCTCCTGGCATTAAAGAGGTGAGTGAGAGATCTGGCTACTGCATAAATTAGTTTGCTCTGGAGCCCTCCTTCCTGAGCTAAGAGGGAAATGTGTGAGCCGGAGGCTAGAAAACTGTGAGCTGGCTCACACTAACTCAGCTTAGAGGGAACACCGAAGCCACGGGCTCCAAAAAAGAAACTGGAAATCTCGGGGCCCTGAAAAGGCAAAATGTGGTACTGCCAAAAGGTCTCTGGCATATGGTCAACTGGAATAGGGTTGTCTTCTTCAAACGCCCTGGCTCTGTGGCAGGGTAGTTGCTTGGCATGCAGAAGGTCACAGGTTCAGTCCCCAGCATCTCCAGTTAAAAGGGACAGGTGATAAGTGATGCAAAATCGCCTGAGATCTTGAAATGCTGCTGCCTGCCTGAGTGGACAATACTGACCTTGATGGACCAATGGGGAAGGGCTGTGTCTCAGTGGCAGGGCATCTGCTTGAGACGCAGAAGGTCCCAGGTTCAATCCCGGCCTCTCCAGCTAAAAGGATCAGGTAGTCAGTGATGTGGAAGATTTCAACCCCAGACCCTGGAGAGCCGCTTCCAGTCAGAGCAGGCGATTGCTGACCTCAATAAACCCAGGGGTCTGATTAGTCTAAACATTGGGAGAAGGTGCAGGAGTAGAGTATCTGCTTGGCACGCAGAAGGTCCCAGGTTCAAACCCAGGCGTCACCAGTTCTCAGGGAAACTGGTGGTCAAAGTTACCCTGGAGAGCTGCTGCCGGCCTGAGCAGGCAATTCAACCTTCCGCGATTGACCGATGGATTCAGTATAAGGCAGTTTTCAGGAAATGCTTCCCCCAAAGTCGTTTTATTTAGGGGTATGAAAAAGAGACAAAGGGAAAGGTCAAGGGGCTAAAAAATTGCAGGAAGGACAGAGAGGGTTGTAATTATGCAAACCTCGAGCTCAATCAAGGAAGGAACAAAGACCATTCATTAGCGATGGGTGGGAGTTAACAAACTTAAGATAGAAATCTTGAATAAGTTTTTTTGGGAGTGTGGGTACTGTCAAACATTTTAATGAACCCCAATTCAGCAGTTTCAGGCGGGAGTCCTTTTGCAGAGTAGTTCAGGTTTTCCAGGGTAGTTCGGGACTGCTGTCGCGGGGTAATTCCGATTAAACAATCAAGTTCCCCGAAAGACTGAAATCTTCTTCCCATTGACTCAAACAGGAATCTCACTCCGAATTACCCAACACTCCCGTTTCCTTTTAGGCCTTTTTCCTTGTCTTTGGAAATCGGGCTGTCCTCAGCCTCTAGGTGATGCGAGGTTTTTTTTGAATAGAGAATTCGAATTCCCCACCTGTTTACACCCAACGGGCTTCTCCTCTCTCGCTAATCTAAAGACAACACTTTCCTGCTTAGTTATCCACAGCGCAATCCTGCACAGAGCTGAATCCCCCTGAACCGACCAAAAACTTAGGGGAGAACAAGTCTGCATAGGCACCCCCCCGAAGATAGACTTGGAAGGGGCCATAGAGGTCACCTACTCCAACCCCCTTGGCTCAATGCGAGATCAGCCTCAAACATCTCTGGGTAAAAACCTTTTAAGAAATGCATTCTTCTTCTTGTTGTTGTTGTAATTAATGTGATTATGACGCATCCCCCCCCTCCCTCAGTCCGGAGGCGCGCGCCAGGCTCCTTTCCAAAACTGAGGAGGCGCCTTTGAATTATTCAGCGCCCCCACCGGCTTATTCATCAGGGGACAGCATCATTTATTCATCCTCTCAACATTAAAGTAATTAAATATGAGCTCAGCGGGACCGAGCGGGACTGCAAAGGACAAGGAGAGGTGGAAGTGGGGGGGGGGTGGCTAGAGAAGAGATGGACGGGGGGGGAGGGAACGGAGAGAAAGGGTTGGGCGCCGGGGCGCCTCTTTCTTCTTCCTCTTCTTCCTCGCAATAATTGATTCGCACACCGAGCCGCGTTCCCCTTAGGTGACACTCGAGAAGGAGCTCGGGTTGCAGCCTCCTGACGTGTCTCCTTCTCTCCCCCCCTCCTCCTCCCCGGGGCCAGCCGGAGCGCGCGAGAGAGCCCCCTCCCCGGCTATCTGTCCGCCTCCCGCGCGCCTCCGCCTCTAGTCCGGCGCTCGGCTCGGGAGAGGAGGGCAGGCGGCCGAAGGGGCTCCGAAGCCGCTCGCTCCTGCAACGCGCAACGACGCAGCAGGCCCCGGGAACGGAGCGCACGCCCTGGCCCGTCCCTTCCCTTTCCCCTGCCCGGCCTGGAGGCGCACTCCGATAGGCGCAGAGAAGGACCCAATCAAAGCCAGGCCGGAGGCTGAGAGGCCGCCTTTAAGCCGGGCTGCCGGAGGACAGCGGCCGGGGAGAGAAAAGTTCCCCTTCGGCGGTTCCTGGAAGGCGAGCGCGCATCCCTTTCCCGACGGCTGCCGGGCTCGGATCTTACAGGCGTCGTCGTCGTCTTCGGAGGGCCTCCGCGCCTTCTCGGCTCTCCAGCTCGGGCCAGCAGGGGCACCCAGGCCGGCTCGAGGGGCGGCGGGAGGACGGGCTGCCGCGGCCATGTCGATGCTGCCGTCGTTCGGCTTCACGCAGGAGCAAGTGGCGTGCGTCTGCGAGGTCCTGCAGCAAGGCGGCAACCTGGAGCGGCTGGGCCGCTTCCTCTGGTCGCTGCCGGCCTGCGACCACCTCCACAAGAACGAGAGCGTGCTGAAGGCCAAGGCGGTGGTGGCCTTCCACCGGGGCAACTTCCGCGAGCTCTACAAGATCCTGGAGAGCCACCAGTTCTCGCCCCACAACCACCCCAAGCTCCAGCAGCTCTGGCTCAAGGCGCACTACGTGGAGGCCGAGAAGCTGCGCGGGCGGCCGCTGGGCGCCGTCGGCAAGTACCGCGTGCGGCGCAAGTTCCCGCTGCCGCGCACCATCTGGGACGGCGAGGAGACCAGCTACTGCTTCAAGGAGAAGTCCCGCGGCGTCCTGCGCGAGTGGTACGCCCACAACCCCTACCCGTCGCCCCGCGAGAAGCGGGAGCTGGCCGAAGCCACCGGCCTGACCACCACCCAGGTCAGCAACTGGTTCAAGAACCGCCGGCAGCGCGACCGAGCGGCCGAGGCCAAGGAAAGGTGGGTGCGCCCGGCGCTGCGGAGGCCCCGGCGGCGGCGGCGGGGGTCGCCTGCCTGGAGCGGAGTTGCAAAAGGGGGAAGGGGGTTTTCTGGGGGGGGAGGGGAGCGATCCAGCCACGATTTTGGGCCCTTGGAAGCCCCTCGACTTTGCACTAGAGGGGGCGCATTAAGTACGGGCCGGCCCTCTCCAACGGCTTGCAAGGATCGCTTTTAGGAGGACGCGGCATTGCATTTAGGAGTCCGGCAGGAGAGGCAATCGCGTGCCTAAATGGCTGTGTGTGTGTGTAGAAGGCTAGACTAGCCTGGCTAGTGCTCCAGGCCGGATCCTGCCCGGGGAAAAGAATGCCCCGCTCCCAGCCGGCCTGGGTGCCCGGCGCAAAGTTCAAGGGCTCCTTCCCCTTTCGCCCTCGCCGGCATCCTCCAAAGCCGCACCAAATGGCCCCCTTTCTTCCCAGGTTTTGGTCCCAGACTGGAGCTTGCTGGGCAGTCGTTTGCCCAAATTGGGGTGGGTGGGTGGGACGGGACACGACGACGCGAACACACATTCACGCGAGCAGACGCCCGCTTCCCTGTCTCTCCGTATTGCACCAGATCACGGGTCTGACTGAGCACCCGTTTTGCGCGGTACAGCGCCGAGGGCCCCCAGCTGCGCGATCCAGGCCTCACTCCAGATCACTCCACTTATGCTCCGCCGCTCACCTTCCCCCTCTTCCCGAGGATGGCCTTTCTCCCGCTGCCCCAGACCCGACGGACTAGCCGCACCGCCCTCCCTTCCCTCCTTCCCTCCCGCGCCCGGCTTCCTTCCAGCGCTCTCCCAAACGGCTGCAGCGGCCGGTCACTCGGCGCCCATTCAAGTGCTCCTTGGGGAAACTCTGGGTGTGGAGGCGCACAGGAAAAAAAGGGTCGCCGGAACTTTTGGTGGTTGGGGGAAGAATCCCCCCATGTCTGAGTTCCCCCCATCCCGGGCTCTTGTTGACGGCTCCTCCGGGTTGATGGCGAGGTCAGGCCGTCTCCAGCCCCCGGGTGTTGTGTCTCGTTCGGGCGTTTGTTTAAGAAAACCCGCAATGAACTCCCGCGGGTGACGGGGCGAGCCGCGACTCCCCAGCGACGCGCGCCCGGGCAGCAGACAAGCACGAACCGCAACTAAAGAACCCGAATCCTCCACGGAATTTCTTCTGCGGCACCCCTGGTCGAGCTGGGGGAGGGGGGTTTAAGATGGAGAGGGTGGCGTCTCCGGCCTGAATGCGGGTAGCCCGGTTGATCTGCGGGAAAGAGCGAGGTCCGGATCCTGCCGCGCCTTGAAGGAGAACAACCCGATTCTAGAGGTCTACGCTTCGGAGAGTCAAAGCTCCCTCGGTCAGCTAGCCCTGAAAATCTGGTTGATCTTTAAGGTGTTGCTGGACTGCGGTGGCGCACGCTAAATAATGCACTTCCCGACTGGATTTGTCGGTGTGAACTGGCAAAACCCAGTCGGGAAGTGCATGGAAAGTGGATTAGCTAGGGTGTGCGTGACCACACCTCAGTCCGAACGTGTTCGCTCCGAAGTGAGTCTGGCCACGCTGCGGTTGACTTACCTAGTGTGCCCTGAAAGCGAAGGGAAGGCTTTGAAAGCTGGGCTGAGCGATTTTGAAAAAGTCGGCTAAAAGGAGACTGGTAGGGAGAGGGGGGCGGTCATGGGGGTCACATTCTGAGGAGTCCTGCGGTCTCCATTAGATCCAGTAGTCCCCACCCCATTAGATCCAAAAAAGAGGCTGGAATTTTCTTGTAGAAATCGGCCTCCTGCTGAAGCCGGGCTAGGCCTGGTTTCCTCGTGGTCCCCCAGAATTTCGATCCCTTTCCCTCCTCTTTAAGAGGGAAGACTCGAATCCAGAGGCGCCTTAAAGACCAACAAGGTTTTCCAGAACAACATTCGAGTCCAGTGTGGCACCTTTAAGACCAGCGAAGTTTTATTCGCCCTAGAAGCTTTCGCCGTGCAAGCACACTTCTTCAGATATAAAGTATCCAGGCTCAAAGCTCTCTCTTTCAGATGCAAGAAAGCTCTGACTCTCGAAAAATTTTAATCCTGGACATCTCGTGGGCAGTGTTCCCTCTAAACTGAGTTGGTGTGAGCTAGCTTACAGGTTTTTAGCCCCCAGCGCACACATTCTTGTCTTAGCTCAGGAAGGATAAGCTCCCGAGTAAACTAATTGGTGCAGCAGCCAAATCGCCCGCTCACGACTTTAATGCCAGGAGCTGACAGAGTAGAATTTTTGCTCACAAGACTCCGCAGCTTAGAGGGAGCACTGCTTGTGGGTCCTTGAAGCGGTGCTGGACTCGAGTCCAGCGCTTTTACCGCGGATCGAACTCGGAGACCCAAATAAAACTCCCTCTTAAACCGGCCGTCGGCTGTCCCAGTTATCTTAGCTCTGTTCCCAGGCCTTGGCGATTAACCCGCCTGGGGAAAGGATTAATTAAAGCAAGCCCTTTAGGGGAAGGTGTGGGAATTTGTGTTTGGGGGGGTGGGGAGTCGTTTATCTTCTTCACAACCCCATCCGCACCCCAGTTAAATAGAAGTGCCTGATTGGGGAAGGCTTTACATGTGTTTAGGATTAGGTTGTCAGCGGCCACTGACGGCTCCCAGATCCTACATACACGCGGAGACGAACGCACGACTCGGTTTCCTTGCAAGTCTAGGCAGAAGAAGGCCGTAGAATTCATCAGTGTCCCCATTGCTCTCTATGGGGACTCTGAATAGCAATCGACAGGAAGCGCTGTTAATTTCTGTTGGATTCGCCTTGAGTCCCACTGAGAAGGGGGCAGGAGAGGACCAAGGTTCCCTCTAAGCTGAGCCAGGGTGAGCTTAGCTCGCAGTTTTTTAGCCTCCAGCTCGCACATTTTTGTCTTCGCTCCGGAAGAATGGCTCCCGAGCAAAGTAATTGATTAAAGCCAAGTCGCCGGCTCACACCTCGAATAAAAACTTCGTTGTTTGTTCTGAAAGGTGCCACTGGACGCTGAAGTTGTTCGACTCTAGTGCCAGTAGCTCGCAAAGTAGAATTTTTGCTGGCAAAACTCCACAGCTTAGAGGGAGCATTGGCGAGGGGACTATAAATAAGGCTAATTTTAAATAATAACAACAATTTGGTGCCCTTAAGCGGGAAGCCCTTATCTACCCCTTCTTATCTTGGGGACACAGGACTGTCCGTAGCAGATGCCTTCTCACACACTGAAAAATGCACTTTTCAATGTGCTCTGCAACTGGATTCTAGTGTGTGACACGGCAAAACCCGCTTGCGAATGATCACCAAAGTGCGCTGAAGGTGGATTTAAAAGTGCATTATTCAGTGGGTGTGAAAGTGCCCCAAACTGACTCCAGGGCGTCGCCGATCTGAATTAAGGGACTCGTTGGAAGGCTTTGCGGCGGGCGAAACTACAGAAGCGCATTGATCCCGATGCCCGATCCAGGAATACGGATACTTCTGCAAACTTGCCCAGCGCTGGAGGTAAGCGTGACACAACCGGAGAGCTACCAGGCCAGGTCCTCCTCTCTCTGCCAGGAAATACATATGGAAAAACTGCACGTGGCCACAGCCAATAACACGGAATACAGAGGCAGAAACGCTGAGAAGACGCGGGAGTCTACATCGGAATTCTAATCCAGTTCCCAGGAGAGGCACATTATAGTAGAAAGATGAGCCGCAGACCACTTATAGGCGGTGTAAATAAGGGAGGGGTAAAAACAGTTGTGCGCACCCAGGCATTAAATTTTGGACGGGGTTGGGGACACGTCGGAAGGCACAGGGGACAATATAGGCTCTGGATTCTGCCCTGTGGATTTCAAAAATGGCTTTTGCTTCGCTCTTGGGGGAGAGCAGAGAACCGCTCCCAGTGCGCCTTCGGCTGCTGCGTCCGGAAGAGAGAAGGAGACGCCGGAGAGGGGCCAGACACCCCTATCTAGACCAGGCGTGACGTCCTCCCCCCACCCCCAGTCGGAACTGGAGTGTTGGGAGGAAGGAAGAAAGGGCGACCTCCGAAGCGCCCAGTCGCCTTCCCTTCCCGCCCACCCAACCTGACAGCCCCCCACACCTCTTAAGGGAAAGAGGGTTCCTTGGGAGGCCAGAAGCGAATCCGGATTAGTCGTCGAAGCCTGGATCCCGCAGCGGGATGGCGCAAATCCTCCGCCCCCCCCCCAAGATTTCAGAACCGGCGTCCTGGGAGTCTGGCCTGCTAGAGACGGAATCTCAGGCCTCTTGGAGGGTGGAAAAGGCCCAGGGGGGAGCCCGGGAGCCACAGCAGTTTTGCAGCCGGCAGGGGCTCTTTTATGTGGGTGGCGATCCCCTGCGGGTTAAATTAAGTCAGCGCGCCTCGGATCCACCCCCAGAGCTTCGCGAGCGGCGGGAGGGCTACAGGCGAGTGAGCTGGGAGTCAACGGGCGAGGCCTTTCTGAATAAATGGCTATAAGATATTCCGGCTGCGCTGGAGTCAATCGGGGTAGGAAATCGTCGCTTGTGAAGGATGGGGATTGCGGGCAAACATTTAGGGCGCCGGTGCCTCGCGCCAGGGTGGCAGGACCGCAGGCGGGCTACTGTTAAAAACCTCCTTTCACCCTTTCCACACGTGGGTCGGGCTCGTGTGGGCGAGTCTTGGCGGGCCAGCAACCGTTTGGGAAACCTAGCTGCAGCTGTTAAGCATTCCCGGGGGAAGGGGGGGAGAAAGCACCCCAGTTTAAAGTTTCCCTGGCGACAACGGCGTCCACAAGAGCTCTCTCCGTCGCTCTCCAATCCGCACCGGGAGGAGCGTTCACACGCGTTCCAGAAGGAAAGCCTGGCTCCAGGGAAAAACCCAATAACAATATGTTATCTTCTTATGTTAATCAAATCCAACCAACACAATACAAAGCAAACAAACGACGCCTCCCGTTTTCGCTACGGTGCTGCGCAAATCCCCCCCCCCTTCCTTTCCCCCCAATATTTGGAGATTTGTGTCTGCGCGGGTTCTGGCCCAAAAGGCCCGCGCGGGCCGCCGGATCCCCTCCCGTCTCTCCCCCTCGCCTAAAGCTAACACTGACATCGACGGAGCTCCGGAGCAGCTGTCTAAATAAGAGGCCGTCGCCGGCAGCTGCAGCCGTGAAGCCATTAGGAAAATACGGGCCGGCTCTTCGGAGCATCGTAAAACATTCCCCCCCCCCTTTTTTTTCTCGCTCCCGCCCCCGCCCCTGCTCTGTTTTTCACCTGCGGCCGGAGCCACGATCCTGGAAGACGGAGAGAGTCTCTGGGGTGCCCGAATGGGTGTAAATCGTTCCCAGGGAAATCAGACTTTTACTTTTCGGGTGATGGGATTTTTGTCTGTGGATTCTGCGGGTTGTGCGTCGTGGAGAGGGGGTGCGGGTGGTGGTGGGGGGTCAACCTGGCGTCCTAATTCTTCCCCTGCCCCCTATCCAAACCCCGACAGACTAAACTCGTTTTCTGAGAGGGGAAGGCAGCAGACACCCTGACTTAGATAGCCCCAAAGGAACCCGATCTAAGCTGCTACGCAGGGCCGGCCCTGGTCTGTATTCGGGATGGGAGACCTGCAAGGAATACCAGTGTCGTTACGCAGAGGCAGGCGATGGCCAGCCGCCTCTGAACGTCTCTTGCCTTGAAAACCCCACAGAGGGTCGGTCGCCATAAATCGGCCTCGACTTGGTGGCAAAAGGAAAACAAACCCAAACTGATTCCGGACTTTAGGCGGAGGGTGTCGATTCTGAGGAATTACCTCGCTCCCCGCGTACAGTAAGTGACGTGGATTAGGAATCCACGCAGAACCGTAGATTCAAAAGGTGCCTTCGAGCCCAGAAAGACCTGAAACAGGTCTACGCAATAGATTTTACTCCCAGGAAAGTGTTGTTGTTTTTTTAAAGCGAGCAATGCCAAAGGGCGTTGATCCGCTTTAAAGTAGCCTGCGGCGAGGATGCGCGTAGGATGTTCTAAATCAAAGGCCTTGCGATCGACCGGGCTTTCTTCCGGAGAACGACCTTCTGGCCCTTAGAAACAGAAGGGCTCCCGCGAGGTCTACAAGACGCGCCTCCCGTCCCCATTGCCACGGCCTGGAATTTAAACCCCGCGGCTTTTTAATCAAACTGGCCGCGTCTGGATAATCTGAGTTTGGTACCCCCGGGAAGCGAGATCCTTCAGGGCCCTTGGTCAGGTGGAAAGTTTAAAGTGCTTAAATTGGTGTGATTGGTGTCCTTGTAGGCCGGCCTTTCTGTCCCTGCAACACGTTACCTGATGCAAGGAAAAATGCCCCCTTTGCAGATCCAAATTAAGGATCGCAACAGGCGGGATTCTCCGGGGAACGTCCCTGCCTTAAACCCCAGGACTTTCCTAGATAGGCTCTTTCCTCTGGACTCTGCCCTCAGGCGTTCAGTTCTGCGCAGGCTGACTTAGAACTGGGCCTCCAGGGTGCTTCCTTCCGAGGAGAAGGGACAGAGAAACGGCGCAGATACGAAGCTACCGGATGGCGCGGGGAGGAAAAGCCCTGCTCTCGCCGCGTTCTGTTTTGCATGGGTGTCTCCTCTCCCCTTGTCTTCTGTACCCAAAAGGGTTGCTAGGGGCAACGCGCGCTCCTGTCCTCGTGTGCCTGTGAAAGCACACCTGGTGTGTTCGAGATCCCAAGGCGCCGAAGCGCTCTATATCCCTCCTTCCCTTGGAAGGGGGAATTTAAAAAATAAAATCAGGGCACGGTGGAAACGTTCGTCTGCATGCGCCTGGTATTTAAAAAAAGATCCGTATTTTGGCCCCTGTGTGACAGAGTGTTGGACTAGATGGGCCATTGGCCTGATTCAACATTGGCTTCTCTTATGTTCTTATGTTCTTATCCACGGATCCAAGGCCAAGGGGATTGATTTATTTATTGATTGACTGCGTAAGGACCTTTTCAGAAATCTATTTATTATTTATTTTATTTATTTGGATTTGTATCCCGCCCTCCCCGAAGGCTCAGGGCGGCTCACAACAAGGCACCCGTGCCAACTTTAAAACAAGTTCAACAGCATAAAACCAGAAAACATAAACAACATCCAGGCAATAAAACAAGATGGGGCAAATCTACTGATCTGGCTGTCATTAGCCAGGCCTGGAAGGCAGGGAATCTCCCGAAATCTCATCCCCCGGCAAGGGAATGGCTTTCACCCACACTTCCCCTCGGGTGCCCTCTCTGGAAACGCTTTGGTGGGAATTATTGACCCGCCATCGGGATTAACCCGGAGAGGTCCGGAGCCTCGCCCGAACGCCGGTGGCCAGTGCTTCCCCCTAAGCTGTGAAGTCTTGCGAGCCAAAATTCTCCTTTGTGAGCTCCCGGGCATTAAAGCGGGTTGAGCGAGCGATCTGGCTGCTGCGTGAACTAGTTTGCTCTCCGGAGCCCTCCTTCCTGAGCGAAGACGAAAATGTGGGAACCGGAGGCTAAAAAGCTGTGGGCCAGCTCGCACTGACTCGGCTTAGAGGGAACACTGCCGGTGGTGGCCCAGTCTTGGCTGGCCTTTGTCAGCACGGGATCTCGAGGGCTCGATCCGGGGCGCCCTGCGAGAGAGCTTGAGGCTCCAAACCATCACGGGAGGACCGAGGGCGCGCTGATCCTCTCGCGGAAATCGCCGGGGCGAGAAAGCGCCTCGCCTCGCCTGGAGATCGGATGCGCCTCCCCCCAACCCCCGCCGCGGGTTTCGCTTTTTCAATATTTACTTGTTTAAAAAAAAGGTCACCCCACCGATCTGGCGGCGCCCTGAAAAGCGCAGAAGGGTCTGAAAGAACGTCCGCTTCGCCTCGGCGTTTCCTCCCGGGTTCCACCCTCGCCCCCCATTCGAAGCGGTCTTTAAAACACTCCCCCAGCTTTGGAAAGCAGAGGAGCCCAATGGCTGGCCGAAGCCTGCCAAAAGGCCTTGCGGGGAGAGCCCTGGCCGTCAGACCCTCGGCCTTTCAGGCTGCTACAACCGTCTGGCCAGCTCTCTCCGGAGAACGGATCGGGTTTAGCGCAGGCAGGGCCAGAAGCAGCGGGCAGAGTAACCATTAAGCAGACGAAGGCCGTGCTTGGGGCACCAGCGCCAAAGGGGGTACCACAAAGTTGGGGAAAGGGTGAAAAGAAAAGAAAAACGAATGAAGATTTGCAAAAAAAATTGATAAACCTAGTGCAAACTGATCCTGGTGCACCCTGGGGTTATCTTCTATTTTTTGTTGGAGAGGTGCAATGTCGTAGACTATGTTTAAAAGTAAAATGCATGTGTTTAAAAGTAAAATGATGGAGCCAAATTCAAATGGATCGGGTCAGTGTGGTAAGGAGGGGGGCACCAAGATTGGGCAGTGCTTAGGGCACCAGTGAGCCTTAGTCCGCCCCTGGCCAGAAGGAAGGGGGGTTGGGGGTGGGAAACGCATGCGGAAGAGCCCTGGATGCCAGTGGGGCTTTACTTCTGTGTCAAAGGCCTTAGGGCACAGGTTTGCCAGCCTACCCGATCCTGTGCCGGTCTCCTTTGGAAACAGAGCTCTCTGAAACCTCCCTGGGAATTGTTTCTGTTGACATTCTCCTTGCTGGGGCTTGTGGGAAGGGAGTGGGTTATTAATGCACCCAGCGAGTTTAGGATCGGGGCAAGAACTTTTGGTTGAGGGAGAAAGAGAAAGAGCTGGGCACATCGGACTTAAGTTCCATCACCTGTCCCGGTGAGTCTATGGAAAGGGATTTGGCTTGCAGGGCGATTTCTGGACAAGGATAACTAAGCGTAGAAAAGCATAGGATTTCTCTAGGACTGGAGCTCCAGGCAGTGTGCAGAAAGCTTCCTCCATACTGATCAGCTAGCACCCCTGGCTGGGGGAGGAGGGTGCACGGCCCTGTCGAAGTCAGCACCCCCTGGGGGTCTCTGTTGCAGGCTGGCTGCACTGAGCCCATCAATCCAAGAAACGGGTATGCATACAGGGCCTTGTCAGTGGTGGCCCCTGGGGCCCTTCCCTCTCTCCGGGAGGTGCCCTTGGCGCCCTCGACCCCCTCATTTTCCCTCACCAAGAGGGTTTTATTTAGGACTGCATTTCCTTCGAGCAATCCCAATTTTTTTTTTAATTAGGTTTAGGCCTTTTTATCTGCTCCATCAGGTGGTGTTTTTTTTAATTAATATTGTAATCCGCCTTGAGCTCCCAGAGGCGGAAAGGCGGCTAATAAATGTTTGGAATAAATAGTAGGGCGGGAGGAGGGAGTGCCAGCAGTCCCTTAGGCTCTTGGCCCCGTTTCCCACCCCACCTACCTCTTGACTGACAGCATACCCCATAACTGACCCCCCACCTTTCCGGGGTCTCTTTCTTCCCCCTCCCCCAGAGAGAACACGGAGAACAACAACGCCTCCACGAACAAGCCCAACCAGCTGTCCCCCCTGGACGGAGCCAAGCCGCTGATGTCCAGCTCGGAGGAAGAGTTTTCCCCGCCGCAGAGCCCCGACCAGAACTCCATTCTCCTGCTGCAGGGGAACCTCACCCACACCAGGAACTCCGGCTATTCCCTGACCGGCTTAAGCGCCTCGCAGGCGCCCCACGGCCTCCAGGCCCACCAGCACCAGCTGCAGGATTCGCTCTTGGGACCTCTGACGTCCAGTTTGGTGGACTTGGGCTCATAATCCCAGCCCTCCAGGCCGGCTCCCCCCCTACCACCACCAAACACCGCACTTGTACAGAAGGGGACATGGTTTCCACCTGGTGGTTCTTAAAAGTGACTCTACAGGTTCTTTCTTTTTCTCTTTTTCTTTTTTTTTTGGGGGGGGGTGAATCGGGGCCCCCTCCCACTTTTCCACTCTTCTTTTTTTTTTGTTCCATCGCCGCCCCCTCCCTCCCAAATCCACGAGGTCTTAGCAAAAACAGAGAATAAGGCAGGCTGCAGGTAAATAACACACCTCTCTCTCCCACCCACCAGTGCTCCCTCTAGGCCCCGGAGTCCTGTGAGCAAAAATTCTGCTTTGTGAGCTGCTGGTGTTGAAGTTCCGAGCCAGCAAGCTTGCATCAATTAGTTTGCTCTGGAGCCGTCCTTCCTAAGCGAAGACAAAAAAAAGTGTGAGCCAGGGGCTAAGAAACTATGAGCTGGCTCACACTAACTCAGCTTAGAGGGAACACTGCCTCACGCTCCATATTTCCAAATAGTTTAAGCTTTGGTGGGGATTAAGAGTTTGTTTCATTTTGCATTTTTTTTGGGGGGGGAAACACCATCCAGGCGAAGTTAAGCCCTTACTCCCCCAGTTAGAAAGTTAAGCCTAAAGTCTAGGATCCTGTGCACGCTTACCCGGGAGTAAGCCACCTTGGGCACAGTAGGATTACTTTCCTTCCAAGCCTGGGATGGAGCTGTTTAGAATCCTGCGAACCCAAGGATTTCTCGAGTGCTTAACTGCCGCATGGATCGTGTCCGTCCTCTTTTCCCGGAAGGAGGCGAAGACGATCCGACAGCACCAACCGAGAGGCTTTTACTCGGAAGTAAAGCTCGCCGGATTTCCAAAGGGGTTTGCTCCTAAGTGTGTATTTTAATTAGCTGGTGTGTATTGGAGGGGGCTGGTGGTTTAATCCTGGTTTAAAGTTTTGGGAAATGAAGGCCAGGGGGTGGAAGTGTACCAAATATTTTATTTTGAAAGGGAGACTGGGTGAGGGCAAATTAAGTTTACAGGTTTTTTTTGGAGGGGGGGGGGTCAGGTTTAGTGTTCAAGAAAAAATTTTTTTTTGAAGTAGCTTTAAAAAAAATGGAAAAGGGCGAGAGAGGCAGTATTAGACCCCCTTAGCTTCCTTCTATGTCTTAAAGAGGCAGAGGTGTGTGAGAGACCTTGTTCTCCTTTAGAGTAAATCGGAAACTGTCCAAGCCACCCCATCCCACCCCACCCGTCGGTCGCTCGCTTTTTATGTTTGTGGTGAGATTAGGCAACACGCCCACGTGACTTTTTGTTTTGTTTATTACAAAATCAACAACAACAAGGACGACGACAGAACGATTCATCTCCGGACATCTCTCCAGAACGCCCTTGATCTTTTTATAGATGTTATTTTCGTGTCCCTCCCGGGGCTCTTCTCTCTCTTCCAATAGTTTGGCTTGCAAATCGAGACCGGAGCGGAGGGGGGGAGTGTGTCAAAACCAAAACCGAACCAACCACGCTGGCGATTTGCATTTTTTTCCCCGTCCCCAGCATGTCTCTCTCTCTCTCTCTCCTCCCTCTCCCAGGTTTCTTGTACCCAGAAGAAGTCTAAATTAAATCCTGATAAAATGAATCGGGGGAGGAAATGGCTATTTTGTTGGTAAACAGACAAGACGGGGAGGGGGGGGGAGCAGTTTGATTTTCTTTTTTTCTCCTCCGGCTCTTCCTGTCTGGCCAGCTGCTGCGACCGGAGGTTTCAATCTGTCTACTCGGGAGCAACGCTCCCTCTAAGCTCTGGAGTCCTGTGAGCAAAAATTCTACTTCGTGAGCTACTGGCGTTAAAGCCGCGAGCAGGCGATTTGGCTGCTGCATAGATTAGTTTGCTCCTTCCTGGGCGAAGGCAAAAATGTGTGAGCCGGAGGCTAAGAAACTGTGAGCTGGCTCACACTAACTCAGCTTAGAGGGAACACTGCTCGGGAGTAACCGGGGTAGATACTGCAATGGTGGTTCTCGGAGGGGGCTGGTTGTGGAAAGGGGAAGGGGGAGAAAGGGATTTCTTTTTAAAAGGCAATTTTTAGATTCTTATTTATGAGCGCTATTTACAGATTCAGGTGGGTCGCGGGGTTGGTCTGAAGCAGCAGAGCCGAGTTCGAGTCCGGAGGCACCTGTAAGGCCGACAAAGTTTTATTCAAGGTCTAAGATATCCGAGGAAGTGTGCCCTGAATAAAACTTTGTTGGTCTGGAAGCTGCCGCTGGTCTCCAACTTTGTTCGAGGGTATTTATATAGTCCGCCTTCGCCTCGGGGGCTCGAGGTGGATTACATACACAGAGTGTACCATCGACGAAACGGGCTATTCAGTGACTAAGGCACTAGGATTCAAATTCAGACGTCGTTTTTGTGCCAACGCTGGCCTGGGCCCTGGTTGGCTTGGGAATATCTCTTCCCCCCACCAAAAAAAAAAACCGTTTAGGGAGCCTTACTTTCAGAAACAATAAGAAAATAAAGACAAAAGGCCAAATGTTGGGGGGGGGGACTGAAGGAAGGACTGGTCACGATTCAGCGAAGCATTCTGAAGTCCCGTTGATGGCAGCGGGATGGGGTGGGGTGGGAGGAGTCAGGGACAGGGAGGTGGTATAGCCTAGTGGCTAACAGAGTGCTACGCAGGAGGTAGCCGGTTCGAATCCTGCCTCCACCAGGAATTTTCCAAAGGGGTCTCTCTTTATTTAGTTCGTTTATTATATCCCCCCAAAAACAGGGACCCAAGGAGGCCTACATCCTTCTGGTCTCTTCCATTTTATCTTCACAACAACACTGTGAGGTAGGTGCATGACTGTGGTCACCCAATGAACTTCAGTGGCAGAGTGGGGAATCGAACCTGGGTTTCCCAGATCCTAGCCAGAAACTCCAACCCCTTCACCGCGCACCGCGCTGGCTCTCTTTGCCTCAGTTTTGCACCTGCAGTATAATCCTCCAACAAGACGTTGGAAGCGCTTGGAACTCGGAAAGGATCATCATCATCAGGACTCCTTTTGTAGCAGGAACTCCTTTGCCTTTTAGGCGACACACCCCTGATGTAGCCAATCCTCCAAGAGCTTATAGAGCTCTGCTTCCAGGGGCTACTGTAAGCTCTTGGAGGATTGGCCACATTAGGGTATGTGTCACCTAATATGCAAAGGAGTCCCTGCTACAAAAAGAGCCATTATTATTATTATTATTATTATTATTATTATTATTATTATTATTATTATTATTATTATTATTATTATTATTATTATTATTATTATTATTATTATCTCTTCAACGGAAGACCGCAGTCAATCCAAGGCACATTTACCCAGAAGTAATGCTGCAGTGGCTCAAGTGGTTAAGACGCTGAACTGCAGGCTGTGGAAGGTCAGTAGTTCAGCAGTTCAAGACCCTTGAGTGCCGCATGACAGGGTGAGCTCCTGTCTCTAGTTCCAGCTCCTGTCAACCTAGCAGTTTGAAAGCAAGAAATTGCAAGTAGATAAATAGGTACCACTTCGGTGGGAAGGTAACAGCGTTCCGTGCGCCTTGGTGTTTAGTCATGCCGGCCACATGACCACGGAAACGTCTTCGGACAGCGCTGGCTCTTCGGCTTTGAAACGGAGATGAGCACCGCAACCCTAGAGTCGGATTCGACTGGCTTTCGAGCAGGGGAACCTTTACCTTTACCTTTAATGCTGCAGTCCTGCGTAATTCTTGCAAGACAGTCCCCTAGAACTCAATAGGACTTACTTCCGGGGAGACCTGCACTGGATCGAGCTGCGTCTAAAGCACTCTCCAGGGTACCTGGGGGGGATACAGCCTGACACGAGCTGAACTTGGCCGAATCGTGGCCCTCCTGGCTGAGCAGGGGTTCTGGCCGCTGTCCCTAATATACTTGGGCACAGAAGGGCTCTTCATAAGCCCAGCGGCCTTTTCAGTGGGGTTTGTGCTGGAGATCTCCCTACTGGGTTGGGGCCCAAAGGCAAGTCTCTTTCAGGGACTGCAGCTAACCGAGGCAGTCCTGCGCGCTTGTTTGGGAGTTGTTTCCAAGTAAGCCTCGGTCAGATCCAGCGCTCCCTCTAAGCTATGGAGTCCTGTGAGCAAAAATTCTCCTTTGTGAGCCACTGGCATTAAAGTTGTGAGCGAGCGATTTGGCTGCTGCATCAATTAGTTTGCTCTGGAGCCCTCCTTCCGGAGCTCAGACAAAAATAGGTGAGCCGGAGACTAAAAAACCTGTGAGCTAGCTCACACTAACTCAGCTTAGAGGGAACACTGAACTTGAGCCCTCCTTCCGGAGCTAAGACAAAAATGGGTGAGCCGGAGGCTAAAAAACTGTGAGCTAGCTCACACTAACTCAGCTTAGAGGGAACACTAGTCAGATCTTAATGCGTTTGTTCGTTTGTTTCCAAAAGGGGTGTGTGTGTGTGTGAATTAACATTACATTTCTTTAAAGCTTTCATCGCCAACAAGCCACCTGGAAGAACAAAGAAGACCATTTACACGGACGGAGGCTAGATTTGGAAAGGGAGGAGCGGACGTCCCTGACTGCTGACCCCCTCCCTCTCTCTTCGCCTGGAGAGCGAAGCATCGGCGGGTCTACTCGGGAGTAAGCCCCAATTTATCCAGCGGGGCTACCTCCCAGGGAAATATCCGGAGGATCACAGGGTTTATCGCCTGGAAAGGCTGAGATCCGGGAGGCCTACTTCCGTGTAGGGAGGCTGGAGATCCGGCCTCTCTGGATCCATGTGTCTGGGCTCCTAAGAAGGCATCGCAGCAGGGGAGGAAGGGTGTGAACCCTGTTGTAAATCCTTGAGGTGTGATTCTCTGGCTAAGGGACTGGAACGGATGCGGTTATTGCACCAAATGGATGGTGAGAACCGGTCAGAGGTCCCCTGCTCTCCCTGCATACAAATAAACAAAGTCTAATGAAGGAAGACAAACGAAAATAATGGGAAAGAAGCAGTCTGAATCATAAGAAAATCAAATAACCTCGGTGAAGGGTTGTATGTGTGACAAGAGCCGGTGAAAGTCTCTTACAGAGCCAGTTGGGTGTAGTGGTTAAGAGTACAGGCTCTAATCTGGGAGAACCGGGTTTGATTCCCCACGCCTCCACATGCAGCTGCTGGTGTGACCTTGGGTCAGTCACAAGTTCTCTCAGAGCTGTTCTCCCAGGAGCAGTTCTCGAAAGAGCTCTCTCAGCCCCACCTACCTCACAAGGTGTCTGTTGTGGGGAGAGGAAGGGAAAGGAGATTGTAAGCCACTCTGAAACTCCTTTGGGTAGTGAAGGGAGGGGTATAAATCCAATCTCTTCTTCTCTTCTTCTAAATAATAGCTTCTACTGCTGTACTGTTATTTATTTATGCAGGGCTTTTTTGGTGGGAAAAGCCCAGCAGGAATTCATTAGCATAATAGGCTACACCCAACAGCAGAGACTCATTAGCATATTAGGCCACACCCTGACAGCACAGCTCATTAGCATATTAGGCCACACCCCCATGTTACCAGTGGTCATCCAGCCACACCCACCTTTTGCTTCTTATTCTGTTGACCCGGTTTGTTGTCAAAACCCAGGGCTTTTTTTTGTATCAGGAACTCCTTTGCATGTTAGGCCACACACCCCTGACATAGCCAATCCTAATGAGTTTCTGCTGTTGATTGTGGCCTATTATGCTAATGAGTTCCTGCTGGGCGTGGCCAAATCAGGAGCCAGCCAGAACTCCGTTCCTGTGCGTTCCTGCCCAGAAATAGCCCTGTATTTATGTATTCTGTAGCCTCCTCCTCCTCCTCCTTCTTCTTGGTTCAGGTGAGTAGCAGCGTTGATCCAAAGCAGCAGAACAAAGTCTGAGTTCAGTGGCGCCTTTAAGACCAGCAAAGTTTTATTCAGTATGTCAGCTTTCATGTTGCACAGCACACTTCTTCAGATACATGGAAGTGGAAGTTGCCATATAGGTAAGCAGTCAATTAGCATACAACATAATGAAGATGTTTAACAGAGTGGAGGACTAAACAGGAATAACAAGCTTACCTTATATGGTTACCATATGTTTTGGGTTTAATTCTAGGGGAAAACATAGTGAAGGGAATAAAGATATGAGAATTGGAGGTTGGAAGGCTGAAGTACCAGTCTTAATTGTGGAATGCTGAGAGTAAGTCACTGAGACCCCTGCTGTCCATTTCCTCTTAAGCGTGAAGGTGACCTTACAGCATCCTTCCCTTCAAGGTGGAGCTGTACACTGTATCGTCTGTGTCCCCCCAGACCAGAGAAAGGCACTCCAATCTACCATTTCAAATTACATTACGCTCTACTATTTACTACATTCCAATCTACTGTTCCAAATAAATATTTTTTTAAAAAAGGATAGCTACAGCGGGGCATCTTGGGGCCTGGCCCCCTGACTTACTGTCAAGGCCCCCCCTAACTTCCCATCCAGCCGAGTGCCCCCGACTTCCAACTTTTTATTTTATTTGTGGTGCTCCCTTGGGGGGGGGGGTGTCTACATGGGGTGCCCCCTGACATTTAAAGGTCCCCTGAATTCAAAAATCCTGGTTACAGGCCTGTACATGGCCCTTCTGGGGGATTGGCAAGGATAATTAAACCAGTTTGAGGAAGGCGGACTACGAATTTATTTCCTTAGGTTATTTATCATCCGCCTTTCTCACTCAGATGCGAGGAGGGTTACAGAATGTAAATCCGGGGGATCAATAGGAGGAGGAGACCTTTAATAATCAATTTAATAGGATTAGGATAACAACACCTGTAATGATTATCGTACGGCATTGTGTGTAGGACAGCCAGGAGATCCTAAGATTGTCTGGCAGTCAGATATTCTAGCTCTTTAGTATTATGCACCACTCGGTGGTCTGATCCAGCAGGGCTCTTCTTACACTCTTATCAGGGGAAGTCCTTGGCCTCTCTGCCCTGTTGTTGGGCCTCCAGAGGAACTTTTTGGCCACTGTGTGGGACAGGACACTGGACTAGATGGACCACTGGTCAATGTTCCCTCTAAACTGTAGTGTCTTGAGAGCAAAAATTCTACTTTGTGAACTACTGGCATTAAAATTGTGAATGAGCTGTTTGGCTACTGCATACATTAGTTTGCTCTGGAGCCATCCTTCCAGAGCTAAGACAAAAATGTGTGAGCCAGAGGCTAAAAAAACTGTGAGGTAGCTCACACTAACTCAGCTTAGAGGAAACACTGCCACTGGTTTGATCCAGCAGGGCTCTTCTTGTGTTCTAATGAAGGCCTCAGCCTCTGTGCCCTGTTGTTGGCCCTCCAGAGGAGGTTGGCCACTGTGTGAGACAGGATGCTGGACTGAATGGACCACTGGTCTGATCCAGCAGGGCCTCTTCTTATGTCCTAATGAAGGCCTCAGTCTCTCTGCCCTGTTGCCGGCCTTCCAAAGGGACTGGTTGGCCACCGTGTGAGACAGGATGCTGGACTAGGTGGACCTTCACTGGTCTGATCTGGCAGGGGTCTTCCCCCAGCCTCTTCACCTCCAATCTCCAGGCATTTCCCAACCCAGAGGTAGCAGCCTCAGCCTTAAGTCTAGCAATTCTTGAGTGGTCTAAAACAGCAAAACCTTCCCCCCTTTCCACACCCCCCCAAGACGATGCAACTTTAAATCTTCAACACCTTAAAATCTAGCATCTAAAGTTTAGAACCTTGGAGTCACTGGCAGGCAGATATTTGGTCCCCAGCGAGTTCTCTGTGGTTTGTGGGCCGTTTCAGAGGGAGGGACCCCTCCCGTCTCGGTCCCATCTCATCCGCAGGGCAGGGCTTGGCTTCAAGCTAATGACCCCTATCTCCCTTGTTTGTGTTTTGCTTCGTTGAGGGCATGTTGATCTAAGTCAGGGGCCATGTTTACTCTCCCGGTCGTGGGCAGCGGAAGGATCTTCCTTGGGGGGGTCAAGGAGGAAGAGGGGAAGGAAGGGGGTGGGGTACTCAGCCAATTCTCCGGCGTAAGCTTTGGTTCCCCCCTACATTTCTTTCTGGAAGTGCCTCAAAAGAAACAAGATGGGTAGCCCTGTTAGTCGGTCTGCAGCAGGAGGAGGAGGAGGAGGAGGAGGAGATTGGATTTATACCCCACCCTTCACTTGGAGTCTCAGAGTGGCTTACAAACTCCTTTCCCTTCCCCTCCCCACAACAGACACCCTGTGAGGGAGGTGGGGCTGAGAGAGCTCTGACAGAAACTGCTCTTTTTCAAGGACAGCTGTGCCAGAGCTTGTGACTGACCCAAGGTCACATCAGCAGGTGCAAGTGGAGGAGTGGGGAATCCAACCCAGTTCTCCCAGACTAGAGTCCGCGCACTTAACCACTACACCAAACTGGCTACACCAAACTGGACCAAGAGTCCAGTAACACCTTAAAGACTAACAGAATATGTGCCAGGATGGGAGCTTTTGTGAGCCACGGCTCACTGTATCTGAGGAAGCGAGCCGTGACTCACGAAAGCTCCTCCCCTGCCACATATGTTATTAGTCTTTAAGGTGCTTCTGGACTCTCGTTCAAAAGAAACAGGTTCTCGTCGACCTCCCGCAACCAGTTCCAGGGGGGAAATCGCCAGCAAAGGGCGAATCGGTTCTTGTGTAGATTGCCAAGCGACGCGAAGCGCGACCCAAACTGTGTCTATGTGAATGTGGAGTATGTGTGTGTTTGGGGGTGTTAATTACAGCATCCTCTTCCGGCACCCAGCGAACCAGTTCTCTTTTGCCTGAGGAAGAAGAGGAGTCCGGTTTGTGGCGGTACAATGGGTGACCAAAAAAAGGGGGGGCGATTTTCACATCGTCCCTGTCAGCATCGAAGGAAGATGCCAGAGGGCTTCCATCAGGCCCGCAGTGGAACTGGCCATCTTCTGCCTCCAGTTCTGCTGCTGCATCATAGCTTGCTTCCCCAAATTCTCTCAATCGCTCAGCCATTTCATGTTTTCCCCTGGGTCCTAGACCCAGAACTCTGAGCGTGAGGTCTCTGTGGTGAATCTCGATAAATCAAAAGTAGGTTTGCAGCTTACGGAGTTAATGTTTTAAGTACGCTTTTTATTTTAAGTTAAAAAAAATTACCCTCTGTGTTTGTGTGTCCTTTATAAAGTTATATATCTCCGCTACCTGGCATTACATTTTACGATACACGTGGCCCGGCCCAACGAGGTCTCATTTATGTCAGATCTAGCTCTCGTAACAAATGAGTTCGACACCCCTGGGCTGGACGCCATTGAAAAGGCAATCAGGTCTGCTGCCCTGAAGGAATATCGGGGGCATAGCTTGCCCTCCCAAAGAGGCGGTAATCACGGTAATGCTGCGGTAATTAGGGTAATGCTAGCTCCAAAGGGAATGGGATTCTATCAAGGCCTCCCACAAGAAGCTGAAACCCCCACACACACATATACACCCACTGGAAGAAGGAAATGGGCCCAGGTAGAGGAATAATTTACTGTGGACATCTGTCAGTCTCTCAGTATCCAAGATTTAACACAAACCCACACTCATTTTGATCACAAATTACCCTTCAAGGTGGCGGCGGGGGCCCAAAGGAAATCTTCACTGTGGCTGGTTCTGCATCTAGCATTCGCTCCATGTTTTCTCAACACTGAGGAAAAGGTGCAGCTCAAAACCACATTCAAATACCCCGGGGGGCCAAGGCTGTACTGACTGCGAAGTCACCCCTGAACGGCCATATTAACGGCCATAAATCTAGGCAGAAGGTACCATAAAATCCGATGATCAGGGCTATTTTGGGGCGGGAACGCACAGGAGTGGAGTCCTGGCTGGCTCCCAAGCTGGCCACACTGAGCAGGAACTTATTAGAATAATAGGCCACACCCCCATCAGCAGATACTCATTAGGACTGGCTACATTAGCAGTGTGTGTGTGGCCTAACATGCAAAAGAGTTCCTGCTACAAAAAAAAGCCCTGGGTTTTGACAACAAACAAGGGAAACAGAATAAGAAGCAAAAGGTGGGTGTGGCTGGATGACCACACTTCTGGTAACATGGGGGTATGGCCTAATATGCTAATGTGCTGTGCTGTCAGGGCTGTGGTCTAATATGCTAATGAGTTCCTGCTGGGCTTTTTTTACAAAAAAGGTCCTGCCGATGATCAAAGGAAGCGAAAGCGGCATGCAATGCAGAATGTCTGTTCCAACCTGGGTTCGCTAAAACAACAGAGAGAAAAACCAGTGCAGAATCACCCGGTATGGTCAAGGATCCAGCTAAAGTATCAGCAGGCGGGGAGTGCAGTGCATGAAATCAACGAAAATGCTTACGTGGTTGCTGAATGGTGTGGGGGTATTCTTCCATCCAATAAGCTGCAATGATTTAAGGTACTGGGAAGAATGGAGGGCTTGAGGACTAGAACCTTGACACACCCCAATTTACTTCCAGCGGCAATGAATTCAGACTTTGTTCAGGGAGCGCTTGGGGGAGGGGATGTTTGGGTTCGAATAGGGACATATCAGACTGCCTTGTACTGAATCAAACCCCGGGCCCATCGAAGTCAGTATTGCCTACGCAGACTGGCAGTGGCTCTCCAGGGTCTCAGGCCGAGGTCTTCCATATTGCCTACCACCTGATACTTTCAACTGGAGATGCCAGGGTCTGAACCTGGGACCTTCTGCATGCCAAGCAGATGCTCTTCCGCTGAGCCAGAGCCCTCTCTCTGAACAGAGGCCAGCCAGGTAGCCAGAAGTAACCAGACTACAGAGTTGCTGTAGTCCGATGGTCTGATTCAGTAGAAGGCAACTTCAGGTATATCATGCAGGGCTCTTTTTGTAGCAGGGACTCCTTTGCATATTAGGTGACACGCCCCTAATATAGCCAATCCTCCAAGAGCTTACAGTAGTCCCTGTAAGAAGAGCTCTGTAAGCCCTTGGAGGATTGGCTACATTAGGGGGGTGTCGCCTAATATGCAAAGGAGTCCCTGCTACAAAAAGAGCCCTTTTTGTAGCTTTATATGAATAACTTTATATGTATAACTCTTTGGGAGTCTAAGAAGGTGAAGTCATCCCCCTGCCCCCAACAGACACACACACAGACACACAGTCACACCAAGGGCAGGGATTCTGTAACTGGGGATGCCAGCCTCCAGGTGGGACCTGGGGATCTCCCGGAATTACAGCTCTTCTCCAGACTACACAGATCAGCCCCCCTGGAGAAAATGGATGCTTTGGAGGGTGGACTCTACGGCCTTGTACCCCACCGAGGTCCCTGTCCTCCCCAGGCTCCATCCCCAAGTCTTCAGGAGTTTCCCAACCTGCATCTTGTAACCCTGCTCCCCATTTCCTGCCTGGAGGGGGTCATTGCAACCCTATCTGCAACTTTAACAGTTTCATGACAGGCAAAAGGTCAACAGGTGAAGCTCTGAATGCTCAGAAAAGGGACACTCGTGTTAGCTCCTGTTGTCCGGCGTTGCAAAGAGCACAGCCAGAAAGAAAAAGCTGCGACTTTACTAGAAACGGAGGATGTAAGAACCCATCCAGAAGAATAAATTCGTAACGCTATAGCCCTGTGCTGAGAACGTTTACTTAGAAGACAGTCCCGCTGGATTCAATGGGACCTCCGAGTTTGCTTCTGCGACCGCTAAAGCATTCTGGGTGCCTGGGCTCTGGGTCACGGCTCTGATTGGTCGCTCCGAGTATGGAAAACAGATCCTCTCCAGAGTGTTGGTGTTCCCAGCTTTGTTCTCGGGGGCGAGTTCGACTCCTCCCATCAGGCTTCTGAGGGCCATTTCAGAAGATTTCAGGGATGGAAGGCGGACTCAATTCAGCTAGGTTCAAAGGCTCCCATTTGCAGGCAGTCAAAGCCCATCTGTGGGGAGTAACCTTGAAAAGCTAACCTTGTGGTTCTGTCCTAGAGTGGCCAACAGCCTGGAGAAGGTGCCCTGTCCCTTCAATAGAGGCTTAGTATGTGGAAATGAGTAAGCTTTCCATCATTCATAGCTTGATCCTGCAATAGGCTGGTCCTGCATTGAGAAGGGGGTTGGAATAGATGGACTGTACGTTCCCTTCCATCTCTACGATTCTATGACCGAGGTCAATAACATCACCCGTTAAATAACATCCCTTCAAGGGTCCAGTTGAGAGGGCAGGAAATGTTTCTCCAGGCCGCTGGCAACCTGTGTGCATTTCGAACCACAGAAGCTACACAGGGCATGTCAGCAGCTCTCCTTTTAATCC
Organism: Gekko gecko; assembly: GCA_029375565.1. Taxonomy (NCBI): domain Eukaryota; kingdom Metazoa; phylum Chordata; class Lepidosauria; order Squamata; family Gekkonidae; genus Gekko; species Gekko gecko. The sequence continues at coordinate 236,706,178 of JAPDNY010000003.1, read as the reverse complement.
AAGAGCTTTGTGCTTTTGATGGCCACATTCAGGACAACTTCGTCCACATAACATTTGCCTCCCCGTGAATAACTGGGTTGCCATCTGCCTGGAACGAAACCATCCTCTCCTGCAGAGAAAATTATTTTATTCTTATTTATCGTTGAAACATTAGAATGCCTCCTTTGTACCCAGTTTAGAGTCCCTGAGACAGTAAACAAGCAAAACCATGAAAACAAGGTTTTAAATTCTCTCTCTCTCTCTCTCTCTCTCTCTCTCTATCTATCTATCTATCTATCTATCTATCTATCTATCTATCTATCTATCTATCACAAGAACAAATGAACATAAGAGAAGCCAATGTTGGATCAGGCCAATGGGCCATCAAGTCCAACACTCTGTCACACAGTGGCCAGAAATATCAGATGCCATCAGGAGGTCCAGCAGTGCCTCCCCCCAAGCACCAAGAATACAGAGCATCACTTGCCCCAGACTGAGTCTGTCTGTCTGTCTGTCTGTCTGTCTGTCTGTCTGTCTGTCTGTCTATCTATCTATCTATCTATCTATCTATCTATCTATCTATCTATCTATCTATCTATCTATCCCCTGTTTGGTGTAGTCGTTAGGACAGTCAGTTTCGTGTAGTGGTTAGGAGTGTGGACTCTAATCTGGGAGAACCGGGTTTGATTCCCCTCTCCTCCTCCACATGCAGCTGCTGGTGTGACCTTGGGTCAGTCACAAGTTCTCTCCGAGATGTTCTCTCAGGAGCAACTCTTGAAAGAGCTCTCTCAGCCCTGCCTACCTCACAGGGTATCTGTTGTGGGGAGGGAGAGGGAAAGGAGTTTGTAAGCTGCTCTGAGACTCCTTTGGGTAGTGAAGGGTGGGGTATAAGTCCAATCTCCTCCTCCTCTTCTTCTTCCATCATCATAATCAATAATGATGGTTATAAATTATAATCACTCTAATAATTTATTGTTTTATAATAATTGTATTATAATAATGATAATAATAATGATAATAATAATGATAATAATAATAATAATAATAATAATAATAATAAACAAATAAATTAAAAACAACCACAATAAACAAAACACGGAGACAATGAAACACATATATACTTGCCCACAAACTCCTGGTTAAAATTATACTGCTATTAAAGTCCCACAGATTTCAGTGGGGTTCACCCGCCTGTAAGAATTCTCACCCCGACCTGTATGGCCCAGGCTAGTCACATCCTGTCAGATTTTGGAAGCTGAGCAGGATCAGCCCTGGTTGGTACCTGGATGGGAGACCACCAAGGAAGTCCACAGAGACAGACGATGGCACGCCACCTCTGTTTGCCTCTTGCTTTGGAAACCCTGTAGGGTTGCATTAAGGCACCTGTAAAACTGACAGCACTTTCCACTATACCATCAATGGTCTGCCCCTGACCTGGGTGGCCCTTGCTAACCTGATCCTGGCAGATCTTGGACGCTAAGCAGTGTCGGCCCTGGCTAGTACCTGGATGGGAGACCACCAAGGTAGTCCAGGGTCGCTACACAGAGGCAGGCAATGGTGAACCGCCTCTGTACGACTCTTGTCTTGAGAACCCTACGGGGTCACCATAAGTCAGCTGTGATGGGAGAGCACCAAGGAAGCCCAGGGTTGCTACGCAGAGGCAGGCAACGGCAAACCACCTCTGTTTCTCTCTTGCCTTGGAAACCCTACAGGGTCATCATAAGTCACCTGCGACTTTCCCCCACCAAGAATTCTTAGCTTTACAGTGACCTGCCCACAAATTAAACAGGTCTGAATTAAAATAGTCTGGTTTATGTGGTTGGAGGATAGGGTTCCCAAGTACTTACCATGTGCGGGCGGGGCAAACATGCTCCCCGGCCGGACCATTCCTTCCTGTAACGCACCATGCCGTCACCAGGAAGTGACGCCAGGTGATGCTCTGGCAATGGGGCTGAAAACTCAATGGTACCATCGAGTTTCCAGCCACATTGCCAGAGTGTCACCTAGCATCACTTCCTGGCAACAGCATCATGTGGCGCGTCTTTCCTTCCCCTGGGGATGGTCCTGCCAGGATGTATGCATCCCCCGCCGGCACAAGGTAAGTATTTGGGAAGCCTATTGGAGGAGATGATGCATCGCACCCACTGATGTGGTGAAGGGGCAGAGGCGTGGAGCACCTTCTGTCGCTCTCTCGTTGCTTCCCGAGGGCTGGTCTCATGAGCTTCAAGGATGAAGCTGCCCCAGAGCAAATGACTGCAGGTGCCTGGATTTAAATAGCGGCAGCAGGTTGTTATCTAGGGGGGGACCTGTTGTTATCTTTTAGGGAGTTCCTTTTTACCCCAGAATCAAGGTTTTGATTTCAATGCGCAGCTTTGGCTCCCTGGGGCTGTGGCTTTGCCCAAACAGCTGGCCTACGAAAATCAGCGGGACGAGGAGAAAGCTATTGGCTGTTTGGAAAGGAAACGGCTGACCCTTCTCGCCACACACAAAGCAAAAGAAGAAGAAGAGAAGAGTTTGGATTTATACCCCACCCTTCACTGCCCAAAGGCGTCTCAGAGCGGCTTACAAACTCCTTTCCCTTCCCCTCCCCACAACAGACACCCTGTGAGGTAGGCGGGGCTGAGAGAACTTCTGACAGAAACTGTCCTTGAGAGAACAGCTGTGCCAGAGCTTGTGACTGACCCAAGGTCACACCAGCAGCTGCATGTGAAGGAGTGGGGAATCAAACCCGGTTCTCCCAGATAAGAGTCCGCACACTTAACCACCACACCAAACATCTGACTCCCGTTCCCTTGCATCTGTCTGCCTCCCCCTCACCCCTTGTTTTGAACCTTCAGGCAAAGAAGTCCAGAAAGGGCCCCTTCCTTCATTCGGAATTATAAATCGAGATGGGTAGCCGTGTTAGGACTGACCGTAGCAGCAGAAAAGAGCAAGAGGTCAGTCGCCCCTTAAAGACTAAAAAAATTGGAGGTGGGGGGGAGGTTTCGTGAGTCACGGCTCACTTCTTCACATACAGCGAGAATGTGAGTCCGTCTGTCCTTACATCATGGAGAGCGGAGTGATTTCAGATCTGAGGAAATGTTGTGTGCACATGAAAGCTTACACCGTGAATAAAACTTTTTTTGGTCTTAAAGGTGCTCCCAGACTCAGACTTTGTTCTGCTGCATCAGATCAACACAGCTACCCCACCTGATTTTTTTAAAAAGCCCACTATAAGCTTCTTCAGTACCTAGAGCCTAGTATCTGGAAAACTGGGCTCCAGTTCACAAAAGTGCTTCGTTTGTGGGTTTTTTTGCTCTCAAGTCACACCTGAGTTATGGGAACCCCATATGGTTTTCAACAGGGCTTTTTTTTGGTAGAAAAAGCCCAGCAGGAACTCATTAGCATAATAGGCCACACCCAACAGCAGAAACTCATTAGCATATTAGACCACACCCTTGACAGCACAGCTTATTGGCATATTAGGCCACACCCCCACATTACCAGAAGTGTGGTCGTCCAGCCACACCCACCTTTTGCTTCTTATTCTGTTTACCTTGTTTGTTGTCAAAACTCAGGGCTTGTTTTGTAGCAGGAACTCCTTTGCATGTTAGGCCATGCACCCCTGACGTAGCCAATCCTAATGAGTTTCTGCTATTGGGTGTGGCCTATTATGCTAATGAGTTCCTGCTGGGCGTGGCCAACTCAGGAGCCAGCCGGAACTCCATCCCTGTGCGTTCCTGCCCCAAAATAGCCCTGGTTTTCAAGGCAAGAGACATTCAGAGTTGGTTTGCCGTTGCCATTGCCTGCCGCCGCGTAGCGACCCCAGACTTCTTTGGTGGTCTCCATCCAGATATTAGCCAGGGCTGACCCCCTGCTCAGCTTCTGAGATTGGACAAGATGGAGCTAGGCTGGACCATACCAGACAGTGCTTTCTGTAGTACATGAACGACTAACATCTGTGTGCTCGTGTTTGTGTTTTTAAAAAATTCCAGTATAATCTTCTTCAGTACCTAGAGCCTGGTATCTGGAAAACTGGGCTCCAGTTCACAAGCTGCGAACAAAAAAGGGAAACAAACTTAACCCTGAAACCTAGGATCGAGAACCTTGAAAAACTAAGCTAAACAGATTAGGCCAATGTCTGAAACGTAATATATATGATCTATAAAAATACATGTATTTATTTGTAAAGAATTTAAAAAAAACATATAGGGGCCCAATTACACCTCCTCATATAAAATTCCCAAAATCGTACAGACAACGGCCACTGTTGTCATCGGCGCTTGTGTGTCCGATTTTGGAATTTTTATATGAGGAGGTGCAATGGGGCCCAGAGTTCCCTCTAAGCCGAGTTAGTGTGAGCTAGCTCACCATTTTTTAGCCTCCGGCTCACAGATTTTCTTGTGTCTCCGCTCAGGAAGGATGGCTCCAGAGCAAACGATTTTATGCAGTAGCCAGATTGCTCGCTCACAACTCTAAAGCCAGTAGCTCTCAAAGTAAAAGTCTTACTCACAAGGCCCCGCAGCTTAGAGGGAGCATAGATTGGGCCCCTACATGCTTTTTAAAAATTCTTTACAAATAAAAGACATGTATTTTTATATATCTATATTATATATATAAAGTTTTGAATTGTTGCTCCTCTCCTCTGCTTGACTTACCTCTCCAGTTCACAAAACCTTGTACTGGGATACTAAAACAACAACGACGACTCTTTCAAACGCCACGGCTCTCCTGTTTCTCTTTGCTGGGGCAGTTTCTCGGGGCTACTCCTTATTACCTTCGGGAAGAGTCGGAAAGCCGCCAGAGAGCTTCTCTTTTAAAAATCTGATATTTCCCCCTTCCCTTGCTGATGGGCAAGCGCACGCAAACAAGGGAGGCTTAGTCCAGGGCCTCCCCCCCCACTACCACCTTGCCCCCTTGTCTTCCTCTCCTTGACAGATTTCACACTGGGTTGCTCAGGCAAAGGGTGCGGGGGGGGGGAGAAACCCAGGGAGGAAGCGGAGACCAGCCAAGTGATTAATTCTACCTGCTTCTCTCCCCCAGGAACAATCACCTGCTTAAGGGGGTCGTCAATGGCAGGTAGCTCTTTCCCTCTCCCGGCTCTCAGAGCCTCATTTGTTTGGTGACAGCTGAGTGACAAGGCCCGAAACTCGAGCTCTCCCCCCACCCACCCCTTAGCCTGATGTGTGGATAAAAACCCTGGATGTTTGTCTCCCTCTCTCTCTCTCTCTGCCCCCCCCCCAACATTTCAGGAAATGAAAGTTGTAACGCGATCCCTGCCCACCTCTCTCTGTGGCCTGCACCGCAGACACACAGAAAGCTCAAAGGAACCTTCCTGGATGCAATTCGGGCCAGGGATGACGGAGGGGAAACGGAGACGAGGCCCCGTGAAAAGCCGGGATTGGCAGGTCCCTTCTCCCCCTTCCTCCCCAACTCCTTTCCCGCACCCCCTTGAGGTTTATTGGAAATGCCTGTCTGAGCAAGGATTTCAGAAGGTCACCCAAGTGGTATGGGAAGGAGGAGGAGGAGGAGGAGGCCAGGCCTAGCCACTCCAAGCAACGAGGCTAAGCCCGCCGGCCTTCTCTCGCGCACCTGGCTGGCTTTTCCGGGGCAACGGTGGCTTCCAAAATGGTGCTGCTTGTTGACACAGGTTGTATGCTTCCTGAACCGGAAACTCTGGGGAAGTTTCACCTCCAGTTCGCCTGGAGAAAATGGCCGCTTTGGAAGGTGGACTCTAAGGCACCTTTGGTAAGAGAGCTAGTTTGGTGTAGTGGTTAAGTGCGCGGACGCTAATCTGGGAGAACCGGGTTTGATTCCCCACTCCTCCACTTGCACCTGCTGATGCGACCTTGGGTCAGTCACAAGCTCTGGCACAGCTGTTCTTGGAAAAGAGCAGTTTCTGCCAGAGCTCTCTCAGCCCCACCTGCCTCACAGGGTGTCTGTTGTGGGGAGGGGAAGGGAAAGGAGTTTGTAAGCCGCTCTGAGACTCCGAGTGAAGGGCGGGGTATAAATCCAATCTCCTCCTCCTCCTCCTCCTCCTCCTCCTCCTCCTCCTCCTCCTCCTCTTCTTCTTCTTCTTCTTCTTCTTCTTCTCCTCCTCCTCCTCCTCCTCCTCCTCCTCCTCCTCCTCCCTGCTGAGGTTCCTTCCCTCCCCAAATGCCACCCTCCTCAGCCTCCGCCCCCAAAGTCTCCACAAATTCCCACAAATTGGCTGGCACCCCAATTCTGCTTCTGCCTTCTTTGGTGAGCTTCCCTCACTGCTGCTCCCACAACCAGCAGATGGGGTGAACTCGGAAGCTCAGGACAGGTTTGGGGCAATACTAGCCCAGACTTTGCCATCCCTCAGTTATACCTCAAAATGGCAGACTGAGGTAAGTCTTTTTGTTTCCCTCATAACCAGGGCGGCGCTGAAAAACACACCCTCTGACTAGAAACGGGAGTGGCTCAGTTGTGGCGTTCAGGCAAACGGGTGGCTCAGTTGCGGCGTCTTGGCAGGGAGCGAAGGGAAAGTGTTAAAACGATCCCTCGGTCTCTTTTCCAGAAGGTTAGCTGGCTTGAACCAAGAGGCAAGGCAGGGTATAAATGTTTTAATAAAATAACGAACCAACTAATGTGCCTTGGGACTACCAGAAGTAGCAATTCAAGAGACCCAGGTGTGGTCCTCTTTCCCACGCTCCTGCTCTTAGTAGTGCTTAAGGTTCCTCAGCTCCTGAAGTGAACATAAGAACATAAGAGAAGCCAATGTTGGATCAGGCCAATGGCCCCTCCAGTCCAACACTCTGTCGCACAGTGGCCAAAAAGACCAGGTGCCTTCAGGAGGTCCACCACCAGGATCAGGACACTAGAAGCCCTCCCACTGTTGACTCCCCGTATAAAGTACTGAGACTGATGCATGGATGCGTGATAACAGCTCATACTTTATTAGTATACTTAAGACTTGAGATGGATACCTGTTTTATATTCCTGTGTTCCCACTCCGCCAACACACATACACACACGTGATAGGTTATTTACAGTGCACCCTATTCCCCATTGGTTACTCCTAGGATCCTAGCCGTCCGATAGGTGCGGGCTAGGATCCGTTCGGGCTATTGTCTCTGGAGGGGAAGCTGGCGTCCCTTTCCCGGCCGCGTGGTTCCATGTCCCTTTCCCGACCACATGTGCGGTCTCCGCTTGGTACACAACACCCAGCACCAAGAATACAGAGCATCACTTGCTTACCAATTCTTCGGGAGCATCAACCACTAGGCCGGGAGTTCCTAATGTGGTGCCCCATGCGTGCCGTGGTGCCTACTGACACCTTTCCTGGCGCCCTCCAAGTGTTTTGAGAAACTGGGTAGGCCCAAGTGGAGCTTTTGCCCAGCAAAGCGTCTGATCAGCCGTTGAAGATTTGATTGGCTGTGCGAGCTGATTGTTCGGCAGCGGCTGCCACCACAGCAGGAGGATCTTCACTGTGTGAGGGAAGGTAAGCCGTGGCAGCCATTTTGCAGTGGCCATTTTGTGTCTGCATCTGCACCCCCCACAGCTCCCCAGAATTCCAAAGGTTCCAGAGGCTCAAAAAGGTTTTGGGGCCCCTTCCTTAGGTACTGCTGCGGTACACCAGCCCAGTACTCCCTACACTTTTAAAAAACGTCTTGATGGCCAAATAAAAAGCTCGTGGGAGCCAAATGCCCCCAAACCCCAGGCTGTAATTTCCCCACCACTTTTCTAACCTATATACTGATATAAGCCTGGCTGAATCGTCTTCCCTTCCAAGTTTCAAACTTATGAAAGGTGTGACGGTCCCCAGTCACGGAAAATTCTTCATAAGCTCGGAAACAGGTGATGTGAGGTAGGGCTCCGAGAAAATGCAACCGTTTCTGTGAACTTTTCCCCCACATGAAAATATTTTCAGTTTCACACGGGCAGCGACGTGACTCTCAAGTCAGCCGTTGGTGGTTTTTTGGGTTTCCTGTGGAGAACAATTGAATATTAATCTTTGCCGTTCCACAGGGGTAAGTGACTCGAACTCTTATCCCGCAGGACTTCCTTCCACTTTTGTCAGACCTGATTTACAAAATGTCACTCCTGTTCATGAGAATGGATTCAGCGTAATTATCTGCCCGTTGTTAAGATGGTCGGGCTTTATTCATGGATGAGTAGCCAGCCTGTTAATGGGAGGGAGGCGGTCGGGTGAGCAGAGTTGACAAGCTCCTGCTCCGGTGGTTAAAAAGAGCAGACGTAAACCAGGGAAGGGAACATCAGAAAAGCCCTGCTGGATCAGACCAGTGGTCCACATAGTCCGGCATCCTGTCGCACACAGTGGCCAGCCAGTTCTTCTGGAGGGCCAGCAACAGGGCAGAGAGGCCGAGGCCTTCATAAGAACATCAGAAGAGCCCTGCAGGATCAGACCAGTGAGGGTCCATCTAGCGCAGCGACCTGTCTCACACAGTGGCCAACCAGTTCCTCTGGAGGGCCAGCAACAGCGCAGAGAGGCCAAGGCCTTCATTAGAACATGAGAAGAGCCCTGCTGGATCAGACCAATAGTCCATCTAGTCCAGCCTCCTGTCTCACACAGGGGGCAACCAGTTCCTCTGGAGGGCCAACAGGGCAGAGAGGCCGAGGCATTCATAAGAATATCAGAAGAGCCCCGCTGGATCAGGCCAGTGGTCTATCTAGTCCAGCATCCTATCTCACACAGTGGCCAACCAGTTCCTCTGGAGGGCCAACAACAGGGCAGAGAGGCCAAGGCCTTCATAAGAACATCAGAAGAGCCTTGCTGGATCAGTCCCGTGGTCCATCTAGTCCAGCACCCTGTCTCACACAGAGGCCAACCAGTTCCCTCTGGAGAGACAACAACAGGGCACAGAGGCCAAGGCCTTCATCAGAACATAAGAAGGGCCCTGCTGGATCAGACCAGTGGTCCATCTAGTCCAGCATCCTGCTCTACAAAGTAGCCAAACTGTTGCCCTGGAGAGCCAACACAAGCAGGGTATGGAGGCCAAGGCCTCACTCTGATCTTGCCTCCTTGTGCTGGCATCCAGAGATTGACTGCCCCTGGATGTGGAGGTTCCCTTTAGTTATCTGGAGTATTAGCCATTGATAGATATGGCTGCCAACCTCCTGGAGGTGGCTGGAGATCTCTTGGGGTTAGAACTGATCTCCAAGCAACAGAGACCATTCAAAGAAATGGCCGCTCTGGGAGGTGGACTCTGTGGCACTATACCCCCACTGAAGTCCCTCCCCTTCCCAAATCCCACCTTTCCCAGGCTCTGCCTCCCAGATCTCCAGGTATTTCCCAACACAAAACTGACAGCTCTACTGATGGAGCTATCCTCCATGAATCGGTCTTTCAAAGTCATCTGTGTTCATACCCTGGCACTTACATCCCCTAGCAGCGAATTCCACAATTTAAGACAGCCAGCTTGGTGTAGTGGTTAGGAGTGGTGGACAATAATCTGGTTGGAGAACCGGGTTTGATTCCCCACTCCTCCACATGCAGCCAGCCGGGTGACCTTGAATCAGTCACAGTTCTCTCAGAGCTCTCTCAGCCCCACCTGCCTCACAGGGTGCCTGTTGTGGGGAGAAGAAGGGAAGGTGATTGTAAGCCGCTCTGAGACTCCTTCGGGTAGTGAAGGGTGGGGTATAAATCCTCCTCCTCCTCCTTGGTATAGAGCAGTGGTTCTCAACCATCCTAATGCCACGACCCTCTAATACAGTTCCTCATGTTGTGGTGACCCCCAACCATAAAATTATTTTCGTTGCTACTTCATATTTTCTGATGGTCTTAGGCAACCCATGTGTCATAAGAACATCAGAAGAGCCCTGCTGGATCAGGCCAGTGGTCCATCTAGTCCACTGGCTCTACTGATGGACCCCCAAAGGGGTCGCAACCCACAGGTTGAGAACCTCTGGTATAGAGGGAATGTTCTGTCTAGGGCAGGGGTGCTCTGTATTTTTGGTGCTTGGGGGGGGATCAACAGTGGAAGGGCTTCTGGAGTTCTGGCCCTGCTGGTGGACTTCCTAGTTTTGGCCACAGAGTGTTGGACTGGATGGGACATTGGCCTGATCCAACACGGCTTCTCTTATGTTCTTATGTCTGGGGCAGTGATGCTCTGTGTTCTTGGGGCTTGGGGGGCAACAATGGGAGGGCTTCTGGAGTTCTGGCCCTGCTGGTGGCACCTGGGTTTTGGCCACTAGCAGGGCTTTTTTGTAGAAAAAGCCCAGCAGGAACTCATTAGCATAATAGGCCACACCAGACAGCAGAAACTTATTAGCATATTAGGCCACATCCCCATGTTACCAGAAGTGTGGTCATCCAGCCACACCCACCTTTTGCTTCTTATTCTGTTTACCTTGTTTGTTGTCAAAACCCAGGGCTTTTTGGTAGCAGGAACGCCTTTGCATGTTAGGCCACAAACCCCTCATGTAGCCAATCCTAATGAGTTTCTGCTGTTGGGTGTGGCCTATTATGCTAAAGAGTTCCTGCTCGGTGTGGCCAACTCAGGAGCCAGCTGGAACTCCGTTCCTGTGCGTCCCTGCCCAAAAATAGCCCTGGCCACTAGAGGGGCCATTGTCCTGATCCAACATGGCTTCTCTTAGGTTCTCATGTGCCATCTGTCTTCACCCATTGGAAGAAGCAGACCGATTTTACAGCTCTTTGTCTGCAATATATTTTACATTGGAATGTTGGATTTTGTCTTCCAACATGCCAGTGGTTTGAGACCGGGAACAGCACACTCGTTGCCGCGCTCCATAAAACCAGCTGCAGGTCCAGGAAGTGGAACGCTCCGCTACGCCGTGTTCACTCCGGCTGCTGTTTCAGCTCATTTAAGAAAGAAAATATAATCCCAGGCTCTGGGGCCCAGTGAAGCACAGGCCTTTATTTCTGTCCTGTTAATGGAGGGTAAAAAGTGTCAAGGCAGGAACAGGTGTTTGGGCAGTGATGCAAGTCCCAGAGATCGGCGGGCAGGGAAGGCACGCTGCCATGTTCCCTTTGGCCCGAGTGGTGCCGTCGCGAAAGCAAAACACCCCCGCGCGCAAAATAATAAACACACTCGCTCCCTTGTGCTTCTGCAGCAACCGTCACGTGCATGGATTCGGCACGGCGTGCTTTTCGTTCCACACGCAGCCTCTGTGCAGAAGTCAACGAGGACAGTTGTTGCGAAGTGAACTGAAGTGGTTGGATTTATACCCTGCCCTTCACTACCCGAAGGAGTCTCAGAGCGGCTTGCAATCTCCTCTCCCTTCCCCTCCCTACAACAGACACCCTGTGAGGTAGGCGGGGCTGAGAGAGCTCTTTCAAAGACTGCCCTTGAGAAAACAGCTCAGAGAGAACTTGTGACTGACCCAAGATCACCTAACTGGCTGCATATGGAGGAGTGGGGAATCCAACCCGGTTCTCCCAGATTAGACTCCGCGCTCCTAACCACGACACCAAACTGTCTGACATAGAGTTGCCAATCTCTAGGTTGGGCCTGGAGATCTCCCAGAATTAGAACTCACCTCCAGGCAACAGTTTCCCTGGAGAAAATGGCTGCTTGGGTGGAATTATACCCCACTGAGGTCTCTCCCCTCCTCAGACTCTAACCCCCAGTTCTCCAGGTATTTCCCAACCCAGACCTGGCAGCCCTACTGATCTGGGCATGAGCCAACCCCTGGAGAAGTCCGAGTCTTCTGAATCTTCTGAAGTATCAACGTCCCGGTTTTGAGTCACTGTGGTTATAGGAATGGGTGCATTGGGGAATCTGTGCATCAGACCTCTCCGGAAGATGCTGACCCTGGAAGGATCGCGCAGAAGACAAAGCATCCACCTTGCATGTGGGAAATGAAGGAAACAAACAAACAAACATGAAATCATCCAGAAGAAGAAGAAGAAGAAGATAAGAGATTGGATTTACACCCCACCCTTCACTACCTGTAGGAATCTCAGAGCGGCTTACAGTCTCCTTTCCCTTCCCCTCCCCACAACAGGCACTCTGTGAGGCAGGTGGGGCTGAGAGAGAGCTCTCTCGAGGACTGCCCTTGAGAGAACAGCTCCGAGAGAACTTGTGACTGACCCACGGTCACCCCAGCAGCTGCATGTGGAGGAGTGGGGAATCAAACTCAGCCCTCCCAGATTAGAGTCCGTGCCCTTAACCACTACGCTCAAACTGGCCCACTGTGTGATATGAATGAATCTGGCACTGGAGGCCTCTGGAAAGAGATCTGGCTAATGAGCAATCTGCCCTATCTGGATGGTCCAGGCTAGTGTGATCTCGTCGGATCTTGGAAGTTAAGCAGGGCCAGCCCGATGGGAGACCACCAAGGAAGTCCAGGGCTGCTACGCAGAGGCAGGCGATGGCAAAAGCACCTCTGAACGCCCCTTGCCTTGAACTCCATCTTCTTCTTCTACTACTTCTTCTTCAGTTTTTTGTGTGTCTGGGTGTCTGTGTGCCCGCACACACCTGGAAGTCATGGTGACCTCTGGTGACTGACCCCTACTGGGGGCCTGGAGGATGTTCAGAGAGGCTATTCAGCCTAAGCACATATCCTGTCTTTCTAGTGGGTTACGTGAATGAAGCCTGCCCCCGCCTCCTGCCTCTGGTATTCCTTGGAGGTCTGCCTTTCAATCACTTGCCAGGGTCGGCCCTGCTTAGCTCCTGAGATCTGATGAGATCGGGTTTGCCTGCGCTCTCCAGGTCAGGGCTTGTCCTTGGTCTATTCTTTTCTTTTCTTTTTTTGTAGTTTTATGTGCACGTACGTGTGCACACCTGGAAGCTGTGGCAACCTCCGGTGACGGACCCCTACTGGGGGCCTGGAGGATATTCAGAGAGGAGGCGGAATAAAGCCTGCCCCCACCTCCCGACTGCTGGTATTCCAAGGAGGTCTCCCATCCAAGGACTTGCCAGAGTCGATCCTCCTTAGCTCCCGAGGTCTGACGAGATCGGGCTTGCCGGGGCTATCCGGGTCGGGGCTGGTCTTCTGTTCTCTGATCGCCTTCTTGCCATTTCTACACTTCGGTGACATAACATGAAAATCCCATTCACAATCTAGGGCTAATTTGCCATCGTTTCCAGTTGCTTGCGATTAAACGGGAGCGGCCTGACGGCAGGGATTCCGTGTTGATTGGCTGCAATTCCAGACCACAAGAAACAAGCTCCTCCTCCGCCCGCCCCTGCCGTCTTCCTTTAGCAGTTTTGCCTGCCACCAGTGATAGGGGTGATAACTGGGTTGAGAAATACCTCTAGATTTTGGGAGTGGAACCCAGGGAGGGCGGGGTTTGAGGAGGGAAGAGACCTCAGCAGAGCACAATGCCATAGAGTCCGCCCTCCAAAGCAGCCATTTTCTCTGGGGGGAACCGGAGCTCTGTCGTCTGGAGATCAGTTGTAATTCCGGGAGACCTCCAGGCCCCACCTGGAGGTTGGCAAGCCTAGCTTCAGAGGCCCACTGCCTACTCATTTGCGGCGGGGTAGTGTCTCGGCCAGTCACTCGTTTCCCACCAGGACCGTGTTGAGACTCTAACAAGAGCTGAAAGGCCGACAAGGTTGGCTCTTTCCTGAGCATGAACTGAGATAGAAGCAAAGGCCCCTTTTAACCCCCTCTTTCCCCCACCCCAACCTAGCAGTTTGAAAGCAAGAAATTGCAAGTAGATAAATAGGTGGGAAGGTAACGGCGTTCCGTGCGCCTTGGTGTTTAGTCATGCTGGCCACGTGACCACGGAAAAGTCTTCAGACAGCGCTGGCTCTTCGGCTTGGAAACGGAGATGAGCACCGCAACCCTAGAGTCGGATTTGACTGGCTTTCAAGCAAGGGAACCTTTACCTTTACCTTCCCCCACCCCAGGCTTAAAGAACCACTCATGGGATAGGGAAGGTATAAATTAAATAAATAAATAAGTAGTAGTAGTAGTAGTAGTAGTAGTAGTAGTAACAACAACAACAACAACAACAACAACAACAACAACAAAGTAGGGAGCAACTGGGGAAAACTTCCCCAACTCCCTCCCCGACTGCATTTTTGGGCATTATAACACACCTGAAGTACATGGCACAGAACTCAGTCTGAGCACATTTGCATCTCGTCTTTCTAGTGGGTTAAATGTAAAAAATAATAAAAAAAGATCATTTGCCTTGGAAGCACAGAAGCGTTACACAGTTGCCCCGATCCTCCACATTTCCCAATTAAGGGGGAAATGATGCTCTAACCAATTACAAAGATGATCTGACTCCAACGGTAATGAGAGAAAGAAATTTTACTTACAAAAATAGCACATCTTTACATGACATATTCACGTACGGTACAATCCTGAAAGAAATCAACCCCAACTGTTCCCTGGAAGGCCAGATCCTGAAGCTGAAGTTCAAATACTTTGGCCACCAAATGAGAAGGGGGCATTCACTGGAGAAGAAGGCCCTGATGCTGGGAAAGATTGAAGGTCAAAGAAGAAGGGGACGGCAAAGGATGAGATGGTTAGACAGTGTCACCGATGCAACGAACATGAAATTGAGCAAACTCCAGAGGATGACGGGAGACAGGAGGGCCTGGCGTGATGTGGTCCACGGGGTCGCAAAGAGTCGGACTCGACTGTGCGACTGAACAACAACAACATTTAACTTATTGTGAACAGATTAATTTCCGAAAGGTTAACGTGCTACGGCTCCAAGCTCAGGTAAGAGACAGAGGAGAAGAGAGGTCCTGTTTCAGATGAATACAGAAGGCAAGCAAGGGCCAAAGAGGCTCAACATCTGACCAATTAGAGGGTGGGGCCAACAGAGAGAGAGAGAAAGAGCGAGAGAAAGAAAGAGAGAGAGAAAGAGAGAGAGAGAGAAAGAGAGAGAGAAAGAAAGAGAGAGAGGGAGAGAAAGAAAGAGAGAGAGAAAGAAAGAGAGAGAGGGAGAGAAAGAAAGAGAGAGAGAGAGAAAGAGAGAGAGAGAGAAAGAAAGAGAGAGAAAGAAAGAGAGAGAGAGAGAAAGAGCGAGAGAAAGAAAGAGAGAGAGAGAAAGAGAGAGAGAAAGAGAGAGAGAGAAAGAGAGAGAGAGAAAGAACGAGAGAGAGAAAGAACGAGAGAGAGAGAGAAAGAAAGACAGAGAGAGAGAAAGAAAGACAGAGAGAAAGAAAGAAAGAAAGAGACAGAGAGAGAAAGAACGAGAGAGAGAGAGAAAGAGAGAGAGAGAAAGAGAGAGAGAAAGAACGAGAGAGAGAAAGAAAGACAGAGAGAGAGAAAGAAAGAAAGAAAGACAGAGAGAAAGAAAGAAAGAGACAGAGAGAGAAAGAACAGAGAGAGAGAGAGAGAGAGAGAGAGAGAGAGAGAGAGAGAGAGAGAGAATTCTCTTAACTCTTTCCCTCCCAGGCCTCTTGCATGCAGAGTTACAATATCCAACATTGTCCTCCAAGAAGCCACACACACAGTTTTGGCTTCCTTGTTCTGGTCCCACAACAACCCTGTGAGTAGGGATGTCAGCTCTGGGTTTCGGAAATACCTGGAGACCTGGGGGGTGGTGCCTGAGGAA
Organism: Gekko gecko; assembly: GCA_029375565.1. Taxonomy (NCBI): domain Eukaryota; kingdom Metazoa; phylum Chordata; class Lepidosauria; order Squamata; family Gekkonidae; genus Gekko; species Gekko gecko. The sequence continues at coordinate 236,690,751 of JAPDNY010000003.1, read as the reverse complement.
GGCAGGGTTTGGGGAGGAGGGGAACTTCTGTGGGCTATCAGGCCAATAGAGTCCACCTTCCAAAGTGACCATTTTCTCCAGGGGAACTGATCTCCGTCACCTGGAGATCAGTTGTAGTCCCAGGAGATCTCCAGCCATTACCTGGAGGTTGGCAACCCTACCCTTGAGGAGGGTTAGGATGAAGCAGAGCGGCTGGCCCAAAGTCACTCAGTTAGGTCTCTGACCGACCAGGGATTTGAACCCGCTCTAACCGCTACACCACCAGCAGCTCAGCCGCCTACAGGGGCTGCATGAAGTTCATGTAGGAGGTAGGTAATAAACCCTTCCTGCACGAGGAAAAATACTTTTCCTGGGATCTGAGTGTTCTTGTCTGGAGCTCGAGTGCCCTCTGGTGGCCAGATTGCCCCATTTCTGTGCTATCGCAGTCTCCCGTGCAAAAAAGGAGAGGACGGGTGGATCCTGTTTGTTACACTTCTTTCCCACTGTTCCTCAAAGGGACTCACACACAACAGTGCTTTTGGTTCCTCAGAGCAGCTCAGGGCAGCAAATTTGGCTCTCCCTTCCTCCAATTTATCTTCACAATGACCCTGTAAGGTTGGGTAGGCTGAGAGAGATCCAGTGGACCATGCTCAGCAGGATTTTGAACACAAGGCCCCTGGGTCCCAGTCCAATACTCTAGGCAAGACTTCACACAGATTTCCTGAGCTCTCGGTTTGTCTGTTTTATCCTACGCTGAGACCACATTTATTCTACTGGATATGAGTCTCATGATAACAGGGCCCACAGGGTGTCTTACAATGTACGAAATCATCAGAATGCAAGAAAACCCCATCTAAAAGCACCAATATAAATGAATAATAGTTGAGCATTGTGAGTCAGCTGAAATCATCCAAGAACATATGAACATCGGAAGAGCCCTACTGGATCAAACCAGTGTGGTCCATCTAGTCTAGCCTCCTGTCTCACAGAGTGGCCAGCCAGTTCCCCTGGAGGGCCAACAACAGGGCATAAGAGGCCAAGGCCTTTGTAAGAACATCCCTGCTGGATCAGACCAGTGGTTCATCCAGTCCAGCGTCCTGTCTCACACAGTGGCCAACCAGTTCCCCTGAAGGGCTAATAACAGGGCACAGAGGCCTTCATTAGAACATCAGAAGAGCCCTGCTGGATCAGATCAATGGTCCATCTAGTCCATCATCCCACCTCACACAGTGGCCAACCAGTTCCTCCAGAGAGCCAACAACAGGGCACAGAGGCCGAGGCCTTCATTAGAACATCAGAAGAGCCCTGCTGGATCAGACCAGTGGTCCATCTAGTCCAGATTCCCGTCTCACACAGAGTGGCCAACCAGTTCCTCTACCCTCCATGAATCTATCTAATCATTTTTTAAAGCTATTTATTCCTGTGGCCATCACTACATCCTCTGGCAGCAGATTCCACATTCTCTATGTAAAGAAGTATTTACTTTTGTCCATCCTGAACCTACTGCCCATCAGCTTCGTCGTATACCCTTGAGTTCTAATCTTTTGGGAGGGGGAGGGAAAGTTCCCTTTGTCCACTCTGTCCACCCCCCTGCATCGTTCCATAAACCTCTGGCATGTCCCCCCTCTTAGTCGTCTCTTTTCTAAACTGAAAAGTCCCAGACTCTCCAGCCTTTCTTTATAGGGAAGGGGTTCCAACCAAAGCTTATTAAGAATTGGCAATCACTTCTAAAGTGGCCAAAAAACTTTTAAAGGATTTTTTAAAATGATCCTACAGACTTCCTTTAGAAATTATGGATTGCGGAAAGCAGAAGGAGGAATGTTTCTTGTATGTGTTTGTTGAAGGAAGGAAGGAAGGAAGGAAGGAAGGAAGGAAGGAAGGAAGGAAGGAAGGAAGGAAGGAAGGAAGGAAGGGAGAGAGGTACAGAGAGAAAGGCAGAGGAAAAAACAGAGAGAGATCTGGCTTCTACTTACTGCCACCTTTTGTACACCAAATCATAACCAAGGTAGACTCCCTCTGAACATGGAGGTTCTAGTCATAGCTGTCAAGGCTAGTAGCCATTGGCAGATTTCCCCTAATCCAAGTCCCCTTCCTCTGTGCTGTTCTAAGCTTTCTCCTCCAATGTGAACACCTGAACGCAGAAAACTGCCTTCTACTGAATCAGCCCATCAAAGTTAGTATTGTCAGACTGGCAGCGGCTCTCTATCAAGCTCAGTATTGTCTGCTCAGACTGGCAGCAGCTCTCTCCAGGGTCTCAGGCAAAGGTCCTTCATATCCCCTACTGCCTGTTCTTCTTTAACTGGAGATGTCTGGGGATTGAATTTGGGACCTTCTCTAAGCCAAGCAGATGCTCTACCACTGAGCCACGACCTCTACGGTACAGAGCTGTTTTCTATTGCCCTAGGAGATCGGACCAGAACCAAAGGTCTGAAATTAAATCAGAAGAGTCTTCGGCTACACATGATCAAGAACTTCCTGAGCGGTTCTTCAGTGGAACAGGCTTCCTTGGGAGGTGGTGGGCTCTCCTTCTTGGGAGGTTCTCAAGCAGAGGCATCTGACAGCAGTGCGGATTGTGTGATCTTGGGCAGATCATGAGAAGGGAGGGCAGTAAGGTGCTTAGTTATCGTGGCCCTTTCTTGCCTCAGTGCTTAGTTCTCGTGGCCCTTTCTTACACACCCAGAGAAATGCTGATTGCCACTTTGGGGTCAGGAAACAATTTTTCTCCGGGCCAGTTTGGCTAAAGATCCTGGACTGTTTTTGTCATCTTCTGGGTGTGGAACTGCAGTCACTGGATGTGTGTGGAGGGGGAGGTATTTGTGAATTTCCTGCCTTGTGCAGGGGGTTGGACTAGATGACCCTAGAGATCCCTTTCAGCTCTATGATTCTATGATTCTACCCTGTGTCTTATGCATTTGGGAAAAAACCCTTTAGAGCTCCCAACAAGCCCATTGGCACTCACTTATATTTCCTGGCTGTGCAGTCAGCACTTTGGGTTTGACCCCGTTTCCACCTCATATATTCATTGCATGTTTGCGTTCCAAATTTCTGGAGGTCCTTCCTTTTCATATGTTGCCAGATGATTAACTTGGGCACCGGCCATACTGGAAGTAACCAGCAGCTTTGGACCGCCATTCTGGCTTTGGCGAGGACCCGATCTGAATGCTAAAGCCTAACTCGGAGCCAGCATCACCCTCGGCCATTCAGGTTACTCCGCCCATCGTCAACAGTTAGTATTTCTCCGTGTTCCAGGAACCATCTGTAGTATTTCTCCCACCTTCCTCTGTCTGTTAGTGCTGGCACTGGCCATGTAACAAACCATTCCAAGAAAAAAGAAAAGAAAAAAGACAAGGATTCAAACGTGTCTTCTGTATTCGGGTAAACCGAACATTCGGTACAAAGAGATCTTTTGCTTTGCTCAGCGGTAGAACATATTCTTGGGATGCACCGAAGAAGAAGAAGAAGAAGAAGAAGAAGAAGAAGAAGAAGAAGAAGAAGAAGAAGAAGAAGAAGAGGAGGAGGAGGAGGAGGAGGAGGAGGAGGAGGAGGAGGAGGAGGAGGAGGAGGAGGAGATTGGATTTATACCCCACCCTTCACTACCTGAAGGAGTTTCAGAGCGGCTTACAATCTCCTTTCCCCTCCCCTCCCCACAACAGACACCCTGTGAGGTAGGCGGGGCTGAGAGAGCTCCTTCAAGAACTGCTCATGAGAGAATAGCTCTGAGAGATCTTGTGACTGACTGTATGTGGAGGTTGTGGAATCATCTCAGTGAGTAATATAATAATTTCATTTCAGAGCTGCTGCCATGTTGGTGCACAGTAGAACAACTCTATCCCTGCCCAATAGCCCTTAGAGACCAAGATTTGCAGGGTCTGAGCTGTCAAGGATCAAAGCTTCTTCTGTCAGATAGGTAGATGAAGGACGCTTTGGCTCTCAAAAGTTCATACTTTGAAGATTTGGTTGGTCTCTAGGGTGCTACTGGACTTGAATCTAGTTGCAATAATAATTATGTGCCGTCAAGTCACTACCGACTCAAGGTGGCCTTAGAGGGCAAGTGTGAATGGAGCACTCTCTGACTGAGACCTTGGAGAGCTTGTGTCTGCACTGAATCACAGAATCTTAGAATCACAGAGTTGGAATGGGCCATACAGGCCATCTAGTCCAGGGGTATCAAACATGCGGCCTGCGGGCCAGATCAGGCCCCCGGAGGGGCTTCTACCAGGCCCGCAGTGAAATTGGCTGTCTCCTGCTTCTTCTTCCAGTTCTGCTGCTGCTGCTGCTGTATCATAGCTTGCTTTGCCGGATGCTCTCAATTGCTCAGGAGAGATAGATAAGCAAGCGTCTGTTCATGTACTGGCTGAGGCTCCTCCCCCTCCCAGGGAGAGAGAGATAACGAGTCAGAGCTTGCTTCCTGGCCAGGCTGCCTTAATTGCACAGGATACAAAGGCAAGCCTTTCCCCCCCTCCATTAGTTGAGGCTCCTCCTTGAAGGGAGGGTGGGAAGGAGGGAGATGTTCATAGCAACTTTATAATCTGAAATGTTTTTAGATGATTTTAGGATTGTTTAGATTGGTAATGATGTGTTTCATTTTTTTATGTAAGTTGATAAATAAATAAATAAATAATTGCTTGGCTGCCTCAATCACACATGAGAAATACAAAGCACCTTTAAGACCAACAAAGTTTTATCCAAAGTATGAGCTTTCGTGTGCCTTGCTACAGTGTGTGTGTTTTGTTGGCCTTCTTATGCTGTGGCTTTCCTGGCTGCAAAAGGGTTCCCTCCCCCTTTTCACTGTATTCACGCCCTTGTGATCCAATCTTTCTCAGTAGGGAAACGATGTGAACTATTTAGATGAGGAATAACAACAAGCCAGTGAGGTGGATTAGGCTGAGTGTGTGTGTCCAGACCAAGTTCACCCAGCATATTTCCTTTGGGGATTCTGAACTTAGACTTCCCAGATAGTAGGCTGACACTGACCACTGAGGAAGACTACAATTTTGTAGACAAATACATAGACAATTTAAAAACTAATAAATCACCAGGCCCGGATGGCATTCATCCGAGAGTTCTGAAAGAACTCAAATGTGAACTTCTGGATCTCCTGACAAAAATATGTAATCTTTCTTTAAAATCTGCCTCCATTCCTGAGGACTGGAAGGTAGCTAATGTCACTCCCATCTTTAAAAAGGGCTCCAGGGGAGATCCAGGAAATTACAGGCCAGTCAGTCTGACATCAATACCGGGTAAGTTAGTGGAAACTGTTATTAAGGAGAGAATTAGTAGGCACATTGATGAACAAAAACTATTGAGGCAGACTCAGCATGGGTTCTGTAAGGGAAAATCTTGTCTCACTAACCTGTTAGTGTTTTTTGAGGGAGTGAACAAACATGTGGACAAGGGGGACCCAATAGAAATTATTTACCTTGACTTCCGGAAAGCTTTTGATACAGTTCCTCATCAAAGACTCCTAAGTAAGCTCAATAGTCATGGGATAAAAGGACAAGTCCTCTTGTGGATCAAAAACTGGCTTATAAATAGAAAACAGAGAGTGAGTATAAATGGGAAACTTTCCCAGTGGAGGGTGGTAAGCAGTGGGGTACCACAGGGATCAGTACTTGGTTCGATGCTTTTTAACTTGTTTATTAATGATTTGGAATTGGGAGTAAGCAGTGAAGTGGCTAAATTTGCAGATGACACGAAGTTGTTCCGGGTGGTGAAAACCAGGGAGGAGTGTGAGGCACTCCAAAGGGATCTGTCAAGGATGGGTGAGTGGGCGTCAACGTGGCAAATGGGGTTCAATGTGGCCAAGTGCAAAGTGATGCACATTGGAGCCAAAAATCCTAAATATAAATACACGTTGATGGGGTCTGAACTGGCAGAGACAGACCAAGAGAGAGATCTTGGAGTCGTAGTAGATAACTCAATGAAAATGTCTACACAGTGTGTAGCTGCAATAAAGAAGGCCAACGCTATGCTGGGGATTATTAGGAAGGGAACTGAAAACAAATCAGCCAGTATCATAATGCCCCTGTATAAATCATTGGTGCGACCTCATTTGGAATACTGTGTACAGTTCTGGTCACCACATTTCAAAAAGGATATTATAGCATTGGAAAAAGTGCAGAGAAGGGCAACTAGAATGATAAAAGGGTTGGAACACCTTCCCTATGAAGAAAGGTTAAAACGTTTGGGGCTCTTTAGCTTGGAGAAACGACGGCTGAGGGGTGACATGATCGAGGTTTATAAGATTATGAACGGGATAGAGCAGGTTGAGAAGTACTTTTCTCCCTTTCTCACAATACAAGAACTCGTGGGCACTCCATGAAATTGCTGAGCAGTCAGGTTAGAACAGATAAAAGGAAATACTTCTTCATCCAAAGAGTGATTAACATATGGAATTCACTGCCACAGGAGGTGGTGGCAGCTACAAGCATGGACAGTTTCAGGAGGGAATTAGATAAACATCTGGAGCAGAAGTCCATCAGTGGCTATTAGCCACAGGGTATAGATGGGAACTCTCAGTCTGGGGCAGGTGATGCACTCAGTTCTTGGTGCTGGAGGGGGCAGCAGTGGGAGGGGGCTTCTAGTGTCCTGGCCCCACTGCTGGACCTCCTGATGGCACCTGGTATATTTTGGCCGCTGTGTGACAGAGTGTTGGACTGGATGGGCCATTGGCCTGATCCAACATCGGCTTCTCTTATGTTCTTATGTTCTTATAGCCCTCAGTCTGTGTCATGGTGCCTTCTCATGTTCTTAACCAGCACATGAAGCAATTTATGTACAAAAGCTCACAATGCCCAGCCATTTTATGTTTTCCCCTGGGCCCTAGGCTCAGAACTCTGAGCACGAAATTTCTGTAGCGAATATCAATGAATCAAAAGTAGGTTTTCAGCTTACAGATACACACACCTGAACAGCAGACTCAAGATTGCAACAGCACAGACATTTTGATGCAATAATTCAGAGCAAGAGGTGTCAGTTATCAGACACTGTTAATATTGCAAATGTGCTAATGCTTTAAGCATGTTTTTATTTTAAGTTTTAAAAACCCTTTGTGTTTGTGTCCTTTATAAAGTTTGTATCTCCGCTACCTGGCATTACATTCTATGACACACGTGGCCCGGCCAGACAAGGTCCCATTTCTGTCAGATCCAGCCCTCATGACAAATGAGTTTGACTTCCCTGATTTAGATAATTTGTCAGTCAACTTTGCTGTCTTCTTTGGGAATGCCAGGATTTAGCTGGCAAAGAAATGTACATTTCAGCTAGAGAAGAGAAGCAGGAGGAGGTAATACTGCCACAATTTCACTTACTTTTACTCTTTATTCGCAGCATTACTGAGTTACCTCAGAAGTCCGTGAGCTGGGAAAGGTGTAACCCTGCTTAGGATGGCACTGAAAGCATTCTGACGGAGAGAACAATCCTAGGCAGGTCTAGAGAAGAAGAGGAGATTGGATTTATACCCCGCCCTTCACTACCCAAAGGCCTTTCCCTTCCTCTCCCCACAACAGACACCCTGTGATGTAGGCGGAGTGAGAGAGCTCTGACAGAAACTGCTCTTTTTCAAGAACAACTGTGCCACAACTCTGGCTTGCCCAAGGTCATCCAGCAGCTGCACGTGGAGAAGTAGGGAATCAAACTCGGTTCTCCCAGATTAGAGTCCGCACACTTAACCACTACACTAAACTGGTTCTACACCATTTTACTGGCACTACTGGCATGACACCATTTTATTAAAGCGTGCTTACTCCCAGGAAACTTCTCTTAGCATGCCGGCTTTCATCTCTAGCACTGTTAGTAGAAGGACTCTATGTACTTCCCTGAGCCTTGGAAGAGACCTCTGAGTTCTTCCTGACGTCTGTCTCTACCTGTTTTTGTATTTCCAGCCGAATGGCAGCCATTTTGGCTTCTCCTTCCCAGCATTCCAAGGGCACCGATACCAGCCAGCCCCACCCTGTCCCCGCTGAGATCACCAAAGCATCCTACAGAAGGTGCCGTGGGAGAGACCCTTTCTAGCATGGCCTAAAAATCCTCCCCCCCAAAAAAAATCTTTTCTTGCTTTCTGGACATTGTTGGGTTTAGCAAGTTAAAAGCACTTCAGTAATTATAGAGTTAACTTTGTTTGTGTTAGTCAACAGGAAGTCACATGTTTATTGTACCCCATCTGTTTACTAAGTAGAAAAGCCCGGGAATCTTGTAGGAGGTCTTATTATAATGACCTGAACTGTAGCACTGTGATTGGAAATCAATGTATTGTCTTTAGTTGCTGTAGATTTTCCAGATTGTTTGTTTAGCATATTAGGGTCCACTTTCTCTCTTTGTTCATTGGAGAAGAAGAGATGCCATTCCCTGTTCCTGTAGCATCTTCTTAGCAGTAAAGATGTAGAGATCTAGTGCTTCGTTATTTTGCATCCTGTTTACCTTTTCCCCATGTTAGTTTTCTAGTAAACCTTTATATTTTTACAAACATACACACGGACTTGGTCTCTCACTCATCGCTCTGCTGATTTAATCTCTGCTTAACTATACTGTTCTAGGAATTCCCATCAAACATCTAGCATGCTAAAGAGTTCGGTAGGACTCAAACGTTTGCCTGCTGCTTTGTGTCCTTTTGGCTGTTCCTGATAAAAAAAATTGTGAATACTCTAAGCCTGCCGCACAGGGTTGTGGCTGTTGTGATGATGATAAAACGAAGGAAGGAGAAGAATTTATTTACTCATTTCCAAATCTACATTCCGCCCTCCCTCAGGGCGGATCACGACAAATAATTAGGCCATTCAGCATCACAAGAACACAGTAATAAATCGTTTATTAAAACATTAAAACAAGGAATTTTAAAAACAGATTACACCAAATACTGCACAGTCTCCAATACTGGTGCTGGAGAGAGAGGAGGAGGAGTTGGAGGAGTTGGTTTTTGTTATGTATTGAGCCTAAGCCATTCCTCAAGCCTGTACCAGGAACGAGTTGAGCTTGCTACTCTAGAACAATAGATCATCAGGATCCTGGAACGAACCCATAGATAAGTGGCACGATGTAAATAGCCTATCACAGGGAGTGTGTGTGTGTTGGGTGTGGTGTCTGCATGCTTTATAACCCTGCTAGTCAGTCCTTGCAGTTTGCTGAAATCACTTAATAAACCAGAGCTGATCACTGCAATGTATCTAGAACCCAGTATTTAACAGTTTTATACCCTGCCCTTCACTCATGCTTGCCAAGAACTTACCATACGCCGGCGGGGGATGGATACGTCCTGGCAGGACCATTCCCGGGGGAAGGAAAGACACGTGCACAATGCCGTCGCCAGGAAGTGACGCCGGGCGACACTCTGGCAATGGGGCTGGAAACTCGTTGGTACCATCGAGTTTCCAGCCCCATTGCCAGAGTGTCGCCTGGCGTCACTTCCTGGTGACAGCATGGTGCGGCGTGGGTGTTGCCCGGGGGAATGTTCTGGCTGGGGACTGTGTGTCCCCTGCCGAAATATGGCAAGTACTTGGGAACCCTACCTTCACTACCTGAAGGAGTCTCAGAGCAGCTTACGATCTCCTTCCCTTCCTCTCCCCATAGCAGATACTCTGTGAGGCGGGTGGGGCTGAGAGAGCTCTGAGAGAACCGTGACTGGCCCAAGACCAGCCAGCTGGCTGCCTGTGGAGGAAGAGTGGGGAATCAAACCCGGTTCTCCGGATTAGAGTCCGCCGCTCTTAACCACTACGCCACACTGGCACTGTAAAGGGTGGGCTTGCAAAGCAACAAAGGGCAAGAGATCCATTCTTGTGCTTTTTCAGTACAAAACACAAAATAAGCCCTGGCGTCTAGAACTGGGGGAAACACCATCTCCCTGTTTCTGCTAATTGTCTAATGAGGAAAATAGCTGAAGAATGGACACAGGGGAATTTAGATTCTCCACAAGATGGCGCCATTGAGCTGCGTCCAATGCAAACGAGGGGCCCTGGCTTATCATTGGGGGAATAGCCGTGAAACACGCATGCTGGAGAGACACCGGGTATCATAAAAACCTTACATGTGCCCCAAAGGAAGATGACAGCACCTTTTTTGTGTTCCGAGCACAGTATGAAAATAGATTCAGGCGCATAGCCATGTTGGCCTGAAGCAATAGAACAAATTTTGAGTTCTTTGGCACCTTGAAGACCAACAAAGATTAATTCTCGGTATAAGCTTTCGTGTGCATGCACACTTATTTGAAAAAGTGTGCATACACACAAAATCTTATACCCAGGATTAAACTTTGTTGGTCTTCAAGGTGCCACTGAACTCAAATTTTGTTCCAAAGGAGGAGGAGATTGGATTTATATCTCACCCTTCACTGCCCAAAGGAGTCTCAGAGCGGCTTACGATCTCCTTTCCCTTCCCCTCCCCACAACAGGCACCTTGTTAGGTAGGTGGGGCTGAGAGAGCTCTTTTGAGGACTGCTCATGAGGGAACAGCTCTGAGAGAACTTGTGACTGACCCAAGGTCACACCAGCAGCTGCACGTGGAGGCCTGGGGAATCAAATCCCATTCTCCAAGACTAGAATCCACACCCCTAACCACTACACCAAACTGAAGAGCTGAGTTTGTTTCAGTTGGTAAACCCGTGCAGGGGTGCTGCTGGTGGCAGAGTTTGAAGGGTTGCCAGCTCCATTTTGGGAAATTCCTGGAGATCTGGGGATGAAGCTTGAGGGTGGGATTTGGGGAGGAGTAGGACAGAGTATAATGCCATAGAGTCCCCCCTCCAAAGCAGCCATTTGCTCTGGGAGAGCTGATCTATGTCTGGAAATCAGTTGCAATCCTAGGAGCTCCCCAGGCCCTACCTGGAGGTTGGTAACCCAACCCCCCCACAAGGTTGCTTCCCTGGCTCAGGACCTGCTTTTGCAGTTTAGAAACTGTGAGGCGCTCTGATGACTGTTCCCTCCACCCTCTCTTCAAGTTTGGATGCAGGACGTTTGGCAGCAAGGTGTTATTTTTGCAATGATAACAAACTGTTCAATATTGCAGGGATCATGTCACTGAGGTGTGACTGTTTACATTCCTACTGTTATGTCCTGAGATCAGGAACAGGCATCAGCCAAAGGCTGCCAAGCTTCGATCCTGAGAACAAGAGAGACCCGGCTCCTGAATTCAGGGTAAGGAGCCAATAGGGACATTGGCGGGAGATTTGAACCCGCCAATAGAACTATGGGGCGTCCCCCCCTCAATGTATATAGTTGGCCTCCGGCCATTGTTGTTTGTTTTTGTTTGTGTGAAGTACTAATAAACGCATCTTTGCTTATGTCATGGTCCGAGTCCTGATGTATGGAACCCAGTACTTTACATTGGCGACGAAGATGGGATTCCGTTGAGTCGGGCCTCGATCGCACCAGCGATGAGCATCGTTCCAGGCGATGCTGCTCAGCATCACTCCCAAGCACCACATCGCTCCCAAGCTCTGCGCAGCACCCAGCATCCCGGACACCATTCCCACAACGCACTCAAGTCATGGTCGCAACTCACGGAAGCCTCGACAAGTTCGATCCCTCCCGTCCCGAAGTTTGGGACTCTTGGACGGATCAACTCATGTGCTACATAGAGCTCAGCGAGTTAACCAACGCCGGGAAACGGAGGGCACTCCTCCTAAGCGCCTGTGGAACCGACACCGTCCGCCTCGCCAAGAGTCTCCTGGTTCCCCGATCCATCCTGGAATGTCCGTTCAAGGCAATAATAGAGGCCCTCAACAACTACTGCAGCACGAAGCCGACCTTCCTGGCTAGACGAATGGGGTTCCAGGGACGAGTGCAGCCCCAATGGCCGCCCTGCACACCCTCGCCATGGACTGCTCCTTCCTGAGGGTGGCAGATAACCTATTGACACAATTCGTGTGGGGGTTATCGGATGCTAAACTGCGTAGGAAGATGATCGGGAGCCGCCAGATCACCCTGGAAGAGGCCATGGAACCCAGTACTTTACACCTACCACGCCACAGTGAGGTCAGATTCAGGCGGGTAAGCCACGTTGGTCTGAAGCAACAGAACAAAGTTTGTGTCCAGTCAGGCACCTTTGAGACCGACAAAGTTTTATTTCTGGGTATCAGCTTTCCTGTACTGTAAGAACAGAGAGTGTAATTGTCAGCAGAAATGCATTATACTGGCCACCAGAGGGCAGTCAAATTAGTCTTTTGAGGATAAAGTTCGAATCCAGTGGCACCTTTTAAGACCAACAAAGTTTTATAAGCAAACTCCGGAGCATGATGGAAGACAGGAGGGCCTGGCGTGATGTGGTCTACGGGGTCGCGAAGAGTCGACTGAATAACAGGAAAAAAGCTTTTCTGTAGGGTGAGAACATTAAGTGTAATTGTCAGTAGAAATGCATTATACTGTCCACCAGAGGGCGCTCAAGTTCTTCTTTTGAGGACAAAGACCTAAATTCGAGTCCAGTGGCACCTTTAAGACCAGCAAAGTTTTATTCTGGATATCAACTTCTGTGTGCCTGTAGACTTCTTCAGATGCTTTTGAGGATGAAGTAATACTGTCTGAGACCATTTCGGCAGTTGTGCAATTCCCCACATTGACGTTTTAAAAACTGCACATTATGTGAATTTTTCCTCAGTAGGTTTTTCCTCACCAGGCACAAACTCGACGTTTTCTCCTTCTTACTACGTGTTTTTGCGATCCCCAGTTTGAGTGAGTTCTGAAAATGTGGTGTAAGAAGGGGAAAACTTCGGTTTTGCGCCAGGTGAGGAAAAATCTACTGCAGAAAATTTCACATAAAGCGTAGTTTTAACAACGTCAATACCGGGAATTCCATCACTGCAGAAATGGTCTGAGTGGAAGACAGCAGCAGACATATGTACTATTTTAAGGGGTTTTTTTTGGGGGGGTTGCTATCCAAAGGGTGTGTTTTCTCTGCTCAAAAGTTTATTAATAGTTAGTCAGGGCTCTTTTTGTAGCAGGAACTCCTTTGCATATTAGGCCACACACCCCTAATGTAGCCAGTCCTCCAAGAGCTTACAGTAGCCCCTGTCAGAACAGCTCTGTAAGCCCTCGGAGGATTGGCTACATTAGGGGTGTGTCGCCTAATATGCAAAGGAGCTCCTGCTACAGAAAGAGTCCTGGCTAATATGGTTGCCAACCTCCAGGAAGAGCCTGGAAATCTCCCGGAATTCCAGCTGGTCTCCAGACAACAGAGAGGAAATGGCTGCTTTGAAGGGTGGACGTAGAGTTGCCAACTCCGGGTTTGGAAATACCTGGAGATTTGGGGGTGGAGCCTGTGGAGGGTGGAGTTTGGGAGGGAAGGGACCTCAGTAGGGCACAGTGCCACAGAGTCTGCCCTCCAAAGCAGCCGTTTTTCCCTGTCTAGAGATCCATCATAATTCCAGGAGATCTCCAGGCCCTACCTGGAGGTTGGCAAGCACAATTATATGGCATCACATCCTTGCTGAGCTCCCTCCCCAAACCTCACCCTCCTTACCCACCCACCCCCGATCTCCAGGAATTCCCTAACCTAGAGCTGGCAACCTCCCATGAGGCTTCATTCCGGGAGATTTCAGTCATGTGACAAAAGGATGACCTCGTGGGACTCCGAGGACAACCACATGCGTTCCGACGGACTTTCTCATTGGTTCTGACCAGCTGCCCCTATCGTGTTCTGCCACCAGGATTATGATAGCATTCTTTGGCTGGTATCCTGGACTGAGATCACATGGCTCTGGATTTGTGATGTGGGCACATGCAGCATCTGTGGGCACATGTTTAGAATTCGCAAGTACTAGACCTGGGAGTGTATATTCAGGCTGGCCGGCAGGCACAGAATAAAGAAGGAAAGCCATCAAGGAGTATAAAGGTGTAAAGAACCACTGTTGGTTTTGTGATACCCCTCAGGCAAGACTTCTTCCACATGTGGTGGGGTTTTGTTAGAGCTTAAGAATTTTGGAAACGGTGGTGATTATGCTTCCAAATGGGATAGATGATACTAATATTGGCTCCCCTGATTTATTATTTTTTTACTGAACTATGAAGTCTCTATATGTTGTTGAAGGCTTTCACGGCCGGAATTCATTAGCTGTCGTAGATTTTCCGGGTTGTGTGGCCACAGTCTTGGCATTGTAGAACTTGACGTTTCCCCAGTAGCTGTGACTGGCATCCTCAGAGGTATAACACAGAAAGAAAGAGTACTCTCTGTGTCAAGGTGAGAAGAAAAAATGCTAGGCAAGTAATTTATATCTACTCAGTAAGGTGGGGTACGGCTGAGTCATTATCATGTAGGAGTTCCCCAGGCTGTGAAACATGTGAATGGAGGAGCTTTCCTGAGGAGGTTCTTTTGTATATGCATTGGCTGTTTTCTGAGGAGGTTCTTTTGTGTATGGGTTTTTTTCTTGAGGAGGTTTTCTGTTTCCTGAGGAGGTTCTTTTGCATGTGGGATGGCTGTTGAACTCCCCACATGCAGGGTTGGTGTGACCTTGGATCAGTCACAAGTTCTCTCAGAGCTGTTCTCTCACAAGCAGTCCTCGAAAGAGCTCTCTCAGCCCCACCTGCCTCACAAGGTGTCTGTCGTGGGGAGGGGAAGGGAAAGGAGTTTGTAAGCTGCTCTGAGACTTCTTTGGATAGTGAAGGGCAGGGTATAAATCTAATCTCTTCTCTTCTGTTTTTGACAGACAGGAATTAAGCAATATTTGCAAGACCAGGGATGGACTCTTGCTCTTTTCTCGGCTTCCGGAGTAAGATTTTTTCTTTTTAAACAGGAAACGCCAGGTATGAAATCTTCTGTGTGCAAAGGATGCCTCCGGTGCTGCACTTTGGGTCCTCCTCATGGCCCTTCAGCCCTGGGGCTTCAACAGCCAGATCTAGTCAATCCCTCTGCCCCCCCCCCGCCCTGGATTTTCAGGTGTGACTGTTTCTGCCACCACTCTGGAAAGATTTTTCACATGTTCTCGACTGTCTGAGAATGAGAGTCCGGCGCTCTTTGGCAACACCATCTGTTTCTGCCTTTGCCGCTTAGAGATCCTTTTTCGAATGGCCATCCCTACACCGCGCACTGTAGAAGTGACGGGCTTATCACCCGGAGGCTCGGTTTAAATTTTATCAGCCAGGTCTCATAAAGAGGTTCTGGCTAGGAAAACTCCCATGCACTGGCCACCACTATCAAATTTTTTCGGCCGTGTGTTGCTCATTTCTGTAGGTGGCCTGCGGCAAGTTCAACTCAATCCGTACTCTAAATCTGGCCTGTAGATACACTGGGGCTATTGGGTGCTCTGCCCCCTTCCCTAAAAGGCCAGCCCCCTTTCTTAAAGGAACTCCACTTCTTAGAGCCCCCCTGTAGTAGCAGAGAGAAAGACCCAACACAAGATGGATGGACTCAGTCAAGGAAGCCACAGGCCTGTAGCTATGCTGAGGCTTCTGGGGGCTCCACCCCCTTTCTTAAAGGCACAGCCTCACAAGAATTTCTCCTGTAAATGCTTTTTTCAATCTCTTTTAAACATTTGTAAAGTGTGTGCTCCTTTAAACAGAGTGTGCTCCTTTAACGGGGCGGGGGTGCCATCGTTGACTAATTCCCAAACTGAGCAAGGGGGCTGGAGTAGATGACCTCTAGGATCCCTTCTAACTCTGTGTCAAGAAACTGATCTCCTTTAAGAGAGTTTTTCTACCCAAGTGTTAGCTTTCTTGACTACAGAAGTCATCCCCAACCTGTTGGCTTCTTATCAGAATTGTTGCTTAGGCAGGCAGAAGTGATTAACTTGCAGCAGCTGAGAACTGTCATCCAAAGTGGTTGACAGCTTGCAATTTAGAGATCTCTCCTGGTAACAGCTTTTTATTGGCTCAATGGCTTTTATTTCTTTCTGCGCTGAGAACATATAGAGCAGAGGTCCATCACTAGATATTAGCCGCAATGTATAGATGGAACACTCTGTCTGGGGCAGTGATACTCTGTCTTCTTGGTGCTTGGGGGGCAAGAGTGGGAGGGCTTCTGGAGTTCTGGCCCTGCTGGTGGACCTCCTCCTGGCACCTGAGTTTTGGCCAGTGTGGGACACAGAGTGTTGGAGTGGATGGGCCATTGGCCTGATTCAACTTGGCTTCTCTTATGTTCTTATGGTCTGAAGTAAAAAAGTTAGATTCAAGTCCAGTAGCACCTCAGATACCACCAAGATTCGACAGGTATAAGCTTTCAAGATTCTGATAAAGAGAACTTTGACTATCAAAAAGTTATACCCTGAAACTTTTACGTTCTTATCCATTTTCTCCAGGGCAACAACTGATTTCTGTAGTCCAGAGTTGAGCTGTAATTCCAGGGGATCCCCCGATCGCACCTGGAGGCTGGCAGGTCTTAGTCCATTCTGTTTGATGACTAAATATTTACCCTTTTCTTGGACTAAGAACATAAGAGAAGCCAATGTTGAATCAGGCCAATGGCCCATCTAGTCCAACACTCTGTCACACAGTGGCCAAAAATACCAGGTGCCGTCAGGAGGTCCAGCAGTGGGGCCCGGACACTAGAAGCCCTCCCACTGCTGCCCCCCCCCGCACCAAGAATAGAGTGCATCACCTGCCCCACACTGAGAGTTCCTATCTATACCTTGATGGACTTCTTCTCCATATGTTTATCTAATTCCCCCTTGAAACTGTCCATGCTTGTAGCTGCCACCACCACCTGTGGCAGTGAATTCCATGTGTTAATCACTCTTTGGGTGAAGAAGGACTTCCTTTTGTCTGTTCTAACCCGACTGCTCAGCAATTTCATGGAGTGCCCACGAGTTCTTGTATTGTGAGAAAGGGAGAAAAGTACTTCTTTCTCAACCTGCTCTATCCCATGCATAATCTTATAAACCTTGATCATGTCACCCCTCAGCCGTCGTTGCTCCAAGCTAAAGAGCCCCAAGCATTTTAACCTTTCTTCATAGGGAAGGTGTTCCAACCCTTTTATCATTCTCGTTGCCCTTCTCTGCACTTTTTTCAATGCTATAATATCCTTTTTGAGGTGTGGCGACCAGAACTGTACACAGTATTCCAAATGAGGTCGCACCAATGATTTATACTGGGGCATTATGATACTGGCTGATTTGTTTTCAATTCCCTTCCTAATAATCCCCAGCATAGCGTTGGTCTTCTTTATTGCAGTTACACACTGTCTAGACATTTTCATTGAGTTATCTACTATGACTCCAAGATCTCTCTCTCGGTCAGTCTCTGCCAGTTCAGACTCCATCAATGTGTATTTATATTTAGGATTTTTGGCTCCAATGTGCATCACTTTGCACTTGGCCACACTGAACCCCATTTGCCACGTTGACGCCCACTCACCTATCCTCGACAGATCCCTTTGGAGTGCCTCACAATCCTCCCTGGTTTTCACCACCCTGAACAACTTCGTGTCATCTGCAAATTTAACCACTTCACTGCTTACTCCCAATTCCAAATCGTTAATAAACAAGTTAAAAAGCATTGGACCGAGTACTGATCCCTGTGGTACCCCACTGCTTACCACCCTCCATTGAGAAAGTTTCCCATTTATACTCACTCTCTGTTTCCTATTTATAAGCCAGTTTTTGATCCACAAGAGAACTTGTCCTTTTATCCCATGACTATTGAGCTTACTTAGGAGCCTTTGATGAGGAATTTTATCAAAAGCTTTTTGGAAGTCAAGGTAAACAACATCTATTGGGTCCCCCTTGTCCACATGTTTGTTCACCCCCTCAAAGAACACTAACAGGTTAGTGAGACAAGATTTTCCCTTACAGAACCCATGCTGAGTCTGCCTCAATATTTTTTATTCATCAATGTGCTTACTAATTCATTCCTTAATAACAGTTTCCTCTAATTTACCCGGTATCAAGGTCAGACTGACTGGCCTGTAATTTCCTGGATCTCCCCTGGAGCCCTTTTTAAAGATGGGAGTGACATTAGCTACCTTCCAGTCCTCAGGAATGGAGGCAGATTTTAAAGAAAGATTACATATTTTTGTAAGGAGATCCACTAATTCACATTTGAGTTCTTTCAGAACTCTCAGATGAATGCCATCCGGGCCTGGTGATTTATTAGTTTTTAAATTGTCCATCAGTCGGAGGACTTCTTCTCTTGTCACCTCAATCTGATTCAGGTCTTTCAACCCCCCCCCCCCGAAATCGGTGGTTCTGGAGTGGGCAAGCACTTCTCCTCTTCTGTAGTTATTGTAGTTCAATGATCTGAATGTTCGTTAATGGAATTAGGGGTTGGAATTTGTGAAAAACCAATAATGGCTTTGAAATGATAGAACGACTTTGAAACAACAGAGAGCCTAGACAATACATGGGTTTGGTAATAAATATTTATTCTATACAAGACGCAAAGATTCGTTTAAATTGGTCAAATATGGGAGCCTATTCGTGGCATTTTCTTGTGCCCATCCCTAGGTCGCAAGCAGACAGAAGACAAATGGCGAAGTGAGAGAAAAATCAGGAACGAAGTCAGCGGATCAGCAGTAATAAAAAGAGGCCTGAGTTGTGCACAAAGGCCTTTAGCAAGGAAAAGAGAAAAGAAAATTCTGAACAGCCCTGGAAAAGCCAGCTGATGCCAAGAGGTCTTGCGTATTTTCTCTTTTAAAAGGGCCTTAAAGGAGGTGCTGAACACCCAGTCCTTCTAGCCAGCGGCTTCAGGAGGGTCAGCAGTGGGCAGAAGAGGATATGTTGTTCTAAGCATATCTCATGCCGGAGGAGGGATACCTATGCAAACTGGGGGCACGGCTATGAATAGTTAATCAAGGTTACACTGTGCAAAAACATGTCACAGAATTATAAAAATTATCAATGTGCTTTATCCCAAATAATCTTCTAACGTAAGACAGTTTGGTGTAGCAGTTAGGAGCCCGGACTCTAATCTGGGAGAACCGGGTTTGATTCCCCACTCCTCCACTTGCAGCTGCTGGTGTGACCTGGGGTCAGTCATAAGTTCTCTCAGAGCTGTTCTCTCAAGGGCAGTTCTCAGGAGAGTTATCTCAGCCCCACCTACCTCACCGGGGCCCTGGTCACACTGCAAAGGTAATTGCGCTTTGTTCCCGCTTTGTTTAAATCGGGAACATTTTTCTTCGCATTGGGCTGACTAGATGCAGCCAGCCCCTCTCTTACAGCACCCGCTCGCCTGCTGCTGCGCCGTCCCTCCAGGCGATCCTGCTGGCCACGGGGGAGGCTCGGGCAGCTGCTACTTCTGCCGCCACTTGGGGGGGGGTGCCGCCACCGCTGCTGCCGCCATTGCCCCACGAAAATAGGCTCCGTCATGTCTGCCGTGTCCGCCATCCTCCTTGCTGGCCCGTCCAGGCTGCCAGAGCCCCTGCCTCTCATCCCGCCTCAACGGTCGACTTTGTGCGGGATTTTTTTAATAAAAAGCTTCCGGTTTGAGCACTTGACTAAACATGCGCTAATAAATCCATGATTAAATGTTAAATGGATTTATTAAGCACATGTTTGCTCAAGCATTCAAACCGGAAGCTTTAAAAAAACAACGCACAAAGAGCGTTCAGACGGCCCTAATCACAATCATTGCGAAAGATGGGCTGTCCAGATGGGTGAAATCGCGCATTCAAACCGCAAGTGCCAGGAAAACACCAGATTTTCCAGGGGTCAGGAAAACTCAGCAGCATTGCGGGAGTGAGCCTGCTTCAGGGCGGGAGGCGGATTGGTGCGTGTGAACGTGAAACTGACATGCGCGAGGGAACAGCAGCGAACCCCCAATCAAAACATCAGTGTGACCGAGCCCAGGGTGTCTGTTGTGGGGAGAGGAAGGGGAAACGAGTTTGTAAGCCGCTCTGCGACTTCTTCAGGCAGTGAAGGGCGGGGTATAAATCTCTTTTCTTCTTCTTTTTCTTCTTCTTCTTCTTCTAATATAATAGTAAGCATAAATAAGATATAATAAAGATACAACTACATATAAATGAGGAGCTGCGGTGGCTCAAGTGGTTAAGATGCTGAACTGCAGGCTGTGGAAGGTCAGTAGTTCAGCAGTTTGAGACCCCAGAGTGCCACATGACGGAGTGAGCTCCCGTCTCTAGTTCCAGCTCCTGCCAACCTAGCAGTTCGAAAGCAAGAAATTGCAAGTAGATCAATAGGTACCACTTCGGTGAGAAGGTAACAGCGTTCCGTGCGCCTTGGTGTTTAGTCATGCCGGCCACATGACCACGGAAACGTCTTCGGACAGCGCTGGCTCTTCGGCTTTGAAACGGAGATGAGCACCGCAACCCTAGAGTCGGATTCAACTGGCTTTCGAGCAAGGGAAATTTTACCTTTACCTTACATATAAATGAGTCTCAAAGATATCCATTCCAGATGCTTGAAAAATATGAAATAGGAAAACTTTCCAAAGGATTATCCTACTGTGTGAGGAAATTTGCTTCCTCCTGACTTGATTCAGGTGATGAGTAGCAAGTAAGCATCCACGCCCCACAAGCTATAGATAAAAGCTCTTTCGAAACCCTCTTTCTCAAGAGCTAACGATCCTTTTCTTCAAAGCTGATGATCCTTCTACAAATGGAATCAACTTTTCATAGGCACTAAGGTGCATTAATGACAGGACGCGGCTGCCTCCAGATTTCAGTTCTTCAGCACTGACGTACTTCCACGACAGGCTTGGAGATACCACCTGAGGGCTCCCGGGCACAGCTGTTACTTTATACATCACGTGAGCAGCTTGCATTTCTCCCACTGTGGAAACATTTCTGCAAAAGGTCTTAGCCTTGGCACGTAGGGACGCCAGCCTCCAGGGGGGGCCTGGGGATCCCCTGGAATTACAGCTCATCTCTGGACTACAGAGAACAGTTCCCCTGGAGAGAATGGATGCTTTGGAGGGTGGACTCCATGGCATTATACCCCACAGGGGTCCTTCTCCTGCCCAGGCTCCACCCCCAAGTCTCCAGGAGTTTCCCCAGCCTGGAGCTGGCAACCCAATTGGCACCGCACAAAATGCTTCCCAAAGTTATTTGGATAAATGTTGAGGGACTTTGGTCTATTACCACTGTGTATAGCTTAATGTAAGTGGGATTCTTTTCTATGTCATTTTCCCCCCACTGCTTAAGATGTCATGTTACTATTTACACTATGAGAGCCAGTATGGTGTAGTGGAACGCTGTTACCTTCCCACCGAAGTGGTATCTATTTATCTACTTGCAATTTCTTGCTTTCGAACTGCCTTGGTGTTTAGTCATGCCGGCCACATGACCACAGAAAAGTCTTCGGACAGCGCTGGCTCTTCGGCTTTGAAACGGAGATGAGCATCGCAACCCTAGAGTCGGATTCGACTGGCTTTCGAGCAAGGGAACTTTTACCTTTACCTTTTATGGTGTAGTGGTTAAGAGCGGCGGACTCTAAGCTGGAGAATCGGGTTCGATTCTGCACTCCTCCACATGAAGCCTGGTGGGTGACCTTGGGCCAGTCACAGCTCTTTCAGAACTCTCTCAGCCCCCCCCCAAAAAAAAGTCTAGCTTGCCACCTAGTGGTGCACAATGCTAAAAGAGTTAGAACTTTAGGCTGCCAGACCATCTTAGGATCGCCTGGATATACTGCACACAATGCCATACGATAGTTAATTACTTATACTATGCTTGGGTTCTTTCTTTCAGGTGTCCGGTAGGTTCCAGACGTCTCCAATCCAAATGCATTATTCATTGAATGTCCCGTTTGGGGGGGGGTGTTGAGTCGCTCTATGTAATCCACCCTGAGTCCCTTCGTTTTTAGCTCATTAGGGTCGCCAGGTCTTACTTGTGACCAGGAGCACGCATTTGGAGCAGGAGCGCGCAGGAGCAGAGATCCAGCAGTCAGAAGCACAGGTGGCAACAAGCCCCGCCCCCAACTCCCAGCAGGAGCGCAAAGCAGCACGTGTAGCATTCCTCCTGGGCCCAGATAGGCTACTCTGGGACTGGAATGACAGCCCCAGAGCGGAAAGACAGTCCCTAGGGGTGGAGCCCAAGTGGTGGGTGTTGCCTTCTGACACACTTCCGGTGATGTCGGGGGATATGGCATATGCAAATAAGTTATGCTAATGAGTTATGCTAATGAGTTCCTGCGCCTCTTTTTCTACGAAATGACCCCTGCTTGTGATCCAGCGGGAGGCTCCAGCACAGTTCCTGGGGTCTTCCAGCACGTGCCCAACGTGTGCAGCACAATGATGTCACCCGGAAGTGATGTCATCATGCTGGGCACGTCATTCAGGGGACACTCTAGCATTTTGGTAAAAAACACCCTCTAGGGTCACCATCAATGCTCCCTCTAAGCTGTGGCGTCTTGTGAGCAGAAATTCTCCTTTGTGAGCCCCTGGCATTAAAGTTGTGAGGGAGCGATTTGGCTAACAGCAAAAATTAGTTGGCTCTCTGGAGCCGTCCCTTCCTGAGCGAAGACAAAAATGGGTGAACCGGAGGCTAAAAAACTGTGAGCTAGCTCACACTAGCTCAGCTGAGAGAGAACACTGGACCTCCAGACTGGATTACTGTAATTTGCTCTTGAGACTGATCCAGAAACTCCAACTGGTCCAGAATCTGGCGGCCTAGGCCCTGACTGGGGGTAGTTTGGGGTATTTTTTCACATGTGTGTGCGTGTGTGGGCACCTGGAAGTCATGGCGACCTCTGGTGAGTGACCCCTACTGAGGGCCTGGAGGATATTCAGGGAGGTGGCTGAATAAAGCCTGCCCCTGTCTTCCCGACGGCTGGTATTCCAGGGAGGTCACCCTTCCAAGCACTAGCCAAGGCCGAACCTATTTAGCTTCCAAGATCTGACGAGATCGGGCTCGCCTGGGCGATCCAGGACAGGACGGACAGCGCATATCTGACCAGTGCTTTGCCAGCTGCATCGACTCCCAGTGGAGTACCAGGCTAGGTTCAAGGTTCTGGTACCGACCTTTAAGGACTTGAGCGGTCTGGGAGCAGAGTATTTTGGGGACTGCCTCCTCCGTCGCGTCCCCCAAAGAGCTTCACGCTCTGTTGGAAATAATCTACAGGTGGTGCCCAGCCCTAAAAACATCTGGCTGTCCTATGTGCTGGGACTCTCTGCCAAGTGACATCTGCGTCCTGCAGGATCTTGTGCAGTTTCACAGGGCATTTGAGGCAGAGATGTTCCGCCAGGATTTGGGTTAAGGGCAGCGACGGGTACCATCTTATTTGGCACTCCCCACTCACATGGCGGAACATGTGGTGACAGACTTCACGTTCCTAGGATCCCAGATCACTGCAGATGGTGACTGCAGCCATGAAATTAAAAGATGCCTGCTCCTTGGGAGGAAAGCGATGGCAAACCTAAACAGCATGATAAAAAGCAGAGACATCACCTTGCCAACAAAAGTCCGCATGGTCAAAGCAATGGTATTCCCCGTGGTAATGTATGGCTGCGAGAGTTGGACTATAAGGAAGGCCGAGCGCCGAAGAATAGATTCTTTTGAACTATGGTGCTGGAGAAGACTCTTGAGAGTCCCTTGGACTGCGAGGAGATCAAATCAGTCAATCCTAAAAGAAATCAACCCTGACTGTTCCCTGGAAGGCCAGATCCTGAAGTTGATGCTCAAATACTTTGGCCACCCAATGAGAAGGGAGCATTCGCTGGAGAAGACCCTGATGCTGGGAAAGATTGAAGGTCGAAGAAGAAGGGGACGGTAAAGGATGAGATGGTTAGACAGTGTCATCGATGCAACGAACATGAAATTGAGCAAACTTCAGCGGACAGCGGAAGACAGGAGGGCCTGGCGTAATCTGGTCCATGGGGTCGCGAAGAGTCGGACTCGACTGTGCGACTGAACAACAACAACCCACATGGCTTCCTCCCGCTTTGTGAGCAGTGTTCCCTCTGAGCTGAGTGAGTGTGAGCTAGCTCACAGTTTTTTAGCCTCCGGCTCACACAATTTCGCCTTAGCTCAGGAAGGAGGGCTCCAGAGAGCAAACTAATCTGTGCAGCAGCCAAATCACTCCCTCACAACTTTAATGCCGGTGGCTCACAAAGTAGGATTTTTGCTCACAGGACTCCGCAGCTTCATGGGAGCACTGTTTGCGAGGCACCTGTTGTACTCACTTTGGTGCCGTTTTGATGCTCTTTTAACATTCACTTCATGGTTCTGTTCTTGGCTTGATATTGTATTCGATATGGTAATTTTTCATCACCAGCCGCCCGGAGCCCGGTGAACCCAGGAAAGGGCGGTGTTATTATAATTATAATATTATAATTACAATATTATAAATAAATAAAAACTAAACAAACGGCTTGAGCGGGATCCCTGGGCCCAGACGGAGCCGAGCTCTGAGTCCCGCCTGACTTTTGGTTTGGCTTGCCCGTGCTCAACTGCTTTGAGGACCGCGGTGCCTGAATGCGTGACCGTGTGTGTGTTTTTAACCCAAGCAAGCTTCGCCTTTTGTGTGTCTGGTGGTCTCCAGATTGCCCTCGTCCGCTTTAGCCCTGCCCCACAGGAGGGAGAGGGGTAGGGGGGCTGGTTTCCTAAGGGGGGGGCTTCTGTCCACAGCTGCACGGGGCCAGGGCAGGCCTCTTCCCCTTTCTTCGCTCCTCGCCAAATCAATCTGTTGACAGCCGGCTCTCGCCCGCCCTCCCCGCCCTCCTCCCCAAATGCATGGCCCATTCAGCCCCAGCCGGGCCCCCCAGCGCCCCTCTTTGTCCCACGGACGACTCCGGAGCCTCTCATTAGCGCTTATTACTTTGAGCGATTTGACAGCCTCCCGGCCTGCTTACAAGACTTCCCCATTCAGGCCTGGCCCAGGGCTGCCCTCCTGCTCAAAAGGAGCGGAAGTATGCGGCCCGGCTGAATGGAGGCGAAAAGCTGTGTGGCTTCTCCTCCCTCCCCATTCAGGCTACTTTTGAGACAATATTTTCCTCTTTGTTCAGCTAAAGAGAGACGGGTCAAGACAACTTTCTAGCCAGCCTTTTCTTCAGCACTCTGTTTAACGTAAATATCCTGTGCCTGCTTCTCTTTCTTTCTCTCTTTCTTTCTTTCTTTCTCTCTTTCTTTCTTTCTCTCTTTCTTTCTTTCTCTCTTTCTTTCTCTCTTTCTTTCTTTCTTTCTTTCTTTCTCTCTCTCTCTCTCTCTTTCTTTCTCTCTCCCTCTCCCTCTCCTTCCCTCCTTCCTTCCTTCCTTCCTTTTCTCTCTCGTTCTCTCTTTTCTTCCCTTCCTTCCTTCCTTCCTTCCTCTGTATCTATTCATCTTTCTCTCTCTCCATCTTTCTTTCTTTCTATCTATCCATCTTTCTATCCATCTCTATCTTGCTCCCTCTTCTCTTTCTTTCTTTCTTTCTTTCTTTCTTTCTTTCTTTCTTTCTTTCTTTCTTTCTTTCTTTCTTTCTTTCTTTCTTTCTTTCTTTCTTTCTCTCTCTCTCTCTCTCTCTCTCTCTCTCTCTTTCTCTCTTTCTTTCTTTCCATCTTTCTATCCATCTCTATCTTTCTCCCTCTTCTCCTTCCTTCCTTCCTTCCCTCCCACCTACCTATCAACTTACCTGCCTCTGCATTAATATATTTTAATTTGGAATGTTTATTAGCTGCTTTTCTACCCTGCAGAACTTAAGGCAGCTGACAATGTAAACAAAGCAAGAAGCATTAAAAAAAAACATTAATAACCACAATTTGAAATCACAATTTAAGACTGCCAATAAATAGAAAAACTGAAATCGGATGCCATCCTAAATAAAATCATCCTGAAGTACATCAAGACGGGTAGCCGTGTTGGTCTGCCTGTAGCAGTAGCAAAGAGCCAGAGTCCAGGAGCACCTTGAAGACTAACGAAATTTGTGGCAGGGGAGGAGCTTTCATGAGTCACGGCCCACTTCTTCAGATAGATTCCCAGTAAGCACAGGAGCAATCTTAAGCAGGTCTGCACTAAAGTCAGTCCCATTTTATTCAATGGGGTTTGCTCCCGTGAATCCTAAGAACTTAAATGCACTACAGCTTAAGTGCAAAATGTTGTACGTTCACAATAAATATCCCTTTGTTGACAGGGTCTGAATTGGTTGTAAAACCACAGGAAAGAGATAACTGTGGTCATGGTGAATAGCTGACTGAAACTCTCAACTTAGGGTGTGACGGCAGGGACAGATTTCATGCTGGGGATTATATGAAAAGGGACTTGGAATCAAAATGGTCAGTGTTGTAATGCCTTTATATGAAATCGACGGTGCAGCCACATTTGAAATACCACAGACAGTTCAGGTTCCTCTTCTCAAAAAGGTTATGGCAGAGCTGGCAAAGGCATAGAAAAAGTCAATGGTCAAAAAGTTGGAGTATCTCTCCTCCGAGCAAAGGATAGAGGTTTTTCAGTACAGTAAAGAAGGGGGATATGGCGAGACGGGAGTCACAAAATTAAGGACAGGCAATAGAGTGGCACTGTACAAAATGATTCACAAAGCTACTTGGGCAAATTATTAGGAACTGTGGTCTATGCTACTGTGTATTGTTTGCTGTGCTGGATCCTATTATGTAATCTTGCATCATTTAATGTATCAAGTTCAGACTTGTGCTTCTCTTCATTTCTGGTTTTTAGACTGTTTCTGAAGGAAGAAAGAAAGAAAGAGAGAGAGAGAGAGAAAGAGAGAAAGAAAGAGAGAGAGAGAGAGAAAGAGAGAAAGAGAGAGAGAGAGAGAGAGAAAGAAAGAGAGAGAGAGAGAGAGAGAGAAAGAAAGAAAGAAAGAAAGAAAGAAAGAAAGAAAGAAAGAAAGAAAGAAAGAAAGAAAGAAAGAAAGAAAGAAAGAAAGAAAGAAGAGAGGAGGGAGGGGGGAGGAGGAGGAGATTGGATTTATACCCCACCCTTCACTACCCAAAGGAGTCTCAGAGCGGCTTACAAACTCCTTTCCCTTCCCTTCCCCTCCCCTCCCCACAACAGACACCCTGTGAGGTAGGGCGAGGCTGAGAGAGCTCTGACAGAAATTGCTCTTTTTCAAGAACAGCTGTGCCAGAACTATGGCATGCCAAAGGTCATCCAGCAGGTGCAAGTGGAGGAGTGGGGAATCAAATTCGGTTCTCCCAGATTAGAGTCTGTGCACTTAACCATTACACTAAACTGGCACAGGAAGGAAGGGAGGGAGGGAGGAAGGAAGGAAGGAAGGAAGTGTTGGCAGAGTTTAAACATGCAGGGGAGCGGAGTACGAACTGTTTAAAGGAAATAACTCAGTTTATTAAAGAAGAAATAAACTCTGGTAGAACAGAAGAGAGGGAGAGAGACTTAACTAACTGACTAATTGCTGTGAGAGACAGGAACGAAGGAGGGAGGGATCAGTTGGAGCAGGAAGTCTCCAAAGAGCCAATCAGGAGACAGGAAGGACATAATTTGAAATTATGGGTAGTCCCTAATCTAGCTATGCTAACCAGCTGTCCCCTATAGGCTGTTCTTCAGGATCATTTACGCAGTGGTGAAATTCCCCACATTGACATTTTTATATAACTGCACATTATGGGAAAATTTCTGCAGCAGATATTTCCTCACTAGGTGCAGACCTGAAGTTTTCTCCTTCTTACCCTGCATTTTCAGAAGTCGCTAAAACTGGGGATTCTGCCAACGCGGGATAAGAAGGAGAAAACTTTTGGTCTGCGCCTGGTGAGGAAAAATCTACTGCAGAAAAATTCACATAATGCGCAGTTTTAAAAACGTCAGTGCTGGGAATTTCACTACTGTGGAAATAGTCCTGATCTTCTTCAAGTAGGTGCGCTATAGGCTTTGAAGAAAGAAAGAAAGAAAGAAAGAAAGAAAGAAAGAAAGAAAGAAAGAAAGAAAGAAAGAAAGAAAGAAAGAAAGAAAGAAAGAAAGAAAGAAAGAAAGAAAGAAAGAGAGAGAAAGAGAGAAAGAGAGAAAGAGAGAAAGAGAGAGAAAGAGAGAAAGAGAGAGAAAGAGAGAGAAAGAGAGAGATGGGTAGATAGAGAGAGATGGGTAGATAGATAGAGAGAGAGATGGGTAGATAGATAGAGAGATGGAAAGAAAGAAAGAAAGAAAGAAAGAAAGAAAGAAAGAAAGAAAGAAAGAAAGAAAGAAAGAAAGAAAGAAAGAAAGAAAGAAAGAAAGAAAGAAAGAAAGAAAGAAGGTAGATAGATAGATAGATAGATAGATAGATAGATAGATAGATAGATAGATAGATAGATAGATAGATAGATAGATAGATAGACAGACAGACAGACAGACAGACAGATAGATAGATAGATAGATACCAACAAGATTTTGAAGGTATAAAACTCCCTTTATCAGATTTTGCAAAGGGAGCTTGGCTCTTAAAATGTTATACCCCCCAAATATTATTGGTCTCTAAGGTGCTACACAACAGGTATTTGGCTGGCAGAACTCATTCCATTGACTGTGATGACAATTTAGTTCTTTGGATGGCTTACTAGAAAGGTTTAGACAAATTCATGGAGAATAGGTCCACAAGCAATTAGCCAGGAGAGCTAAATGGAGCCTCCATGTTCAGAAGCAATGTTCCAGATGGTGGAGAGATAATAGGAGGAAGCCTTCATATCCCACATGTAGGCATTTTGGACACATTTGTCCAGCTGTGGCTCCAATTGGGCTCTTCTTATAATGGACTGAGTCTACAGCTGAACACATTTGAAGGAACAATGAGGACAAGTGCAAGTAGGGTGGATGAGTCAGAAACCCAGCTGACTCGTGCTACAGTCCTTGCAGGTACCTTACCCTGAAGTCAGCCAGGACATCCAGGCAACTAACTTGGTTTGAGCAACACCAAATCAATAAACCTGGTGGGGCAGGCTCTTTGGGTCCATGGTGTTCTTTGGTTCCATGGTTTTTGATCGAATTTAGGGCTGATTGACACATGCGCCTGGATCAGACCAGTGGTCCATCTAGTCCAGCCTCCTGTCTCACACAGTGGCCAACCAGTTCCTCTGGAGGGCCAACAACAGGGCACAGAGGTGGAGGCCTTCATTAGAACATAAGAAGAGGCCCTGCTGGATCAGACCACTGGTCCACCTAGTCCAGCATCCTGTCTCACACAGTGGCCAACCAGTTCCTCTGGAGGGCCAACAACAGGGCATAGAGGTCAAGGCCTTCATAAGAGCATAAGAAGAGCCCGGCTGGATCAGACCAGTGGTCCATCTAGTCCAGCATCCTGTCTCATCTAGCGGCCAATCAACAGGGCATACAGGCCGAGGCCTTCTCCTGATCCTGCATTCTGGAACTGAGATTCAGAGGTTGACAGCCTCTGAATGTGGATGTTCCCTTTAGTTTCCACTGATAGGCTTATCCTCCATGAGTCTATTTAATCCCTCTTTAAAACTGTTGATTCCTGTGGCCATCATGGCATCCTCTAGCAGCAAATTCCACATTTTAATCACTCTCTGTGTAAAGTAGTCTTTCCTTTCGTCCGTCCTGAACCTACTGCCCATCAGCTTCATTGGGTGCCATTGCATTATAACAGTTTGAGAGAAGGGGGAAATTTT
Source organism: Gekko gecko (assembly GCA_029375565.1). Lineage (NCBI taxonomy): Eukaryota > Metazoa > Chordata > Lepidosauria > Squamata > Gekkonidae > Gekko > Gekko gecko. The sequence continues at coordinate 236,661,427 of JAPDNY010000003.1, read as the reverse complement.
GCTTTGTCCACTTTCTCTACCCCATGCATAACTGTATAAACCTCTATCACATTCACCCTCAGTCGTCTCTTTCCTAAACTGAAAAGTCCCAAGCTCTTCAGCTGTTCCTCATAGGGAAGGGGCTCCAACCCCCTCATCATCTTGGCTGCCCATCTTTATACGGGTTGCTCAGCAGGCGATGACTTACCACTCAGTAACTTGTAGCGGAACGTGAGCAGCCTTCTTTGAAAAGTGTGTGATCTCAGGTCCTGTAAAAAACACTCGGCATTACATAGAATAGGTGGAGGAGCTCTTTTGTATGTGTGTTGGTGCATTCCTCAAGCAACGAAGGTGCATGTGTGAAATTGCCTGTGATTTCCCCTTGAATTTATTTTCACAAATCGCCCTCTGCATCTGAAGAGCTCTGATGTCCAAAGGATGCTTTAGGCGCATGTAAACAGCGTCTGGACACACCGTGAACAGTCCAGCTTAGCCCAAGTTTATCAGAGATGAAGAAGAAGAAGAAGAAGAAGAAGAAGAAGAAGAAGAAGAAGAAGAAGAAGAAGAAGAAGAAGAAGAAGAAGAAGAAGAAGAAGAAGAAGAAGAAGAAGAAGAAGAAGAAGAAAAGGAGGAGGAGGAGGAGGAGGAGATTGGATTTATACTCCACCCTTCACTACCCAAAGGAGTCTCAGAGTGGCTTACAATCTCCTTTCCCTTCCTCGGGACCTTCTGCAGGCCAAGCAGATGCTCTACCACTGAGCCATGGCCTCTCTCCCAAATGAAACTTTCAATGTTGTTAATAGTCCAGAATCCACTAGAATCCATTGTCTGTCTGCCACCAAAGGAAATCTGTGAAGCTGAGTCGTCTGTGTGTTTGCTAGGAAATGAATTGCCTTCCGTTTGGGCCCACTGCCAAAGAGACTGCAGCCTAAATGAATCAAGAGCCTATTTACTTGGAAGGAACCCCTTCTGGGTAAACACGGCTAGGGTTGGGGCCGCTGGTTGATTTGTGTGTTGCCTTTTAAGCGGTTAAACGATTAAGCTCGAATAGATGTGCATATTGCCGAAAAGCACAATATCTGAAACCATAGAATCATGGAGTCGTAGAGTTGGAAGGTACCTCATAAGAATATAAGAACACAAGAGAAGTCAGTGTTAGATCAGGCCAATGGCCCATCTAGTCCAACACTCTGACACACAGTGGCCAAAAATACCAGGTGCCATCAGGAGGTCCAGCGGTGGGGCCAGGACACCAGAAGCCCTCCCACTGCTGCCCCCCCCCAGGCACCAAGAATACAGAGCATCACTTGCCCCAGACATAAGAACATAAAAGACGCCAGTGTTGGATCAGGCCAATGGCCCATCCAGTCCAACACTCTGTGTCACACAGTGGCCAAAAATACCAGGTGCCATCAGGAGGTCCACCAGTGGGGCCAGGACATGAGAAGTCCTCCCACTGTTGACCCCCCCAAGTACCAAGAATACAGAGCATCCCTTGCCCCAGCCTGAGAGTTCCTATCTATATCTTGTGGCTAATAGCCACTGATGGATCTCTGCTCCATATGTTTATCCAATTCCTTCTTGAAGCCGTCCATGCTTGTAGCCTCCACCACCTCCTATGGCAGTGAATTCCAGGCATTAATCACTCTTTGGGTGAAGAAGGACTTCCTTTTATCTGTTCTAACCTGACTGCTCAGCAATTTCATTGAGTGCCCACCAGAGTTCTTGTATTGTGAGAAAGGGAACCATCTAGTCCAACCCCTGCACAATGCAGGGAATTCACAAATACCTCCCCCTCCACACCCATAGTGACCGCTGTTCCATGCCCAGAAGATGCCAAAACACCTCCTGGATTGCTTCCTGATGTTGGATTAACTGTGAGGAAACTTTCAATTTAATAGTCAATAATAAAATAAGTAATAAATAATTTAAAAAATCTCTCATTGGCCACAGTCCAGCCAAAAACAAACACTTTTTATGTCTCATCTTATTTACTTCTTTGATATCTGCCATTATCATAGAATCATAGAGTTGGAAGGGGCCTTGCAGGTCATCTAGTCCAACCCCCTGTACTCTGCAGGAGCATAGCCAAAAGATAGCCCTACATACCTACAACATACCCCAAAGAGGGTTGTCCACCTCTGCTTGAAAACGTCCAGGGAAGGAGCATCCACCACCTCCCGAGGCAGACTGTTCCACTGCTCAACCACTCTTACAGTTAGGAAGTCTCTCCTGATATCTAGCTGGTAACAACTCCCTCGTAATTTCCACCCATAGATCTAGTCTTGCAATCCGAAGCAAGAGAGAATAGATCTGCTCCATCTTTTACATGACAGCCCTTCAAATACTTGAAGACTGCAATCATGTCCCCTCTAAGTCTTCTCTTTCCCAGGCTAAACATACCCAACTCTTTCAGCCTTTCCTCATAAGACTTGGATTCCAACCCTCTCACCATCCTGGTCACCCTCTTCTGGACACGCTCAAGCTTGTCAACATCCTTCCTAAAATGTGGTGCCCAAAACTGGACACAGTACTCCAGGTGAGGCCTGACCATAGCAGAATAGAGCAGAACTACCACCTCCCGTGATCTGGATGCAATGCCTCTGTTAATGCATCCTAAGATTGTATTAGCTTTCTTCACAACCACATCGCACTGCAGGCTCATGTTTAATCTGTGATCAACCAGAACACCTAGATCCCTTTCACATGTGCTGCTGTCAAGCCAAGTCCCTCCCATTCTATATCTGTGCCTTTGATTTTTTGTACCTAAGTGTAGGAATTTGCACTTGCTCTTCTTTTGTTCTAATGAAGGCCTCGGCCTCTGTGCCCTGTTGTCGGACCTCCAGAGGAACTGGTTGGCCACTGTGTGAGGCAGAAGGCTGGACTAGGTGGACTATTGGTCTAATCCAACATGGCTCTTCTTGTGTTCTTATGAAGGCCTCGGCCTCTCTGCCCTGCTGTTGGCCCTCCAGAGGAACTGGTTGGTCACAACGTGAGACAGGAGGCTGGACTACATGGACCACTGGTCTGATCTTCTTATGTTCTTAATGTTGACTGGATCTTGCCCATGGTGGATTTCATTTCCTCTTCACAACACATCAGACCCCCCAGATTGCCTAAATCATGAACAAAGGCCGAGTTCAGACTGGCAGTTTGGCCCGATATAGGCACGTTTCAGAAACGTTTCACAAATAGACCAAAGGGGCCGGTTTACACAGGCACAGCCGTCAGGCGTTCCCCAGCCGTACTCAGCCCGTCTTGTAACGCTTCCCTTCCGAGTTTAAAAAGAACCAGGTGAAAGTGGTAGCAAACCCTGGAGAGCACGTTGATCCCGCTTTCCGGAAGTGTGACCGCTGAAAGCCGCGGGATCCTGCTGCAATTGCTTATGCGCATAAGAGCATAAGCGCATGAGCATATCACCAGATTACAAAAAGAAAGCCGTGCCTTACAGTCGCACCTCCGCCAGGGGCAGGCCAACAGTATGAATGCTCCCTGGCGCCTCCTCCCCGGTATGCTCCCGCATCAGTCGGTGCAGTGTGACCAGGAAAACCCAGAACACCGTTGTTCTGGGTCTTTTTGCCACGACTCCCTCATGCTTCAAACTGCCAGTCTGACCTCAGCCAAAGGCTCTCTGAACCGGACGTTAAACTGGCTCCGTCGATCAGTCCTCTAAAGTCTTGGCTGATTCACGTACTTATTTTAAAAAGAACTATTCGACTTTGCAGACTCCCGTAGACGCCATGGATTGTAATTCGGAACGATTGCTCCAAAAGAGCAAAGGTAGAGCAAAATATTTATGTCCGTGGTGGGGCTGGCTAAGGAAGCAAAGAGCTAAGGAAGAGAAAGGGCACACCTTTGCATCCTCTCGGAGTTCCTGAGTTCTCAGACTGTTTGGCAGTCGAAGAGGCTACAGTCTTGAGAAGCTGGAACTCGGTGAGCTTTACCTCTCAGCAAACTAAGGCCTGGGTGGCACACTCGAGTTCTTGAAAACAGTGGCAATCTGATTATTCATAGTATGTACCTGGATCCGAAACACTCCTGATCAGGGCTCTTTTTGCAGCAGGAATTCCTTTGCATATTAGGCAATACACCCCTGATGTAGCCAATCCTCCAAGAGCTTACAGTAGCCCCTGTAAGAAGAGCTCTATAAGCTCTTGGAGGATTGGCTACATTAGGGGTGTGTCGCCTAATATGCAAAGGAGTCCCTGCGACAAAAAGAGCCCTGGTCCTGATTTCAATGAAACTTCTAATTAATAGATATTTTCCCCTCCCTGCCTGCCTTCTTCTTTCTTTTCCTGAAAGGGTTCCTGACCACCTGAAGAGAGGAGGAGGAAGAGGAGGAGATGGGATTTATACCTGGCCCTTCACTACCCAAGGGAGTCTCAGAGCGGCTTACAATCTCCTTTCCCTTCCCTCCCTGCAACAGACACCCTGTGAGGTAGACAGGGCTGAGAACTGCTCTTGAGGGAACAGATCTGAAAGAACTTGTGACTGACCGAAAGTCACACCCGCAGCTGCACGTGGAGGAGCGGGGAATCAGACCTGGTTCTCCCAGATTAGAGTCCGCGCACTTAACCAGACTGTCTCCTGGATCCTTAACAGAGTCTGGACGGGATATTATTTACCGAGATGATATTTACCTATTTATTTAAATAAATTAAAAAATTGCTACTAGCAGTCTTCAATTGTGGGTTTAAAGTCAGGGGTTGTTTAATTTATTTTATGTATGCCATTTTTAGGTACTTTATCTGTTTTGTAAGCCACCTTGAGCTCCTGAAGGAAGAAAGGCAGCTAACAGGTTTTTTAATTAAATAAATAAAATGCCCTGCAAGAGACCGACTGCCCCATTTCCACATGTTAAACCTCCTTTAAAGGGACAGAACATTTCCCCCCTCTGGGCTGTTGGCAACCCTGTTGGACGTGTGTTAATCTTAACTGTTGGGAAAGATTACATTCCTTGAGAGCCAGTGTGGTGTAGTGGTTTTTACCGTCTGGGAGACTCAGGTTCAAATCCCCACACTGCCAGGGAAGTTCACTGGGTGACCTTGGGCCAGTCACACACACTCAGCCGCACCTACCACACAGGGCTGTTGTGCGGACAAAATGGAAGAGAGGAGAAGGTTGTTATGTAAGATGCTTTGGGATCCCACCAGGGAGAAAGGAAGACTGTATAAATGAATTAAAATATAAACTGTTGGGTAGAAGAAGAAGAATAGACTGGATTTATACCCCACCCATCACTCCCTGAAGGAGTCTCAGAGCGGCTTACAATCTCCTTTCCCTTCCCCTCCCCACAACAGACTCCCTGTGAGCAGTGTTCCCTCTAAGCTGAGTTAGTGTGAGCTAGATCACAGGGTTTTTTAGCCTCCGGCTCACACATTTTTGCCTTAGCTCAGGAAGGATGGCTCCAGAGCAAACTAATTTATGCAGTAGCTAAATTGCTCGCTCACACAACTTTAATGCCACTAGCTCACAAAGTAGCATTTTTGCTCACAAGACTCCATGGCTTAGAGGGAGTATTACCTGTGAGGTAGGTGGGGCTGAGGGAGCTCTTTCGAGGACTGCCCTTGAGAGAACAGCTCCGAGAGAACTTGTGACTGGCCCAAAGTCACACCAGCAGCTGCATGTGGAGGTGTGGGGAATCAGACCCGGTTCTCCTAGATTAGAGTCCACCCTCCTAACCGTTGCACCAAACTGGTTACAGAGGCATTTTTCCAGCCTGGAACCCCTTAACAGAACCCCAGACACTATCTATCCATAAATGGGACCTCCTCGCCCTGGCTTCCCCACTTTGTAGTAGATGAAGAAGGAATCTTGAAATGATGACTAATAAACAAATGGAGAATCACAGCAATCTCCAGCGCGGATTCCCCAACAGGCTGAAAAGCTGCCTCTGCGGAGTGGGGATTCTCTGTTCTGGCCTTCGCCAGAGCCACATTGGTGTAGTGGTTAAGTGTGCGGACTCTAATCTGGGAGACCTGGGTTTGATTCCCCACTCCTTTTCCGCATGCAGCTGCTGGTGTGACCTTGGGTCAGTTACAGTTCTCTCCGAGCTGTTCTCTCAAGGGCAGTCCTCGAAAGAGCTCTCTCAGCCCCACCTACCTCACAGCATGTCTGTTGTGGGGAGGGAAAGGAGATTGTAAGCCATTCTGAGACTCCAAGTGAAGGGTGGGTATAAATCCAATCTCCTGCTCCTGCTCCTGCTCCTGCTCCTCCTCCTCCTCCTCCTCTTCTTCTTCTTCTTCTTCTTCTTCTTCTTCTTCTTCTTCTTCTTCTTCTTCTTCTTCTTCTTCTTCTTCTTCTTCTTCTTCTTCTTCTTCTTCTTCTTCTTCCCCTTCTCCTTCTGTTTTCTTGGGTTTTGAGTTCCTAAACAGGAATGCAGTTCATACAATGCAGAGGCTGCTGCTTTGCAACAAGGTGGGCCGCGTTGCTCCCGGGACCCCCCCCGGAACACTCCCAGAGGATTTCTCCAGAGGGACCCCCCTTCTGGGGGGGGGGCTTTCCCATCTTCTCTCTTCTCCCTCGGTGGAAACAAGACAGGAGGCTCGCCCTGAAGACTTCCAAGGAGCGCGGCTTAAAGAGCAAATTGCAGAATATTTGCAAAACCTTTTTGGTGAGGAGAAGGAAAACAGCGACCCAAAGGAGTTTTGCTGGGCTCGCTTTGCATCCCGGGCTGGAAGAAATTAAACCCCGAAGCTCTGTGTGTAGGCGGGGGGGGGGGGAATGTGTCCACAGCCCGGAAACCGACAAGGAGGCCCAGATTACAAATTTGGGAGCAATCTCAGTGGTGGGCAAAAAGCTGCTTGGTTTTAAAAGGGACAGAGGGGAGTCGCTTCATTTGCAACGGTTGCTGCCAAACTGTGGGCACGTTCAATGGTAAGGAAAAGCCACAGAGTTCAGTGGGATGCATATAAGCATGGATGGGATCGTAGCCTAATAGTACCTGCAAAATTAGGCATGCCTAAATTCATTGGCGGATGGGATTGTAGGCTAATAGTGTGTGCAGAACTAGGTGTGCCCAAATTCATTGGTGGATGGGATTGTAGGCTAATAATATGTGCAGAATTAAAGGTAAAGGTTCCCTTGCTCGAAAGCCAGTTGAATCCAACTCTAGGGTTGCGGTGCTCATCTCCGTTTCAAAGCCGAAGAGCCAGCGCTGTCCGAAGACATTTCTGTGGTCATGTGACCAGCATGACTAAACACCAAGGCGCACAGAACGCTGTTACCTTCCCACCGAAGTAGTACCTATTTATCTACTTGCAATTTCTTGCTTTCGAACTGCCAGGTTGGCAGGAGCTGGAACTAGAGACGGGAGCTCACTCCATCATGTGGCACCCGGGTCTTGAACTGCTGAACTACTGACCTTCCACAGCCTGCAGTTCAGTGTCTTAACCACTTGAGCCACCTAAATTCATTCCTGGATGGGATTGTAGGCTAATAGTATCTGCAGAATTGTTGTTGTTCAGTTGCACAGTCAAGTACGACTCTTTGCGACCCCATGGACCGCATCACGCCAGGCCCTCCTGTCTTCCGCCGTCCTCTGAAGTTTGCTCAATTTCATGTTCGTTGCCTCGGTGACACTGTCTAACTATCTCATCCTTTGCCGTCCCCTTCTTCTTTGACCTTCAATCTTTCCCAGCATCAGGGCCTTCTTCTCCAGTGAGTGCTCCCTTCTCATTGGGTGGCCAAAGTATTTGAGCTTCACCTTCAGTCTCTGGCCTTCCAGGGAACTGCTGGATGGGTCTGGAGCCTAACAGTATCTGCAGAATTAGGTGTGCCCAAATTCATTGCTGGATGGGATTGTAGCCTAACAGTATCTGCAGAATTAGGCGCGCCCAAATTCATTGGTGGATCCAGGGAAGTCTCTTGTGCAGCTGGAAAGGAATAGAAGATGCCCCCAAAGTACCCAACTTTCATCAGAGATTTTCAAACAGAACAAACAACAAGGAACACCTTAACTTCTGGCTGGGTTAACGTTTAAGCAACCAAAAGGAACGAGAGAATCTGAGGTTTGCAGACCCAACATTTTATTATACTTGGGATTCTTGGTTTAGTTTTTTGTCTTTTCTTGTGTTTTGGTTGTTCCTCCCCCCTCCCCCTCGAATAGCTGGTCCTGCACCCGCCCTGTTGGGGAGGGGGAAAGAATAAGAACGACCTGTGCACGTAGGCGTCAAGCCTTCGGTAATAATAATATTAATAATAATAATTAATAATAGTAATTATGATAAAGGGGGACGAGATTTCTACCCGCGGAGCAAAGTCTTAAATAAGTCAATAAACATTATATAGAATATTTATAGATATAGATTTCCCCCCTCCCCCCCCCCAAAAAAAGAAAAGTTTAAAAAGTAAGTGAACGGATGAAAAACAAAGGGCTGTCTTTTCGACTGTGGATCCCCAGGGAAGAAAACGAAAATTTAAAAAAGCTGGATTCCTGGCAGGTGATGGAGCTGCTGGCCACCCGTCCCGTCCCCCTGGTCCCCCCCCCCATTAACCCCCTCCCGGTTCTGTGTTCTCTGTTGGGGGGCCTCTTCTCAGCAGATCCGTCCTGGAGAATCAAAGGCGAGAGAGAAGAGGCCGTCGGCGACAGTCCCTCCCGCCGGGGTCTTTCGACGGGGCGGGAGCTTGAAGGCTCTGGCGGGCAGGCGGCGGGGGGCAGGCAGGCACTGGCTGGTGGGGGAGAGTCTGGCGGAGGGGCCGCCGCCACCTCCGCCGCGCCCTGGGCTCCCTGCGCCCTGTCCCTCCCGCGCCCCGTCGGGGCTCCCCCGTCCGGGCATCACAGGTCACATTCGCTGTCGCTGGAGGTGATGGAGATGGCCGAGGAGGCGGCGGCTTTGCTGGACAGGCTGGCGGCCGGGCTGGAGGCGGAGCCCAGCAGCGGCTCCCCGGCGCTCTCCTCTTCCGACGGCAGCACTCGCCCGGAGCCCTGCGACGACAGCACCTGCTGCTGGAGCCTGCGCGGGAGGGGGAGGAAGGAGAACAGCCGTCACTGGGGCACAGGGCGGAGGGGGGGAACAGGCTGGGGGCGCCCCAGACCCTCCCAAAGCCCAGGAGCCCTTCTCTGTTGGGAGCCCTGCTGCCAGCCCCCCCACCCCACACCAGCTCAGAGGTCCATCAGTGGCTGTTAGCCTCAAGGGCTGGAGGGAACACGCTGTCTGGGGCAGTGATGCTCTGTCTTCTTAGTGCTTGGTGGGGAAACAGTGGGAGGACTTCTGCAGTTCTGGCCGGGCTGGTGGACCTCCTGGTGGCACCTGAGTTTTGGGCCACTGGATGATACAGAGGGTTGGCCTGGATGGGCCATTGGCCTGACCCAACATGGCTTCTCTTATGTTCTTATGTCTGGGGCAGTGATGCTCTGTCTTCTTGGTGCTTGGGGGGGGAACAGTGAGAGGGCTTCTGGAGTTCTGGCCCTGCTGGTGGGTATCCTGATGACTCCTGGGTTTTGGCCACTGTGGAACACAGAGTGTTGGACTGGATGGGCCACTGGGCTGATACAAGATGGATTCTCATGTTCTTATATCTGGGGCAGTGATGCTCTGTATTCTTGGTGCTTGGGGGGGGGCACAGTGGGAGGGCTTCTGGAGTTCTGGCCCCGCTGGTGGGTGTCCTGATGAGTCCTGGGTTTTGGCCACTGTGGGACACAGAGTGTTGAACTGGATGGGCCACTGGCCTGATCCAACATGGATTCTCATGTTCTTACATCTGGGACAGTGATGCTCTGTATTCTTTTGCTTGGGGGCAGCACAGTGGGAGGGCTTCTGGAGCTCTGGCCCTGCTTGTGGACCTCCTGATGGCCCCTGGGTTTTGGGTCACTGGATGACACAGTGTTGGACTGGATGGGCCACTGGGCTGATACAAGATGGATTCTCATGTTCTTATATCTGGGGCAGTGATGCTCTGTATTCTTGGTGCTTGGGGGGGGGCACAGTGGGAGGGCTTCTGGAGTTCTGGCCCCGCTGGTGGGTGTCCTGATGAGTCCTGGGTTTTGGCCACTGTGGGACACAGAGTGTTGAACTGGATGGGCCACTGGCCTGATCCAACATGGATTCTCATGTTCTTACATCTGGGACAGTGATGCTCTGTATTCTTTTGCTTGGGGGCAGCACAGTGGGAGGGCTTCTGGAGCTCTGGCCCTGCTTGTGGACCTCCTGATGGCCCCTGGGTTTTGGGTCACTGGATGACACAGTGTTGGACTGGATGGGCCATTGGCCTGGTCCAACATGGCTTCTCTTATGTTCTTAAGAGCAGAGGTCCATCAGTGGCTCTTAGCCCCAAGGTCTAGATAGGAACACTCTGTCTGGGGCAGTGATGCTCTGTATTCTTAGTACTTGGGGAGCAACAATGGGAGGGCTTCTGGAGTCTGGCCCCACTGGTGGACCTCCTGATGGCACCTGGGTTTTGAAAACTGTGTAACGCTCAGAGTGTCAGACCGGAGGTGCCCTTGGCCTGATCCAATGGGGCTTCTCTTATGTTCTGGCCCAAGGCACCTTTGCCTCCATATGGTCCTGCTGACCCCCCCCCATGCTTCCCGCCCTGGTTTTCTCTGCCCTCCCTCCAGCCCCTTTTTTGGTACCTACAGATATAGCCTGATCTCATCAGATCTCAAAAGCTATGCAGGGTTGGCCCTGGACAGTACTTGTATGGGAGACCCCCCCAAGGAAGAGGCAGGCAATGGCAGGCAATGGCTATGTAGAGGCAGGCAATGGCAAACCACCTCTGTTCCTTTCTTGCCTTTAAAACCCCATGGTCCTGGGGTCTCCAGGAGTTGGGTGTGACCAGGGCCGCTGACAGAGGGAGACTGGGGAGACAAAATTCAGGGGCCCCAAGCAGACCTGTAGCCAGGATTTTTTAATTTGGGGGGGGGCTTTAAATAAGTCACACCCCTGCACCTTCCCCAAGGGAATGCCTGGACTGGATGGGAAGTTGGGGGGCCTTGGCAGTAAGTCAGGGGGCCATGCCCCGAGATGCCCCAATGTAGCTACGGGCCTGGCCCCAAGTCAGCTGGATGACCCTTGAAGTCAGGATGTCTCCTGCCCAACATATTTCCATTTATTTTTAAAACGCAGTTCTGGCTGCAGCCACTAGGGGCTCGGAAAGATCTGAGCATAGCAAAAAGCACTCTAGGATCGGCTAGACTAGCCTTCCCGCCAAGACTGAAGCAAACTTGCCTAACAGATAATGCTAAGCTCACCAAGCCAGCACTGGAGCAAGGCAAGGAGAGCAAGGCGGATGGCTGATAACAGTAATTGCCAGCTTGCAAGTCATTTTCTCCAACAGTCTAGCTTTTCTCTATTCTTTTCCTTCCACCCAGCTCAGCAAAGTTCCAGACTGCCAGTTAGGGTGTTACAGCAAGATATAACAGCTTTACCCCCTCTCTTTTCCTTAATTTCTGTCTCCCACACTTTTCTCATTCATTTCTTTCTCCCTACACCTAATTTGTCCATGCCTCCCCTCCATATAAGTCTAGATCTCAAGTCTTTCTCATCCCTATCCTGCTTGGAAACAGAATGTACTTTATAGTATTATAGTAGCAAAGCTTTGTTAATATTATGACCAGAAGGGGGGGGGGGATACTTCCCCATGAGCTAACTGTTAGAGCTCTGGGTCTGAAACCTGTTGGATTCACTGGTAGAAAAAGGAGGAGAAGGAAGAGGAGGACATAGGATTTATACCCCGCCCTTCACTACCCAAGGGAGTCTCAGAGTGGCTTACAAACTCCTTCCCATTCCCCTCCCCACAAGAGACACCCTGTGAGGTAGGTGGGGCTGAGAGAGCTCTTTTGAGAACTGCTCTTGAGAGAACAGCTCTGAGAGAACTTGTGGCTGACCCAAGGTCACACCAGCAGCTTCATGTGGCGGAGTGGGGAATCAATCCCGGTTCTCAGAGAACTGGAGTCCACGCTCTTAACCACTACACCAGACTGGCTCTCAGCACAGCCAGGAATCACTATTCATGCAGCACAGTGCACTAGGCATTTCCACGCCGCAAAAACCTTGGTACTGAGTGTGCTAGCAGACTTACAAAGTTACACAGAGCCAGTGGTCAGATGTAAACCTCATAAGAGTTCTTTATTATATGGAGCTCCATTCTCGACCGTATGGATGAGATGAGCGACAGGGATGGAATCTGTTCTAACTACCTAGGATGGGTATGGATGCAGAGAAAAGTACCCCTTGTATCCATTGTTCAAAGGTGGAGAGAAAATGTGCTCCTCCTTTGTGTGTGTGTGTGAGTGAGAGGAAGTGTGAGATCAGAAGAGAGGAAATTGCTCCCTAACAATGTGTCAATCTGCACATCAAAGGAACAGAGGCGGAAGACTAAACAGGAAGGATGGTCCACAGTTTGCCTGTCTGTCTCTCTCGTAACCCTCTCAGGAGGCTGAGGCGAATGGACAGTGCCCAGGGGTGGATTAAGGCTCACTGTTGCCCTGAGCACTGACCAATCTTGCTGCCCCCCCTCATTGAAATGACTGCCATGACAACTGAATTTGGCTCCATCATTTTACTTTTAAACACATGCATTGTACTTTTAAACATAGCCTATGACACTGCGGTGGCTCAAGTGGTTAAGACGCTGAACTGCAGGCTGTGGAAGGTCAGTAGTTCAGCAGTTCGAGACCCGTGAGTGCTGCATGACGGAGTGAGCTCCCGTCTCTAGTTCCAGCTCCTGCCAACCTAGCAGTTCGAAAGCAAGAAATTGCAAGTAGATAAATAGGTACCACTTCAGTGGGAAGGTAACAGCGTTCCGTGCGCCTTGGTGTTTAGTCATGCCAGCCACATGACCACGGAAATGTCTTCGGGCAGTGCCGGCTCTTCGGCTTTGAAACGGAGATGAGCACCGCAACCCTAGAGTCGGATTCGACTGGCTTTCGAGCAAGGGAACCTTTACCTTTAATTCTGCACATACTATTAGCCTACAATCCCATCCACCAATGAATTTGGGCTCATCTAGTTCTGCACATACTATTAGGCTACGATCCCATCCATGCTTATGTGCATCCCACTGAACTCTGTGGCATTTCCTTACCACCGAACGTGCCCACAGTTTGGCAGCAGCCGTTGCAAATGAAGCGACTCCCCTCTGTCCCTTTTAAAACCAAGCGGGGGGAAATGATTGGGGGGAAAGCATTTATAAGAGAAATTCTCGTGGGTCTGTGCCTTTAAGAAAAGGGGGCAGAGACCCCCAAAGCCCCACCATAGCTACGGGCCTGGTCCAGCGCTCTTAACCACCAGACCACAGTGGCTTTCGATGTTCAAGGCAAGAGATGAACAGAGATGGTTTGCCATTGCCTGCCTCCGCATAGCAACCCTGGTCTTCCTGGGTGGTCTCCCATCCAAGTAGTGACAGCAGCTGATCCTGCTTAGCTGCCCAGCTCTGGTGAGCTCAGGAGAATCTGAGTTGTCTGGGCTGGTAGAGCCTGGAGAACCAGGGTATAAATCCTCTTTATATCTCTCTGGGCCCAGGACAAACATGTGCCATTCCTCCCATCCCAGGTCACATCTCATGCAAACAGTATGGTGGAGGAAGATGGGGGGGGGATTCTATTTGCCTTCTGAGATGATCAGCTACATATTGTGTGTTCAATGGGAAGGGCTTCCATTTTGGGCTAATGCTTCTCACAAGGCCCCAGATACCAGCTCCGCCTTATGCCCACTGAAGTCAGCAGAGGAAGAGGAAGAAGAAGAAGTTGGATTAGGGTTCCCAAGTACTTACCGCAGGGGAGCGGGGGACGCATGCTCCCCGGCCGGACCAGTCCTCCCTGTAACACACCATGCCATCGCCAGGAAGTGACGCCAGGCAACGCTCTAGCAATGGGGCTGAAAATGGGGCTGGCGACGGCATTGTGCGCGTCTTTCCTTCCCCCGGGGATGGTCCTGCCAGGACATATCTGTCCCCCGCCGAAATACGGTAAGTTCTTGGCAAGCCTAAGTCCCGCCCTTCACTTGGAGTCTCAGAGCAGCTTACAATCTCATTTCCCTTCCTCTCCCCACCACAGGCACCCTGTGAGGTAGGTGGGGCTGAGAGAGCTCAGAAAGAGCTTGAGAGAACAGCTTGGGGAGAACTTGTGACTGACCCAAGGGCACCCAGCTGGCTGCATGTGGAGGAGTGGGGAATCAAACCTGGTTCTTCCACATCAGAGTCCATGCTCTTAACCAGTACATCAAACTGGAAAAGCACCATCAAGACTCAGCCAACTTATGGAGACCCCATAGGGCTTCCGAGATCTGATGAAATTGATCTAGCCTGGGCCATCCAGGTTAGGGTTGTCAAACACAGGTGGTTTTCCATTGCCTGCCTCTGCGTAGCAACCCTGGACTTCCTTGGTGGTCTCCCATCCAAGCACTAACCAGGGCCGACCCTACTTAGCTTCTGAGATATGAAGAGATCAGGCTAGCCAGAGGAGGGGGAGGAGGAGGAGGAGGAGGAAGAGGAGGATTTATACCCCACTCTTCAGTACCTGAAGGAGTCTCAGAGCGGCTTACAATCTCCTTCCCTTCCTCTCCCCACAACAGAAACTCTGTGAGGGAGATGGGGCTGAGAGAGCTCTGAGAGAGAACGGTGACTGGCCCAAAATCACCCAGCCGGCTTCATATGGAGGAGTGAGGAATCAAACCCGGTTCTCCAGATTAGAGACACACTGCTCTTAACCACCACACCAAGCTGGCTCTCTCTACACCACTGGCTCTCTCTTAACCACTACATCAAGCTAGCAGGGGACTCTGCGGAGCCTGGAAGATTTCCTTTCTCTTCCTCCCCCCCCCAATCTGTTTGTTTTTGACCATCCAAATGGACAAAGAGTTTTGGAGAACTCAAACGCTTCCGGGACCTTGGGTTATTTTGTTTGCTCTTAACGAAAGATAACACACGGCTTCTGTTTCTGGTTTTTGCAATGGGTCGACCACCTATGTTTTGAGAGCTCCCAGCAAAGGTCACCCCCACCTTCATCCCCGTTTTATCCTCAACATCATTTCATCCTCAGGACGTACCTCCACCTGAGTTCCCACCAGCAGTAGTAGCAGTAAGTAAATTTATTGTACATGGCCGTAGGCCCGTTACAATAATAAAAAATATACACAATATAAATTTAAGGTTCAAAAGTACTCTTCTAAAAACAAAGCCTTCAGAATAAGACTACATAACAGTTCAACAAATAAAACAATCCGAGTTTTTAAAATCATAAAAGTTACGCTACCAGTTTTGTAGATCTAAATTAGACAACTAGAAACCAACTTGGATCTAACTTTTCTGGCTGCAGGCAGTGTTCCCTCTGAGCTGAGTTAGTGTGAGATAGCTCACAGTTTTTTAGCCTCTGGCTCACACATTTTTGTCTTGGCTCCAGAGCAGACTAATTTATGCAGCAGCCAAACCGCTCACTCACAGCTTCAATGCCAGTAGCTCACAAAGTAGAATTTTTGCTCACAAGACTCCGCAGCTTAGAGGGAGCATGGGCTGCAAGTGCAAAAGCGCTACCTTGCGAGTAACCAGGGGATACAGGTCCGACAAGAGCAAAATTAACTTTTCATTGTCAGGTAAGTTGCAAAGTTGGCTTAAAATTCCAGATAGGAATCTGCTTCTTAGGTCCTTTAGTATAAAGGACAAACCATGATGTAATGAAATAGAACTTCAATGTTCCCTCTAAGCTGTGGAGTCTTGTGAGCAAAAATTCTACTTTGTGAGCTACTGGCATTAAAGTTGTGAGTGAGCGATTTGGCTGCTGCATAAATTAGCTTGCGCTGGAGCCCTTCTTCCTGAGCTGAGACAAAAATGTGTGAGCCGGAGGCTAAAAAATGGTGAGCTAGCTCACACTAACTCAGCTTAGAGGGAACACTGCTTCCACTGCAGTACCACATATGCCTACACATTGTTCTTGTGGTTTGTTGGTATACTTTCCAAGCAGCACTTCAGTGGGCGTGGATTGAAAGTGGAGAGCGGTAAATGCCGCTCTTAAACTGTGAACTGCAATGTCTGACAAATAGGAAATTCCTAAGTGATCTTTTTAAGTTGTATAATAACATAGGATTTGGAATACTGTGTACAGTTCTGGTCACCACACCTCAAAAAGGATATTATAGCATTGAAAAAAGTGCAGAGAAGGGCAACTAGAATGATAAAAGGGTTGGAGAACTTTCCCTATGAGGAAAGGCTGAGGTGCTTGGGGCTCTTTAGCTTGGAGAAACGACGGCTGGGAGGTGACATGATTGAGGTTTATAGGATTATGAATGGGATAGAGCTGGTAGAGAAAGAGGTACTTTTCTCCCTTTCTCACAATACAAGAACATGAAATTGAGCAGACTTCAGCGGACAGCGGAAGACAGGAGGGCCTGGCATAATCTGGTCCATGGGGTCGCGAAGAGTCGGACTCGACTGTGTGACTGAACAACACAATACAAGAACTCGTGGGCACTCCATGGAATTGCTGAGCAGTCGGGTTAGAATGGATAAAATGAGGTACTACTTCACCCAAAGAGTGATTAACACTTGGAATTCACTGCCACAGGAGGTGGTGGCAGCTACAAGCATGGACGGCTTCAAGAGGGAATTAGATAAATATATGGAGCAGAGGACCATCAGTGGCTATTAGCCACACGGTATTGATAGGGAATCAGGGGCAAGTGATGCTCTGTATTCTTGGTGCTTGGGGGGGGCGTGTCAACAGTGGGAGGGCTTCTAGTGTCCTGGCCCCACTGGTGGACCTCCTGGTGGCACCTGGTATATTTTGGCCGCTGTGTGACAGAGTGTTGGACTGGATGGGCCATGGGCCTGATCCAACATTGGCTTCTCTTATGTTCTTATGTTCTTAAAGTGCAGCTTTTGACTGGAATATTAACCTTTTGTCTGAAAGAGCATCCTCATTAAATACCCATTGGCGCTAATCCCGGGTCAACCACCTATGTTTTGGGAGCTCCCAACAAAGGTCACCCCCACCTTCGCCCCCGTTTTATCCTCAACATCACTTCATCCTCAGGATGTACCTCCACCCAAGTTCCCACCACCTCCTCTGAGCCTAGATACAAGATCTCCCCTCACCCCTTAGCCACTGAACTCCACTTTGTTTGACTCCCAGACCTCCATCATGCCTTGATATCTCCCACACTCCCCATCTTCAGGCATTCCAGTCTCAGCTCTGTTTCATGCTCACAATTTGAACTCTGCACCCTCCCACTCTCACCACAAGGCAACTTCCCTACTTGTGTCTGATGCAGGGAGCTTTGACTCCTGAAAACTCATACCCTGAGACACTCATTGGCTTCTAAGGGAGCTGATGGGCAGTAGGTTCGGGACGGACAAAAGGAAAGACTACTTTACACAGAGAGTGATTAAAATGTGAGTTTCACAGCCAGAGAGATGGCTACAGGAATAAATAGACTGAAAGGGGGATTAGAAGAAGAGACTGGATTTATACCACGCCCTTCACTCGGAGTCTCAGAGTGGCCTACAGACTCATTTCCCTTCCCCTCCCCACAACAGACACCCTGTAAGGTAGGTGGTGCTGAGAGAGCTCTGACGGAAACTGCTCTTTTTCAAGAACAGCTGTGCCAGAACTACGGCTTGCCCAAGATCATCCAGCAGGTGCAAGTGGGGGAGCGGGGAATCAAACCTGGTTCTTCCAGATTGGAGTCCATGCTCCTAACCAAACTGGCTCAGAGCTGAAGCTTTGCATGCAGAAGGTCCCTCGTATCTCCAGTTCAAACAATCACTTAGTGAAAGGCCTCTGCCTGAGACCCTGGAGAGCTACTGCCAGTCAGAGTAGGCAATACTGAGCTCAAGGGACCAATGGTCTGATTCAGTAGAAGGCAGTTTAACGGGAGGGGCTGTGGTTCTGTGCTGGAGCATCTGCTTGGCACACAGAAGGTCCCAGGTTCGATCCCTGGCATCTCCAGTTAAAAGATCTGGCAGTAGGTGATGTGAAAGACCTCTGCCTGAGACCTTGGAGAGCCGCTGCCAGTCTGGGTAGACAACACTGACTTTGCTGGACCCAGGGTTTGGTTCAGTGTGAAGCATTTTCATGTGTATTCATGTGTGTATTCATGCACTGAGTTGCTGGTGGAGCCGCTGGTGCTTGGCTATACTTGATCCTGGCCACCCATGGACCTCGAGGGCAGAGATCTACCGGGAAAATTTCCCTTCCAGTTAAGTGGCCAGCCTGTTGCTACAGAGCACTTCCCCACGCACGTATAAGGGATTAGGTTCAGCCTCAACTGTTGCCAGCAGAACAATCTCAAACTGCAGGAAAGATCTTAGACTCATAAGAACCATGGCTAGTCCAAGGAAACTGTACTGGGCAATCTCAAACTGCAGGAAAGATCTTAGACTCATAAGAACCATGGCTAGTCCAAGGAAACTGTACTGGGCAATCTCAAACTGCAGTAAAGATCTTAGACTCATAAGAACCATGGCTAGTCCAAGGAAACTGTACTGGGCAATCTCAAACTGCAGGAAAGATCTTAGACTCATAAGAACCATGGCTAGTCCAGGGAAACTGTACTGGGCAAGCTAGACCAACAGTGAAGAAGAACACACACACCCTGCCCCTGGCAATGATTTAGAACATAAGAGAAGTCATCTTGGATCAGGCCCAAGGGCCCCTCCAGTCCAACACTCTGTGTCAACACAGGGGCTGAATCCCAGGGGCCATCAGGAGGTCCACCAGCAGGGCCAGAACTCCAGAAGCCCTCCCACTGTTGCCCCCCCAAGCACCAAGAATACAGAACATCATTGTCCCAGACATAAGAACATAAGAGAAGCTGTGTTGGATCAGACCAGTGGCCCATCCCATCCAACACTCTGTGTCTCACAGTGGCCAAAAATATCAGGTGCCATCAGGAGGTCCACCAGCGGGGCCAGAACTCCAGAAGCCCTCCCACTGTGGCCCCCAAGAATACAGAGCATCACTTGCCCCAGACAGTGTTCCTCCCAGACCTGGTGGCTAATAGTCACTTATGGACCTCTGCTCCATATGTTGATCCAATCCCCTCTTGAAGCTGTCTGTACTTGTGGCTTCCTGATGCAGTGAATTCCATGTGCGAATTACTCTATGGGTGAAGAACTACTTCCTTTGAACTGTTCTAAGGCTCCTGCTCATTAATTTCGTTGAGTGCCCAGGAGATCTTTCGCAGACTTTATAATGTCAGGCTTTCCTGGTGTGCTTTCAGTGGCTTGGGAGCGGAAGCCACGGTCTGCTACTTTTATGCGTTTCTGCGAATCAGGATTCTGTTAGCTTTGAACCAGTGTGAAACAGCATTGTTGTCCCCATCGATTGGGAGACGAGCAAGCTATAAATATTTCCAATGGATAAGTGTAAAGAAGGGGCAGCCTAGGATGTTAGGAGGGGCCGGGGCTCAACAGTAGAGTATTGCTTGGCATTGTAGAAGGTCCCTGGTTCTATCCCCGGCATCTCTAGCTGAAAGCGTCTGGTGGTGGGAAAGACCTGAAGCCCCACCTGGAGAGCTGCTGCTGGCCAGAGCAGGCAATACCAGCCGACTACAGGACTGACTCAAGATAAGCTTTCTTTATTCACGAGAGATGTTTAATCGGCCACTGAGCAAGCTGGGTCAAGTAGCCCAAGGCAAACCCAATCTCGTCAGATCTCGGAAGCTAAGCAGGGTCGACTCTGGCAAGTTCTTGGGAGGGAGACCTCTGAGGAATACCAGAGGTGGGGAGGCAGGGGCAGGTTTTATTCAGCCACCTCTCTGAATATCCTCCAGGCCCTGAGTAGGGGTCAGTCAACAGAGGTCGCCATGACTCCCAGGTGCATACATACACGCGCACACGTGCACATATAAAAATACCCCCCAAAAAGGTAGTCACAGTGGGGCTGGTTGTGCTGTGGAGTCTACTCTGCGCAGGTCTGGCTTGCGGCAATGATGGTTTCCCCAATGGGCCTGTAGCAAATGGATCCTGTAAGGGCTTCTTCTCAGCTTCCTCCTGGCCGCCGGTAACCCTCTAGGAGAGTGGCTTTTCTGTCAAGTTTAAGGACCAGTCCACCCTGTCTGCTACCTGAGCAATCATCTCCCGCATATCTCGCCTGCCATGCCTACCTGTACAGGTGCCAAGTGCCTCCTCACCTGAGCCTTAGAATATACATTTTCTCATTTGGTGTCGTGATTAGGAGTGTGGACTCTAATCTGGGAGAACCAGGTTTGATTCCCCACTTCTCCAGGTGCAGCTGCTGGTGTGGCCTTGGGTCAGTTACAAGTCCTCTCAGAGCTGTTCTCTCAAGGGCAGTTCTCAAAAGAGCTCTCTCAGCCCCACCTACCTCACAGGGTGTTTGTTGTGGGGAGGGGAAGGGAAGGAAGATTGTAAGCTGCTCTGAGACTCCTTCGGATAGTGAAGGGTGGGGTAAAAATCCAATCTTCTCCTCCTCCTCCTCCTCCTCTCTGCTGCATTGTTCATTCCACACACCCATCAACAGTCAATATCATCGTCTCCCGGGTACTCCATCAGAAGTAGCCATCCTACATACGTACATATGTGCTGTCAAGTCGCAACCAACTTACGGCAACCCTGAGCAAGGGGCTTCCAAGGCAAGTGAGGACCAGAGGTGGCTGGCCATCGCCTTCCTCTGCAGAGCCTTCCTTGGTGATCCCCCATCCAAATACCGACCCTGCTTAGCTTCCGAGAGCTGATGAGATCTATTCCACATCCCAGTATCTGTCCTACCCATATAACCTCCTAACTGCAGAAAATGTCTTCCACTGTATTTCCTCCAATGCCAAATAACTAAGCCAGGGGTTTCAGAGCACAGGAAAGACCATTTGAAATAAGCATCTGATGTATAGCCAATGCAAGCTCAGTCTCTGTTCTTCTTCTCCCCTGTTGTGTATCAGAAAGGGCTGTAGCTCAGTGGTAGAACCTCTACTTTGCATGCAGACAGTCCCAGGTTCAATCCCCAGCACCTCCAGTTAAAAGGACCAGGCAGTAGGTATTGTGAAAGACCTCAGCCTGAGACCCTGGAGAGCCGCTGCCAGTCTGAGTAGACAATACTTGATAGACTGGTGATCTGATTCGGTATAACCAGTTTCATGTATTCAATCAAAATCTCATTAATCAATAAGCCTTGAAGGGGGGTCTATCAATGGACACCATAGACAGAACGTCCATTTTTAGAGGTGGTATACCTCTGGATAACAGATGCTGGACACAAACAATTACACAAGGCAACGGCATTCATGCCATGCTTATAAGCTTCCCAAAGGCATCTGGGATGGATCTTTCCAGAGAAATCTAGTTGGTTACTGTAGGAAACAGAATGATTAGATTATATGGACTTTTGGCCTCATCCGGCAAGACTGTTCCTTTGTTCTTATTGTAAAACTGCCATATTAGGGTTAAGAACATAAGAAGAGCCCTGCTGGATCAGACCACTGGTTCATCCAGTCCAGTGTCCTGCCTCACACAGTGGCTGACCAGTTCCTCTGGAGGGCCAACAACAGGGCACAGAGGCTGAGGCCTTCATTAGAACATCAGAAGAGCCCTGCTGGATCAGACCACTGGTTCATCCAGTCCAGTGTCCTGCCTCACACAGTGGCTGACCAGTTCCTCTGGAGGGCCAAAAGCAGGGCACAGAGACTGAGGCCTTCATTAGAACATAAAAGCCCTGCTGGATCAGACCACTGGTTCATCCAGTCCAACATCCGGTCTCACACAGTGGCTAACCAGTTCTCTGGAAGGCCAACAACAGGGTATAGAGGCCAAGGCCTTCCCCTGATGCTGCCTCCTGGCTCTGAGATTCAGAGAATTAGTGCTTCTGAATGTGGAGGTTCCCCTCAGTCACCATGGCTAGTAGCCATTGATAGTCTTATTGTCCATGAGTGTCCGGGTTGCAGCTTTGTGAGACAGATGGAGCCAGGACTTGCTCCCAGGCACTGCTGGCTTCTCATTATCTTTAGAGGAGACTAGGGGGCTCCCGAGCTCCGCTGCACTACCTGGAGGGGGATGCAGTGCAAGGGATGTGATCCAGGCCCCCTGCCTGCGGTGACAGGCGAGTGGAAGTCCATGGATTGTCCCCAGCAAGAAACAAAGAAGAGCATTCATGCAGACATGAGTGCCTATCTGTTGCTACCCACTAAGAGGGACCTAAAAGATTGTACCTCATCCACAACATCGATGAAGCATACCACCGTGAGTACTTCTTAAAGCAACTTTGTCTGAAACTCTACTATATAACGTCAGCCCTTGTAAAGTTTAAAAAGACTGGAAGGGAGGGGTGAAGATCTTTCTTCTGCCCCCCCTTACTTTCATTGTGGCTATGGAAAGGATCTAAAATTAGCTACATAATTAGCTACTGGGCGAAGAAAACAAGAGAGCACCTGTCAAATTGATATCTTCAAAATTTATCACTTTCTCTACGACTCTGAACTTTACTGAGAGCCTAATAAATCTTCTTGTCCTTTGTATGAAGACTTTGAAATAAATATTGAACTTTGGGATTTGTTGTAACTTAATACTTGAAATATAAAGGCTGATATTATAAATGGATCTTATTCTGATTTTTTAAATGTATCTAGTTCCCATAGCAATGTATGTTTACCTTTACTGAAACTGTAAAACTCCACTTTCTTCTGACCTCATTGCTTTGGAATGCAAACCACTGATAAGCTATTTGCCCTATGCTAGTTTTGTCAAGAACTTAATAGCTGCTGACATATACACTCTAAAACTGTTATCTCTGTAAAACTTGGTTTGGGAAAACATCTACAGAGACTCCTTGGCTTTAATACAACTTTGGAAAAATGATTTCTCAAGATAGACTGCAAATGACCCCAGAAGCTTTATTGTCAGTTATACCAGACTCTACGGACCATAAACCTACCCAGGCTCCCCTGCAAGATTTTTTGAATATGGTCCAAAATGCACTTGCTGTGGCCATAAAAGATGCAATTGAAGAAACTTTTCATTCAGTACGGACAGAAATCCAAATATGGACACAACAATTAAAAACCAAGAGAGAAACAGTGTGGAAAGAGGAGGGGGAAAGCTCTGACTGAAAACATAGAGGAAACCTGCAAGCAAGACTACTGGACCTACAAAAAAGAATTTATGCCCACAAAGAGAAATACAGCCTCGACAAAACGTACCAGAGGCTCTATAAAAGAACTATGGCTGACGAAACTCCCAAAATACTCATTTCCTTACCATTTCAGAGACAACAACAACAACAAAAACAATTTATGGAACTACAAGCTACCACTAAGAGGGGACATAGATGGGTGTTTCCAGATGACAATTTTCACACTTATAAAGGAAAAAGACACAGAATCAAGACTTTAAAACTTAAGAGGAGGAACCAGAAAATTAAGAAAAGGCTGATACCTATAAAAATTCTGGGGAAACCATGAAGGAATTCCCTCCATCTGAGGACTACCTCATTTATACATTGAGGGAATCCCAGATGCTTTTGATGCAGCAAGATCCTTTCCTGTGGTGGCCCCGCACTAGTGGAATGAGCTCCTGGAGGACATCAGGGCCCTGCGGGACCTTCTGCAGTTCCACAGGGCCTGAAAAATGGAGCTCTTCCACCAGGCTTTCAATTAGGGGGCCGCCGGTAACATTGTGGCCCCGGCCCTAACATCAGCATTAAAGTAACATCAGTACCAAAGCAATATCTGACAGCTTGGCAAGGACCTGGAATACAGCGACTGTTATATCTGGATGTCGAAAGAATGCCGCCATTGTTTACTGCACTGCTAGCACTTTGCACTTTGTTGTGGTTTTATTGGTTTTAATAGTTGCATAATGTTTTTATATATATGACTGTGAGCCGTCCTGAGCCTGCCTTCGTGGGGAGGGCAGGATATGAATTAAATAAATAAAATAAATAATATGCTTGTATTCAGAATATAGAGTCACACACTTTACCATATAAATACAAAAATTTCATAGCATGTTTAGGGAAAGTTTATAATAGTAGAAAATAAGAAAACGTATATTCGTGTACTTGCAAACCTTATATAATCAGTTTAAGGTGGAAAAATTGAGACAGGGTTTTCTACTGTATGAGGTATTCTAATAGAGAAAAGACCAATATGGATTATTGTATCCCATATTATATGTTTGTTTGTTTTGGAAAAAATAAAAAATGTTACCAAAAAAAAAAAAGTCTTATCCTCCATGAATTTATCTAGCCTGTTTGGTGCAGTGGTTAAGAGCAACAGACTCTAATCTGGAGAACCAGGTTTGATTCCCCCACTCCTCCACATGCAGTCAGCTGGGTGACCTTGGGTCAGTCACAAGTTCTCTTGGAGCTGTTCTCTCAAGAGCACTTCTCAAAGAGCTCTGTCAGCCCCACCTGCCTCACAAGATGTCTGTTGTGGGGAGAGGAAGGGAAGGAGATTGTAAGCTGCTCTAAGACTCTGAGTGAAGGGTGAGGAATGAATCCAACTTCTCCTCCCCCCCCTCTTCCTCCTCCTCCCCCTCTCCCTTTTGAAGCTGTTTATTCCTGTGGCCATCACTCTGGCAGCAAATCCCACATTTTAATCGCTTTCTATGTAAAGTAGTACTTCCTTTCGTCCGTCCTGAACCTATTGCCCATCAGCTTCATTGAATGCCCTCAAGCTCAAGTATTTTGGGAGAAGGAGAAACCAGATTAGAATCTGTCACTCTTAACCACTACACCAAGTTCTCTTTGTCAGCTCTCTTAACCCCATGCACAATTGTATACACCTCTACTTCTATCATGTCCCCCCTCCTTAGTTGTCTCTTTTCTAAACGGTAAAGTCCCAGACGCTTCAGTCTTTCCTTCTTGTTAGACACCCCGGAAGGCTTGGTGGCAGGGATCCCCAACCTTTTTGAGCCCGTAGGCACCTCTGGGATTCTGACACAGGACAGTGGGTGAAACCACAAGATGGCCACCCGAGCAGGCAGAACCACAGACACAGATGAAGCTCAAGTGTGGGGAAGAGGAGTAGAGTTTTTTCAAAAAATACACTGGGGAAGAGGAGTGTTAATTTAATCTGCACGGGCAATGAGAGCTTCAGTGGAAAAGCCAAAGTCTCCCTGACCTGGATAGCCCATGCTAGCCCTGGTTAGTACTTGGATGCAGGGCTCTTTCTGTAGCAGGAACTCCTTTGCATATTAGGCGACACACCCCTAATGTAGCCAGTCCTCCAAGAGCTTACAGTAGCCCCCTGTAAGAAGAGCTCTGTAAGCTCTTGGAGGATTGGCTACATTAGGGGGGGTGTCGCCTAATATGCAAAGGAGTTCCTGCTACAAAAAGAGCCCTGCTTGGATGGAAGACCGCCAAGGAAGTCCCGGGTCGCCACGCAGAGGCAGGTAATGGCCGACCACCTCTGAACATCTCTTGACTTGAAAACCTGGATGACCCAGGCTGGCCTGATCCTGTCACATCTCTGGAGCTAAGCGGGGTCAGCCCTGGTTAATCCTTGGATGGGAGAACTCCAAGGAAGTCCAGGGTTGCTACGCAGAGGCAGGCAATGGCCGACCACCTCTGAACTATCTCTTGACTTGAAAACCCTCTGGAGTTGGCATAAGTTGGCTGTGACTTGGTGGTGTCTTCCACCGCCATGTCCTGCAGGGGCAGACTGGGAAGTTTAGCCAGGCCGAGTGGCTTCTGCAATGCTCCCAGCTGCAGCCCCATAGCTAAGGACTTTTTAGGGAGGGGGCCTGGGGAGGGGCCTTCTAATCCAATCAAAGGCTCCAGGGCCAGGGCTGCAGCAGCCGCAGCTTCCCTCCCTCTCCCCTCTCCCCTCCCGCAAGGGCAGGCCTTCCCTGTGGGGTGTCCGGGTCCAGCTCCTTCCCTCCCCAAGGAACCCTGGTGCCTCTTCCCATGGCACAGCATCAGCGACAGCACCAGGGACACCCTTGTCCTCCTGCCAACAGGCTGATAGGCAGAGTTGGGGCAGAGGAGCCAAGGCTCAAGAAGGGGGCCCATAAAAACTGATAGGGGGCCAGGCCCCTTGGGCCCCACGTTAGCTACGAGCCCGCCCAGCTGGCACTGCTGGGGCCCACTAATCTCAGATCTGGCCAGTGGAGTCACATTAGTGCAGGAGGCAACAGGTGAGCCGGGACTCATTGCTGTTGCTGCTGGCCTGATCCAGGCCCGTAGCCAGGGATTTTTTTAGTCAGGGGGCATTTAAATGTCTTAGGGGGGCACTGGCTAATCAAATTAAAGGAATACCAGGCTCCTTTCCTGCATCTGCCACCACTTGGGGGCCTTGGGGTGGATGGGAAGTCGTGGGGCCTTGCCGGTAAGTCGGGGGTGCCCCAGTGTAGCTATGGGCCTGGCCTGATCTGAGTTTAGCAGCCCAGGCAGTGCTGGTAGGACTACTGGGGCCTGGCTCTGGTCTCAGTTGCTCTCCAGAGATTTCCCCCCCCTGTGAGCTAAATGGTCAGACCACCCTGACGTCCTGCTTAGAGACAAGAAAGACGGGTGAATCAATTGGACTGTGGAGAGGAAACTGCTTTGGGTGTATCTCCTGTCTGGCCGCTGTCTTAACTCATCCCCACGCACACACTGGAGACTTTGGCAAGCCCAGCAGTTTAGAGCTCTAAGAGTTCGCGCGATGTTTTATTTAGCCGTCCGTGCATTTACAGTCATACTTTTAGTCTCTATACGGTGTGATGAGTCATAATAATGTGACCCAGAAATAAAACTCTACTGTTACTACTGCTACGGTAAACGGTATTTATGCATATTGTGGGAACTGCGTAGTTTTCATAGAATCATAGAATTGGGAGGGACCTCCAGGGTCATCTAGTCCGGCCCCCTGCACATCAGATATCTGATGAAGGGAGCTTGGATGCCAGAAAGCTGATACCCCAAAAATCGTGCTGGTCTCTATGGGGCTACCAGACTTGAAACTAGTGGCCATATTCTGGCAACGCAAATATGAGACAATCTCCTTGGATCTTGTCACAATAGGGAAGAGATTACATCACATGGTTCACCAAAAGCCAGTTTGGTGTAGTGGCTAAGAGCAGCGGACTCTAATCTGGGACAACCGGGTTTGATTCCCCACTCCTCCACTTGCACCTGCTGGATGACCTTGGGCAAGCCATAGTTCTGTCGGAGCTGTCCTTGAAAGGGCAGTTTCTGTCAGAGCTCTCTCAGCCCCACCAACCTCCCAGGGTGTCTGTTGTGGGGAGGGAAGGGAAAGGAGTCTGTAAGCTGCTCTGAGACTCTGAGTGAAGGATGGGATATAAATCCAATCTCCTCCTCCTCCTCCTCCTCCTCCTCCTCCTCCTCCTCCTCCTCCTCCTCCTCCTCCTCCTCCTCCTCCTCCTCTTCTTCTTCTTCTTCTTCTTCTTCTTCCTCCTCCTCCTCCTCCTCCTCCTCCTCCTCCTCCTCCTCCTCCTCCTCCTCTTCTTCTTCTTCTTCTTCTTCTTCTTCTTCTTCTTCTTCTTCTTCTTTCTTCTAGATCCTCAGAAGGTGCATTGTTAAATTCAGTTGGGACACATTGACAAATAGAAGTGGGCTTGGATTTGTGAATGCCTTTTATCCACATGTCTGAATCTGGTTCCCAGTTCTTTTCTCGCACTTCCTAGCTCCTTATTTGAGAATCCATCCTTTTATTTGTTCTCAGTGTGATCTACCTCTATGTTTGGAGAGCCAGTGTGGTGTATTGCTTAAGAATGGCAGGCTCTAATCTGGGGGAACTGGGTGGGATTCCCCACTCCTCCACACGCAGCTGCTGGGTGACCTTGGGCAAGCCACAGTTCTCTCAGAGCTGTTCTCTCAGGAGCGGTTCTCTCTCAGCCCCGCCTACCTCCCAGGGTGACTGTTGTGGGGAGAGGAAGGGAAGGAGATCGTAAGCCGCTCTGAGACTCCGAGTGAAGGGCGGGGTGTAAATCCAATCTTCTTCTTCTCTCCTTTCCTTTGATTTCGGAGTGTGATTCAAATGTAAGATGACCTGAACGTCTGGGACGTCACAGAAAATATATTTAGGGATACATTTTCAGATTTCTTTATGGGGACAGGAGGACACAAGTTTCGACAGCGTCCAGCGGCATAGTGGTCTTGGACACATTCGAGATAAAATTGCAGGGGGGGAAACCCCAATGCATTTAAAGAATATTTGTTGTGCTTATTTTATGGTCTATCTCACAAGGACGGCACCAGTCTGGCGACCACACGTTGCACAATTGCACATACACCCTGCTCACTTTACTTTTGAAGTAAACGGATTATGCTTTTAAGATTAATACGTAATACTTGGGCCAAATTAATGGTTTAGAAAAACAGTTCCTCATTGTGTGCAGCCAGTGAGCTGGCTAGAGAGAGAGAAGTGCTGAGAAATAATTTTTTTAACATTTATTTATATCCCACATTCCTTCATTCTATTCTCACAATAACAACAACAACCACTACCCTGTGAGGTAGGTTAGACTGAGAGCGTCTGACTAGCCGAAGCTCACCCAGCAAGCTTCAACAGCAGAGTGGAGGATTCGAACCTGGGTCTCCCAGATACAAATCTGACACTGTTATGACACCATGAGGAGATACGGGCTAAGAAGTTCCCTCATCCCACCCCCCCTCCATTTCTAAATGCTGCTTTTGCAGTATTCTAAGTACCAGACTATACAACCGGTTTAAAATGTTTTAATAGTTGGAACTCCTGGGTACTCAATGAAATTAAGGAGCAGTAGGCTTAGAACAGGTAAAAGGAAGTACTTCTTCACCCAAAGAGTAATTAACACATGGGATTCACTGCTGCAGGAACTGGTGGCAGCTACAAGGACAGACACTGGAGGAACATATGGTGCAGAGGTCCATTGGTGGCTCTTAGCCACAAGGGGTAGATGGAACATTCTGTCTGGGGCAGTGGTGCTCTGTCTTTTGGAAGGAGGAGGAGGAGGAGGAGGAGAAGGAGAAGGAGAAGGAGAAGGAGGAGGAGGAGGAGGAGGAGGAGGAGGAGGAGAAGAAGAAGAAGAAGAAGAAGAAGAAGAAGAAGAAGAAGAAGAAGAAGAAGAAGAAGAGGAGGAGGAGGAGGAGGAGGAGGAGGAGGAGGAGGAGGAGATTGGATTTATACCCCGCCCTTCACTCAGAGTTTCAGAGCGGCTTACAAACTCCTTTCCCTTCCCCTCCCCACAACAGACACCCTGTGAGGTAGGCAGGGCTGAGAGAATTCTGACACAAACTGCTCTTTCAGGAACAGCTGTGCCAGAACTTGTGACTGACCCAAAGTCACATCAGCAGGTCCAAGTGGAGGAGTGGGGGAATCAAACCCGGTTCTCCCAGATTAGAGTCTGCACACTTAACCAAACTGGTGTAGTGCTTGGGGGGGGCAACTGCTTGGGGGACGACAACAGTGGGAGGGCTTCTGGAGTTCTGGCCCCACTGGTGGACCTCCTGATGGCACCTGGGTTTTGGCCACTGTGTGACACAGAGTGTTGGACTGGATGGGCCACTGGCCTGATCCAACATGGCTTCTCTCATGTTCTTATCACTACACAGCCTTATGCAAGCAATTATGTACAGAGATCTGTGATGAACTCTGAACAATTGAAACATGTAGCATACATTACTTTTTATTGTTTTTGTTGTTCTTTTCAGAGGGGTAGCTGTGCTGATCTGCAGAAGAACCGGTCTAAGGTGCCAGCGGACTCACTCCCATCTAGCTATTGTTGCTGTTGTTTCTATCATCATTGTCATCAAGCTCTCTTTATTTGTCCAGGCTCACCCAGTTATAGCTGACAACTCGTCTTAGAACAAAGGGCGGTTGCTGTTAATTAAAGCACAGCGGACCAGGCCTCGTCGAGACAAAGATTTTTGCAACTGTCCATTCTAAAACAAATAATTGGGCACGACCTGGTAATCTGGTACTGAAAGCACCAGTTTCTAGCTTTGTGTATTATAATATATAAGAAGTGATGTATTTTTGACAGGTTTTATCAGAGGGAAACGTTGATTCCATTATTTGACATGGCCGTTCTCTCCAGCTTCTATTTTGCAAGATTGTTCGTCTTCCCAGTTTTGGGCAACTTTGCCGTGACTGCCTTGGGAAAGACGAAAACAAACCCGGTTTTTCGTTCAATTCGGCTATCCGTTTAAATTGGCCCCCCTTCATCTAATTTAAGAAAAGGCCTGGAGTCGGAGTCTACAAAGGGTCTTTCAGAATTCTTGGAGAATTTCCCTTACTAATTTTTTTTTAACAAACAAAAACATCCACAAAAACCTCACAGGATAAGGGGGGGGATGTTTTCTGAATCAATCTTTTAGGAAGCAAATCTTTTTTTTTATAATGACTTTTAGATCTATGTATTTTAAAGTCGTAAAAAAGAGCCCACCTCCAGTAGCACCTTAAAGATTAATAAAATATGTGGCAGCGGAGGACCTTGTGTGAGTCATGGCTCACTTCTATGGAGATAGATCAAGATGGGTCACCCATGTCGGATTGCCTGTAGCAGCAGAAAAGAGCAAAAGTCCAGGATCAACATAAAGACTTAACAAAATTTGTGGCAGGGTAGGTGCTTCCGTATGATTGCTCTCTTTAAATATCTGAAAGGCTGTCATTGGGAGGAGGGCCAAGGAGCTGTTCCAGTTGGCAGCAGAGGAGAGGACCCGAAGCAACGGGTTTAAGTTACATGCAGGAAGGTATCGGCTGGATATTAGGAAACACTTTTTCACGGTCAGAGTGGTTCAAAGGTGGAATCAGCCGCCTAGGGAGGTGGTGAGCTCCCCTTCGCTGACAGCTTTCAAGAAGAGGCCGGACAAATATTTGTCAGGGATGCTTCAGGCTGGTCCTGCACTGGGCAGGGGGTTGGACTCGATGGCCTGTATGGCCCCTTCCAACTCTGCAGTTCTATGAAGTCACTGCTCACTTCCTCAGATATAGTTAGAATGGGAGCCCATCTGTCCTATCTATTGGAAAGTGGAGTGCTTTCAGACGCCAGATGACATTTGCAGGTGAATGACAATGGCAGGCCTGGGAAATATTTTTGAAACACACGACGAACACATGAAGCTGCCTTATACTGAAATCAGTCCATCGGTCCATCACAGTCAGTATTGCTGACTCAGACCAGCAGCGGCTCTCCAGAGTCAGTCCCGTGTCCCTCCACCAACTACCTGATCCTTTCAACCTGGAGAGGCTGGGGACTGAACCTGGGATCCTCTGCATGCCAAGCAGATGCTGCGCCGGCCAACTTTGACCAACAGGGATAAAGAAACTGCCCTGCCATTCGTTGGGATGTACCGGATTTCATCCTGCTGTTTCTCTCTCTCTGGTGGTCCATCTGCCACCCACCTAAAACCAATCTCCTGTCGCTTCAGGGCTGACTTCTGCAGGCCTCTAAAGATCTGAAGGATGCCGCTTGCCCACCGTACAAAGATGCCATCCTGTCAATGTTCCCTCTAAGCTGTGGAGTCTTGGGAGCAAAACCTCTGCTTTGTGAGCTGCTGGCGTTAAAGTTGTGAGCGAGCGACTGGGCTCCTGCCTCGATTAGTTTGCCCTCTGGCGCCGTCCTTCCTGAGCTCAGGCAAAAACGTGTGCGCCGGAGGCTAAGGAACGGTGAGCCAGCTCACACTAACTCAGCTTAGAGGGAACACTGCCTCCTATGCATATTTACATCCGTAGTAAATGCCAAAGGTTTATGCACAGACAGCACATGCCTGAAAGTATATGGCCCCGACCTGGGCTGCCCAAACCAGCCCACTCTCAGAAGCTAAGCTGGGTCAACCTTGGTTAATACTTGGATGGGAGACCACTAAAGAATACCAGGGTCGCTACGCAGAGGCAGGTGATGGCAAGCCACCTCTAAAGGCCTCTTGCCTTGAAAGCCCTGTGGATCTCCGAAGCTAAACAGGGTCGATCATGTTTAGTACTTGGATGGGAGACCAAGAAGGAAGTCCAGGGTTGCTAGGCAGAGGCAGTCAAAGGCAAACCACCTCTGAATTGACTCTTGCCTTGGGGAAAAAAACCCTCTGAATCTAAACAGGATCGACTATGTTCAGTGGCAGATTAACCATTAAGCAGACGAAGCACGCGCTTAGGGCACCAGAGCCAAAGGGGGCACCGCAAAGTTGGGGAAAGGGTGGAAAGAGAAAAACAAACAAACAAAGATTTGTAAAGATAGATAGATGATAGATGATAGATGATAGATGATAGATGATAGATGATAGATAGATAGATAGATAGATAGATAGATAGATAGATAGATAGATAGATAGATAGATAGATAGATAGATAGATAGATAGATAGATAGATAGATGGATGGATGGATGGATGGATGGATGGATGGATGGATGGATGGATGGATAGATGGATAGATAGATAGATAGATAGATAGATAGATAGATAGATAGATAGATAGATAGATAGATAGATAGATAGATAGATAGATAGATAGATAGATAGATAGATAGATAGATAGATAGATAGATAGATGGATGGATGGATGGATGGATGATTAGATAGATAGATAGATAGACAGACAGACAGACAGACAGACAGACAGACAGACAGACAGACAGACAGACAGACAGACAGACAGACAGACAGACAGACAGACAGACAGACAGACAGACAGACAGACAGACAGACAGACAGATAGATAGACAGACAGACAGACAGACAGACAGACAGACAGACAGACAGACAGACAGACAGACAGACAGACAGACAGATAGATAGATAGATGATAGATGATAGATAGATAGATAGATAGATAGATAGATAGATAGATAGATAGATAGATAGAACTAGTGCCAATTGACCACGGTGCATTTTTGTCTTGCTGCAACCCTGCATTGTATATCTGGCCAGACAGGTCAACAACTGAAATGGACTGGGGGGGTCAGTGTGGAAAGGAGGGAGGGGGCACCAGGGAGCCTTCATCCGTCCCTGGATGGGAGACCAGCGAGGAAGGCCAGGGTTGCTAGGCAGAGGCAGGCAACGGGGAACCACACCTGAACGTCTCTAGCCTTGAAAACCCCTCGCCGTGACAAAAGCCGGCGGCGACTTGAGGGCGAATCAGTAAACAGAAATAGAAACGCGGCACTCCGGTTAACCTCCGTAACTGAAGAACGGAATCTCCGGGAGTGGCGCTCCCTTCGGTTGTGAAACGGGTCTCTCTGCGTTCCGCAAAAGCGCCGGAGAGCTCTTTAGCTAACGATTCCGACTTAAAAGAACAATGAATGGGAAAGCGACCAAACCGGATTGACTGATCAGCAAATGTCATTAGGGGAAGCGCGGCGTGGATTTCCCCTTGCTAACTACCCACCCCCCGCGCGCTCTTGTTCAGTCCCAGATCTGGGCGCTGGAGAATCTTTAATCTAACCAACAGCCTTAAACCCCTGGCTTTAAGCGGATTGAACCCTCTGGGGGAGTCAATAGGGCTCAACCGGCTCACATCCTCGCGCTCCGACACAAAGAGGGTCCCGCCTGACTCGCCTCCCGGAAAATATAGGTCAATGGTGCTAATTAATGCGTCGAAAGGGCTTCGAGAGAGAGCGCGCCCCTCTCCCGAGCTAGGCTCTGCTTTTCTGGCCTTTTCGGTCTATTCTCTGCGGATCTCCTCCGCCCCCCCTCCCTAAATTCCGTCCCCTAAATTCATGCGCTGGGTTTGTCTATGTGACGGCCCGGCTTTGCTCGGCGTTCAAACGAGCATCGTTTCAGAGCGGCGCATATACGCCGATTGAAACCGAACGCCCACGTTCATCTTGGCAGAGGAGGGAGAACAATGCGGTCCATCGTAATGGCGTTTCCCTTTCAGATGGGCAAGAGCGGGCGGGCGGAATAAAATGAGAAGCTGCTTTCAAACGAAACCGTTCCAAGATATAACGGATCTTGCAGATAAATCCAGGTGGTCAGCCGTGTCGGTCTGAGGCGGTGGAACAAATTCAGAGTTGCAGCGGCGCCTTGAAGACCAACAAAGGTTTAGTCTTAAAGTCTTAAAGGTGCCATTGGACTCTAAACTGGTTATCATTCTCTTCCGTTAGGCGAGAGGCCTGTCTTGTTGCACTTGGATACGGAATTCAGTGTTCCCTCTAAGCTGAGTTAGTGTGAGCCAGCTGACAGGTTTTTTTAGCCTCCGGCTCACACGTTTTTTGTCTCAGCTCAGGAAGGGATGGCTCCAGAGCAAACTCATTTATGCAGCAGCCAAATCGCTCGCTCGCAACTTTAATGCCGGCAGCTCACGGAGTAGAATTTTTACTCGCAAGACTTCACGGCTTAGAGGGAGCATCGCGTGTTTCCAAGGTCTTATGCACCTATAGACGACGAGCGCGAAGCCCCCTGCAATCCTGATTTCTGTTCTTAAACAGCTGGACGAGCGGCGGACAGGATCCAGTCTCCACTCCACCACCACCACCCCACTTGGTGCTGTTTACACTGAACCGCGAGGAAGCCCGTTGGGAATCAAGCGGCGAGCCAGGTGCGCTCAGATTGGAACGCCTGCTAGCCAAGGCCGGTTAAAACCAGACCTAAACTGTCGCCCAGGAGTTGCAGGCGTTTACTCGGATAAATAAATCTCGTGAAACTTCAACCCGGGGGTGGGGGACACGGGGTCGGGACCGGGGTGCCGCGAGCCGGATCCAGCCCCCGGTGGAAGGAAGACGCGCCGTTTCTCTGCCCCTGCGGAACAGCCCGTGCGCCTCGGAGGTTCCCCCCCTAATCTGTGTATTCGCATACCGAGCACCGCGCAATGTGGACGCCCGGAGAGACCCTTCTTCTGGACTACAGTTGGAGGGTTATGCCGATATATTCTCGCTTAAAGCGCCCGGGTTTGTGTGCCTAAGGGCGGAGAGAAAGCGCTGCGACGGCGGCGAGAGACACACATAATCTGCGAGAGACACAGCAGGGCGAAGAATTAGTCCGGCGCCGGGGAAGGGGGGGTGGGGGAGAGAAATCTGTAATTACAGATGAATCGTTGCCCAAAATCGATGACATAAGAACGTAAGAGAAGCCAATGTTGGATCAGGCCAACGGCCCATCCAGTCCAACACTCTTGTGTCACACAGGGGCCGAAAATACCAGGTGCCATCAGGAGGTCCGGCAGTGGGGCCAGGACACGAGAAGCCCTCCCACTGCTGCCCCCTCCAAACACCAAGAAATACAGAGCACCACTTGCCCCAGACAGAGAGTCCCTATCTAGACCTTGTGGCTAATAGCCACGGATGGACCTTTGCTCCATATGCTTATCTAATTCCTATTATATTGCTCTGCAATATAGTTATTATATTATATTACGTTATGTTATATTATGTTATGTTATATTGCAGTGCAATATAATTATTAAATATATTGCAGTGCAATATAATTATTAAATATATTGCTCTGCAATATAATAGGAATTGTGATACAGTCAATGCTCCCTCTAAGGTCTGGAGTCTTGGGAGCAAAAGTGCCTACCTTGCGAGCTCCTGGCATTAAAGGTTGTTGTGAGCGGACAAAAAAGGGGTGAGCCGGAGGCTAAAAAACACAGTGAGCCAGCGCACAGCGACTCAGCTTAGAGGGACCACTGGACACAGCCCCCGTCATTCTTCTTTCCCTCCTTTTTGAAAAGCTGGGAAGAACAGCCGAGCGATTCTCCGGGCCGATTATTCCCCCACCCCCGCAGAAAATGTTTCTCCGCCTCCGAAGGGCGCAAGGAGGCCGGAGGTCGGCGAAGGCAAGGCGGGCAGGGAAGGCGGCCAGGAAAACAGACGGAGGAGATCGAACCCAAGGCGGCGGCGGCTGCGGCGCAGACTTCCCCGGGAAGCCGAGGAACGCGCGTTTCAATGGGGGATTCCACGCTTGCTTCCTAAGTTTCGACTCGGGAAGGCTTATACCCACCCGCCCAACCGCCCACCCAAAAAATCTTGCTGGTCTGGAACGTCCAACAAACAAGAATTTTTTTTTGGAGGGGGTTAAATCCAAGTAGGGTCGCCGCGTCGGTCTGAAGCAGAGGAACAAATTTCGAGCCCGGGGGGCCCCTTGAAGACCAAGAAAGGTTTATTCGAGGGATGAGGTTTCGTGGGTCTAAGTCCCGGCTAGCCCGATCTTGTCAGAGCTGGGAAGCTGAGCGGGGTCGACCCCCACCTTCTTAGTCCTTGGATGGGAGGCCCCCGAGGAAGACCAGGGTCGGGACGCAGAGGCGGGCAACGGCCGACCACCTCTGAAACCACGTCCCTGGCCTTGAAAACTGTTGGGATTTCTATGCAAAGGCAGAGTCGATCACGGAGCTTTGCTGTTGGGGTCCCAGTCAGCGTTCCCTCTAAGCTGAGTTAGTGTGAGCCAGCTCACCGGTTTTTTAGCCTCCGGCTCACACCTTTTTTGTCTCCGCTCTGGAAGGAGGGCTCGTTCATGCAAACTCATTCGTGCAGTAGCCAAATTGCTCGCAATTCCACAGCTTAGAGGGAGCATTGACTGAGACATCAGCACGCATAAAGGCACAGTTAATTCTTTCATGGCTACAGAGAGAGAGAGAGAGAGAACTTGCAAATCCCAACAAAACCTCTCCAGGGTCTCCAGAAGTCGGCTGTGACCTGAGGGGTGCCGGGGATCTTTCTAAGGAACCCCGAACCCCGTCGGGAGCGATGCGACTGGAGCATAAAACGGCAACGGGGGCATCTGTGTACATAACACACGCGTGTGCGCGCGCGCTGGCAAGCTGGGCTGAGAAGCCGTAAATCTCCTCGAGCCCAGGAGGAATCCAAGGCCAGCGAAGTCAGAGCCTCCCAGAGCTCGGAGATTTGCACGGAACGAGACGGGGCCGCCCGCCCTTAGTCTGTCTGCAGCAGCGGGAAAAGAGCCAGAGTCCAGGAGCACCTGAAAGTCTGGCACAAATCTGGGGCAGGGGCAGGGCAGGAGCTTCCCTGAGTCACTGATCACTTCTTTGGAAATAGATCGAGATGGGCAGCCGCGTTAGTCTGTCCCTAGCAGCAGAAAACAGGCAAGTCCGGAAGTCTCTCGTTAAAGACTAAAAAAAAATAATAATCTGTGGCAGGGCAGGAGCTTTGGTGAGTCACGGCTCCCTTCTTTAGATACGCACAAGGGGAAGGCTGCAATTCTGCCCACCTATTAGGGGGACGGGTCGAGTGAAACAGCCCTTCTCTGACCCTGCGTAGTTCAAGCTTTTTAAGAACATAAGAGAGAAGCCAACGTTGGATCCAGCCAATGGCCCATCCAGTCCAACACTCTGTGTCACACAGGGGCCAAAAATACCAGGTGCCGCCAGGAGGTCCACCAGTGGGGCCAGGAGGACAGTAGAAGCCCTCCCACTGTTGCCCCCCCCCCCGGTCACCAAGAATACAGAGCCTCACTTGCCCCAGACCGAGAGTTCCTATCTAGACTTTGTGGCTAATAGCTACTGAGGGATCTCTGCTCCATATGCTTATCCAAGTCCCTCTTGAAGCTGGGAGAAGGAAACCCTGCAGATGCCATCGGCCACCGGGTGCCTTGAGGGTCGGGCTGATTTCTGGGGTGGGGGAGGGTCTCCCCGTTGGGGAGAAAAGCAGGGCACACCTGTCTACAGTAAACGAGTAAAAAAACCCAAAGCCGTTCGATTGAAAGGACTTCTGATAAATGCGATGCGAAGGCGCTGCCTTCGGGAACTTTCCCTTTCTCTCCTCGGACGCCCCTTCTGCCCGGGACGGTCTCGGTTCTGTCAAACCGGAGAAAGCCGACCGTTGCCACCCGGGGCCCAGGTGAGCCCTCCCAAGTCCCTCGCGGTCGACGAGGTGAGAAAGGTGCGCTGCGCTTAAGGAGGCACTGCGGATCGGGTCAAGGGGAGGGCGGCTGGGGCGGCTGACCCGTTTTTAACCCCCGGAAGAAGAGAAGCCAAAAGGTCGCAGGGAAACGGCGAAACGGCAAAACCCACTTTCAATGCACTTTAGCCATCGAAGGCTGCGGTCACACACACGAAATAATCCACTTTCAATCCACTTTCAGTGCACTTTCCAACTGGATTTTTACTGTGTGAACTGGAATCCAGTTGGAAAGTGGATTGAAAGTGGAATGAAAGTGGATTATTTAGCATGTGTGACTGCAGCCGAAGAATACCGAGCACGTTTGCGAGACGGGTTTTGCCGTTTCGCCAGTCAAATCCAGTCGCCAAGTGCACTGGAAGCGGGTTGGAAAAGCACGTTATTCTGGGGAGGTGCCAGCGCAGGAGGCTCCAAGTTGCCCGACTCGGGTTCTGAATAAACCACCGGAGGATAGCGCTGCCCCGTGTGCCAAAGGAGCCGCCCCAGAAATTTCGAGTCGGGCTGCCAGGGCTTGATCCTCCGCTTCTTTTCTGGAAAGCGTCCAAGGGATGCGCAACGGGATCCTAAGGGGGTTTGCTCATCCTATAGTCCTCCAGCGGATAGGCTTGCCTGGCCCTGACACCTAAGTCCTTTCGGCTCTTGGATCTCATCCCTGGTTTTATCAGAGTTCAGCTCCCGACACAATACCTTGCGTTTATCCCTGGTTATAACAGCATCTGTTTATCCCGGGAAAAGTGCGGGGTGACCGCAATGTAAAGTGAAAACAACCCAAAAAAAAATACCCCGAGATAATTACAGGGGTGAAGTCGAGTGTAGTGTGGAATGTAAAAATACCCCAAGATAATTACAGGGGTGAACTCGCCTGTAGTGTAGAATGTACGTTCTGGGACAGGGTTGAACCAGGATTTAAGGTCTAGTGCGGAAAGGACCGATCTACGCCCCGGCTCCAAGGAAACTTCCCAGACAGGGAACCGTGCCTTAAGACCGGAGCTGCGAGCGGATGCCCCATTCCTCCCTTCCCGACCGGTCTTTTGGTGGTCGTCCGGTTCCCACGGGGAAGCGGTTCCCACGAGGACTGGACCAGGGCTCTTGCCAGCTAGGGACAGCCTGACCCAAGCCAGACAGATGCGCATTAGCTTTCCCGTGCTTTCACACACACTAAATAACTGCATTTTTAATGAGCTCGGCAACTGGGTTTTAACTATATTCCATTAAACGTTTATTGTATGTAACTGGGTTTTAACTGTGTGAAACGGCAAAATCCACTGGAGAAGGTTGCTGAAGTGGATTTGAAACGGCGTTATCTAGCACTGGTGAAAGCGCCGTAAATCCGGAGCTTTCGCACCTGCTAAATAGCGCCGTTTTCACCCACTCCAGCCGTCGTTTGCAAGAGGATTCTTTTTTTTGCCATTTGGCGCAGTAAAATCCAGTTGCCCGGCGCATCGGAAGCAATGCTCCTTCTGAGCGTTGTGAGCGAAAATTCTACTTTGGGAGCTTACTGGCATGAAAGCCATTTGGCTAACCGCATAGATGAGTCTGCTCTGATGCCATCCTTTCCGAGCTAAGGCAAAAACGTGTGAGCCAGAGGCTAAAAAACTGCGAGCTAGCTCACACTAAACTCAGCTTAGAGGGAACACTGGCTTGGAAGTGGACTGGAAGCGCCTACCCCCCCCCCCCAGTGTGTGACAGCGCCCTTTAAAGAAAACTCTGCCAGGTGCGGGGGGGGGTCCAGGTGCGCCTCCCCCCAGGTTTGTGGTCTCGGCTGCTGGGGCGCGTCGGGGAGGGTCCCGATCCGCGGCGCCGGAGCCCCCTTCCCTCTCCCCCTCCCTCCCTCCCCCAAGCGGCGGTCCCGGACCTGTTCTTGGCGGCGGCGGCGCGGTCCCTCTGGCGGCGGTTCTTGAACCAGTTGCCCACCTGGGTGGGGGTGAGGCCGGTGGCCTGGGCCAGCTCGCGCTTCTTGGCCGGGTTGGGGTAGGGGTCCTGGAGGTACCACTCGCGGAGGAGGTGGCGGGTGCGCTCCTTGAAGCAGTGCGTCTTCTGCTCGCCGTCCCAGATGGTGCGCGGGAGGGGGAACTTCTTGCGGACGCGGTACTTGTCGACGGGGCCGAGCGGGCGGCCGCGCAGCTTCTCGGCCTCCTGGTAGTGGGCCTCGAGCCAGAGGGCCTGCAGCTTGGCGTGCGACTCCTTGGGGAACTTGTGGCTCTCCAGGATGTGGTAGAGCTCGCGGTAGTTCCCGCCGTGGAAGGCCACCACCGCCCGGGCGCGCAGCACCGACTCGTTCCGGTGCAGCGCCTCGCAGGCCGCCGGGGCCACCGGCAGCGACCACAGGAAGCGCCCCAGGCGCTCCACGTCGCCGCTCTCCTCCAGCGTCTCGCACACGCCGGCCACTTGCTGCGGGCTGAAGTTGAGCAGCGGCAGCTGGAACATGGAGGCGGCCCAGCCGGGCGCCCCCCCGGCCCGGCTCAAGGCTCGGCCCGGAGCCCGGGACCCCCGCGCGCCAGGACCGGACCGACGGCCCAGCTGCCGCCGCCGCCGCCGCCTGCCCGGAGCCCGGACCCGGCCGCTGCCAAGAAGGAGGAAAGGGCCGCGCTGTCCCGGGGCGCGCCGAGGCGGAGGGCGGGCTGGCTGGCTGGCTGGCTGGCTGGCAGGCGGGGAGCGCCCCTGCGCTCAGGCGCCGGCAGAAAGAAAGCGCAGCGCCGCCGCCGCGGCCTCAAGTTTGCGCACGGGGTGGCGGGGGGAGGAGGGAGGAGAAGGGAGGCGAGGATTGTGTGAATGGAGGAGGGGAAGGGAGCCTGGGAGGAGGGAGGGAAGACCCCCTCCCCGGGCCGAAAGCCCCCACTACCATCACGCACACACACAAATACACACTCGCTCTCTCCCCACAGCCGCTGCTGATTTGCTGCCGGTTGGCCTCTCCAGATTGGCTGCCCCTTGGTTTCCATGGCAGGGCTGACTGCCCATCACTGTCAAGCCTGGCTGCCAATCAAACCCTGCGCGCTCCCGGGAGGAGGTTCCCCTCCCCCCCTCCCTCCCCCCTCCTCTCTCTCCAATTTCTTTCAGGGTCTCCCAGCTTTGGACGGCGCCCAGAGAGCGCAGGCTTGGAGGAGGGTGTCGTTCGTATCCCTGGCTTAGGTATATTTGCGCGCCTCCAGGACCAGAGGGCGGCCAGGCACCGCGCTGGGAGCTGCGGCGGGCTGCCGGCTTCTGCTCTCTGCGTCGAGTCCAAAGAGGCTCTGAAATCAGAGGATTCAGCCGCGCGTTGCTGAAGAGGGAATCGTAGTCAGACGGAGGAAGGTCGGGAAAGGGAAGCCCGGGGCGAGAGAGAAACGGGCCCTTAAAAACCGCGCCCGGGTCAGTCCTGGTCAGTTTCACGGCGGGTGTTGGTCCGTTTCACGGCGAGTCTTGGTCAGTTTCACGGCCGGTTGGTCTTGGTCAGTTTCACAGCGAGTCTTGGTCAGTTTTCAGCCGGTCTCAGTCAGTTTCACGGCCGGTCTTGGTCAGTTTCACGGCCGGTCCTGGTCAGTTTCACGACCGGTCTTGGTGAGGTTCACGGCCGGTCTCAGTCAGTTTCACCGCCGGTCTCGGTCAGTTTCACCGCCGGTCTCGGTCAGTTTCATAGCTTAAGATTCTGGGACCAGACAGACCTCGGCCGGGTCAAGCGGGCTGGCTTGTTCCGAGCCCGGTCGGGCTGATTCGCCGCCTTCCCCTTCCCTTGGCGTCCTCTTTAGGAGAGCCACCGAAGAGCCACTCGCGCGTAAAACGTCTTCCCGTCCAAGATGTTGCCCTGTTGGAGCCGCTGCTCAGAACACGTGGGTGGGATCCAGACGCGTCAAAAGGCCGAGGTTGGGCCCCTTATAGCCTCTGCGCCACCCGGAAGGGAGGAAAGAAGGAAAGTTTGGGAGCGACAAAAGAAACTCTAAAGTAGACTGGATCGATGCAATCCGATTGGTCTTTCTCACTGGGTTGTGGATCGCGTCGAGCGTGTGTGTGTGTGTGTGTGTCTACTCCGAGGTAAGCGCCTGCCAAGGAAGTCCCCCGGGGGCTGATAGAGTTATCCCAGGCGAGGAAGGTCACCTCCTGGGAAGGGGCATTTTCCCTATCATGGTGCCCAAATTGGAGTGGTTTTCCTCACGTTTCCAGACGCCGAAGAGAGCCCGACGTTGCTGCGGGAAGGGCACCTCGGGTCGAGTCTAGAAGAACCTGAGAGAGACCAACAAGATTCCGGAGTCAAACCGGAGTGGCGGAGTTTATTTAAAAATACAACAACAACAACCAAAATTTCTGGTCTCTTAAGGTGCTCCTCGACTGGACTCGACGCCTTCTACGGCCGACCTGACGGGGCCCCCTCGGAAACCGCGACCAGGGCAGCGATCGGCTCTCCCCGCTCAGTCCCACCGAGCCGTCGGGGGTTCCGCCGCCCCGCTCGCCTCCTTCGATGACCTCTTCGGTCCACCCCCCCCCCGCCCCAGACTAAACCTCCTCGTTTTCTCTGGAGAGGGCCTGAATCGACGCCCAGGCGGGCCGCCGAAGAAGCGAGAAGTCATTTGTAGGTCACGGCGAGCCAACTTCGAGGCGTCGTGTCAATTATTGATCATCTCCCCGGCATAATTCGTGCCCCCCCTCCCGAGGAAAGGAAAATGTATCCCTTCTCATCAGACTCCCCCGTTAGTGGAAACGGAAAGCCCGAGAAGGCTGAGAAAGCGCGCGGGTGGGGGTGGGGGTGGGGGTGGGGGTGGGGGACCCGCTCTTCCCGCTCCCGAGACGCAGAGGAATATTATTAATAAGGACGCCTGCTCTCCGAGAGGGGGGGTCTGCGGTTGTCGGAAGGGAAGGAAGGAAGGAAGGAAGGAAGGAAGGAAGGAAGGAAGGAAGGAAGAGGGGTAGGTAGGTAGATGAAGAGAAAGAAATAATTGATGGAAGGAAAGATACATAAATGATATATAGGAAGGAAGGAAGGAAGGAAGGAAGGAAGGAAGAAAGATGAATAGAAAAAAGAACTGATGAAAGGAAAGAAGGAAGGAAGGATGGATGGATGGATAGATGACAGACAGATAAATAGCAGGGAAGGAAGGATGGAAGGAAAAGAAAGAAAGATGAAGAGGGAGAAAGATAGAGATGGATTGAAAGAAAGGAAGAAAGGGATGGAGAGAGAGAAAGACATGTATAGAAAGAAAGAACAGAAGAAAGATGGATAGGGAGAGAGAAAGATGTACAGATACAGAGGGAGGGAGGGAGGAAAAGAAAGAAAGAAAGAAAGAAAGAAAGAAAGAAAGAAAGAAAGAAAGAAAGAAAGAAAGAAAGAAAGAAAGAAAGAAAGAAAGAAAGAAAGAAAGAAAGAAAGAAAGAAAGAAAGAAAGAACTGATGAAAGGAAAGAGAGATGGGTGGATGGATGGATGGATGGTTGACAGATAAATAGCTGGGAAGGAAGGAAAAGAAAGAAAGAAAGATGAAGA
Organism: Gekko gecko; assembly: GCA_029375565.1. Classification (NCBI taxonomy): domain Eukaryota; kingdom Metazoa; phylum Chordata; class Lepidosauria; order Squamata; family Gekkonidae; genus Gekko; species Gekko gecko. The sequence goes on along the minus strand of JAPDNY010000003.1, from coordinate 236,618,348 downwards.
GGGAGAAAGATAGAGATGGACTGAAAGAACAATAGAAAGAAAGATGAGTAGAAAGAAAGAAAGATGGAGAGAGAGAAAGATGTATAGAAAGAAAGAAGAAAGATGGATAGGGAGAGAGAAAGATGGATAGATACAGAGGAGGGAAGGAGGGAAGGAGGGAAGGAGGGAAGGAGGGAAGGAGGGAAGGAGGGAAGGAGGGAAGGAAGGAAGGAAGGAAAAGAAAGAAAGAAAGAAAGAAAGAAAGAAAGAAAGAAAGAAAGAAAGAAAGAAAGAAAGAAAGAAAGAAAGAAAGAAAGAAAGAAAGAAAGAAAGAAAGAAAGAAAGAAAGAAAGAAAGAAAGAAAGACTATTCTGGTCGATTTCTTTCGTCCTCCACGCCCCCCCTCCGGGTTTCACAAGAGGTAGCTGGGGGTGGACACATACTTGGGAAGAAATCCCCTTGTCACGGCAGTCCCTAACCCTATTCCCTTCTCCCACCCACCCCCGGCTTTCCCGGCCCCCTCTTCCCCAGTCCCACCCGCCTCTACCAACCGGCGCCGCCTTCCCGATCGGGACCTTGGGGCGAGGCCCCCCCCTCCTTTTTAATCTTCCCTTTCCGCGGGCGGCGCTCCTCTGGCGCCCCCCCCCCATTCCCAGCCCTGCCGGGCGAGGCTCCCTGGCCTGGGCGAGAGGCGAGAGGCGGAGGGGCGGGCGGGCGGGCGGGCGGGCTGCCTCCGCTCCAGTATCAGGCACGCGGCGCGCCTTCCCCGGCAGGATCGGGTCAGCCAGCCGGCGGATCCATGGCGCAGATGCTCCGGAGGTGTCGGGTCGGATTAAGGCACGGCTGGCCGGGCGGCGCGGCTCGTTCTGACGGGAGCCCCCGATATTGCTTTCACCGCGCCTCACAGTTCACTTGCCGAAATCCCCTCCGAGCCATTCTCGTCATTTACGCCGAGCTGGGAGCCGGCGGGACGGAAAGGGCCTTTCCGCACGGCTCAGGGTCAGAACAAGCGACGGGCCGGGGGTGGATCGCGGGGGTTGGGGGGGGGTTGGAGGATCCCGCTCGGAGGGGGAAGGGGGACCCGGGATCTTCCCCTTTCTTGCCTTGCCGGGAGCAATGCTCCCTCTAAGCTGCGGAGCCCTGTGCGCAAACACTCTCCTTCTGTGAGCGACTGGCACTAGAATTGTGAGCCAGCGATTTGGCTGCTGCATAGATTAGTTTGCTCTCTGGAGCCCTAAGACAAAAAAAGTGTGAGCCGGAGGCTGAAAAACTGGGAGCTGGCTCGCCACTCACTCAGCTCAGAGAGGGAAGGCCGGCCTCGAACCACTGGCCAATCCGGCGCTGCGCCTCCGAGAAGCGCCGCTGCCTTTTCGCAGCTCGTCGGTTCCGCAAGGCAGAGGGCGGGGGGAAACGCGCGTCTTTTGCGCGCTATTCGTTGCGGGCTTTATTCCCGCCGCTCTGCCCGGACGCCAGGCGCCGTGTGGGCCGAAGACATCCGAGGGAATGATGAAAAGGAGAAGAAGGGAAAAAAACCCGACGGCAAAATGACACTTAAACGCGTTCCAGCCGCGTGGCCCTCCCGCCGCCGCCGTTTTTAAAAGCGCATCCGTCCCGGTTAAGTTCCGTGCAGTTTCGGGCCAGTTCCCTTAGGCTGCGGTCACACACGCTAAACAATCCACTTTCAGTACACTTTCCAACTGGATTTTGACTGAGAACTGGCCAAATCCAGTCTGAAGGTGCATTGAAAGTGAATTGAAAGTGGATTGTTTAGTGTGCCTGTGTGTGACCGCAGCCATAATATCCTCCAAATGAAGCGACCTTTTTGAGTAGCTTTAAGGATGGGGGGGAGAGATCAGGGAATGAGGGTGCGAAATATCGCCATTGTCTCTCGAGGGCGAAGAGGGCCGGATTGCGGTCCAGGCCCTGAAATGAATTTATTGCGGGGAGGGGGGAGAGATATTGATCTTTAAACTGGGCCCTTCCTCTCATTCCCTTCTGCCAGCCGTCTACCCCGGAGGAGAAGGTCTGAAGCGGCTATTGACTGGGCCGGTATACCAAACCGAACCAGGCCTGTTCAAGTCTACTCAGCGGCGCCTATGCCCGAGAAAGTGAAGTTTTTTGGTGTTTGGTTGTTTTTTTGAACAGAGGCCAATTCGAAATGAATGCCTTTAAGTAGTATTAACGCCAAAGGGTGTTAATTCCGACTAAGATTATCTAGGGTGAGCGCTCTGATTGAAACGATCTATAGGTCCTTTTGCAAACAATGGGTCCCAAACCAATTCTGTCAGGGTAGGAGAGCGGAGGCAGGCAATGGCGAACCACCTCTCCCCCTCTCTGGTCTTGGAACCCCCGTGAGGTCGCCCTGAGACCGCTGCGTCTTGACCGCCCCTTCCACCAGAGAGCTTAGTCTGTTGCGAAGAAAGGAAGGAAGGAAGGAAGGAAGGAAGGAAGGAAGGAAGGAAGGAAGGAAGGAAGGAAGGAAGGAAGGAAGGAAGAAAGGAAGGAAGGAAGGAGGGGGCAGGAATAATAGATGAATACGAGAGACACACAGAGAGAGAGAGATGAATACGAGAAAAAAGAAAAGGAAGGAAGGAAGGAATAATAGATTAATATAAGAGATAGAGAAGGAAGGAAGGGAGGGAGGGAAGAATACAAGGGGGAAAGGAAGGATGGATAGATGAATAGGAAGGAGGGAAGGAAGGAAGGAAGGAAGGAAGGAAGGAAGGAAGGAAGAGAAAGAAAGAAAGAAAGAAAGAAAGAAAGAAAGAAAGAAAGAAAGAAAGAAAGAAAGAAAGAAAGAAAGAAAGGAAGGAAGGAAGGAAGGAAGGAAGGAAGGAAGGAAGGAAGGAAGGAAGGAAGGAAGGAAGGAAGGAAGGAAGGAAGGAAGGAAGGAAGGAAGGTTTGGACGATCTTAAGGACTAGCAGCTTAATTGTGGAGCATACTTTTCATCAGATGCAGGGACTATCTCTCTTCCGTACGGCGTTTGAAAGGCAAACGATACCTGAAAGTCAGACGGCCTTTCCCACTCAGTTAAAAACTATCGCCCACAACGCAGCCCGAGCAGGTAAAAAATTCTACTGCTTTCAGTGGAAGCATCAAGCGCCCGCGGTGGTCTCTCCCACTGAAATAAAGGGGAGGTGAAAATGCTTCACCGGAGACAGAGGGCGAGATTTACGCACGGGATGGGGAGAGGTGGGTTTGAACGCTGCTTAACCCCGGCTGGATCTGGAACCGCAACAGGCACGATGAAGTAGCTACCAGACTTCCCACACCCGACCCCGCCCGGTGAAAACTCCCCGAGGTCGAGGCAGACTTAGCCAAGGGAAGGTAATTTGACCTTTTTAAGAATTCCAGGCATGATCCGTGTCCGGGATGCAGCAGGGCCCCGGGATGCCGGAGGGACCAGCCAGGGCCTCCTTGGCCTCATTCGTCGACGAGGAGAGGTCGGTCAAAGGTGCTCGCCCTCTGAGCCTCACCAACCCCCCGGGAAGATCCGAGAGAGCGCCGCGCCAAGGAGGGGAGCGCCGCTATTGGGGCGCGACCGTTGCGCGGGGGAAGGAGACGGTGGCTGCCAGGTCTTTCTTCGCGGGCTTCCCAGATCCGGCCGGGGCCACTGGAAACAGGATTGCTGGGCTGGGTAGATGGGGGCGGCCTTGACCCAGCAAGGGCGCCAACTGTGTGTCGGAGGAGTATTCCCTTCACTGGCCTCCTTTGCCCTTCTGCCTTTCAGATCGTTGAAGCGGCTGTTTTTAGCAAGAGAATCTAACTCGGAAGTCATCTATGGTGACTCCCAAAGGTCCCAGAGTACGAGAGAGAGACTGATGGATGGATGGATGGATGGATGGATGGATGGATGGATGGATAGATAGATGATGGATAGATAGATGACGGATAGATAGATAGATTGAAAGAGAGTGAGAGAGAGACAAATGAGAGAGAGAGAGATGGATAGATAGATGGATAGATAGATGATGGATAGATAGATGACGGATAGATAGATGACAGATAGATAGATAGATTGAAAGAGAGCGAGAGAGAGACAAATGAGAGAGAGAGAGATGGACAGACAGACAGACAGACAGACAGACAGACAGATAGATGATGGACGAACGGATGGATGGATGGACGACGGACAGCTTGACAGAGAGAGACGGACAGACAGACAGATGACAGATAGATGGATGGATGGATGGATGGATGGATGGATGGATGGATGGATGGATGGATGGATAGATAGATAGATAGATAGATAGATAGATAGATAGATAGATAGATAGATAGATAGATAGATAGATAGATAGATAGATGATGGACGGACAGACGGACGGATAGATAAGACGATAGATTAACAGAGAGAGAGAGACGGACAGACAGATGATAGATAAGTTGTCGAAGGCTTTCACAGCCGGAATTCTTAGTTGCTGTAGAGTTTCCGGGTTGTGTGGCCGTGGTCTTGGCATTGCAGGACCTGACGTTTTGTAGGACACATCTTTCTGTGTTATACCTCTGAGGATGCCAGTCACAACTACTGGCGAAACGTCAGGTCCTACAATGCCAAGACCACAGCCACACAACCCGGAAAATCTACAGCAACTAAAGATAGATTAGATAGATAGATAGATAGATAGATAGATAGATAGATAGATAGATAGATAGATAGATAGATAGATAGATAGATAGATAGATAGATAGATAGATAGATAGATAGATAGATAGATAGATAGATAGATAGATAGATAGATAGATAGATAGATAGATAGATAGATAGATAGATAGATAGATAGATGGATGGATGGATGGATGGATGGATGGATGGATGGATGGATGGATGGGCGTACAGATAAAGTATTTCTGTGACTGGAGAAAGCTGCGTTCCGAACTCCGCTGGCGCCAGCGCGCTGGAAGATCGCAGGGCGCTTTTCTCCGTCTTACAGGCCGATTTCCTTGACAAGTTTTCCGCCGAGGAGGCCGAGAGAGTGAAGAGGAAATCTGTCACCTTGGGTAGAATTTATTTTGGAATCGGCGCCCTTCTGCTTTCCGTCTGGCACGGCCAAGAGCCCCAGGCGGCAGGCGGAGAAACCTCAGTATCAGGGAGAGACCGGTGTGGCAGTCTTGTGCTCAGATTTCCAGACGTGCAAAACACACAGCCACACCACACCCACTTTAATCCTCTTATAAGAGCAGTTAAAATCACAGAACAAAGTCTCTGAGCCCAGTGGCACCTTTAAGTTCAAGTTATTATTTAGTGCCAGGCTGGAAAACGCTCTGGGATGCAGAGAGCGACACTCCTTTAGTGGCTGGTTTTAAAAATAGGCGACGCGTCCCTCATTTGTGACTAGAGCCCACGGTGAGGTTAATCGGCTCAGACCCAAATAAGCCGAATGCTTTGAATGGAAACGAGTTGAGGAGGAGGAGGAGGAGGAGGAGGAGGAGGAGGAGGAGATTGGATTTATACCCCACCCTTGACTCCCCGAAGGAGTCTCAGAGTGGCTTGCAATCTGCAGCCAAATCACTCGCTCACAATTTTAATGCCAGCAGCTCACAAAGTAGAATTTTTGCTCACAAGACTCTACAGCTTAGAGGGAGGTGGGGCTGAGATAGAGAGAGAGAGAGAGAGAGAGAGAGAGAGAGACAGAGAGAGAGAGAGAGAGAGACAGAGAGAGAGACAGAGAGAGACAGAGAGAGAGAGAGAGAGAGAGAGAGAGAGACAGAGAGACAGAGACAGAGACAGAGAGACAGAGAGAGAGAGAGAGAGAGAGACAGAGAGACAGAGAGACAGAGAGAGAGAGACAGAGAGAGACAGAGAGAGACAGAGAGAGAGACAGACAGAGACAGAGAGCTGCTTCCGAGAGAACAGCTCTGAAAGAACTTGTGATTGACCCAAGGTTACACCAGCATCTGCATGTGGAAGAGTGGGGAATCAAACCCGGTTCTCCCAGACTAGAGTCTGGGCTCCTAACCGCTGCATCAAACTATTGGTGTCAAAGTCAAGGACTAGGCTTTGCTAGGTAACCCAGTTTAATGCCTTGTGCATGTTTTATGTCTGTCGGTCTGAGCAGTCGGGTTAGAACAGATAAAGGGAAGTCCTTCTTCACCCAAAGAGTGATTAACGCGTGGAATTCACCCACAGGAGGTGGCGGCGGCTACAAGCATGGACGGCTTCAAGAGGGAATTGGATCAACATACGGAGCAGAGGTCCATCAGTGGCTCTTAGCCACAAGGTATAGGTAGGGACTCTCAATCTGGGGCAGGTGATGCACTCTATTTCTGGTGCTGGAGGGGGCAGCAGTGGGAGGGCTTCTAGTGTCCTGGCCCCACTGCTGGACCTCCTGATGGTACCGGGTCTTTTTTGGCCACTGTGTGACAGTGTTGGACTGGATGGGCCACTGGCCTGATCCAACATTGCCTTCTCTTACGTTCTTATGCCTGTACTTATTCGTAGTCCGCCTTTCTCGCAAGGTGGATTACACACAGTGGGTCAACAGAATGGACGAACTGGGAACATTCGATCACCAATGCATTGCTCTTGTAACTCTGGAATGCACCCTGAGCCCCAATGAGAAAGGGGGGGACAAATGCAGTGAACAAACAAACAAACACACGCCCATAATCTTTACTTAATGAGCTTCTGGAGGGCGATGCGGTGGTGTCTCCCGGTGCGGGGGGATGGGGGGGCGCCATTATAGGCGGCGTTTGTGCCTGCCAGGGAGGGACCATAAGGCCCGTGTCTTTAAACCTGGCTATCTTGAAAAGGGCTGGGGGGAGGAGAGACGAGGGACCGAGAAAGAAGCCATCCAGCCTGCAAGCCGCCGCTGGCACGCAGGCCGCCCCACCCCCCAATCCGAGGACTGTAAAAGGTGATTCAAGCAGAAAACATTTAACCCTTTTTGTGGCGAGTTCAGCGCGCTCTTTGTAAGACCCCTTTTCCCGGTCCCGAGGATTGTTTCGTGCCAGCTATCGAGGAAATGCACACCAAGCCTCGTCTGATGGGCAAAAGCCACCCAGACCCAGTGTTCCCTCTAAGCTGAGTTAGTGTGAGCTAGCTCACAGTTTTCTAGCCTCCGGCTCACACATTTTTGTCTCCGCTCAGGAAGGAGGGCTCCAGGGCAAGCTCATTTCAGTCGCAACTTTCATGCCAGTAGCTCACCAAGTAGAATTTTTGCACACAAGACTCCATAGCTTCCAGGGAGCATTGCCCACACGGGGTGAATGCTGGTTTCCTGTTGTGCAACCGGACGTGGAAATAGGTATTATATTAGTGGGGGTTGGGCAAGCAGATGAGAAAATAGTATGTGTGGCGACGTGCTTAGTAGTGTGCAATGCTCCCCCTAAGTTGTGGAGTCTTGTGAGCAAAAATTTTACTCTGTGAGCCACTGGCATTAAAGCTGTGAGCGAGCGATTTGGCTGCTGCATAAATTCATTTGCTTTGGACTGGAGCCATCCTTCCAGAGCTAAGACAAAAATGTGCGAGCCAGAGGCTAAAATACTGTGAGCTAGCTCACACTAACTTAGCTTAGAGGGAACGCTGGTAGTGCGTACCTGAATGTCTGTGAAAGCGGCTCTGTATGTGAAAAAGCAGGAACCCTACATGGAAAGAACAGTAACATCACAGCTCTTCTTGACAGCTAGAACACATTCAGAGTATCTCTGATTCCTAGACAGTGTGGTGCCCGTTAGCGTTTTCTTAGTTTGTCCGTTCATGCGCTGCTTCTGTTGGCTGGCTGTTGTGCATTTGGGACAGGTACAGCATTAGAAGTGTGGAACAGAAATCAGCTGATTGAGGGAGAGCAAGGAACAAATGTTTTCAGTTTGAATCTAAAAAAAAAAATTACACCCCATGTTCAAGGGTACTGGACTGATGTGTACCAAAATGTCAGTCATCTCTCTTTTGGGACAGACCCGCCCAGTTATTCTGACACCCCTGTGAGAGAGCCTGTAATTTAGGAAGTGTTCCCATCTTCCCTGTGCAAGGTCTGAAAGCTCATACAGGCGTGTAAGTACCCAATTAAACTCAATGCTTAATAACGGTGGCTGGAATTCCTTCCTTCCTTCCTTCCTTCCTTCCTTCCTTCCTTCCTTCCTTCCTTCCTTCCTTCCTTCCTTCCTTCCTTCCTTCCTTCCTTCCTTCCTTCCTTCCTTCCTTCCTTCCTTCCTTCCTTTCCAACTATTTATCTGTCAATCTATCCATTTTTCTTTTGGTCTATCTATCCATCTTCTTTCCTTTCATCAATTCTTTCCTTTTTTCTATTCACCCATTTATCCATCTTTCTTTCTTTCTTTCTTTCTTTCTTTCTTTCTTTCTTTCTTTCTTTCTTTCTTTCTTTCTTTCTTTCTTTCTTTCTTTCTTTCTTTCTTTCTCACTTGGACTCAAGGTGTGAGTGGGTCAATGCAATCATCAGAGGGGACATTCAATAAACAATGAAACAGGGTTAGGGTTGTGGAAACCAACCAGAAGTCTAAAACCACAACCGAAGCAAAGCCCAAGTCTTAACATGAGACGCTAAACGATGCAAGATTCCCTAGCAGGACCCTAGTTTCAGCAAGCTGTACACAGTGGTACAGACCACAGTCCCTAACAATTTCCCCAAGTAACTTTGTGAATCATTTAGTGCAGTACGACTCTATTGCCTGCACAGAGAGGCCCTCTGGAATTGTCATCCTTATCACTGTGGGTTGCTGTGAAATTTTGCAACGGGTTCACTCCCCCATCCTCCAAAGCCTGGCAGTTGATTTGCAAAGCACAAATTGTCCTGCGCGCCTGGAGAGAGTTTAGCCGCCTCTCTGATTTCTGCAAATGCATCTCCCCGGTTAGGCTCACATCCTCCTGCAGTTCCCCAGCACAATGTTGCCCTGTGACTCACAGATCCTGCTTCCCGGAAAAGGAGCGAGGCCTCCCCACCACGGCATCTAATTATGCTGAGTCAAGTAGCAAGCGAGTGTCATGAGGATGAAAGTGTCCTTTGTCGTTGGCAAAACATTTAATACTTTAGGCCCTACTGTTTGCCTTGCAAATGGTACAGTGGCCTCATTAGCCCAAATCCAGCAGGGAGGGTTGGGGAAAAGGAATCTCTGAATGCCAGCCTGGACGGTTGTATGAGCGGCATTGATTTATTTAGATAAATGAATGCATTTATGACAGGAGATATAAATGTTAAGGAGGAAGCCATCTTCTTTGAAGGATATCGCCATGGACAAGTATTACATATCTTTGCTTTCATGCTCTTCATTTTCATTTCATATTGAAAAATTTCATTTCATTCATATTGTGGCACAGAAGAGAGCCATCACAGGAAATTGTCCAAAATGCATGCCCCCTGAATTGGAAAGCTGGCTCCCAGTTTTCCTGCTTCAGTGGAAAGCACCAGAGACTGATTAGACGGACCATAAGGGCCTCTTATTACTCCAACAGCAGATTCATTTATCAAAGTTTCTAGCCCTCATGACCTTTAACGATAATATAGAACTGCCTGAGCAGTCTCTGCTGAAATCTCTGAGACTTTCTTAGCTATTTTTTTTTTAATTATGGGATATCGAAGGATACATAAATAGTCTGGAACCTTGACATCCCAAGGGCTTCCTTCTCCTCAGATACAAATCTACCCACTCACTTTTGTCTTGTTCCTCCACCATAGGGTAAGGTGAACAGATACACAACAGATCTTTTTAGTGCCTGTCCACAGGTTGCCTTTTCCAGAAATTTCCCTTCAGGTTCATAAGAACATAAGAAGAGCCCTGCTGGATCAGACCAGTGGTCACTCTAGTCCGGCATCCTTTCTCACACAGTGGCCAACCAGTTCCTCTGGAGGGCCAACAACAGGGCAGAGAGGCCGAGGCCTTCACTAGAACATAACAAGAGCCCTGCTGGATCAGACCAGTGGTCGCTCTAGTCCAGTGTCCTGTCTCACATAGTGGCCAACCAGTTCCTCTGGAGGGCCAACAACAGGGCACACAGGCTGAGGCCTTCTCTTGATGTTGCCTCCTGGCTCTGAAATTTGGAGGCTGGCTGCCTCTGAACATTGAGGTTGCCCTCAGTCACCATGGGTAGTAGCCACTGATAGACCTATCCTCCCTGAATCCATCTAATCCCCTTTCAAGCTGTTTATTCCTGTGGCCATCACAACACCCTCTGGCAGCGAGTCCTGCATTTTAATAACTTGCTGGGTAAAGAAGTATTTCTTTTTGTCCGTCCTGAATCTACTACCCATCAGCTTCACTCGATGCCCTTGAGTTCTAGTATTTTTGAAGAGGGAGAAAAAGTTATTTTTGCCAGCTCTCTCCACCCAATGCATAATTCTATAAACCTCTATCATGCCCCCCCAAGTCGTCTTCTCTAAACTGAAAAGTCCCAAACTCTTCAGCCATTCCTCATAGGGAAGGGGCTCCAGTGAGGACCATTGTTCCAAAGGGCATTCAATTGTTCCTCTTACCAGTTTTGTTCAATGCTACCAGTTTAACATTTTCCTGATGTTTTTGTCTCTTTCTTCTGCTCTGTTGGATTGTTTTCCTTGTGTTTTTAAGATAACCATTTTTGGTATTTTTACTTCTGTATTTTGTTAGCTTCCGCGGTGGCAGAAGGGCATGAAGAAATATTTTAATATAAATAAATAACCCCACCCTCTGATCTCGAAAAGGTGTTTTAGGAAAACTCAAGCCTTTTTGTTAAGCCTTTTATTTTAAATTATAAAATAAAACTTTATCAATTAAGTACAATTGGGACAGAACTGTGGCTCAGTGATCAAGCACATGATTACATGGAGAATGTCTCATGTTCCGTCCCCGGCACCTCTAATTAAAGAATGGAAGGTGGCAGGTGTTGTGGAAAGATTTTTCTTCATGTACAGCACTTCCAAGTAGGAACAGATGTCAAGCATAAGAGCCCTCTTGGAAAAGGATCAGTTATCTGGACCATTCTTGCTTAAACCTCACTCATTCCCAACTGAACGCCTATTTGGACTTTTAAAAAAAGATTGGATTAAAGGAAGATGCATCTTTAAAAGGTTTGTTCATATAAAAAAGTACAAAGCACAACATTCACACTTCTCTTATTTTCCTTCTCCTTAGCTAATCTCTCTGCAAAACTCCATGGTTTTTCTTTCCCCGAAAAAATTTTCTCCTCCTTTATACTCCCTCTTCAATCTACAAAGTTCACTCTCACCTTCCAATTCCAACTGCCTGGGATCCTGGATAGTTTCTGCCAATCAGAGTAGACAGCACCAGGCTAGATGGGCCAATAGTCTGATTGGTATATGGCAACTTCATGTCTGTGTAGTGACTGAGTTCTTGTGGACAATCAGAAAGTTGTAATTTCTTCCAATTTGTTTCCAACCTGGGGTGCCCTGCCCCCAGTCCTCATCTTCCTCGTTGATTGTATTCCGCTTCCGTAAGAACTTCATGTACATATATATATTTTGGATATTCAATCTTTTGGGGCTGAGAAGAATATATAGCTGTTTTGGGTTTGTTTGTTTTTTAAAAAATTACCATTAATTCAATATTTGACCAATGGGACCTTTTTGTTTCCTCAGTGATCATTAGTTTGTCTCAGTAAATAAATGTGAATTATTTCCCAACATAGGCCCTGGTATCTATTGATAACAAAAGCGTTTATGTTGGAGATTACATTGCTTGGGCAAATGTATGAAGGATAATTTTTTGCTGTTCGGTTGTGGGTCTTGATAATCAGTATTTGACAACTCGAAGCAATTTGTGAAGGCGCAATCAATTGATTCTATTTGCCGAGAACATTTATCACACCGTCATCATCATAAGTACCTCTAATAATGAACTGGATGTATATTACTTGAAATTCATATATAACCTTGGATGGCAATTACCAGTCTCTCAATTTGGGAATTTTTCTTTTCTTAGTCATGCTATTGACATTCCAGTCAATCAACCATCAACCCGTCTTGTTTGATAACAACTGTGTCAGTTTTTGTCTTATAGAAGTAAGCTAAAACCATATTTGAGTACTTTGCTAGGGTATTTACTATGTTAGCTGCAGAAAAAATACTTATCAAATTAAATATTAGTATATTCTACCATATTAATAAGTTCTTGAAGCATAACTGTTAGATCCAGTTCTTGTTTTATCTTGTAATCTGCTTACCGACTGATTGAAATTTTTTTATCATACTTGTAATCCACTTTCAATCCCAGTGAGAAAGGGGGATGATCAACAAAAACAACAACGACAATATAGATTTACTGCTGGTTTACTACCGAGAGCCAGCGATGCTATAGTGATTAAGAATGGCAGACTCTAATCTGCAGAACCGGGTTCAATTCCCTGCTCCTCCGCATGAATCCTGGTGGGTGACCATGGGCCAGTAATAGTTCTCTCGGAACTCTCTCTGCCTCACCTACCTCAGAGGGTATCTGTTGCAGGGAGAGGAAGGGAAGGCAATTGTAAGCTGTTCTGAGACTCCTTTGGGTAGTGAAGGGCGGGGTATAAAACCAATTCTTCTTCTTGTTTTCAAAGTTCAATCAAAAGTGCTGGTTTTTATTCTTAAAGTCTTTAATTAGGTCCAGGCTGTCTGCTAGATGCACCTAAGGGATTATCTAGGGCAGCAGAGGTGTATGGGTGACAAAACCAGCCCACCAGTCTATGATGTCGTGGTCTGCCATGGCAAGTGGCAGCCCTGGGCAGTGCCTCTTACCATAGAGTGTGGCCTGCAGCCAGCCTGCTCCTTCTCTCCCTTCCACCAGCAGAGGGCAGGGGTGTGGGCACGCCAGTAGTGGGGCTGTTTTGCAGGCTGGTTTTGCCTGCCAATCCACTCCATGGGGAGGTCCTGCACTGCTTCAAGCCACAGCTTGGGCCCTAGTGTGGTAGGCATGAGTGGGGGTGGCGTCACTGGGGTGTGTGGGGGTGGGAGGCAGTGGCTTCCACAGAATGTAGGAAGAAAGAGAGAAGGGGCAGCTTCCCATGGCAAGGGTAGAGGCAGCAAAGTCATTCTCCAAGGGTGCCAAAAATCCTTTGGCTGGCCCTGCTTTTAATAGCCTGGGACCCACTGACTTGCTGGACCACCTCTTCCTATATGCTCCTCAAAAGCTCTGCATCCATCACTAAAACCTCTGCTTACAGTTGCGACATTGAGTGATGTTGCCAATTTGCCCCATAATTATACCCATATGACTCATAGGGAAAAAATGAAGAAAAGAAAGGATACAGTTTGTGAAACCTCTATATCTATCAGCTACAAGAATTCTGACTTGATTGGATTGAGATGAATGTGCCAGATACTTTGGCAGCTGAGGTGTTATGAAATGTTTATGAACTATCCACCTGTTCTGGTTAAAAAAAAAAAAGCTAACAGCATAGAAGGTCAAGGAGGGGGATTTACGTGGTTCTCCACTCATGTCTATAAACCCAGTATATTAGATTATCATAGCCTGCTTTATTTCTTGCCCTCTCACATTTTCAGCCTAAAGTCAGGTTGGGCAATCTTTCCTCCAAGCTTCTGCCTTTCTTGATGCGTGAGTTTTAATTTCCTGAGGCAATATATTCCGTCTGTCTGACAATAGGCTATATTTTGAGCAGAATTAATTTGTTGTATTTGCTTGTATTCTCTTTCCAATTGATTTTTTTTTTCCTAGTTCACTTGTCGTCGTTTCTCTTTTTCTGACTACAGTCTTCAGGGTCACTCAGTTCCCGCTGTATTAAAATAGATACGTCAATGGTCACAGTTTATCTGCCCCAGACAACAGAATGGAGGAGGCAACACATCCAACTACAAATTCCAAATGGACAATTTTGAAAAAAAACTACCACACTCTTTTGACATATACTGAAGCCAGGCATAAATACAAAAAAAGACTAATGTAGCATAATGTAATGGACAGAAAAGTAATTCTTAAAACATGGGGGCAATTTTGTATGGTCTTATGTTTTTTTGCTTGAGGATATGCTACACAAATTCTCCAGTAGATGGAGCATCTTCATTGTTTTTCTTAAATCAGAGAGATATAGAATTAACTCAGAAAACAGACTATTTTTGGTATCTTCGGGCAATCACCAGCTGGTCAGTATCTCAAAGCCTGCTCACACAACCATTTCTGATGTGACATGTTTAACTGTTCAGAGTGTAATCAGATTCCAGTTCAGTAGCACCTTAGAGCCCGACAAGATTTTCAGAGTGTAAGCTTGTGAGAGTCAAGGCTCCATGATGAACGAGCTTTGACTCTCAAAAGCTTCTGCCCCAAAAATCTTGTTGCTCTCTGAGGAGCCACTGGACTGAAATCTAACTGTTCTACCGCAGACCAACATGGCTACCCCCTGAAATTATGTCCAAAGTGTGTGCCACATGCTGAGGTCATCATCTGAACATGGATACAAGGATCAGAACTCCTCATGGACAGACAGCCTTTATGACTTTTGCTGGTGGTGCATGCTGCTAGAAAAATCTCATAGTTACATCCCTACTTCATCTCAAAACAGATTTTTGATTTGTGCTGAGTTCTCTGTGTGGTGCTGAACAACACAGATACCTCCGTGGGTAGAAAGAGAGGCTGAAGTCAGTGTTCTCATGGCTGTGTGGGTAGATTCTGATGTGCCCTGGAAGAGTTCCTGTTTTTGTTCTGATTTTGCTCTCCTTAAGCAACTTTGTATGCAGTTGGTCAAGCAATAAATGTGCACTTGTTTCTTCAACGTGTACTTCTGTCGTAGACATATCACATTTTGCAGACGATTAGAGCACACTGTTTTGTACCTAGGAAAATGCAGTTTATGGCTGGTGACTATGTAGGTCTGGAAGAACAGCCAAACAGGTATGGGAACAATTTAGAAGGTTAGGAAGGCATCTTGCTATGGGGCTGGCTGCAAAGTGTCCCTTGGTAACAGACAAAATACATTTTGCAAATCCACGGAGGTGGGTGAGAGTTTTCTATGGAATGTGGAAGATAAGTTTTATAAATACTACAGAGATCAATATATTTGAAGATCAATGTATTTGTGGTTTCTGCTTTATGGTTCTTTGCATATCCACCCATCACATTCAAATTAATGAGTACTTGCCACGGTTAATTTAAAGACAGTGGAAGAAGGCTCTCTATCCATTTTTCATCTATCATCTACCTACCTACCTACCTACCTACCTACCTACCTATCTATCATCTTTATCCCCCCTTCCTCCAAGGGTAAAGGTTTCCCTTGCTCGAAAGCCAGTCAAATCTGACTCTAGGGATGTGGTGCTCATCTCCATTTCCAAGCCGAAGAGCCAGCGCTGTCTGAAGGTGTTTGCATGGTCATGTGGCTGGCATGACTAGACGTCGAGCTGCATGGGATGCTGTCACCTTCCCACCAAAGTGGTACCTATTTATCTACTTGCAATTTCTTGCTTTCGAACTGCTGGGTTTGCAGGAGCTGGGACCAGAGACGGAGCTCACTCTGTCATGCGCACTTGGGTCTTGAATTGCTGAACTACTGACCTTCCAGTCTGCAGTTCAGCGTCTTATCCACTTGAGCCACCGCAGTTTAGGGGACTATAAATTGTTCTGTCCCTTATTTTCCCCTCAAAGCAACCCTTTAATGGAGGTTAGTCTGAGAGTGACTGACCCAAGATCACCCTATGAAGCTTCATGGCTAGGTGGAAATTTGAACGCAGGTCCTAGTTTCTAACACTGTAACTACAATGGCTGAAAGTTATGCCTTCATTTCTCGAAATTTGACCCAGATCTGGATGATGGTCATTGGATTTTCTCATGAAGCTTTTGCTTCATCTGCTCAGATGTTTTTCCAGTAGCATGGGGGGAGGGGGGGGACTATGATACTGAAAAAGGATCTGAGATATTTCATAGATATATAGACAGATAAGGAAAAGAAAGAAGTATGGATAAATAGACAGAAAGAAAGGATAGATAGATAATGCATGAAAAGATAAATCAAAAGGATGCGTAGATAATGGATGAAAGATGGATAAATAAGAAAGGATAATGGAAGGAAATAAAGATGGATAGACAGAGAATGGAAGAAAAGGATGGATAGACAGAGAATGGATGAAAAGGATGGATAGATGGAAAGAATAAGTAGACGATGCATAAAAAGATGATAGATGAGTGAAATTGAAAAGGATAGACAGAAAGGATAGATGACAGATAAGATGGAGCAGATCAGAGATGACTCCTCCTAGTACTTGAATGCTGCTCTTGTGACTGTATTCATAGGAAACAGGGCTTTATTTGTTGCCATTTGTCCCCTTGGTTGGGTCCCTGTGCTTTCTAACAGCTGCCTCATTTAACAGGCAGAATTTTAAAGTCTTTCCAAGCATGCAAATGCATTGCTGGAGGTTTCCCTGTTAAGTTTCTGTCTGTGTCAGGCACTGGTCAAAAGGACTAACTCCCTCAGAGAGAGAGAGAGAGCGCAAAAACAACAAGGTCACACACATGGCCTGTTGCCAAAATCAATGCGCTCGTCTTTTGGCCCTATGAATTTCAATCTTGAGGACTGACGCGTCGGGAACCCTGCTGAGGCGTTTCTCTGCCACCCATTCCAGGCACCGCCCGCGCCGCCTCCCTCCCGCCCATGAAAGCCGTTGGAAAAAAGGCGGGAAATTCACTTTGGAGCGGGGATTACCCTGAGAGAAGAGCGGCGGAGGGATACTTCGAACGGGGGGGAAAAGCGCTTGTAGGCGCCGACCCTGAGGCAGAGCGCGCCAAAATTTCACCCTCGTTTTCTCTCCACTTTGGCTTTTCTCTATAGCGCCCCAGAGGGTGAGGTGGGGTCGGGGAGAGCTGCTGGTATGCCCGTCGTGGCAGTCTAGCGTTCCCATATTTCGAAGAGCAAAAAAGAGAGGACACATTACCCCGACTGGCTACTTCAAAGAAGTGATCACCGGTGTTCCCTCTAAGCTGAGTTCGTGTGAGCTAGCTCACAGTTTTTTAGCCTCCGGCTCACACATTTTTGCCTTCGCTCAGGAAGGGATGGCTCCAGAGCAAACTGATTTTATGCAGTAGCCAAATCACTGGCTCACAACTTTAATGCCAGTAGCTCACAAAGCGGCATTTTTGCTCACAAGACTCCGCAGCTTAGAGGGAGCATTGGTGATCACCAGAACAGATCTCCTTTTAAAGACCCCCTTTTTAAAAGACTAACTAGGACCCTTGCTACTCACCTTCCAACCCCAAAAGAGGAAATTTTTCATCAGTTCTTTCTTTCTTTCTTTCTTTCTTTCTTTCTTTCTTTCTTTCTTTCTTTCTTTCTTTCTTTCTTTCTTTCTTTCTTTCTTTCTTTCTTTCTTTCTTTCTTTCTTCCTTCCTTCCTTCCTTCCTTCCTTCCTTCCTTCCTTCCTTCCTTCCTTCCTTCCTTCCTTCCTTCCTTCCTTCCTTCCTTCCTTCCTTCCTCTCTCTCTCTCTCCTTCCTTCCTTCCTTCCTTCCTTCCTTCCTTCCTTCCTTCCTTCCTTCCTTCCTTCCTTCCTTCCTTCACCCACTTTCCGTTTCTCATACTCTCTAATCTAGACTGCAGTTATGGCTTCATATATAAAAATGCAAAAGAGTAGGGGAGGGAATCCAGGCTGCAATGTCCTAGAGCAAACCCCACTGAATGACATTAGGCTTATTCCTGAGAAGACCTATTTACACTCGTTCCCCCTAACCTATCAATCATACTTGGTGAAAATGTGGTGAAGGGCTGGTTAACATGAATCCATAACCCACCTTTCTGGTACAATCCTAAAAAATCTGGAACTAAACTTGGATTAATAGACATGAGTAGGATTCTGAGGAGAGCGGTTCTTGTAGAGAGCCATCCAAAGGAAGTCTATTTAAAAGTAAGTCCCATTTTATTAAATGGGGCTTACTCCCAGGAAGGTGTTTTTAGGATTGTATCTTTAGCTGTCTTGGGAACATGCTCTAAGTTTCTGAGAAAGACGAGTTAGATGATACCATATTTTGAAAAGCGAAAAACTACTTCAAACAACTGATCACCATGACAAATCTCATTTTAAATGCCCCTACAATTTAAGCTGTGATCATTGCTACTACCTAGGAATATTCCTAACCTTCCAAGTTCCAACCCCACAAGAAGAAATGTTCATCAGTTTGTTTTTTTAAAAAAGCCCAAAAGAGGAGGGACACCAAAAAAGAGGACATCTGCTAACCCTATAATATAGAAGTCTGTTTTTTCCTTGCTTTGGGTGACAAATATTCAGCAAGAAAAAGTTGTATTCTACTGTACTGGCCCACACAAAATCATACCTTTCTATAAGATGAAACCAAAATAGCTCAAAACTCAGCAAGGTCAGAATATGTATGTATTTGGTGGAGCAGAACATATCTTGACACTTTTCTTCACAGGATATTAAAGGGGGGTGTTTCCATATGTAATCCCCCCCCGAGTTACACTGTCCATGGTTTTAACACTTTTCCAAAAGCATGCTTTTCTGTAGCATTTCAGGGTTACATACCACATAATACGCAAGTGCATAATTACAATCAAACTTTAAACATCTAAACTAAAGTGAGCCTGTGCAAGAAGATCCAAATAAATAGTTCTTTATTATAGACAAAACCCAATGTTTTGGAGGATCCCTTTTTAAAATTTATGCATGACAATAGTCCAAAGGGATATGGGGTTGGATTCAGCCAGATTTTTCACTCAATCTCATTACCCTCCTTATTACAGCTAAGGGGAGCTTGGTCTCCCAGGGCCTCCTACACCCCATCTCTGGTCCCCTACTGCCATCTGCTGCAGCAGTGTGAAAGTGGGGAGGAAAAGTGATGTCATGAGAACATCACACTTCTGGTAGCGGAACAAGAAATGATGTCACACAATGTTTTGGCAGTCCTCCAACACTCTATGGTAGAACCATAGAGACTGAAGGGATTGCTAGAGCATTGCATATCACTTCTGCTTACAAGACTGGAAGTGAGGTTATGGTGTTGTGTACCGCTGCACAACTCTGGACCTGCCCCCAAAAGCTAGTTATAGTTCTGTCACTTATGGCTTTTACCCATGAAGGTCTCATGATGATCTCCGTTTGCTGGTCATAGGGGATCCTCTCCTCTCTTTTTCACCAATAGGAGAGCTGGTTGGACCTGTATTGCTGGCCTTAGAAGGAGGAGGACAGGCAGTGCAGTGGTTTTAACTTTCCATTTTCTTTTTTTCTTAATGTAGGTTACAGAATGAATGACGATGTCTTACGCTCATTGGACAAACTACTGCTACAGTTTGGTACGTCGCAATGGATTATACTGAGGCCTTCTGCTGAACTTTGAAATCAAGCAATACAGTATAATCACCCTTTTCCGAGCTTCAGATATCTAAATCTTCTCATTAGGAGATTTAATTATTGCTTGTTTATCACATAGTCCCTACATGGATGAGGAAGTACTTGTTACATTCACAAGCGATCGCTGGCTGTGTGAGTGCACTGGGCTTTCTTCCCTACTCTTGTCAACAATATCAGAACTATTATGTTGCCAAAGGCTTTCACAGTCGGAGTTCATTAGTTATTGTAGATTTTCTGGGCTGTATGGCCGTGGTCTTGGCATTGTAGGACCCGACGTTTTGCCAGCAGCTGTGACTGGCATCCTCAGAGGTTGGACTAGATGGCCTGCAAGGTCCCTTCCAACTCTAACATCCTATGATTCTAGATATAACACAGAAAGATCTGTGCCACCTTGACACAGAGAGTACTCCATCTTTCTGTGTTATACCTCTGAGGATGCCAGTCACAGCTGCTGGCGAAACGTCAGGTCCTACAATGCCAAGACCACGGCCAGGCAACCCGGAAAAGCTACAACAACTAATATCAGAACTTCTTTTCTACGTGTTTTATGGGATTAGGAAATGGGTATGTCCACTGCTGAACTGCATGGCTGCTTCTTCCAAGCGAATGTACTTTTGGAGAGGGAATTAATAGTGAAGAAGTGGTGGCGGAAGGGGTGCTTAGCCCTGTGCAGGGTTCCAAATGTAGTTTTCTGGGGTAAATATCCACCTGTTATTCTACAGAAGAAAATTACCTGGGTGTGGGAAAGGTTACAGTGACGCCTGAAATAGCTCGTACCCAGTGTTCCCTCTAAGCTGAGTTAGTGTGAGCTAATTCATAGTTTTTTTAGCTGCCGGCTCACGCATTTTTGTCTTAGCTCAGGAAGGATGGCTCCAGAGCAATGCTCCCTCTAAGCTGTGGAGTCTTGTGAGCAAAAATTCTACTTTGTGAGCTCCTGGCATTAAAGTTGTGAGCGAGTGATTTGGCTACTGCATAAATTAGTTTGCTCTAGAGCCATCCTTCCTGAGCTAAGGCAAAAATGTGTGAGCCAGAGGCTAAAATACTGTGAGCTAGCTCACACTTCAGTGGACAGCGGAAGACAGGAGGGCCTGGTGTAATCTGGCCCATGGGGTCGCGAAGAGTCAGACCCGACTGTGCGACTGAACAACAACAAGCTCACACTAACTCAGCTTAGAGGGAACACTACTCCAGAGCAAACTAATTTATACAGCAGCCAAATCGCTCGCTCACAACTTTAATGCCAGTAGCTCACAAAGTAGAATATTTGCTCACAAGACTCCACAGCTTAGAGGGAGCACTGCTCATACCTTGAGTCGGCTATTATAATAGTCAAGAGCCAGCATGGTGAAGTGGTTTTAGTGTTAGACTAGGATCTGGGTGACCCAGGTTTGAATTCCTAGTTGCCACGGAAGTTCACTGGGTGACCTTGGGCCAGTCACATGCTGTCAGCCTAACAAACCGCACAGGGTTATTATGAAGATAAGACAGAGGAGGGGAGACTGTTTGTAAACCACTTTGGGTCCCAAGTGGAGACAAAAGGAGGGTACAAATGAAGTAAAATAAATAAGTTTAAAAGGGGATTAAAATCAACACTCAAGCGGCTGCACTTTGTTTTAAAACACATTTTTTATATTTAATATCTAATTTGATAATATCGTTAAATATTTCTGCTTCAGTTTTTCAGGTTGAGCAGGCAAATTACTCCAAAGAACATGTGAACCAACAGATACAGAGTAAGTTCCAGTATACAGTACACATCTGCCTATCCAGAAGCGTATTGCATTTTAACCCATGAGTATTACAACATCAAAATAAAATGGTCAGAGTTTGGGCACACATCTGCCCCCTACCTTTGAGTTCTTCAGTCATGGCAAAAGTCCCCAGCCTTTTTGAGCCCGTGGGCACATTTGGAATTCTGAAAGGGTGGTGGGCACAACAACAAAATGGCTGCCACAGGAGGTGGTGCCAACCTCACAATGGCTGCCACAAGAGGTGGAGCCAACACAAGTATCAGAGAGTGAGATTATCCATAACTCTCATAGTATCTCTTTGACATTTCAGGCAGATGTTCTGTTTAATGCCTTTTAATCTGCACCGCCAATCAGATCTCCAGTGACCAATCAAAAGCCGTGCTGGGCAAAAGCCCCTCCTGACCCCACCCAGTTTCTAAAAACACTTGGTTGGCCCCAGGAAAGGTATTAGCGGGCGCCATGTTGGGGAACCCTAGATAATGGTGATTTTAAATTCAATATGATACAGAATAAATTATTCTTTTCTTCCAGTACATAATGCGAACGTTGTTGGGAAAAAAGGCAAAATATGTTGGCTGCAAGAAGAGATTAACAAGAATGAGGAGGTGATTGTTGGCCTTCAACGCAACAATAGCAGCAAGGAGAACTGTAATGTGTACGTATTTAGTGAGAACTATTTCTGTCGAATTACTGAAGGCTACAGTGCAATTTTTTTCAATCAAGCAGTAGTTTGAAATTTATGGATTTCGCTACTGGAAAGAGGAATTTTTATTATAGACAGATTATAACAATGTCTAAAGCATTCTGAAAGTTCAGAGAGCTTTACATGCATCATCAATAATTTTATAACAACTCTGTAAGGTAATGTGTGTGCTCATGCAGTGCTGCCATGTCACATCCCAGTTATGGCGACCCCAGCAAGGGATCTCCCCTCCCTGTCTGAATCATCGAATCACAGGGTTGGAAGGGGCCCTACAGGCCATCTAGTCCAGCCCCCTGCTCAATGCAGGATCCGCCTAGAGCACCCCTGACAAGTGTTTATCCAGCAGCTGCTTAAAGACTGCCGGAGAGGGGGAGCTCGCCACCTCCCTAGGCAGCTGATTCCACTGTTGTGCAAGGCTTACTGCAAAAAAAAAGTTTTTCGTAAGATCCAGCCGGTACCTTCCCATCCTTAATTTAAACCCATTATTGCAAGTCCTCTCCTCTGCTGCCAACAGGAACAGCTCCCTGCCCTCCTCTAAGTGACAGCCCTCCAGATACTCAAAGAAAGCAATCATGCCCTCCTCAACCTCCTCCAGACTAAACATTCCCAAGTCCCTCAGCCTTTCCCCTGCTTAGCCTTTGACCCGATTCCATCCAGTCTCTGGAGCCCTGCTTGCCTGCCAGCTAGTACAAGTAAACTGTTCGCCTCTGTCACTGCCTCTCCTGGCAGATGACATCAAGGTTGCGGTCACACGTGCCAGATAAACCAGGGTGGGGGGAGCAAGGCTATTCCCTCCAGAGGAATTTGACCCGCAGTTGTGCGATCACACGGTCCTTTGAAGCTGTGGGGGCAGCCTGCCACTGTGTGATCAGACGCAACTGCGGGTGAGTCGTGTGGTTCTTGTTTTGCCGTTTGTTTCCGATTCACTTAAATGGGGAATCGATGAATCACATCTCCGCACTGGGGGCTCCCTATGGAGTGTGCGATGATGCGCATACTGAGAAAGGGGGGGAAAACAACCGCACAAAGTCGGGATGGTCTTATCAGACCACCCCAACGCCACGAGAGTGAGCTAGAGAGATCAGGCACGGGAAACTCCGTCCGTGGCCTGTCACAACCCGTTCACTACTGGATTTTCCCCAGTGTCTTTTTACTCCACAAAACGGGTTGCCGACGGGTGCGGGGCGCTTCCCAGATGTTCGCGTCTGATTGCGCCCTTTAAATCCACCCGGCATTCGTACCTATGGCGGGGCTAATTATGCGTGTGATCGCAGCCCAAATTATTCAGGAGGGTGAGCCTACAATGTGGGGAGGGCAGGCTGTAAGTCTAATGAAATAAATAAAACAAGGCTGATGGTGAAGAGCTCCAGGAGGAGCTCCGCAAACTAGGTGAGTGGGCAACAGTGTGGCAAAGGAAGTTCAGTGCTGGTAAGTGTAAGGTGATGCACACTGGGACAAAACAAAAAAAATCTCAACTTCAAGTATAGGCGAATGGGGTCTGAACTCGCTGAGACTGAGAGGGGAAAAGATCTTGGGGTCCTAGTGGTTAGCTCAATGAAAGTGTCACCCCAGTGTGCTGCAGCGGTGAAAAAGGCAAACTCTGTGTTAGGGTTATTACGAATAAAACAGCCAACATTGTTATGTCCCTGTATAGATCTATGGTGTGGCCCCATTTGCAATATTGTGTACAGTTCTGGTCAGCATCTCGCCAAAAGGACATTGCAGAGCTGGGGAAAATGCAGAGGAGGGCAACCAAGATGATTAGGGGGATGGAGCACCTTCCCTGTGAGGAAAGGCTGAAGAGTCTGGGACTTTTCAATTCAGAAGGGAGATAACTAAGGGGGAACAATATGGAGGTTTATAGAATTATGCAAGGGGTGGAGAGAGTGGGCAAAAAGAAATTTTTCTCCCTCTCCCAAAATACTTAGAACTCGAGGTCATTCAATATAGCTGATGGGCAGTAGGTTCAGGATGGACAAAAGGAAATACTACTTTACGCAGAGAGTGATTAAAATGTGGGATTCGCTGCCAGAGGATGTCGTGATGGCCACAGGAGTAAACAGACTGAAAAGGGGATTAGAGAGATTCATGGAGGATAAGTCTATCAATGGCTACTAGCCATGGTGACTGAGGGGATCTCCACATTCAAAGGCAGAATCCCAGATCCAGGAGGCAACATCAGGGGAAGGCCTCAGCCTCTCTGCCCTGTTGTTGGCCATCCAGAGGAACTGGTTGGCCGCTGTGTGAGACAGGATGCTGCACTAGATGGACCATTGATCTAATCCAGCAGGGCTCTTCTTGTGTTCTTATATTCTTGTTGCCTGCAGTGTAGGTGCACTGCCTGTAACTAGAAGGGGGAAAAGATGGGACATCTATTCCCACTCCACCAGTCTGCAGAGTCATGACCGTCAGCAGCAGAAACGTGCAAACCTTTCTCCCTGCCTAACGCCAGCTAACAAAATAGTCCACACAAACAGGACTTGTGCTTATATGGAATCAACACAAAGCCAGTGAGATTCAGCGGTGATTAGCAGAAAATGGAAACACTTTGCACAGAAATGCCAATTAGAACTATCTGGTTTAGTGGGAACATGGGCAGAAAATCATGATCGGACAATGTCCCAATCAGGCATATATCTACTGAGCTACTCTCTCCATTTGCTGCCCTTCCTACTGCTTGGAGAACTAAAGGCAGAATAACAGTCAGATCTGATCTTTTCCTGTAGTTAGAAAATGTCGGAACTTGTTGGAATTAGGTTGTTTGTATCGATTATATTAAATTGGCCATGATTCTGGCCAGATGTTGATTGGTTATTTGAATGCATGCTCCAAATGAATGGTAGTGGCTGCACACTAAGGCATCTGTCCTACATGCAAAAGGTCCCAGGGTCAATTCCCAGCACCTCCAGTTACAAGGCTCAGATATTAGGTGATGTGAAAGATCTGAGACCTTTCGGAGCTGCTGCTGGTCTGAATAGACAATAATGACCTTTGATGGACCAGTGATCTGATTCAGCATAAGGCAGCTTCACGTGTCATGTAACCGAGTATTTTCCATCATGAATAAATTCTCAATGTAAGAGAAACTTGTTACTCTTTTACATTATATGTTAGTTCTGAATTTGGCAGTGGTTACAATTTATGCACCATTCAAACAAGTGGTAAAAATCTATTAGTTTTCACTAAAGATTCTCGCTACTATCAAAGGCTCACATTAGCTAAAGATCCCTACCCCTCCAAGTGCATCGTGATGTCTTTGTGTTAATAATACTTAGTGCTGGGAAGAAAGGGTGCAAGTAAAAAAGAGAATAAATCCCGCTTTCACAGAATGGGAATTACCAATTATTTTGATGACTTTCTTACTTATTTATGCTGTTGTTGTTCAGTTGCACAGTTGAGTCCGACTCTTTGCAACCCCATGGACAGCATCATGCCACGCCCTCCTGTCTTCCGTTGTCCTCCATAATTTGCTTAATTTCATGTTCATTGCATCGGTAACAATGTCTAACCATCTCGTTCTTTGCCGTCCCCTTCTTCTTTTAACTTCAGTCTTTCCCAGCATCAGGGTCTTCTCCAGTGAGTGCTCCCTTCTCATTTGGTGGCCAAAGTATTCCTACTTATAATGACATTTAATGTTTAACAAATAGTTATTTAATAGAGATTCAAACTTGTCACCCTAGTTGGAAACCGACGTACATGATTCTAAACAAACATGAAGAATATTTGCAGAAGGAACTCCAGGACTGCATGAACATGACCCAAAAAGACAAGTATGTGTGCATATCTATATATCTTTGTATTTTGAAAATTATCATAAACCATCAATAATCATTTCAGATCCCTTTAATGACATGCATTATGTTTCACAAAGTTAGGACTGCAATACTTTCATGGAAAATTATGATGCTTCCACACGGCAACCATTTTCTGTGTTGCTGCTGCATAGCCAGAGACATGCCCAGCAGCCGCAGAGTGTCCATGTAGAAATTTTCCCCACACTTTTCTTGCTCAAGTCCCCCACAGCCACCATTCCCCCCATGCCACTGAAGTGCTTTTCCAAGTCACAGGGATCTTAGACAAGGAAGGAAATGATGGGTGCGGCTGACCAAGGTCAGTTTGGTGTAGTGGTTAAGTGTGCAGACTCTAATCTGGGAGAACCGGGTTTGATTCCCCACTCCTCCACTTGCAGCTGCTGGATGATCTTGGGCAAGCCGTAGTTCTGACAAGAGCTGTCCTTGAAAGGGCAGTTCTCTCAGAGCTCTCTCAGCCCCACCTACCTCACAGGGTGTCTGTTTTGGGGAGGGGAAGGGAAAGGAGTTTGTAAGCTGCTCTGAGACTCTGAGTGAAGGGCGGGGTATAAATCCAATCTCTTCTTCTCTTCTTCTTTCCACATTTGCCTGCCACTCTGGATTTTCTCAGTGTTCAAGTCGAGGCAATTTAAGTCCAGGGCAAAACAGTATCCAAATAACCCGGGGCAACAGCAGGTTGAAACTGGGCTGACCACTGAAGGGAGGGGATGTAAGGCAGAATGGGAGGAAAAACCTGGAATAAAAAGAAGGTTGAACTCGATTTTAGTGCAGAATGGGGGAGAGGGGGACACGATTAAAAAGGTTAGATTAGATTTTAGTATAGAATTGCTTGGAGGACACCGCGGTGAACATGGATTAAAATGAGAGTGCAGAAAAGGCCTGTGACAAGGGAAGTGGTTCTAATGTGGATGGGAGCTGCAAAAATGCACAGTTTTCTGTCCATACAACATGCAAATTTCCCCAGATTCAGGTTTGGGAAAGACTATGGAAAAGCAGGGAGAATATAGAAATTTGGTGATTTGGGGGATACCATCATGTGGTATCTCCTAAGTATGGCATTGCAGTAAGGAAAGGAGATTGGATTTATACCCCGCCCTTCACTACTTGAAGGAATCTCAGAGCAGTTTACAATCCCTTCCCCTCCCCACAACAGACACCCTGTGAGGGAGATGGAGCTGAGGGAGCTCTTTCAAGGACTGCCCTTCAGAGAACAGCTCTGAGAGAACTTATGACTGACCCAAGGTCACACCAGCAGCTGCATGTGGAGGAGTGGGGGATCAAACCCAGTTCTCCCAGATGAGAGTCTGCGCTTCTAACCACTACACCAAACTGGCTTTCTAAGGAAGAGCAAATTATCTTTGTGGAGGCATCCTTACAGTAAGGTTGGAACAGTGTTCTAATAGCACCTGCTAAACACAACAAGTACAGTCCCATCCCAGAAAAGTAACAGAAAAACTACATAGAATTGAATCATAGAGTTGGAAGGGGCCATACAAGCCATCTAGTCCAATGCGAGATCAGTCTAAAGCATCCCTGACACTGTCCAGCCACTACCTAAAGACTGTCAGTGGGAGGCCTCAATTATTTCCAGCTATATACCAGTGGGATTAATGAACCAACATCTCCCCCCACAATTGTCACTTGGTTCAGGTGGTATTAGAAAACGGGCTGAGTTTTGAACGGGCAGTTAACATTAATAAACAAAGTAAAACAGCATCAAAGGGTTATCGCATTTTCTTGGTTTTTTTGTTTGTTTTTTGAAGAACCATGTACCAAGATTACATGAACCAATATGAAGAGACTTTCAAACAGCACCAAGCAAAATACTTAGAAAGCGCATTTGTCCAGAAACAAATGGAATTTGAAGAAATACAAAACCGAGTTCTGAAACAGTCCGAACTGGTTAAACAGAAAGCATTTGAAATAATGGATCTTCAAGGTAAAAACATGGTTTCTGTAATAAAATACATAGAATCATCAATTGGTAAGAGTTTCTTTCTTTGTTCTCTCATACATAACAGTTAACGTCTTATGTGCATGAATTCCCTATAAATCTTTTTGATACATTTGCTCATATACATACATACATATATTTTTCCAAATCTTTCTTCCTTATAGGTTGTACTGTTTTGTTCCCTCTTGTCCTGTCAGTCACTGTCTGTTCCCACTTCCTATTTGTTTGGATAGCCCAACATCCCCAGAGGTCTTCTACTTCTGGAAAAGGCTTTGCCAATAGAAGGACGGAAGCATCAACCCAAAGCCTTACCAACCTGCTCCCTTTTCTATCTTGCCATTTCAACTCACAGGAGTTGGAGAGCTTGACAGCAAAATATTGGCAAGCCACAGTATCTTTACGACTTTTTTGCCTAGAGGTCTGGAATCCCATGTTCTGACAGGAAGTACTGTGGGTAAAGAACAACCGAATATCATGTGGGTCTGATCCCTCCCAAGGATTCTTTCCCAAGGAGGAAGGGAGGTATATGGATCGTTCTATCATGCTAACCAAAAATTATGCTGGGGAAAAGTATGCAAACAGCCATCCTGAGAAAATCAGTTAATGCCTTCTTATCTTAACTGTGACAGCAACATAAAGCAGCTATTGATGTCATCTTAATTGTGGTCTAACTAGGAATGCCAACATCCAGGTGGGGCATGGGGATCTCCTGGAATTATAGCTCATCTTCAGACTACGAAGATCAGTCCCCGTGGAGAAAATGGATGCTTTGGAGGGTGCACTCTATGTCACTGTATCCCGCTGGGGTCCCTGCCCTCCCCAGGCTCCACCCCCAGATTCCCAGGAGTTTCCCAACCTCGAGCTGGCCAACCCTACCCCTGACTCCGCTAAGTCTGACTAATTCCATTGCCACTTTAGTAAAATCCTCATATTAAAATAAAAATATATTTTATTTATGTATTTATTACTTCAATTTATACCCCGCCCTCCCTGTACACAGGCTCAGGGCGGCTTACAACATTCGGTACTTAAATACCATAAAATACATAAAATCATTTAAAACCAGTTAAATGCAGTAAAAAAACATAGTCATAAAGTGCTAGCAAGAATTCCTTCTGTAACTGAGATGGTAAATGACGTAAACAAGCAGATAGTTCCAACTCAGTGATCTACTTGAGTCACACGGTGGTATAACTCGATCTCAGAGCTGGGGCCAGGACCCATAACCACGATTGTTGGTGGTAGTGGTGGGTACACAACAGGGTACACAATTAAAACAACAATTTCTCCCTTTGTTGCTGAAGATATGTTGTAACACAGACTAGGGTGGAAAAGTTTACATGTTTTCCTATCCCTTTATAAACAGTTTTTATTTCAAACGTGTAAGAAGAGTTAAAAAAGATTAATTTGTGAATCCTTTTTTTTTGTTGGCAGAACCTGGTCCATTTCAATCACTTTCGCACTGGGCATCTCAAATGTATCCAGACAGTTAACTGTGGACCTTCAAAAAGAAAATTTACCATGATTTTTTTGTAATATTTAACTACAATTATAGCTGCAAATTAGTTAAGTATATAGGTAACTACGATGTCTTTCAGCTCTTAAAGAATCTGCACCTAAATGTTAGTCTACTGAATTATAATCAAGGCAGAGTCTGAAGGCAAAACTGTTCCTTATAGTTCTGGGCATGTACCTAAAAAGCTAAAATAATCAAAATAAGTCATGAAGAAGTTAGGAGCATGAGTTTAGCTTTGACTTTGAACTACTTTGTTTAGGTCAGCAAAACAGACTGATACTAAAAGAAAGCATTTATTTCTAAGTATTTATAGTTATTTCCTGAGTACTAGTTATTACAATTAGATTTTTGTTTTACATTGTATTTCACCATGAGTATTCAGGATAATGATAGGGTTGGATACAGATTGGAATATATAGGCTGAGTTCAGACTGGCAATTTGCTCCAAGAGCCAGTCGCGGCAAAAAAGCCCCAGAACAAATAGTTCCAGGGTTTCCTGTTCACACAGCCCGGGCTGCTGCCGGAGCATACCGGGAGGAGGCGTGCCGGAGCGTTCAGACTGCTGCCCTGGAGGCGCGCTGTATGCGGTGTTCCCCCATTAATTCGGCTATGGGTGTATGTGCACATGAGCGCTCATGCGCATAAGCACATTTTGATGGTTGGGGGAGGACCCCGCAGTGCCAGCACCGCATTGGGCAGTAGAGCGGAGTACGGCCAATCATACTGCTGCTGCCTTTTGCCCAATGCAGGTTGCTCCCGGCTTATCAGCGGAGCGTTCATACTTCTAGGAAGCGGACAAACGTGGGACACAGGCGCTCTTTGGGGATTTGCTACCGCTTTTATGAGGTGTCTATTAAACACGGGAAGAAAGCGGAACAGCCCGGGTTGCCTACAGGTGAGGAACGCCAGGCAGATGTGTCTTTGTGAACGCCCCCTTTAATGCGGTTTTAAAGCATTGCTGAAACGGGGCTCAGTCTGAACTCAGCCATAATATATACAAACAGAATACATAAAATTCTGTTCATATTATTTGTTATTCACTTAATTCTTTCTCACGATAGCACAATAGCCGTAATTTTAGTCTTTTAGAAGCTGAGCAGAGGTTTGTCTTGTGAAAAGCCGTGCCATTAAATCAAATCTGAGCTGAGATTTGCGCTCATTCATATCCAGTAGTTTAGCCACTTAACTACCCAGAATCCCCCAGTCCTTAGCCTATTTACATTGAAGCACAAGGACTTAAGTCTTCTAGGGCCGATTTCACACAGTCAGGATGCTTGCGATTTGGTCTTTCTCCCGCCCTCAAATTCTGACTAAACAATTTTCATGATGAATAAGCTCAGCATGCTACTGCAAATCTTCCAAATGTGACTTCCAGTAGTGGCACATATTTCTCTTTTGCTTGGAGCGAATTATTCAGACAGCATGGCTCATTCGCGGCATGGAGTAAAGGTACCGAACCATAAGCAGCATGATAGTGTAAATCAGCCCTTGGTCCCATTACACTAGTGTACGCTGCTTTGAACCTGTGGGATACAGGCCCGTAGCTACAGCGGGGCATTTTGGGGGCCTGTCCCCTAATTAAAAGCCCTGCCCCACAAATAGCCCTGCCAGAAATCTTATTTTTGCGTGTTTCCCAAAGGCTCATGGGAATGCTTTGGAAACACTCAACATGACCTAGGTGGTATTCAGCAGGACTGGGCTAGCAGAAAGGGGCATTGTTGGAGATGTATTGAAGGTGCCACTCTAAGCTTTCTTGCCCTGTGGAAGCGAATTCAAAAGGCATTTAAATGCCTTCTGAAGGCAATTAAAAGTCCTCTGAGCTGTTTTTTTCCCTAGGAATTGACACACTTACTACCCTGTCCCTTGAAAGGAAGGTCTAGAAACAGTCTCAGAGCCGCCCCCTTTGAAGACAGGCATTCAGATTATTTTAATTAGCTGTAATTTAACTGCCCCCTTAAAAATTTAACCCCCCCCCCCCGAACAAAAAAGTCCTGGCTACAGGCCTGGTGGGATATAAATCTAATAAATATTTTCCATGGCTGAAGTCCAAGTAAGCACTTCAGTCTTTAGAATGAATTGTGATTTCCATTCAGCTTTCTACTTGTTTGTTTGCCGTGTGTAGTTTATTGATTCCTTAGCATAACAAAGTGCTTCTTTGAGGCAGAACACAAAGGAAACTCTTCAGTGTGCAAAGATTCTCAGGCAGCAATCACTTGAAGGAGACAAAACAGCAGAGGAGCTGGAAAAGAAGATACATTCTTTCAGGCAGGTAAAAACTCCGTTATTAACTTCATGTTGCGTTACATTATGCAGTAAAATATCATTCCGTATCTCACCACACTGGATAAAAATATATTGTAGCGCAGTACATATAAAACTGGACTCTGTAGTTAATACTTTCTATATTGTTATTAGGATGTATTATTTTATTGTAAGTGAAAGGAAATGGGAATTCTCCACAAAATGCTGAGCATGCCCGCCTCCACTTTGAACCTTACATAAGTGTTGTTTCTCATACATAATAGTAGCTTCTCTTCCAGTTCTCACAGCTTTTGAATCTGAGCCAGTGTTATTACTGAGCCATGTATGCATTATAGATGACACACATACATACGTAAGTGTTTCTGAGTGCAGAAAGCAGTTCACATCAGTAATTCTTACAACAACAGAATAGCAAATGACCAATTAGACAACCAGGTAGACCGACTCATGGAGTATAGATCCATCAATAGCTACTAGCCCTGGTGGTGACTAAAGAAACCTCCATGTTCAGAAGCAGTCAGAATCCCAGTGTCAGGAGGCAACATCAGGGTAAGTCCTTGGCCTCTATGCCCTGTTCTTGACCCTCCAGAGAAACTGATTGGCTGCTCCATGAAACAGAATGCTGGATCAGATGGACCACTGGTCTGAGCCAGCAGGGCTCTTCTTATGCTCTTACGTTCTTAATGCCATAAGGTAGGTCACTATTGACCTCATAAGGCAGATGTTGTGCAGGGATGGTGGCTTGACTGACTAGGCTTGCCAAGTCCCTCCTGGCAAATGGCGGGGAATGGGGGGGGGACTCAGAAGAAGAAGAGATTGGATTTATACTCTGCCCTTCACTACCCAAAGGAGTCTCAGAGCAGCTTACAATCTCCTTTCCCTTCCCCTCCCCACAACAGACACCCTGTGAGGTAGGTGGGGCTGAGAAAGCTCTGACAGTAACTGCTCTTTTTCAAGAACAGCTGTGCCAGAACTATGGCTTGCCCAAGGTCATCCAGCAGGTACAAGTGGAGGAATGGGGAATCAAACCCGATTCTCCCAGATTAGAATCTGCACACTTAATCACTACACCAAACTGGACCTCCACCAAAGAGAAAGGCCTAGGCTTCATTGCCGGCAACACACAGGAAGTGACATCATCAAGCCAGCAACATCCAGGCGACACTGGTATTTGGGCAAAAATTCTATGGTAAAACTGGCTTCTACCATAGAGGTTTTGCCCAAATAACAGAGCGTCGCCTGGATGCCGCTGGCATGATGATGTCCCTTCCTGTGCAATGCCTGCAATGATGCCTAGGCCTTCTTCTTTCTCCTGGTAAGTGCCCCCTCTGGCCAGCTGATCAGCAGCTGTGGGTAGGGCCTGGCGGCAGGGGACCTCCACCAAGGGGGTCTGGCAACCCTGTGACTAAGGGCACTCGCTTGAGTTTATGGATAAGCTGTGTTTGGAACCAGGGACTTCTTAATTCACACCTTAGACCAGGGCCCTCCAAACTTTTATTAATTTATTTTATGGGATTTCTATTCCACCCTCACCCGCAAGCAGGCTCAGGGCGGGTCACAACAGTTAATACAACAATTAAAATCAGCACGCAATACTTACAGTTTAAAACCTATAAAACCCAATAGAATAACACATGAGGGCAGCTAAAAAGTAGCAAGGTGCAGATTGTGTGTGTGCCCAAAGGGCCGGGATATTAAGTAGACAAAGCATCCGCTAACGGAGCAATTTACTAAAGTGTACAATATAAGGCAAATTAAGGTGAGTCAGGGCATGGAAAGCCGATGTATTTGACACCCACAGCCTGGCGGAACAACTCTGTTTAACAGGCCCTGCGGAACTGTAATAAGACCCTCAGGGACCTGATCTCACAAGGGAGAGTGTTCCACTAGGCCAGGGCCAGAGCTGAGAAGGCTCTGGCCCAGGTTGAGACTAGATGGATGTCTTTTGGGCCACTATGCAGAGGAAGGCAGTGGCACTATCTCCGTTAGCCTCTTGCCTTGAAAACCCTATAGGTTTGCCATAAGTCAGTTGTGTCTTGATGGCACTTTGCACACACAGACCCACACACCATGATTGGTGGAGGTAAGCCATGGGGAAAGGAGACTACCTACTGTCAGAAGGCTAAAGCTCTGTATTGCCATTCACACTGTACTCATTGTTCTGTGTTTACTATCTTGTCTTTCGCTTGTGCGCTTGCGTAGTAATGCCAGCTGCAACGTGGGAGAATACTTTCCTGCCGCCTCGTCTTATCACAGCGGCCTTGAAGAATAGGCTTTAGAGCGTTCCTCAGTCTGGGGAATTTTTCAGTCCTACATGACCGGGGGGTGGGGTTTCTCCCAGACATTAAGTAATCCTCCCGCTGGGAGTTTCCCGTGCGCGCGCTAAAAGTTCATTTGCTAGTTTGGCTTTGCATCATACCATATCAATGTCTGAATGACCCATGCCTCCATTCCTGACAATAGCAGTATTACTGTAGGCTACAGCATTGTATTCCAATAAAGCATCTCTTTACTTGAAGAATGTCTGGATCTACTTGCTATTGAGCCTGACGCCTACACAGATTGGGCGCATCCAGGGATGAAAGTAAACCACTAGGTTAGTTCAGGTTACCAGTGAGACAGAGGCTGAAGAAGTACCTCCCACATTCTGCTTTGACTTTCCTGAGAGAGGTGATATGTACATGTGGTCAGGTTGCAACTGACTTTAGATGATCCCAGCAAGGGGTTTTCAAGTCAAGTGAGAAACAGAAGTGGTTTGCAATTGCCTTCCTCTGCAAAGTCTGCCTTCGTTGGTAGTCTCCCATTCAAGTACTGACCCTGCTTAGCTTTTGATATCTAATAAGATCAGGCTACACCATACCACCTTCCTTCTCTTGACAGAGGTGCTACCAGTGAGAAATTTAAGTCACTTTCAGTCTTGGGAGCAGCCTTCCAAGCATTAAAGAGATGCTCAAAGCCATCCTTCATGCACTGATCCCTTAGAGAAGCCTATAGGGTAAACTGCAGTGCTTATCAAATAAATGTTGATGAATTATTTCGGGTTCTTTACCGAACTTTCTTTAGCAACTTGAAAGACCTACAGAAGATGAAAATGATTCCGAAGCGGGAGAAGGAAAAAATGAGGAAATTCATGAAATGAGGAAGGAATCTGTTAAAAGGTAGCATTTTAAAATCGAGTTTACTGCACATGGATGAACGTGGTGACACAAAACTCTAGAACACTATATAAACCTTAGAACATATCCGCAATATAAATATATTTCAGTCATAGCCATTTCACTGCCAACGCTTTCCCCAAAGAATCCTGAAAGCTGCCCTTTGCTGAGGGTGCTGAAATCTGGCACATGCAGAACTAGATTTTCTTGGGGAGAGAAAATTGTATTGAATCAGGTTAGATCTGCAATGTCCACCTGTCCACCATCTCAATGGGAACAGGCCCTTTGTTACTTCAGTGTAATACATCAAATTAATATATAACTTCTGGGCTTCCACTAGATCTCCGAGAGCTATACTCTTTAACCCTATCATAAATTGTTTTGTTTGTCTTATGTAGAAAGGCAACAATAATTATTTTTTAAAAACTGTACCATTATTGTAAGGGGCCGCAGTGGCTCAGTGGTTAAGACATTGAGCTGCAGACTGGAAGGTCTGTAGTTCAGCAGTTCGAGCCCTTAGTGCTGCATGACGGAGTGAGCTCCCGTCTCTGGCCCCAGCTCCCAAAGCCAACCTAGCAGTTCGAAAGCAAGAATTTGCAAGTAGATAAATTGGTACCACTTCAGTGGGAAAGCAACAGCATTCTGTGCACCTTGGTCATGCCAGCCACATGACCACAGAAATGTCTTCGGACAGTGCTGGCTCTTCAGCTTGCGAACGGAGATGAGCACCACACCCCTAGAGTCGGATTCGATTGGCTTTTGAGCAAGGGAAACCTTTACCATTATTGGAAGAGGCATTACTGAAGTCTAATGGTAAAATACTGAATTGATTAACATTTGTGGCAAATCTCTTTTTGAATGCCGCCAAGGTTGGTTTTTATCTTTTAACTATGCAACCTAACTGCTTTAGAATTCCGCATGGCATTTGCCCAGCTAACAGATTATCATCTGTAAACTAAATATATCAGTTGGAGAGAGGAGGAGAAAAGCATTTTCAAAATCTTTCAAACTAAGTTACACACCACGTTCATCCAGTAAAATGGA
Source organism: Gekko gecko (assembly GCA_029375565.1). NCBI lineage: Eukaryota > Metazoa > Chordata > Lepidosauria > Squamata > Gekkonidae > Gekko > Gekko gecko. The sequence continues at coordinate 236,582,950 of JAPDNY010000003.1, read as the reverse complement.
AGTAGTCAATTAGCAAACAGAAATAGTTAAGGTATCAACATACATGCACAGACATTAACAGAAGTTTCTGGACGGTAGTGTTGAGCTGTGGTGCCATGATGTGATGCTCTACCATACGCCACAAACTGCCAGGCAGAGCTTTAAGGGAATCTTGTTTAGGGAGAGATGGCATAACCTTCTCCAAGTCTTGCCCCTTCCCTTATTAAATCCCAATCCCCGCCATTTCCTCATCTCCTTATTTTGGAATATCTCCTTTTCTTTTGTTCTCTACCGGTTTTCACTGAAGTCCTTTTCCCCCTTTTCAGCTGGTTCAAAGAGGATGGCCAGCCCCACTTGTTAAATGAAGAACGTCAGAGATATAAACCATTACATTTCCCTAGCATTTCTCAGAAGTTTGTCCGAAGCATACCAACTCTGAAGCCATTGTTTCAGCAGGAAGAGAGAGGTGCAGTTTGTGTCTATGATGAAAACACGTTGAGGTTTTATTTTTGTCTTTGGGGGGGATTAGCATAGCATAAATCTTTACCATGCTGTAATAAAAAGTCTCTCTCACAGCTCTTTGCCCAGCAAACATCACTGCTGCCAGTACGCCAAGGTTTCCTGCCATGAGCATGTAAAGTAAGAAGGGCATATCTGTGTCTTTAAACACATTATTTATTTAAACAGGGCTGTCAAGGCAGCAAAGACCTCTCTCTCTCTCTCTCTCTCTCTCTCTCTCTCTCTCTCTCTCTCTCTCTCTCTCTCTCTCTCTCTCTCTCTCTCTCAACCAGCAATTACAAATAACACATTTATTTATTTACTTTAGTTATATCTCCCCGTTCTCCCCAGTGGGGACCCAAAGCACCGTACATCATTCTCCTACTATGAAATCAGTTGTTTCTGGTTTTTCCTACTCCACTGAGGTAGAGGAAAGCCATGACTGGCTCTTGGGTCTGGGGATGAAATACTTTGGGAAAGAAGCAAACGGGTTCCAGGTAGGGTTGCCATCGCTGGTTTGGGAAATAATTGGATATTTTTTGGTATAGTGGTTAAGAGCACCAGTTTGGTGTAGTGGTTAAGTGCGCGGACTCTAATCTGGGAGAACCGGGTTGGATTCCCCACTCCTCCACTTGCACCTGCTGTTGTGACCTTGAGCAAGCCATAGTTCTGGCACAGCTGTTCGTGAAAAGAGCCATTTCTGTCAGAGCTCTCTCAGCCCCCACCTACCTCACAAGGTGTCTGTTGTGGGGAGGGGAAGGGAAAGGAGTTTGTAAGCCGCTCTGAGACTCTCTTGGGTAGTGAAGGGCAGGGTGTAAATCTAATCTCTTCTTCTTCTTTCTTCTTCTTTTTTGGGGGGCAAAGCCTGGGGAGGGCAGGGTTTGGGGATGGGAAGGAACTCAGCAGGGTATAATGCCATAGAATCATAGAGTTGGAAGGGGCCCTACAGACCGAGTCCAACCCCCTGCCCAATGCAGGACCAGCCTAAAGCATCTCTGACAAATATTCGTCCAGCCTCTTCTTGAAAGCTGCCAGTGAAGGGGAGCTCATCACCTCCCTAGGCAGCCGATTCCACCTTTGAACCACTCTGACTGTGAAAAAGTGTTTCCTAATATCCAGCTGATACCTTTTTGCATGTAATTTAAACCCATTGCTTCGGGTCCTCTCCTCTGCTGCCAACTGGAACAGCTCCTTGGACCTCCTCCAAATGACAGCCAATTGTGTAGTGGGTTGGATGCATAAAGAAACCACAGACGCAGATACAGTGGTCAGCATGGTTTGCTATTACACAACAAGAACACCTTTTACCAGCAGGGTGGCCAGCTATATACAAGCGTAGGGAGACACCCCTTGGTCCCATTGGCGGGTTTGAATTTCCCGCTGTCGTTCCCATTGGTTCCCCTAAGTTAGAGTCAGGAGCCTAGTCCCTATTGTTTTCTGGGACTCAAGCTCCGGCTCTGTCGCTGCCACCCTGTGGCAGTCAGCGAACACAACACAGCCTTTCAAATATTTAAAGAGAGCAACCATGTCCCCCCTCAATCTGCTGATATCCAGGTGCCATCTGGAGGCTGGTAGCCCTAGCGCCAGGAAACCCATTGGTGGCCACTGTGATGCTCTTGGGTGCTATGCTGGAGATCACTGTGCTAGAACATAGAAAGCAACGATTTATTTCTTTGCACTGTAAAAGGAAGAACTCACAGAAGGGATGGCTGGTTCCATCTTTTTCTCATTCTACCTCTCTTTTTTTAAAAAAAAACCCACAACCCATATATTGTTAGAACTTGTTAGATATTGTATTTCTAAGGGAATGAGTAGTGGTGATGATTATATAAACAGTGAATAGATACGGGGCTCATATATATTGATGTAAAATGTACTGAAAATTTAATTTAAACCTCTTAAGAGAAAGGAAAACAATCAGGAGTTTTGAAGCTGATTTCAACAGAATGTGGGCTATACCCACATCATGCTCAGCCAAATAGGTTTCAAATGTTGCACTGGTAAAAATTTGTCCAATTTAGTAAAATAGCTCATGTCACACAAATGAAAACTTCATGATCCCATCTGTTGTCCTATCACAGCCTAGCCAGATGCAGTTTTTCCAGGCCGCTGTGAAATTATGGCAGCAGTCTTCCTCAAATTTGGAAATTTCAAAACAAAACACCCAATATAAAATACCAGTATATAATATCTATGGTCACTCTTTATGCCAAATGATTCTGAGCCCACTTTGCATAAGAATAACGTGATACAGTAATGTAATATTTAACGTATTGGGGAGAGATAGAAATTCTGTAAAGACAATCTGTAGTGAATGCACTTACGACACCTGATGAGTAGAAAAATCTGAACGTGTTTCTGAAAGTGAGGTGGGAGACACACAGGTTGTAGAGAGGGACAGGTTCCACACTGAGAAGCATCTTCTGAAACATTTTTAAACCTTTTATCTGGCAGTAATTCTTGTTGTTTTATTTAAAATGTAATATTAATATATGGACTACACTGTTTTAGTAATATCTCCCGTGTTTCATGCTATATAGATCTTGTTATTGCATTCTCATCACTTTATTAGTTACTTTAATGTTTCACCATTGCTTGTTGACTTTATATTCAATAAAAAGTTTTTTTTTAAAAAAGAAGCATGTTACATTCAGATACCACAAATGATTTCCACCAACGGCTGGTAGATCTCAGATTCTATTTTCTTAGTCCTATGATGTGTATCCCAGCAAATCAACTGTATATCTAAAGAAACTGTTAGATTTGTTCTGAAGATTTGTCCATAAGCAGGTTGTGAAATAGTGTGTTCCATGGATGAACAGATCACAAGCTAGTGATCAGTTCTACTTTATTAGTGATTTCAGCAAGAGCAAGACAAGACTCCAGAGCCTCAGCTCTGTTAAATAGCATGCAATTGCCACACCCAAACCCACCCCACTCCCAGTGATAGGCTGTTTACATAACATTACTACTAGACTGGTTACTTTCAGAATCCTGGCGGGCTATTGTTCTTTTGCTCCAAGCTCAGCCAGTCTCTGGGGTGATTCAATCAGGAATGATTCAATCCAAGTACACAACGCAGGTACTCCATATTGCTGTTTATACATGTTGAATATAAACCTTGTTTTGTTTTCTTCAAAAATTCCACAGCATATTGTATGGTTACTAATTCTGTTGGTAAATCGTCTAGGTGTACAGGAGAAAGAAGACTCTGTAAGGCACCCAGAAGAGACCAGTATTTATTTCAGTCATGTGGAAAGTGGAACACAGGTATGCACAAATGGAAAATGGATGAGGCTGCTGGTGAAATATGAAAAGGATTAGTGCAAGTAATTTTTATCCTCATTAAAAATATTTTAATCATTGAAAGGATGATTTAATTGCATATATTCAATATTTAATAGATGAAGCAGCCAACAGAAACTGTCTAATGTTTTTAATTCATTTGTTTAAAGCATTTATATGACATTTCTCCGAGGCTTGGCAACTTATACGATAATCCAAACCACAAAAATATACCTGAACAAATATATTTTTTGCAAATACAACTATGCAGTAGAAAAGCAATGTTTAGCAGCAGCAGCACCCCAGAATGTGGTCACAGAAATCCCAGTGGAAAACCTCATTGGAACTCAGCCACTAAATATGGTTCCCAGCCCTGCACTGCAAATGCCATAGAATATTTGGGGTGGAACCTAGTGAGTTTCAGGAGAAAGAACATTTTGGGAATGTTCAATAATCTCTATGGTAAGGACCATAATACTGGTAGTCTGTTGCAATGTTGTGCATATTACTCCATTCTATTGCAAGGCAGGGCCTTCTGCCTTTGTAAACCGACCTGCATTACAGTAAGTTAAACAGTTTTATTGCTTTAGACAGTTTTTTGCTTGCATTATTTTCAGTTCTGTAATCATAGCCCCACTGAATTGTTTTTTTTTATTAGCATTCTTTGCTGTTTGATTGAACTGCTTTTGTTATTTTGTAATCCACCTTGAGTCTCAGTGAGAAAGTCAGGCTATAAATGAGGTTAACAATAGCAATAACAACAGCATGAATCTGGATCTAATTCAGACAGTTACACCTCTATGTCCGCTATTATATTTGTGGATATGCATCAGACTCACATTCCTCATAGAAGAGCTGGGGGAAAGGAGAACTTTTATGAGCTCTCTGGATCAGGGCCTTCTTGTCTAAGGTATATGTTGTTAGAAGATGTCCAACTAAAAGGAAGCAATTGAATTCCCATTGATTTAAACACAGGAAAAATGTAAGCATGAGAGTTGCGAATACAGAATTCATTAATTTTTTTCCTCCATCCATTCTCCAAGGATCTTAGGATGGCATACACAGTCCCCTCCCCTTCCAACAACCTTGTAAAGTGGGTTATTCTGAGAGACAGTGGCTGCAGCCACACACACTAAATAATCCACTTTCAATGTACTTTCCAACCAGATTTTATTGTGTGAACTGGCAAAATCCAGTTGGCAAGTGCATTGAAAGTGGATTATTTAGGCCGATTTCGCACAAGAAGCTGTGTCGCCGTCACGCCTCCCTTTGCCCCGTTTCCTTTGGTCAATTTCCCACTCAAAGCCGCACGGCCACATTTTGACCCATGGCTTCACCCGATTTTCCCCGTAGTTTCATGATTCTCAAAAAACAGGATCACGAAACCGCGGGGATAATCGGGTGAAGCTGTGGGTCAAAATGCAGTCATGCGGCTTCGAGTGGGAAATTGACCAATGGAAACGGGGCAAAGGGAGGCGTGACGGCGGCACAGCTCCTTGTGCGAAATCAGCCTTAGTGTGTGTGACAGCAGCCAATGACTAGTTAAAGTTTATCCAGAAAACTTTGTGGTAGGGTAGGGATTTGAACCTAGGTCTCCCTGCTACTAACTTTGGCTGCATTGTGGCTTTGCTTGAATCTTCAACATGGTTATTATATCACTTCTTTCTGACCTTCCTTGATAGACGCCATTTTGTCTTTCCTTTTAATTGTACACCTATAAGACGGTATCTCAATATATTCAATATAATAACTTTCACAACATTACTCAGTAGACAATATACTTATTTAGTTATATCTTCTGTTCCTCATTTAACAATAAAACACATACCCAACTTTTAAAGAAATTTAAGAGTGATGTCACTCTTATAATTTTCCTAACGTTTTCCTTCAGTCTGTTCCTTTTTAAAAAAAGGGGAGAGAAAAAAGGCAAACTGGAGGGGATCTGGAAAAAAAAGTGAGCTATAAACAGAGGTCAAGAGAGCAGTATTTGTACAGCCTAAGGAAAAGTCAATGTGTCTAAAGTTATCATTTTGTATTTTCCTCCATTTGAAATACGTCCTTTGTTCTAGACATGTACTGACACTGCAGGAAGGTACAACGCACAATCTGCACAGGTCACCTCTACAACAAGCTTGCAAAGAGAAACACCATTCAGGTAATTTTCCCAAACAAATCCTGTTTTCACTTATGTCTCTTGCAAGGAGATAGTGCAGCTGATACAAACTAATTCATCCTGTTTATTCGATTAGGTTGCTGGCTTATCAGAAGCAAACAAACAGCAAGCAGTGGCTGGAGATGGAGACTACAGAAACAGGTAAAATGATACTGAGACATTCGAACGGGAAATGGCATAGTAAATAGAGTTGCCAACCTCCAGGTGGTAGAAGCCAAAAATGAGAGATCATGGGAGGAAGTGGAATACCCAGAACAACATCCGTGACAAAAATAACAAAGAATCAATACAGATCAGTTGCAAAAACATTTACTGTAGTGATTCTGTAGAAAAGTTTCTTCTATTATCATGGGGGGTGGGAGGGAATTTTTGGGGCGTGGGGCAGAGCGCTGTGATATGCTGACGTCACGTGGAAGTGACATTGGGGACATCACACGATGACGGTCTGGTTTTTGGGCAAAACTCTATGGTAAAATCAGCCTCAAATTGTCATGGGCTGGGGTGCAGGGCCGGGCAGGAGCGCGGAGGTCAAGGCACAGTCCGGATTCAAGAGCCAGGCAAACCGATCAGCCAGGAAAACCAAGTTCAAAATGTAAGGCAAAGCAGGGTAGTCAAGGCTTAGTCCAAAGTTAAGAGCCAAGCCAGCAAACCAACCAGGGAAACCAAGTTCAAAGTGCAAGGCAAAAGCGGGGTGGTCAAGGTACAGTCCAAAGCACAAACAGAGCTGTCAGTAAGCCAGAGTTCCGAGAGTCCAGAGCCGGGGAGTCAAAGGTTCGAGGTGCAGGTCTAAGCGTAGTCGTGCAAGCTGAGGTCAAAGAGCCAAGGAAGTCAAGACAGGAACCAGGAATCAGGAACACGAGCAAGGAGGTGCAAAGCTTTGTCAAAGTGACTAGCTGCTGGCACGATTTGTCGGCGTGAGTGCGAGAGCTAAATAGCTCACTAAGCTGCTGGAAATTAGCGCACCCCAGGCACGTCCTGGTTCCTGCTAATACTCAGGACTGAAATAGCGTCTGTTGTGCATGCGTGCCTCTCGTCACCGGGCTGCCATGTCCCATCGGCACTGTTCTCTCAAACAGGAAACCGGTGGAGGCGAATCGGGGGGAGTGCTGACCAGGCAGGAATCTGCTTGAGCTGTTGCTGGAGCAGCCTCTGAGCTCTCAGCACTGTCAGGTGCGGGATTTTCCGGCATCGGGAGCTCATCCCCAGCAGCACTCAGCTCCTCCGCTGGAGCCATGTGCTCGGACTCAGCAGGAGCCGTGATACAAATCAAAGAGTTTTGCCCAAAAACAAGAGTGTCGCCATGCTGATGTCATTTCCGCGTGATGTCAGCGCGCCATGTTTATTTTCAGCAACATCACTATTTGGGGGCAGGATTTCCTCCCGCTGGCTGGCGGCAGGCAGAAGCCCAAAAAACCCAACTGGGGAATGGCAACTCTGTCTGGAAGAACTCCAGACCCCGACTAGATGTTTCTCAATATGCAGCACGCAGGTCACATCAGGCCCGCAAATCCTCTTTGACTGGCCCATTGATCCTCTCCAGTCACCACAGTTTCTGCACTTTTTAATGTTATTTGTAACGGTGGGGGCATCCCGCTGCTTGTTGCTATGTTTCCAGCAAGGGTACAGGATGGGTAATAGTTCTCAGGTGATAAAGCAAAGGAAGGATTGGCACTCCACGTTCAGCTGTAGCCGTGTTACTTCACATCAATGGGAGCGTAGGCTGACGTAAGGAAACGTTGAGGATTTAAGAGAAACACATCATTGTACTTTTATCCATGCGATGATTTTTGACTATTCACATGACAAAACTGACAAGACAAGTATATTATTAATACAACCAATTTTCTAATAGTAGAAAAAGAGACTGACATCATAAGGGGAGGAGAAGGGACCGAACCAAAGGATAGCACACATGTGTCCCAAGTGAGTTTAACCTTAAATTTGTTTTATCTGATTATTTTCATTGTTTAGTACTTTAGACTTTGCAGTTCTCAGTTGTTCTGTAATGTTCTGTCGATTGATAACATATGCTTGAAAGTCTCATCTTACATGCTTCTGTTTTGAAGGATGCCATTCAAAAATGCAACCTGCATGCTGGCAGAGATTTTCTTCACAGAAGGTTCATATCTGATCATTTTCCCAAGAAGGAAGATTGTGATTAATTCATGTTTATTCTGCTTTTCTTCCAAGGAACTCAAGGCTTTCTTATCCAACCGGGTCCCAATCCTGGTTATTTTCAGCAAAGTTATAAGGTGACCATGTGTGCTCCTCCTAACTCTGGAAGACACCAACAGCCAAATCCACAAATCAAGTTAATCCAGAGTACTTGTGTTTAAATTAATGCATGGCCCAATCTCAACTTTTACTATGTGAGCAAATATATGTTGAAGATGTGATATGTTGGCCTGACACAAATCAAAACTATGCTGCCTTCTGTGACTCATGCATCTAGAAATCTTGAAGGTAGAGTGGATTGCTCCTGTGCCATAACCCTAATCCACAAAATGGATTTTATTCTGATCTGGGGAGTCTAAGGCTGTGATCGCACACACTAAATAATCCACTTTCAGTGTACTTTCCAACTGGATATTGCCATTGTACCTTGATCCTCAAAAAGTGGATTGAAAGTGGATTATTTAGTATGTGTGATAGCAGCCATAGGCTGTCAGACAGCAATTTTTAAAAGTTAGGATCCATGCTTTCGTTTCTATTAGGTGCAAACCTGTTTCTGCACAAACTGCAGCATAAGGTACACATTTAGGCACTCCAAGAAGTTGATGCAAGAATATGCTGTGCTATCAGGGTGTGGCCTAATATGCTAATGAATTTTTTTGTTGGGTGTGGCCTATTACGCTAATGAGTTCCTGCTGGGCTTTTTCTATAAAAAGAGACCTGGAAAGGGACAATAGCATGCAACACGGAGGGGAATTTCTGTTCCAATGTCAGTTTCATAGAGGCCGAATCTGCATTTATCTTTCTCACCAGTGTCCCCGCCTTTTGACTCTGTCTTCAAAAAAGTTGTCCACATTTGGTGTCGTTTTCACATCTCATCAGTGCTAGCATACTTTTGCACATCCACATGTTTATCGTCCTTTCAGTGCGGCTCCACTGTCATTGCACCTCTGCACTGCTTTAAAAGAATCTTCTCCAAACAACATTCAAACAAGCATAGAGAAAGATGGCACACAACTGATTTAAAAATGCGAATGCAGATTCGACCAGAGAGAAAAGCCAATGAAGAATCGCCCTGTATCTGAGCCTAAATGGATTCTCCAGAGTCTTCCCAGCCTTTGGTCACAGGGTCCCCTTCTGCATCCAGATCTAGCTCAGCACTTCATGCTGCTGGAAGGCCGAAAGGTACAGCCTAATGTCTCTTGGCAGGAAGTAGCAGACAGACACAAGGCTGTATCAAGATGGTGCACAAGTGGGAGTAAATTCTCTGGCTTGGCTAACAGTTAAGGAGAACTTGACTTTTATTCACACAAGTGTAAAATAAGGTTTTTGTTCAAATATACTTAGTCATGCCGGCCACATGACCGCGGAAACATCTTCGGACAGTGCTGGCTCTTCGGCTTTGAAACGGAGATGAGCACCGCAACCCTAGAGTCGGATTTGACTGGCTTTCGAGCAAGGGAACCTTTACCTTTACCTTTACTTACTAAAACACCAAGTTTTAGTTATGGTCATTGCTTGAATGAGATTGATCTCTGGCAGTCTTTACTGAAATGGATGGAAGGTTCAGCAGAGGAGCTCCGTTAAGGAAATGTTTTCTCTCCCAGTGTTCAGTTTGTTCACAGGCATCCATCATGATCTGTAGTGTCTTAGAGCTCTTGCAAAAAAAGGTCTTCCAGCCTCTCCAGTTATCACCCCTCTTGGCTCTATACCAGGACATTTGGCTTTGTGTAGCCATAATTTCAGTCTTCCATTCCTTTATCCCAATCGTATTCTTTTTCTCTCCATTGGGGACTGTCTCCAATATAATGACTCGTTCCATAAAAGCCAAGAAATTGTGCTACCATCTTTTTGTTCCATGCCTAAACACATGAAATAAAAAGGGAGCCGTTTTTCATAGGATATGCATTCTTTTGCCTGAAATTCTAAAGGGACAGGAAAGATATAATCAGGTGAGTAGCCATGCTGGTCTAAAGCAGCGGGACAAAGTTTGAGTCCAGCGGCAACTTTAAGACCAACAAAGTTTTATTCAAGGCATGAGTTTTCGTGTGCACGCACACTTCCTCAGATATAAACTAGACTTGTGCATATACACGAAATGCACTACAAGATTCCCCCCACCCCAATCTGATATCTCATTTGTCTTATTAAATCCATCAAGTATGGGTAGGAAGGTATTCAGAGCACCAAAAGCAGTTGGATTAAGGCATGTGTTTCCTTAATTCACAAGGTCCAGCTTTGAGATGTCAGCACTACTAATTTGACATCATTCATCTGGATGCTCTCGGCCACTGATGAAATTCAACACAGCACAGGATTGATTGTAAAAGTTTTTTTCTCATTGGTTGGAGGGTATCTCATTCAGGTTGTCTTGCTGGGTCTGGGATGGAGCGGGACAGTCAGCCTTTGATGCCGCGGAAGCTTGGAGTGGTCTCTGGTGCGTGGTGCTCTGAATCTGTGTGGATTCCTCCCACCAGGAAGGACTCTCAGTTTGTATGGCCTTGCTTGTGGAAGGAAGGAGAGGCGAAACATCCACCACAGCACCTTTCATCTACAGTTGACAAGAAACATTCATATTTTATCCAGCATTAGTTCCTTTTTTCTTTTTTATACGTGCAGATGTGTGTGTGTGCCTGGAAGTTATAGTGACCTCTGGTGACTGACCCCTACTGAGGGCCTGGAGGTTACTCAGAGAGGTGGCTGAAGAAAGCCTGTCCCTGCCTCCCAACTGCTGGCATTCCAAGGAGATCTCCCATCCAAGTACTTGCCAGAATTGACCCTGCTTAGCTTCCGAGATCTGATGAGATCGGGCTTGCCTGGGCTATCCAGGTCAGGGCCAATGTTCCCTCTAAGCTAAGTTAGTGTGAGCTAGCTTACAGTTTTTAAGTCTCTGGCTTGCACATTTTTGTCTGAGCTCAGGAAGGAGGGCTCCAGAGCAAACTAATTTATGCAGTAGCCGAATTGCTTGCTCACAACTTTAATGCCTGTAGCTCACAAAGTATAATTTTTGCTCACAAGACTCCACAGCTTAGAGGGAACATTGGTCAGGGCCCAGCACCCCTTTCTTAACTGTCAATATGATCATCTTATGAATGATGGATATTAACTTTTTTGAGTCCGGTGGCACCTTTAAGATTGATAAAGTTTAATTCTGATTATAAGCTTTTGCATGCAAGCACACTTCTTCAGATACAGTGTAACAGAAGTTCCTCAGCCATTCCATATAGGAAGAGGGGGAGCTTTCAGTTGCCAGGAAGGGCCAATTAAAGACAGACGAAAACAAAAAAATGGAAATTACCAGTCCATACATATAGGTAGAGGGTGAGCAGTAAATGATCATACAGCCGAATGAAGAAGTTTAACAGATTCAAGGATCAAACAGGGATAATAAGCTTAGTATATATGGCTACCATTTGTTTGGCTTCAGTTGTTGATCTTAAAGGTGCCGTTGGACTCAAACTTTGTTCTGTTGCTTCAGACCTACACGGCTACCCACCTGGATATCAACACTGTTTACTTTTATGAAAAAAAGCTCCCAAATGTAAACGGTTGGTATTATTATAGCTGTTAATGCCATTCAGTGCCTTATATTTAACATTTCCATTTAACAGGATGGACAGGTAGAATGTACTATTAAATCAGCTGGAGATCATTCTGCTTCAGGAGAAGAGCCCACTGAAAGCTTTCCCAGAACCCCGGAGACTAACTTATCTGTGAAGACGCCTGAGTCTAACGGAGCTCCATTTGAACTGTAAGGATTTTTAATTACAATGGCCCTGGTCACACTGGGGGAAAAGGCACGGCTGAAGTGCAGCTTTTTAGAGCCGCATCAAAAGAGACGCGCGGTGGTGGGATCAGACGGATCCCCCAAGCTGCCACACAGTTGCTCCCCGGCATGATCAGATGCGGGGGGAAGCCACGGACAGGGGACGGAGGCGAGCCTGCTGTGCAAGCCCGGGCATGCGCAGTTCAACAGGGCCCGGGAAGCTACGCGGAGAGGAGCGCAGCAGCGATCAGATGCCCACCCCTGCTGCACATCAACCAGTTTGTAGCACTGTTTTGGTGCTACCTTTTTGATGTGCGGTTTTGCCGGGACGGGACAGGATGGATCGAGGACGGGTGCGCTCCACTTCCCAGATGTTGAGGTATGATCACGCCTGCTTGATGCGCCCCCAATCTGTCCCTCTTGCATGGCAAATCCTCTCGTGTGACCGGGGCCAATGTTATTCAAGAACTTTGCCTTTCCCCAAGCCTCTTGTTGTCACCAGAGTTTCTCCTGACCAATACTCCCTCTAAGCTGTGGAGACTTGTGAGCAAAAATTCTACTTTGTGAACTACTAGCATTAAAGTCATGAGTGAGCGATTTGGCTACTGCATAAATCTGGAGCCATCCTTCCTGAGCTAAGACAAAAATATGTGAGCCGGAGCCTAAAAAACTGTGAGCTAGCTCACACTAACTCAGCTCAGAGGGAACACTGCTCCTGACTCCAGTTAGAGTCCAGATTTTGGGTATGTTTTGAGTGGACCACAAGACAGAGTATGTTATGTTACTTTCCTGCTTCATGCCACATCCTGATAAAGCTATCACAGATGGTATGTTTCTCCCTATAATGGGGCCTAGGAGAACAGTTTTCCTAATTTTTTCAGTATTGCAAAATTCTGGTCCCTTGTGAACTCATGCTATAATGTGGCACTAATGTAGAGCTAGCAAAGGGTGCCTTACAATGGGGCATCTTAGCAGGCAAAGTTAGATGAAACTACAGAAGTTGTGATCGCTGTAAATATCCTAATATCCGAAAGGATATTGTCACATGACTCATCACATTTATTTAATTCAGTTATTTGTACCCCACAATTCCCTGCCAGGGGCATCCAAGGTACCTTACAATATAAAATAAATTAAAACTATATAAGCTAGCTAGCAGTGGCTCACAAAAGCTCATAGTCTGCCACAAATGTCGCTAGTCTTTAAGGTGCTATTGGACTCTTGCTCTTTTCAACTGTAGCTGGTTATTCTAACAAAAAAAATCCCACCAATTAGACGGTTATGGAAATATCTGAGAATCCAAACATTTAGAAAACTGAATGCTGGGCCCAACAGAGAGATCACACTGAGGCTGGCTAGGGGTAGGTGATCATTAAAACCAACAGATGCCAACGGAGACCCATGTCAGTTAAAAACTGTCATGTCTTTAGTTGCCATAGTGACGTTTTAAGCATTACGTTAATTTTCTTCTCATAGCTTCCCTTTTTTCCGTTATAACAGACTCCAAGCAGAAAGTGAAGGATCAACGTCAAAGTCACCAGCTTTTTCTTTTCTAACTAACTTTAACGCAAAGTCACCAGCTTTTAATTTCTTTGATTCTTCTGCATTCGGAGTTGAACAGTCACCAGACCAGGTAACATTAAATTATCAGCATTAGATTGACAGACTGAAAAAAAATTAGACATAGTTAGGCAGGTCTTGCTGAGAGGATTAGATGCTTTCCGGAATATTTTATACAGATGAAACTGCCTTTTTAATTTGATTTGTTTTATTGACGTTATTTACAGTCTGTCTTTCTCATAGGGACTCAAGGCAGACTACACATAATGAGTCAGTACCGTCAACAAAATGCGACATTCAATAACTAATGTATTAGGAGCAGAACAAAGTTTAACTCCAGGGGCACCTTTAAGACCTACACAGTTTTATTCAAGTGTAAGCTTTTGAGTGCAAAGCACACTTCTTCAGACATATTGGAATAAAATCTCCTCAAGGGCTATTTACAGAGAAAAAGAGGGGGGGCAGCCATTAGGGCTGCAGTTACACACACGAAATAAACCACTTTCAATCCACTTTCCAACTGGATTTTGCCACTTCACACAGTAAAAATCTGCCTGAAACAGGAAAAAAATGTTGAAGTATTTAAATTTATATCAAAAATAAATTTTAATATTGATATTATTATGGTGGGAGGGGCCCATGAAGGCAAAAGTGCCCAGGGCTCACACGAAAGTCATAATACGGCCCTGCTTACAGTCAGTCTAATGGGCATTTTATTCATGTGAATATATCCTTGTAATGTGGTGATCTTGGCAAATCTCCTTCTTGGCTTCTTGTATAGCCTTGGAGGTGACAATCAAAGCCTATTGAGAGGCAGCTGGACAAAATCACCTCGGCCCGTTTGTGTTGGAAAATTGGTAAAAAATAGTTAAATATTCAGAGTTTGCAATGGATCTTTGTCCATTGGAGAGGAGACATTTTCTTTCTATGTAAAAATCTTTATTTCTAAAGGGAAGGGTACACAGGGGAATCTACAAAAACAACAAGCACTTAAGACTACATGCTTGCAACAACGGACACACAGATAGTAAAGGAGATTCTTCCTTTCTTCTTGACCCCTAGAAGGAAATCACTTGAATGCATTAACCAATGATTGTTAGTAAACAGACTTCAGTTTCCCAGGCTTTCTTCCAGCACTCAAGGTAAAGCACACTAACCCTATAATGACTGACTTTAGACCTTGCAACACACATATTTCCAACAGTTTGCATGTCCAGTCATTTGGCACATGTTTGAAATTATTGGTCTTTCCATTCGAGTCACAGCTTTGACCCGCAAATTTGTGAATAGCGGAGTTTCACGAGGGTCAGTATTGGGACCAGTGCTATTTAATTGGTTCATAATAACATAAGAACATAAGAGAAGCCAATGTTGGATCAGGCCAGTAGCCCATCCAGTCCAACACTCTGTCACACAGTAGCTAAAAATACTGGGTGCCATCAGAAGATCCACCAGTGGGGCACTATTATTTGATATTTGTGAGGAGCAATGTAGTAACCAGGTTTGCAGATAATTCCAAATTATTCAGGATGATAAAAGCCAAAAGTGGATGGTGAAAAGCTACAATAGGATCCCTCTGAATTGGGTGACTGAGCAACACTGTGGCAAATGAAATCCAGTGTTGGTAAATGTAATGTGATGCAAATACAAGCAAAAAAAATCCTAAACCTTAAATATATGCTGATAGGGTCTGAACTGGCTGAGACTGAAGCTGAAAGATGTCTGGGGTTGTAGTAGAAAGTTTGCTGAAAATGTTGACGGTACAAAAAAGGCAAACTCCGTGCTAGGAATTATTAGGAAAGGGATTGGAAATAAAAGGGCCAATATTATAACGCCCCACAGAGCTATGGTGCAGTTTCATTTGGTATAACGTCTACAGCACTGGCTGCTGTGTCTCTAAAAGGGATACTGCAGAGCTGGGAAAAGTACAGAGGAGAGCAACCAAGATGATTAAAAGGTCGGAGCACCTCTCCTATGAGGGAAGGCTGAAGGGTCTGGGACTTTTCGGTCTAGAAAAGAGACAGTTAAGGGGAGACATGACAAAGCTTTGTAAAACTATGCATAAGGCGGAGAAAGTGAATAGTTTTTCAGGGGCACCCAGTTAAATTGATAGGCAATACATTCAGGACAGAGAAAAGCAAATACATCTTTACTCAAAGAGTAATCATTGCCTTTTGCCAGTGGGCGGTCCCGGTCACACGAGCGGGATACTGTTCTGCTGAAGGGAGGCAAAATAGAGCTGGAGCAAAAAGATGCGCGGTAGTGCGATCAGACGGGTCCCTGAGATGCCACGCAGACGCCGATAGCCAGCGATCACACGGCGATGTTGAAGCGCATCAAAGGGTCTTGCGCATGCGCACTCTTACATTGCTTCACATACTGTGGAGACTTGGAAAAAACACATCCGGTGCGACGAGATGCATGCACGTTCTGGATGCACCAGATTAACTCCACTTCCATGATCCGACGCTCACTTGCGACCTGCGTTTTCCGGTTGCTACTACCCTTTTGCTGGTACTTTTTAAATCCACTTCTTTGGGCCGACGGTATGGGTTGGTGACGGGTGCGCTATGTTTCCCAGATGTTGCCATATGATCGTGCCCGTTTGATGCGCCCTCAACCCATCCGTTTCGCGGGGCAAATCCTCCCGTGTGACCGGGGTGGGCAAAGACTTCTGCTTCGTTTGGCATTCTCTCACTGACCCTCCTTCCCATTTATGCTTATGTGTTTTATTTAATTGTTATTAATTGCCGCATATATGGGTATTTTAAAGCTGTTTTAAAGTTTCTCTGGTCTACACCTCGGGGACCCTAAGGGGGCTAGAAAAGTGGCATAGAACTGTCTTAAATAATGTGGAATTCACTGCCAGCAGACATAGTGATGGCCAGAAATGTTGATGGTTTTAAAGGGGAACTATAAAGGGGAACGTGGTGAATTAAAGGAACATTCATGTATAGAGGCAGCAAACCCCTGAATACCAGTGCTGGGAGGCAGCAGCAGGGGAAGGCCTGTTTGTTGGCCCTGCAGGGCAACTGGGTGGCCGCTATATGAAACAGCATGCAGGACTAGATGGACTACTGGCTTGAGGAGGCAGGATTATTGTTATGCTCTTATGTAATGAAACATCAGAAGTCTGAGGAGAGGCAGTTTGATTCTGCAGTCCGGAAAACCGTAGCCCCTGCCAGCTTGTTGCGTCTTCCTCTTCAACAGCCAATCAATATGGATACTTATAAATCAACAATGATTCCTAAGTCTCCAGTGTTCTTCAGAGTTTCCCGTTTGCTTGTTTATTGCCTGCTTTCCTCACCGAGATTCAAGGTGAATTACACGAGGTAAAACAATGCAATCGAATAGCATGAGACGTTTTCTGTTGTCCTCGCGTCCTTGAAAGCAAGTGCTGCAGGTCAATCAGGTGTTCAAAGATGAAATCTAGAATGGTGTCCTTGACATGAACACCATATTGTGTTTAAGAGTCTATTTGCAGCGTTTCATGAAATGTGTACAGAGGTCATTCTTCAGCCAACTAAAACGATAGCTTTGATTTTCTACTTCCGGATTGTTTATTTAATTAATGCCATTTTTAGTTCCCTGGAAGATTAAACATGTGCATCTAGTCAAGGCTGGTGAAAAGGTGGAAGCAGCAAATTCTTGTGTCTTCTCCTTTGAAACTGCAGTTTCACCTCCTCAGCAGATTCTCTCTGCAAAAGTTATCAGTTTCATCTTGCAGTGTTTTCTGCACTTGGGTAAATAAAAACATGGTCCTTTTAAATCATCTGACTGTCTCCTCTAGTATGTCCCTGGGAGAGCTTTACGCTCTGCAGATAATAGCCTGCTGGTGATCCCTGGCCCCAAAGATGTCCAGCTGTCCTTGACCAGGGTCAGGGCCTTTTTGGTCCCGGCCCCCAACGCACCAGAGACCACTCCAAGCTTCAATAGCAAACTGGGCCAGGGCCCTGCAGGACCTTATGCAATTCCACGAGGCCTGTAGGCAATGCTCCCTCCAAGCTGTGGAGTCATGGGAGCAAAAATTCTACTTTGTGAGCCACGGGCATTAAAGTTGTGAATGAGTGATTTGGCTACTGCATAAATTAGTTTGCTCTGGAGCCATCCTTCCTGAGCTAAGGCAAAAATGTGTGAGACGGAGGCTAAAACACTGTGAGCTAGCTCACACTAACTCCGCTTAGAGGGAACACTGCCTGCAGGGCAGAGATGTTCCACCAGGCTTTTGGCTGAGGACAGCAAGGGTGTTCTATCGTGGCTGGCACCCTCTCCCCCTCCCCTTAATTCTGATCTTGCGTTCCCTCTCCCCCCCACCCAGAAAGTGGCCGGGCAGCCCAGAACTGGGATGAAATTTTTAAAGACACCATCTAGGACTTCTTTTTAATCTGTTTTTTTAAAAAATTGTTATTCTAGTTTTGTTATTTTGAATTCTTAAAGTTTGGTATATTCATTTTATGCCTTTGTGCCTCTGTTGTACATCACCCAAAGCCCGGCACAAGGTAGGATGGGGCAATTAATAAATCAAATAAATAAATAGTTTTATGATAAATACATTATAATGTTTAATATAATAATGTAGTACTTAATGTTCTATTAAAGTGTGTCATTATTATGCTTCAGACAGGCAAAAACTATTCCGCTGGAAATCTGAATCCTGTTTCCCCCCATGAACCTATGGGTAAGCTTTTATAGCGAGATGAGTGCTATCCATACTTTCTGCGTATTAATGTGTTAGTGAGAACAGTTATACTGGCAGCTGCCTTTACAGTCAAAGAAATTTTACCGATAGTTTCTGTGTATTTTTATATTAATGATAACAGTTACGCTGTCAGCCTTCCTACGACTTAACTGCTTCAGCACAGTATTTAAAGTGGCCCTTGTACCCACCACATCCTGGAATTTTTAAGCTTAGTAGCTGTTGTCAACCCTGGAGGTCCCCAATGTGGGGTACCCAACAGCTTTCCTGGTGCCCACCAAGTGTTTTCAGAAAGTGGGTTAGGGTCAGGTGGGGCTTTAGCCCAACACAGCTTCTGACTGGCCACTGGTGATTTGATTGGCTGTGCAGATTTTTAAAAAGTTGTTTTGCAGCCGCTGCCACCATAGCATAAGGATCTTCACTGTGTGAGTGAAAGTAAGCTGAGGCGGCCATTTTGTGGCAGTGCCCACCACGCTGGGTCAGAATTCCAAAGGTGCCTGTAGACTCAAAGAGGTTAGCGACACCTGGTCTACCCATTCTTTCTGTCCACCAGTCCTACCCAGAATCCATTCCCCCCTTGTTCCCACAGCCACTGCCTGAGCATTTGAAGGTACAGATATTCATACTTTTGTCCTTGAAGAAGAAGAAGAGGAGGATATTGGATTTATACCCCGCCCTTCACTACCCAAGGGAGTCTCAGAGAGGCTTACAAACTCCTTTCCCTTCCCCTCCCCACAACAGACACCCTGTGAGGTAGGCGGGGTGAGAGAGCTCTAACAGAAACTGCTCTTTTTCAAGAACAGCTGTGTCAGAACTATGGCTTGCCCAAGGTCATCCAGCAGGTGCAAGCGGAGGAGTGGGTAATCAAATCCGGTTCTCCCAGATAAGAGTCCGCGCACTTAACCACTATACCAAACTAACATATACCCAACATTCAGATTTTGGTCTGTCATGTAAGAAGCAGCTATTGTATTATTTTTTAGCTATTTCCTCCTATAATGAAATTATAATTATTATTCTGATACCTCCTCCCATAGATACAATAATATGTTGATTGTATTTCTGTAAAAACGGATTTTAATTCAAGACATTATTCCCTTCAAGGAGATCTATTTGGAAGAATGGAAAATGAGGATTCGTTTGCCTTTTCCTTCCCGTCATGTTCTTCTGTTCCAGTGTTTCAGGATGGAAAAGATGACTTCAATTTTCCCTTCGCTTTTGGATCCCAGTCTGCTTCCCAAAAAGGATTTCAGTCTTCTTCACAAAGCAGAAAGTCATTTTCACTTTTTTAACGATTTGGAATAGCCATAGCAAACATTTTATCTTCCTTCCTTTAAAGAGTAGGTAAAAAATGGAACATATTTTCATCCAAATGATGAAATTTTTGCATTCAGTGTTGTCCATTTTAAATGTGTCTAGGTAAAAAGAATTGTTTGGGTCACTAAAAGTTTTCGCTGAATTTTACTTCATGAAACACATGTAATATAATCTTCAAAAGCATCATTTGAAAATAGCCTTTCCAGTATTTTCAGTGTTACTTACTGAGAGCTAAAACAGCCAGTTCCTATAGCAATACCTAAAATATTTCTTTGAAACTGGGTAGCTTGGCAAAAAGACTGTTATCCGTTATGATGAGAGGGTATTTGTCACTGCCGTAATTGTTGTTTTCAGAGTTTTTAAATAATTGCTCGTAAAATATTTTAACTAGTTATGTTAACACCATATAAATGTTTCTTTATGGGCTAAAAAGGAGTTTTCATAAACATTTGTCCGACTGACTCTTCTTTCAAGAAAAAAAAACTAGTTTGTTTTTTAAAACCACATAATTAGATGATGTCTTATATTTTTGAACAACAACAGCTCTGAGATTAGGGACGGGATGGGGCGGGTTGGAGCAGGAATGATGTCAATCTACAAACTTCACTAATATGTCCTTAAATCCGAGCTGCAGCTCAGAAATTCTCAAGCCGTAATTGTTGTGCGGTCTGCCTTCCTCCCCCATTGCAGTTCCTTTAGCTGTTCTTCTACTCTTCTAGTCCATAAATAGATTAAAAAAACTGGTTTCCTCACCATTTATAATGGCATTTAGATAACTTGTACGTGGACACAGATGATGCCAGAGAGCTAAAAGGCATAGAGAGATCAGTTGTAAAGCACCCTTAGCAATTTTCTAAAGAAAAAAGGTATATTTCTCAGAGTGTGCCAGGCTACTTGCTAGCTGGCTGCTTTTTAAAATATGCCTGAAATGAAGTTTGTGCCACTATTTCATGCAAAAGAGAGCTTGGGGTGGTGCACCCACAGTGAGCATTTAGGAAGCAGATGTCTCCCAGTAGAAATCTCAACTCAGCCATGAAAATAGAAGGTGACTTTGAGGCAGGCCACATCCACTGTGCCTTAGCTCCCGGTCCATCTGTAATATCGGGATGATTGACAGTGCTGAACAAGAAAAAGGGGAGAGGTCAGAGGAAAACAGACAAACCACATGGGATTTTTGAAAAAGCAACTAGTTTGGAAAATCAAACAGAACAATAGAAAGTTTGCTACTTTGGGACCAGGAAGCAATTTTTCTCCAGGCCAGTCTGGCCAGAGATCCTGGAGGATTTTTGCCATCCTCTGAACATGGAGTAGGGGTCACTGGGTGTGTGTGTGGGAGAGGTAGTTGTGAATTTCCTGCATTGTGCAGGGGGTTGGTCTAGATGACCCCTGGAGGTCCCTTCCACCTTTATGATTCTATGAAAGTCAATGAAAACCTCAAAACAGTTTAATCATGTTTTTATGATGTGCTGTCAACCCTGACTTGGATAACCCAGGCTAGCCCAGTCTTATCAGATCTTGGAAGCTAAGCTGGATTGGCTCTGGTTCATATTTGGATGGGAGACCACCAAGAGTACCAGGGCTGCTATGCAGAGGCAGGCAATAGAAAACCACCTCTAAACATTTGTTACTGTGCCTATGCCAGGGGACCCCTAACCTTTTCAGCCTGCCAGCACCTTTGGAATTCTGACATGATGTGGTGGGTGCAGCTGCAAAATGGCTGCTGTAAGAGGCGGAGCCAACCACAAAACGATTTTCGTGCCTCCACCCTGAGTGTGCACGGGAACCCCTACTACGCATGCCCAAGGGGGTGAGAACTTTCCATGGTCTTCAGACCTTCGCCCCTCCTCCCTTACCTTCCCTCATGTCTGAGGAACTCGTTTATGGATAAGAAGTGGAGGTGCTTCAAGAGGTGTGTCTTGTGTGGGAGTAAGTTGGCTTCTCGGGATGAACACATGCTCTGTACACTTTGTTTGGGTGAATCTCATCGTCCAGAGAGTTGCACTTTCTGTGTGAAGTTCTCAAATCCAACGTACAAGAATGGAGCGGCAAGATTGAAAATTGCCCTTTGGGAATCGGCCCTTGCCCCTCTGTCCTCAACCATGTCGGCTGAACCTCCTCTTAAGTTGTCTACATCGACTGAACCCCCACCTGAATCATCCACATTGATGCCAAGGTCAACGGCTACCCTATCGATGCCGAAACCACCTCGACCAGTTAAGTCTGCTTCTGATACGGGGCCAGCCCCTTCCAAGAAGCGTTCTTCCAAACCTGTCTCTTCTGCCTTGACACCGGCGAAGAAACAGAAGAGAGATAAGTCGGAGAGACATGGCTCTCATAAGTCATCTGTTGGGGACCTGCAGAAGTCTCATAAGCTGAGCAGCGTGGTAATCCCTAAGGGTTCTGCGCTGCCTATGATATCGCAGTCACATTCCCTATCGGCGCATCAGTCCATACTGGAGCTGCCTAAAATACAATCAGCACCCCTGATTGAAATTCTTGGCTCTCCAGTCAGGCAGCTGAACCCTCCAGTATTGGAGATGAATCTTGGACGACGCCTTCCATCGGTATCGGCTTCCGAAGCTGAAGCCAATGTGATCATGGAGGCTTCTGGTGTCGGTCACAGCTCTCCATCCGCTTCCTCCAGGACTAGCGGTTGCTCTGACCCTGACCGTTTGTACCGACCCGATAACCGATCCTGCTCTCCCATCCACACAGATGATCAAGGTCAATGCGATGTGAATATCCAGTCCAACACGGGCCTGTGCATCAAAGAGAGGCCTGCCGCGGAAGTCTCCTGGCCCAGGAAAAAAGATCTTCGCCAGGGACTCAAGTACACCGAAGCTGCAGCGCGGATGCCTGGAGCCCCGCCGGAAGAGAACGGGAAGCCCTGCTTGGGGTGCTGGTAGGATGTCCCTCCCCCCATTGATTGTGGCCCTAGTTAGGGAAGGATCAAATATCGTGTAAATCGCTCTGAGACCCCTCGGGGCTTGAACGGTATATAAGCTGAATAAATAAATAAATAAATCTGGAACCTAACTCCATGGTCGCCTCTTCTTCTTCCAGGAATACTGCCTGTTTTCCTGGCCACCCCTCCCTCTCCCCTCCTTCTCCAGGAGGTTACTTCCCTCCTGGCAAAAGATGTGATAGAATGAGTGCCGAAGGCATACAAGAGGACAGGCTTTTGCTCCCATTACTTTGCCGTTCCCAAACAGGACAGGGGCCTCCGTCCAATCTTAGACCTACGTGGCCTCAACATCTTTGTGGAATACAAGTGATTCTCCCTCTCCTGGCTTGGGGCTCCTGGATGGCCACCATCAACCTCCAAGATGCCTATTTCCACCTCAATATCCACCCGTCTCATCAGAAGTACCTCCGATTTGCCATAGGGGACCTCCACTTCCAGTACAAGTGTCTCCCATTCAGCCTCTGCCTGGCACCAAGAGTCTTCACCAAGATGATGGTGGCAGCAGCAGCCTACCTTCGTCTGCAGGGAATCAACATCTTTCCCTACATCGACAATTGGCTCTTAGTGGCAGATTCCTTGGTGCTGGAGAACCAAATCTCCCAGACGCTCCATATCCTATCCTCCCTGGGCCTACAGGTCAACCATCTGAAGTCCCATCTGCAGCCCACACAGAGGGTGCAGTTCATTGGGGGAGTTCTCGACTCTACAACATGCACGACTTATCTCCCTGCAGACAGAGCGGCAACCTTAGCATCTCTCGCGATGGACAAACACCCGGACAAACACCCGGTCCATGGCTTTCCAAGTCCAATGTCTGTTAGGCCACATGTCAGCCGCCATGTCCGTACTGCCATTTGCCAAACTCACATGAGGCCTCTACAGATGTGGTTCCTGCAGGACTTCAAGCCATGTCGAATGAACCAATCCGTCTGTCTCCAACCCCCACTGTATGTACGAGACTTCCTACTGGTCAACGGAATGCAACCTAACCCAAGGTGCAGCTTTTCACCCACTGAACCTGCATCTCACACTTACCACCGCACCCCCCTGTGGGGATGGGGAGCCCATCTCAACAGCTTATGTGGCAGGTACCAGTGGGATGCTCTCAATTCATC
Organism: Gekko gecko; assembly: GCA_029375565.1. Taxonomy (NCBI): domain Eukaryota; kingdom Metazoa; phylum Chordata; class Lepidosauria; order Squamata; family Gekkonidae; genus Gekko; species Gekko gecko. The sequence continues at coordinate 236,559,424 of JAPDNY010000003.1, read as the reverse complement.
CAAACACATCAACTACATGGAACTGTTGGCAATAAAATTGGCACTGAGCTCCTTCCAGCCCATTCTCCAAGGGCATTGAATAGCTGTTCTGACGGACAGTACTACAGCGCTCAGCTATGTCAACTGTCAAGGTGGGACAGTGTCCCAGAGCCTATGCCGTCTGGCAGTCGACCTCTGGGAATGGTGTATAGGCAACGACATCTTCCCTGTGGCCACTCACATTCCGGTGGCCTGCAATGTGAAGGCAGACCTTCTCAGTAGGGATCTCACTCCGCATCACGAGTGGGAGCTGAACTGGACTTACCTTCGCCCACTCTTTCAAAAATGGGGCAGTCCACAGATAGACCTCTTCCGCTCCAGAAAGAACACAAAGTGCCCTTTCTTCTGCAGTTGGGGGGGAGTGGACCCTCTCTGTCTAGGAGACAGCCTCCTCTACCCATGGGGACAGATACTCCTCTATATGTTTCCTCCTCTACCCCTCCTGTTACGAATGGTTCAGAAACTAGCCAGGCTCATGCTGGACTGTATCCTAGTGGTTCCATGGTGCCTCAGGCAACCTTGGTTCACCTTTGCCTCGCGAGAGGCAGGTACTACCATTTTCCCAGGGTACCGGCTCTCCTCCTCGCGGAGAACGGAACGCTGCTTTATGCCCTCATCGACAGCCTGAAACTGATGGCCTGGCGAATAAGTCGATAACCTTCTCTGATCGTGTCTCAGAGGTCCTGCTGAATGCGAGAAAGGATTCCACTCATCTTTCTTATCAGAGGAAGTGGCTTAGGTTCCTATCTTTCTTACAGTTTCCACCACTTCACCAACGTCTGTGGGCCTGGACAAAATCCTCAAGTTCTTCCTGTCGCTTGCTGATCAGGGCCTTTGCCACTCATCTATTAAGGTTTACTTGGCAGCCATTTCTGCTTACCACAACAGTTTGGATGGTTACTCTGTCTTCACACGTCCTGTCTCAAAGAAGTTCCTTCAGGGGCTCATGTGCTTGTATCCCCCTGTAAGTGCTCTGATGCCATTGTGGGATTTACCATTGGTGCTCTGCCACCTCACGAGGAAACCATTCGAGCCTATGGCAACCTGTGACTTACAATACGCAGCATGGAAGACGGAGTTCTTGGTGGTGATTACATCGGCCAGGAGGGTCAGTGAACTGACACTATGCCATGATCCTCCACACCTAGTCTTCCTACCAAATGGGGTACATCTGGCGCCAGACATCTAAAATAGTCTCTGAATTTCATTTGAACTCCGAAATCTTCCTGCCTGATTTCTTTCCATGCCCTGAAGGGGAAGAACAACATCTTTTTCATACCCTTGATGTTAAGAGGACACACCTCTTCTATTTAAACTGGGCTCGGACTACTAGAAAAGACAACACTCTGTTCCTCTCGTACTCTACTGCCTTACTGGGGTCAAGAATTTTGGCTCAACCTCTATCCAAGTGGATTGTCGGGACAATAAAGTTGTGCTACCTGTTAGCAAAGCGCCCCTTCCCTGTACACTTGAAGGCGCACTCTACCAGTTCGATGGCAACCTCCACAGCTTTCCTGAAGGGCGCATCACTGTTCTCTATCTGTAGAGCTGCCACATGGTCCATGCCAACCACATTTATTAAACATTACGCACTAGACGTTCGTGTGCAGCAGAAGGTTGAGCTGGGTCATTTGGTCCTGTCCTCTGCGGCGCACTGAGTCTGACAGCGCCCACCTCCAGGTGAGCCACTGCTTTTCAATCTCCCATAGGTGTGATGCACAGAGACCACAAAGAAGATAAACAGGTTGCTTACCTGTAACTGAGGATCTTTGAGCGGTCATCTGTGCAGCCACACTGCCCGCCCGTCCTTTCCCTCTGCTGTCATCCTCAGTCATTTGTTTTACATGGCTTTCGTTGATGGCGGTCAGAAGGAACTGGCGGGATGTCCGTATTCCACCCCCTTGGGCATGCTCAGTAGGGGTTCCCACGCACGCTCAGGGTGGAGGTGCGAAAATCCCTTCGTGAGCTTTGTACAACACCGATCAGATCAGCGCAGGGGCAGTAGATCCCATAGGTGTGACTGCACAGATGACCACTCGAAGATAGAATCATAGAATGTTAGAGTTGGAAGGGACCTTGCAGGTCATCGAGTCCAACCCCCTGCACTCTGCAGGAGCATAGCCAAAAGATAGCCCTACATACCTACAAGATACCCAAAAGATGGTCATCTAGCCTCCGCTTGAAAACATCCAAAGAAGGAGCATCATAGGACTTTTGAGCCCAGTTGGTACCTGAAAATCCCCTCCATACCAGGTCTCCACTCCTATGGCCAGCTAGGCATGCACAAATACCACTACAAGCAAAATCAAGTGTTATTAGCTATCAGTGAATTTGTTAGGCAGCCTATGCAGTAATAATTGTAGAGAGACTTTGCAGTAAAGAGTCACTTAATGGAACACTCATTATGGTTTTTTTAAAAACCTGCATTGGTCTCTTTCCGAGCCAGCTTGGTGTAGTGGTTAAAAGCAGTGGACTCTAATCTTGAGAACCAGGTTTGATTCCCCACATGCAGCCAGCTGGGTGACCTTGGGTCAATCACAAGTTCTCTCAGAGCTGTTCTTTCAGCCCCACCTACTTCAGAGGTAGTGCAGCTCAGTAGAAGAGCCTCTGCTTTTCCTTTCAAAAGGTCCCAGGTCCAATCCCTGGCATCTCCAGTTAAAAGGACCAGGCAGTCGGAGTTAAAATGTGTCCAAAAATCTATCAAAAAACAATAATGAATAAAGGACCAGTGCTTCAACAGATCTCAGCAAGAAGTAGCTGATTCCCAGGTGGCCATTCGGTGGCCATTCAGATCTGTAATAGGTCCTGCAGGGCCCCAATTTCTAATGGGAGCTCATTCCACCAATGCTCCCTCTAAGCTGTGGAGTCTTGTGTGCAAAAATTCTACTTTGTGAGCTACTTGCACTAAAGTTGCGAGCGAGCGATTTGGCTACCACATAAATCAGTTTGCTCTGAAGCCATCCTTCCTGAGCTAAGATGAAAAAATGTGTGAGCTGGAGGCTAAAAAACTGTGAGCTAGCTCACACTAAACTCAGCTTAGAGGGAACACTGGTGCCATTCCACTAGGCAGTAGGCAATTATGGGATCGATGGACCAGTGGTCTCTGATTCAATCTAAGAAAGATTCATGTGTGTTCATTAAAGTCCATGCAACAGTGAGCTCACTCTTCTTTAGCAGCTGTTAAGCCACCACGTCGCAGTCTTTGTGATTTAATTAAAATGCATTAGAGTTAGTTGAACAACACTCAATTACACTGAAGTGTACTGCGTCCTTAAGTTTCGAACTGAGCAGGTGAAGTGACTGGTAACTCTCCTCCTGAAAGTTCTCTGGATGGGCAAAGGGCTATCGAAGAGGGTGAAGCCCCCTTAAATTGCATATAACCTAAAAGAGGATGTTGTACCAGCAACTGGGCAAAATATAGTTAATATGACCCAATATATACATGCCCTGAAGATTTTTCGATGGAGAATAAATCCATTTGTGACAGTGAGAGCATTGTTGGGGGAGGAAAGAGAGAGCCGTCTGAAGTTACCTTTGCAAAGGTGAACTGTTGCAAGCGCTCGCCGAAAAAGAGCATCATCTTCACATCAGATCTAGCAAAGGTAAGGAGAGCAGCGTGCCCAACGGCAATCCCTCAGCCAAGACGTTAACATGGGAACACAAAGCGATGCGTCTGGAAGCCGAACGGCCCGGCTGCAAACAACCTGGGTGTGAGTCAGAGAACATTAGGACAGGCCCTGTCCGCCAGGGAGAGAAACTTGATTGCATGTGACTCGTGTCAACTCCGGAGATGTCAAGAGCTACAACGCGCACCCACGAATGCCAAGGCAACGGAGAGGTTTCTAAATGAGCCGTTCAGCCTCCGAGGCGAGCCAGCTGGAAGCAACTCAGGTTCTCGAGGGAAGCGGCCAGCCATCCAGGTGTGCTGTCTTTGGGTTCGAGCATCGGTTCCGTCATTATCTGTCGGTGTGAAGAAAAATTGTGCGTGCACACCAGTAACCCACTCATTCTTTACTATAAAGGTGTTGTTGGGGGTTTTTTTAAAAGAAGAGATCCTTCGTTGTCTCTAAAGAGCTAGCTGGTGGCAATAATTTTGGCTGCGGGCCGGCAACTGAGTCCATTGGTGCTTCCTTATTGGAGAAAGTACAGTATAGAAAAGTTTTGTTTATTTACTTGTTTTACTGATTTGGTTCAATTTCTATCCCGCCCTGGGCTCAGACCAGTGATCTTCTTCGTGGTCTCTGTGCATCACACCCATGGGATACAGTGCGCCTGCGCTGACCTGGTCGGTGTCTATACAAAGCTCACAACGGGATTTTCGCGCCCTCCGCCCCCAGGCATGCGCAGGAACCCCACCGCGCATGCCCAAGGGGCGGGGGCACGGACATCCCGCCAGTTCTCTTCTGACCGCCTCGCTGTTAGCAGCTTGCGTTGGTGTCTCTGAGAGCGATTTACCTCAGTGAAAATCACAACTTTTTCTTCAAAATTTTCCTCAGTTCTTTTCCTCTTTGTTTTTGGATCGTTCCAACTTAACTCCAACAACCTTTTGGAGGATTTTTCTCTCTGGTCTACGGACCTTTCTCTCCCCCCCACTTCACCGCCCTTCATCCTGCTGGGTGGAAGGGCCCCTTTCCATTGTTTATGGAAAGTCGTAAGTGGGGCTGCTTTAAACGGTGTTCTTCCTGCGGGAGCAAGCTAGCTCTGAGGGACGAGCACACACTTTGTATTTTTTGTCTGGGGGAGACTCACCGGCCTGACGCCTGTTCCATCTGCGCCCGTTTCTCCAACCAAATGAGAAAGAACAGGGCCGCTAGGCTGAAGGTCGCGTTGTGGGAGTCAGCACTCGCTCCTCCAGCTCCCGAAATGGAATCTGATCCTTCTTCTGCGAGACCAGTTGTCTCGACATCGAAGTTGTCTGTGTTGACACAGAAGGATCCTCCAACACCGAAGCCTCCCAAGGTAGGGAAACCTTCCTCAGATACCGGAGGGGCCCCTCCGAAGAAATCGAAATCGAAGGCGACTTCATCCATGTCAACACCGGTGAAGAAGCCTAAAAGGGATAAGGCGAAGGCTCGAGGCTCGAGCAAGACGGGAGACGCGCATAAATCTCACGGTGTGAGTGGCGTTCGATCTCCTAGGGGCTCTGCTAGTGCGGACGCACCTCAGCAACCCCCATGACTGTCCCATCCGACGCCGGAACTGACGAGAATCATCGTGGAGCCCCCGATACAAATCTTGGACTCTCCACCACGTCAGTCTGGACCCCCTGTGTCGGCAGCACCTCGGCGTCGTGATCCTCCCCAGTCGATGTCGCCACCTCCTACCGACCTCGATCTGGGTTCGAATGTCCAGGCAATGGGGTCTCGATCCCCCTCGCCAATTTCGTGGGCCAGTGATCAATCCGGTCGATCCCGACATCGCCCTCGGGACCGCTCCAGATCCCCATGTCGTCCTGACCACCGTGAGCAGGAATCCTATGGTCCACACTATGACAGGTATCATGCAACCTATCCGTATCGACCTCCGAAGTTCCCCTTCGAGAGCAAGCACGAGATGCCGTACTGGTTTTCTTCGGGCCCGTGGAACTTCCCTGGGTACCCAGATCCTTGGGAACCCTGTCGATACCGCTCGCGCTCGCCTCGCCACCAGCCCTCGGCGACAGTGTCGAAACCTCCACCGTCTCCTCCTTCTCATTCCGACCGTGCCACTGCTCCACCAATGTCGATGGCCGAGCCACCGCTACCGAGACCTCAAGGGTCGAGTTCCAATTCCGCCTCTTCTCGGGGTGACTCCGATGTCGATGATCCGGAGGACGTTCTTTCCAATGTCGAACCCCCCCAAGCAATCCATCTTCGGGAGCAGCCCGATCTCTCCCTCGGAGGACATGTCCTCATATGGGGACTTAGTAAAGCGTATGGCACACTCTCTTGCCCTGCCTATCGTCCAAACCCAACCATCCGCAGCTGACGAGGTGTATGATATCATCGAGATCGACGCCTCTACGCCGATAGCCTTACCGATGTCCAAACACCTTTTGAAAGCGGTTCAGTCCCCGTGGGCTAAACCATCGTCAGCACCGGTCTTCACCAAGCGTTTAGACCACATGTACCGGGTCCAGGAAGAGGGAACCTCATTCCTCCATCTCCATCCTCGCCCGAATTCCTTGGTCGTTTCCACATCTTCCAAGACCAAGAGTTCTAACTCTACTCCGTCAGACAGAGAGAGTAAAAAGATCGACGCCTACGGCCGTAGGGTTTACTCTTCTGCAGCCTTGGGGATCAAATCCTCTAATTATTTGGCCTGTTTTGGACGGTACGAGTATGCCTTATGGCAGAGGATGTCTGAGCTCCTCCCATCTCTACCGGAGGACAAGCGCGCCGAGGCAAGATCCATCCAAAAGGAAGGCCTCCTTGTTGCCAAACAGCTCCTGAGCACTGCAAAGCACTCACTGGACGCTTTCTCGACGTCGATGGCTTCGGCAGTATCGATCCGGCGTCACGCCTGGCTCCGGAACACCTCTCTGCCTCAGGACACTAGGTCCTATATTGAGGATCTCCCCTTTGACGGGGAGGGCTTATTCCACTCCTCCACCGACGCTGCCTTGCAGGAGATGGACAAAAACATCAAAGCCTCAAAATCTTTGGGAGTTTCAGCACCACAAAAATCCTACAGGCAAAGGTCGTGGTCCCGTTATACTCCCCGTCGTCCATACCCAACGAAGCCATCTCCTGACGCTGTTTGGAGACCCCGCCAGTCTCCAAACTACAACAAGCAATCATATCAGTCCAGACCGAGATCGGGTGCCCAACACCCACAAGCAAGGCCCAAGTCCAACCGTGGGCCGAAGCAAGGTCTTTGACTCCACCCTCTCGATGTCGAGAGAATTGACCCGCCTCCACCCCTTTCTTTCGACGTGGAGAGCCATAACCACGGACATCTGGGTTCTTTCAATTATAGCCAATGGCTATTTCATCGAGTTTGTCGACCTCCCACCATTACCAACCTTCCGACCCACCCCTCCTTCTACTATTCTTCTCCAGGAGACCAACTCCCTGTTGAAGAAGAGGGCAATAGAACCTGTCTCCAAAACCTCCGAATGGATGGGGTTCTATTCACGGTATTTCACCGTACCGAAACGGGACGGAGGACTACGTCCCATCTTGGATCTTCGGGATCTCAACATCTATATAAAGTACCGAAAATTCAAGATGACGACCCTGCAAGCCCTACTGCCCTTGATACCGCTGGGCGCCTGGATGGCTACCATCGACCTCCAGGATGCCTACTTCCACCTAAATATCCACCCCTCCCACAGGCAGTATCTCCGCTTCACAATAGGAGACCATCATTATCAATATCGATGTCTCCCCTTCGGGATATCTACGGCACCGAGGGTCTTCACCAAGACCATGGTAGTCGTCACGGCCCACCTTCGCCTCCAGGGGATCACCATCTTCCCCTATATCGACGACTGGCTTCTCGTGGCCGACTCCCCGATATCTCTTCGCAAGGACACTGCACTCACCCTGCACCTCCTCTCAACACTAGGTCTTCAGGTGAACCTGCAAAAGTCCTGTCTCCACCCGTCTCAAAGGGTACAATTCATCGGGGCGCTACTCGACACTGTGGCTGGCAAAACCTTCCTACCGATGGACAGAGCCCAAACCCTGTCCAACTTAGCAACATCGGTTCGAGACTCTCCATCCTCGACGGCGTACGCCATTCAACGCCTCCTCGGCCACATGTCCGCCACAACTTCGGTCCTCCCGCAGGCGAAACTCCACGAGGCCTCTTCAACTTTGGTTTCTGAAGAGTTTCCGTCCACACCGCATGCCTCAATCAAAAATCCTAATCCCAACACAAACCGTGTGGGACTCTCTCACCTGGTGGACTATTGTCCCCAATCTTACCAAAGGTGCCCCTTTTTCTCCCCCCACCCATCATCATACCCTAACGACAGATGCCTCCTTATGGGGATGGGGGGCCCACCTCGACGGCATCAGTGTGGGATACCGGTGGGATGCTGCCACCAGGAAAAGGCATATAAACTACCTGGAACTGCTGGCCATTTTTCTGGCTCTTCGAGCTTTTCAGCGCGTCTTACGGGGCCATTGTGTTGCCATCCTCACCGACAACACCACGGCACTCAGCTACCTGAATCGACAGGGAGGAACCGTCTCCAGGAGCCTCTGTGGGCTTGCAATCGACCTCTGGAACTGGTGCGTTGCCAACGACATTGTTCCCGTGGCCACACACATTCCTGGAGTTCTCAACACCGAAGCGGATCTGATCAGCAGAGGCCACGCTCACCATCACGAGTGGGAACTGAATCAGATCTACCTCCAACCACTCTTCGACTGTTGGGGGACCCCAACGATAGACGTGTTCGCCTCGCGGGAGAACACAAAATGCAAATATTTTTGCACCCAGGGAGGCAAGGACCCTCTTTCTTTAGGGGACGGTCTGCTGGTACCTTGGACAGGCCCGTTTTTGTACATGTTTCCTCCACTGCCCCTACTCCTCAGAGTAGTACACAAGGTGGCCAGATCTCGACCAAATTGCATCCTGGTGACTCCGTGGTGGCCCAGGCAACCCTGGTTCCCCACCCTACTGCATCTGGCGGGGAACAGATTCCACCATTTCCCCAGAGTGCAAGATCTCCTCATCACCGAAGGGGGCAAGGTACTCCACCCGGAGGTGAACAACCTAAAGTTAACAGCCTGGAGGCTCCAACCTTGAACTTCTCCACCCGGGTTGCAGAGGTCCTCTGTAATGCGAGGAAGGAATCGACCCGCTCATCTTACCGCAGAAAGTGGCAAAAGTTCCTCTCGTACTTGGACAAGTCTACAGACAATCCAACCACAGTGGGCCTGGACAAAATTCTGGACTTCCTTCTGCTCCTTAGAGACCAGGGTCTATCCCACTCATCAGTCAAAGTCTATTTGGCGGCTATCTCCGCCTACCACCAGGGCTTGGAGGGACGTACAATTTTCTCCCACCCAACCGCTAAGCGGTTCATGAAGGGCCTCATTAGATTGTACCCTCCTGTGGCCCCACCTACAGAATTGTGGGACCTACCACTGGTATTAAGACAACTTACCAGACGGCCGTTCGAACCAATGGCCACTTGTGACCTCAAGTACGCGGCATGGAAAACGGCCTTCCTAGTGGCTGTCACCTCAGCCAGAAGAGTTAGCGAGCTCATAGCGCTCCGCCATGATCCACCCTACCTGGTTTTCCTTCCAGATGGCGTACGTCTGGTACCGGACTTGACTTTCGTTCCGAAGATTGTTTCAGAGTTCCATCTCAATACTGAAATACTCTTACCAAATTTCTTCCCACATCCAGAAGATGACGGGCAACGCTTGCTCCACACCCTGGATGTCAAGAGGGCACTCCTCTTCTACCTGAACCGGACTCAGCCAACCAGACGTGACAACTCGCTGTTCCTATCATACAGCTCGCCCTCCCTAGGGCTCCGCATCACGTCTCAATGACTTTCCAAGTGGATTGTCGAGACGATCCGGCTGTGCTACACGCTAGCCAAAAAGTTGCCTCCCTCTCGTCTGAGGGCACACTCAACTAGGTCCATGGCGACCTCAACGGCCTTTCTGAAGGGCGCATCTCTCTCGTCCATCTGTAGAGCGGCTACGTGGTCCACGCCAACCACGTTCATCAAACACTACGCTCTGGACGTCCGTGCCCAGCAGAAGGGTGACTTGGGTCGTCTGGTCCTCTCTTCTACGGCTCCCTGAGTCTGACAACACCCACCTCCAGGTGAGCCACTGCTTTTTAATCTCCCATGGGTGTGATGCACAGAGACCACGAAGAAGATAAACAGGTTGCTTACCTGTAACTGGTGATCTTCGAGTGGTCATCTGTGCATTCACACCGCCCGCCCGTCCTTCCCCACTGCTGTCATCCTCAGCTGTTCTCACACATGCCTAGGCTTGATAGTGGTCAGAAGGAACTGGCGGGATGTCCGTGCCCCCACCCCTTGGGCATGCGCGGTGGGGTTCCTGCGCATGCCTGGGGGCGGAGGGCGCGAAAATCCCGTTGTGAGCTTTGTATAGACACCGACCAGGTCAGCGCAGGCGCACTGTATCCCATGGGTGTGAATGCACAGATGACCACTTGAAGATCACCAGTTACAGGTAAGCAACCTGTTTTTCCCTCTCACACATTTTTGTCTTAGGATGGCTTCCAGAGCAAACTAATTTATGCAGCGGCCAAATCGCTCGCTCACGACTTCAATGCCAGCAGCTCACAAAGTAGAATTTTTGCTCACAAGACTCCACAGCTTAGAGGGAGGGTTAAAAAAGGTAAAGGTTCCCTTGCTCGAAAGCCAGTCGAATCCGACTCTAAGGTTGCAGTGCTTATCTCTGTTTCAAAGCCGGTGCTGTCCGAAGACGTTTCCGTGGTCATGTGGCCGGCATGACTAAACACCAAGGCGCACGGAACACTGTTACCTTCCCACCAAAGTGGTACCTATTTATCTACTTGCAAATTCTTGCTTTCGAACTGCTAGGTTGGCAGGAGCCGGAACTAGAGACGGGAGCTCACTCCGTCATGTGGCTGAACTCAGGCCTCGAACTGCTGAACTACCGACCTTCCACAGCCTGCAGTTCAGCGTCTTAACCTCTTGAGCCACCGCAGCTCCCGAGGGAGCATTACATTAACATAAAACCATAAAATCAAGATTAAAACGATAAACTTAAACTTCACCTTTAAATGATGGTGATCAAACGACATCGTTCACAACTGTTACCGTGGTGCCCTGGTGTTAGACAATTAAAGGCAGAAAGGACTAGATCCCATAAGGGGTTCCGGACTGGAAGTACCCTACCTTGGTAAACCTAAATCTATACCACCGACTATGATCTATGGTATAGATGGTAACAGAGTGGTCGCGGGATGGTAACAGGAGGGGCCAGATGACATTTGTCGTCCACTGCCTCAGCCAAACGCCTGGCAGAAAAGCCTTAAAAGCCCTACCTGTTTAAATAAGTATTCCAGGCTGGTGGGGAAGGACCTCACCTGCATTGCTTGAACTAGCCAGTTTGGTGTGGTGGTTGGGAGTGCGGAGTCTAATCTGGGAGAAGGGTGGGGTATAAATCCAATCTCCTCCTCCTCCTCTTGCAACACAGCATCTGGTCAGTGTGTGCTGTCCAGAAAACAAAGTTTAACATGGAGGCTTTTATCTTTGCAAACTAATAAACGTCCTTTTACGTAAGGACAGGGCTATTCTGGGGCAGGAACGCACAGGAACGGAGTTCCGGATGGCTCCCGAGCTGGCCACGCCCATCAGGAGCTCATTAGCATAACAGGTCACATCCAACAGCAGAAACTCATTAGCTACATTAAGGGCTACATTAGGGGTCTAACGTGCAAAGGAGTTCCTGCTACAAAAAAAGTCCTGGGTTTTGACAACAAACAAGGTAAACAGAATAAGAAGCAAAAGGTGGTTGTGGCTGGGTGACCACACTCCTGGTAACATGGGGGTGCAGCCTAATATGCTAATAAGCTGTGCTGTCAGGGGTGTGGCCTAATATGCTATTGGGTGTGATCTATTATGCTAATGAGTTCGTGCTGGGCTTTTTCTACAAAAAAGGCCCTGCTTATGGCTCTCCATTCTAGACAGGATAGTGTAGAGACAGGATTCTAATCTAGTCTAACTAGCTAGGATGGATGGAGAAGTCTAGCTAAAATGTGTAGAGAAGGTGTCAAAGCGGAAGGAAGTTTTCCCTAAGAGTAGCAATCTGCACATCAAAGGGATAGCATCAGAGGAGAGAAAGGAAGGATGCTCCGTGTCGTAGCCTACCTATCTCTCTGACTCTCTTGTAGTCCTCCTTTGTGCTCTAAGGCTAAGAGACAGCGCAAAGTCCTTCACTTCCAACATCTAGGTGGTATTGATCAGATGAATTAGGGAGATACATGTGCTAGTTTATCCAATTTCTTTTTTGTTGTTATTGTTCTTGCGGATGACTTAAACAATACGAAAAAAACAACAGCCATCATCTGTCTCTCTCAATGCGAGGCTCCTATCTGAGAACGTTAACAGTTCTGAAACCCTGAAAAAGAAGCCCAAAGCCGTCAGCGGTCTCTTGTCAAAATCACCTCTGCCACTGGAAGTGTGAGACGCAGTAGACGGCAAGCAGAAAGACAGAGATCATTTCTTACCTTCCGTCCTGCCAGTATTTGCAAATGATTCGCGAGTTCGGCACAGCAGCCTTTGACAGATCTATTTCACCCTAATGGTGTCATCTCTGAGACGCATCAACGATAGGAAGGAGGGTGACCTGAATAGCCCCCTGAATTTGCTCTTATTCCACTCTTTTAAAGGAGACATTTAAAGGAGAGAGCCAGTTTGGTGTAGTGGTTAGGAGCACGAACTCTAATCTGGGAGAACCAGGTTTGATTCCCCACTCTTCCACATGCCGCTGCTGGTGTGACCTTGGGTCCGCCACAAGTTCTTTCAGAACTGTTCGCTCAAGCGCAGTTCTCGAGAGAGCTCTCTCAGCCCCACCTGCCTCACAGGGTGTCTGTTGTGGGGAGGGGAAGGGGAAGGAGATTGTAAACTGCTCTGATACTCCTTTGGGTAGTGAAGGGTGGGGTATAAATCCAATCTCCTCGTCTTCTTCATTTAAAGCATCATATGTGAAAATACTGATGTTCTACTATTTGTTTTTGTGAACCATGCTGTGTGCTACAGAAGGCTGTCTCCCAAAACTAAGTAAGCTATCGGCTTCAAGCATATCCTTCAGTGAGAACAGAGATTGGATTTATACCCCGCCCTTCAATACCTAAAGGAGTCTCAGACCGGCTTACAATCTCCCTTCCCTTCCCTTCCCTTCCCTTCCTTCCCTTCCCTTCCCTTCCTTCCCTTCCCCTTTCCCCTCCCCACAACAGACACCCTGTGTGGTAGGCGGGGCTGAGAGAGCTCTTCAAGAACTGCTCAGGAAAGAACAGCTCTGAGAGAACTTGTGACTGACCCAAGGTCACACCAGCAGCTGCATGTGGAGGAGTGGGAAATCAAACCTGGTTCTGCCAGATTAGAGTCCGGGCTCCTCACCGCTACACCAAACCGAGCACTCTGATAACCAAGCAATCGAACACTCGAGCCGGTGATCTCTTTTCAGCGACCTCCCAATGAATGCCAGAGGGCCTCATGGGACATTGAGGTGATGCATTTGTGGGAACTCCTGTCTAGTGACAGCAAGCAGGGAGCTGGAAACAAGGGGGCGGGCAGCCCCATAAGCTCTCAAGGCACTCAGTGGTATGGATATGAACCCCCATTTCTGCAAGACCATCTCTTCCCCTACTCCCTACCGAGACATCTTCGCTCATCGGAGCAAGGTCTTTTGCAGGTGCCAGCCTGCAAATGGGCAAAGTCAACAACTGCCCACACACTATGCCTTCTCTGTGGTGGCCTCTGCCTAGTGGAATGGCCTGCCCGAAGAGGTCGGGAATGCTCTCACAAGGGATGCCAGCCTCCTGCCTTTCCACAAACTATCCTAACCTGAATTATCCGAGATGGCTTCTGTACACAGGCAATAGGGTAGCACTGTACAAAATGATTCATGAAGTTATTTGGATAAATCACTGGGGGTCCATGGTCCTTTCCCTTCCTGTTCCCAGCACAGACACCCTGTGAGGTAGGTGGGGCTGAGGAAGCTCAGAGAGAACTGCTCTTGAGAGAACTGCTCTGAGAGAACTGGGACTGACCCAATGTCACCCAGCTGGCTGCATGTGGAGGAATGGGGAATCCAAACCCGGTTCTCCTGAATAGAGTTCGCACTCTTAACCACTACACCAAACAGAGTTCCTCTTGGCTCATGCTTGGGCTGTGGTGATGATGGTAACAGGCTAATACTGGCATGAACAGATGAAGCTGCCTTCTACTGAATCAAACCCTTGGCCCATCAAAGTCAGTATTGTCTACTCAGGCTGGCAGCAGCTCTCCGGGATCTCTTTGTACCTGATCCTTTCAAGTAGAGATGCCAGGGATTGAACCTGGGACCTTCGGCATGCCAAGCAGATACTCCACCACAGTCCCATTCCCAAGGCGTACGCTCCCAAGGCGTACGCTCCGGGATCTCAGGCTGAGGTCTTTCAGATCACCTACTCCCAGACCTTTTAACTGGAGATGCTGGGGATTGAACCTGGGACCTTCTGCATGCCAAGCAGAGGCTCCACCACTGACCCACAGCTATGTTAAGAACATATAAAAACATAAGAGAAGTTAATGTTGGATCAGACCAATGGCTCATCCAGTCCAGCACTCTGTCACACAGTGGCCAAAAATACCAGGTGCCATCAAGTCCAGCAGTGAGGCCAGGACACTAGAAGCCCTCCCACTGTTGCTCCCCTCCCAAGCACCAAGAATACAGAGCATCACTTGCCCCAGACCGAGAGTTCCTATCTATACCTTGTGGCCACTGATGGACCTCTGCTCCATATGTTTACCCAATTCCCTCTTGAACCCGTCCATGCTTGTAGCTGCCACCATCTCCTGTGGCAGTGAATTCCATGTGTTAATCACTCTTTGGGTGAAGTACTTTCCTTTTATCCATTTTAACCCAACTGCTCAGCAATTTCATTGAGTGCCTACGATAGAAATACTCACCAGATAATCAATATTCTATATTTAATCCCCCCATGATATTTGCTTTTAATATCTGACATTTCACTGCATTTGACATTTAATGTTTGCCAGCATTTGGTCGTTGACATGACATGGCACTGAATGAATTAGACAGTTTTTTTCGGAACTCTGACAATATATGATTAGCAGTAGCTCTTGGCATTTGAAATTTGACATCTGATAGGCAATAGTGTTTGATTTGCTATTTGACAGTAGACATGTATTTAGTTTCCTAAGAATGGCACTTGACTCAGTATTTTACTTTAATGGTTTGACAACTCATATTCAGCACCCACAATTGGCAGTGCCTAATTTCTAAGACGAGAGAGGGAGTCACTCAGTCAAGGGGCCTTGTTGGTCTCTAAGACGCTGTGTGGATTTTTCCCTCTGGTAAGCCAAGATGGCACCGCTCAAGAGCTGCCAGTCTAGGAAATCAAGGGAAGATAAGCAGCGTACGCCTTGGGAATGGGACTGTGGTGGAGTATCTGCTTGGCATGCCGAAGGTCCCAGGTTCAATCCCTGGCATCTCTACTTGAAAGGATCAGGTACAAAGAGATGTGAAAGACCTCAACCTGAGACCCTGGAGAGCGGCTGCCAGTCTGAATGAACAATACTGAGACTGATTCCCACAAGCAGCTGTGCCGCCGTGGCTCTTCCGTTTCCCTGGGTTGCATTGGTCAATTTCACACTATTTGCTGCATGGCTGCATTTTGAACCACATCTCCCCCCGATTTCCCCCATGTCTTCTCGATCCTGTTTTTTGAGGACTGAGAAGACACAGAGGAAATCGGGGGGAGATGTGGGTCGAAGTGTGGCCATGCAGCGAATAGTGTGAAATTGACCAATACAACTGGGGGAAACGGAAGAGTGGTGGCGGCACAGCTGCTTCTGAGGAATCGGTCCAAGTGAACAATACAAGGCAGCTTCATGTGTCCAAAGTGCTTACTCCTTGCTCTCTAGAAGACACAGCCAATGACTGAGAGCTCAGAGGTAGCATGTTATTTTGAACATATTGTACTCCTAACTCCCTGTTTGGGGGCAGAGGGATTTAAGATGAGCTCAGCCTTGACTGGAGTCAGCTTTGTTATCCCATAATATTTCTCCTACAATCCGGCCATGTGCTATAACACCAGAATGGGAATATGGAAACCTAATACCAACTATGTTCCCTCTAACTCAGTATATGTTATGTGCCATCAAGTGACTTCCAATTTATGGTGACCCGATGAATTAATGACCTCCAAAACTTCCTATCATTAACAGCATTCCTCAGGTCCTGCAAACTGAAGGCCTCGACTGAGTCAACCCTCTTCCTCTTTTCCTGCTGCCTTCAATTTTTCCCAGCATGATTGTCTTTTTCAGAGACTCCTGTCTTCTCATCATGTGGCCAAAGCACAATAGCCTCAGTTGAGTCATTTTAGCTTCTAGGGAGAGTTCGGGCTTGATTTGGTCTAGAGCCCACTGATTGGTCTTTTTGGTGGTCCACGGTATCTAAAACTCTCATCCGACATCACACTTGAAATGTTACTGGGTAGAAGTCCATCAGTGGCTATTAGCCGCAAGGTGCAGATGGAACACTCTGGGGCAGTGATGCTCTGTATTGTTGGTGCCTGGGGGGCAACAATGGGAGGGCTTCTGGAGTTCTGGCCCCACTGGTAGACCGCCCAATGGCACCTGGGATTTGTCCGCTGTGTAACACAGAGTGTTGGACTGGATGGGCTATTGGCATGATTCAATATGGTTTCTCATCTTCTTATGCCTGGGGCAGTGATGCTCTGTTTTCTTGGTGCTTGGGGGGCAACAATGGGAAGGCTTCTGGAGTTCTGGCCCCACTGGTGGACCTCCTGATGGCACCTCGGTTTTGGCCACTGTGGGACACAGAGTGTTGGGCTGGATGGGCCATTGGCCTGATCCAACACAGCTTCTGTTATGCTCTTATGTCTGGGGCAGTGATGCTCTGTTTTTTTGGTGCTTGGGAGCAACAGTGGAAGCGCTTCTGGAGTTCTGGCCCCACTCATATTACAGAGCACACCTGGGATTTGGCCACTGTGTGACACAGAGTGTTGGACTGGAGGGGCAATTATTTGTTTATTTATTTAATTAATTCAACATTTAGGCCGCCCTTCCCTGCAAGCAGGGCTCAGGGGGGTTGCGGAGGATGAAGTTTGTGAGAGTGCCAGACGACGTGTTGTCCCACCGCTGCCCTCAACCGAATGCCTGGCAAAACATCTCTGACTTGCGTGCTCTGTGGAAAGGTAACAAATCCCACAGGGCACGGATGTCCTTCAGCAGAAACTTCCACCAGGCAGGGGCCAGGGCTGGGCCCTGGTTGAGCACATCTGTATCATTCTTGGGCCAGGGACCTCCAAGAGGTTCTTTCCTCCTGAGTGTAATACTCTTCTGGGGACATACTGAGAGAGGCAGTCCCAAAGATATGAGGGTCCCCAGGGCTTTTTTTGTAGAAAAAGCCCAGCAGGAACTCATTAGCCTAATAGGCCACGCCCAACAGCAGAAACTCATTAGCATATTAGGCCACACCCCTGACAGCACAGCTCATTAGCATATTAGGCCACACACCCCTGTTACCAGAAATGTAGTCATCCAGCCACACCCACCTTTTGCTTCTTATTCTGTTTACCTTGTTTGTTGTCAAAACCCAGGGCTTTTTTTGTAGCAGGAACTCCTTTGCATGTTAGGCCACACATCCCTATGTAGCCAATCCTAATGAGTTTCTGCTGTTGGGTGTGGCCTGTTATGCTAATGAGTTCCTGCTGGGTGTGGCCAGCTCGGGAGTCAGCCGGAACGCCGTTCCTGTGTGTTCCTGCCCAAAAATAGCCCTGTGGGTCCCTGACTGCTAAAGGCCTTAAAGATCAAAACCAACACCTTGAACAGTGCAGTTCATGCAGCACAGGTTGAATATGGGCTGTCTGAAGGGTCCTCATAATTACCCTGATCCAACATGGTTTCTCTTATGTTCTTATGCTCTTAAGGCAAATATTTGTCATGTCTGGAAAAAAGTACTTATCTCTGAACTATACGCTGGGGATCAATATACGGTAAGTATGATTCAGACTCCGTCCGCTGTTAAAAACAGCTTACTTTCAAATCACTTTACCACTCTCACGTATGACAAAGACCATGAAAGGAAACACATCCATTCATTTCTATGAGGTTGGTGCCCATCTAGGCAGACCAACTCTTGTCATTTTGGCTCTACTCTCAATAGATGTACACAAAATTATTTTAACAAGCTTATCTTCCTCAGGGAAGGGGGAGGGAACCTTCATTCCTGTAACAGTTTAGGTAAACAAGCAATTATTCTGCTACTAAGTGTAATTAACGCCTGCCTTGAAGCCTGGTTAATCTGCTTTGATTAACAGGTCACTCAGCATCTGCTCTGGGAAATAAGGATTAAGGGCCTCGAGATCTTTCCTTACATTTCCGTTTAATTCACTGCAAGGACTTGTTTGAATCAAACGAATTTTCCGACTGGAAAAAATTCAGTGAGGGCCGAAATCTGCAGTTCTGTGATTGTGGAACTCTGACGTGCTATTTAAGCCTAAAGAGGTGATTGTGGGATGGCGTGGGGGGTGGACTAATTGTCAAGTCCTAGACACAATTACTCCCACAAACACTCTTGTAGCAGCAAGATTTATTAGGAGACAGAGAGGTTCCGAGCACGGACAACTTCTGTGTCGGAACTGGGTTCCAGATGCCAGTCCCCCCAATATAATAAAAAGCAGGAAAACCCACAGATGCCAAATGACCAATCACTCCTCTCATTCAGCCTGCCACATGTCTGCCTTTGCCCCTACGACCGCCTCTAGCACCTGCAAAATGACGCTTACATTATCTAGAAGCTCCACAAATTATAAGGTCACACCAAATGGTGAGGTCATATCCCAAGGTGTTTACAGTGCACTCGGGAGGCCCCTGCATGAGAACTGTTACACGGTGGCACTAACCAAGAAAAGCAGACAGCCGTACCCAGTCACTTCCCCCCCCGCCCCCCGTTCCCAGCAGAGAAGAAAAACAGGAGTGGAAAGGTGCAAGGTAACATGAGAACTGTAGAAATGCATGTGAATCCATATGGAAATACTTGGTGAGCAAGGCCCGAGCTTGACACTAATATGGGATAAGGCTGCGGCATTGGAGAAACAGCTCTAGATTGGGGAATTCCTGGAGATTTGGGGGGGTGGGACCTCGGGACGTCGGGGTTTGAGGAGAGCGGGACCTCAGCAGGGTATATAGTGCCATAAAGTCCAACCTCCAAAGTAGCCATTTTCTCCAGGGGAAGTGATCTCTCTTCGACAGAGAAGGGGCAGATATGTGAGGGATTAAGAATCCTTTCTTTGTCTGCCACTTCTCCTCTCCAAATTGCAGCACACGCACACACCCAGCCACACACACTTTCCCCCTTGTCGGTAGTGACCAAGAACAGTGGTCTTCCGCTCATGGGTCACTCGGGAGCCTCAGGCAGATCAGAGAGCTAGGCTTGTCATTTGCCCACAGGCCCATAGCTAAAGTGGGGCTATTTGGGGGCTCTGACCCCTTCCTTAAAAGGCCAGCGCCACAAGATTTTTTTAGAAGAATCAAGGGGGCTGCGCGCATGTCCCCTGCTTCTTTCCAAAAGAATTTAAAGGGATCCTTTAAATGCTTTTGAGAAGAAGCAGGGGATGGCACGCCCTTCTCTCTCCCTCCTGCAAGATTTAAAAAGCCCTCCAGCTGATTGGCAGGCCATGTGCTCCCCAAACTCCACTTCCCGTAGGCACTGCCCAAAATCTTTATGGGGCTCTATGTAGGGCTGAAAGCACTGCATCAGCAAACGCTGAGAAATCTTTAAGGCGGTGCTTGAGGAGGCTGGACTGTGGAGAGGGTGTGATGTCACTTCTGTCATGCCAGAGATACTGATTTGCAGAATCATTATAGATAAGAGGCCTGTAAGTTTAGTCAGGATCAGCACGTCCAGTAATCTAAGCAAATGGGAGAGAGCTGGGTCAAGGCAGCAATCCCTAATGAGCCTAGGACGGGGATTGGCGAGGTGAAAAATAAGAATCCAGTCCTAGAGGCAGGGAAAAGAGGAACCGATGGACTTGCCTGAACACGCACACATTTATGCGTTCTGAGGAAGTTGTGAGACCGGAGGCTCTCGACAACTTGACAAAAGCCAGGAATGCTGCACATGGCCTTGAAGTAGCCAGAGGCTGCAGCGAGAATCTTCCTGAACTGCTCACCGTGAGGTATAGTCCGGGTGCAGGAGCTGCTCAGAAGACAGACAGCGTCTGCAAGCAAGTGAGTCTTGGCAGTGCTAAGAGACCTGGAAGGTGTGGCTCACGTTCTGAGTGAACCCTGAAGCAAGCGGCTAAGCCAGAGGGAGCTGGACTTTCAGGGAGAAAGGATCAACAAACCATATGTTTATAGTAGCTAGATAGTTAGGGTAGTTTTGTCTATTGTCTATTTTATTTCACAACTCCCCCTATTTGTTTTACTCATCTTGAATAAACCTTTATGTTTTATGAGCCGGGAGTCTGAATAAGTCTTTGGGCAGTAGAGACTGTTATGTGCCCTCCTTGCTTCTCCTAAGCTGAGCCAGCTGGCTCTGGAAACGAAGGGAACTCAGGATAAGGGAAGCACGCTACCGGAGTGACACTGAGCCCCAGTTTAAATTGAGGCCCAGATCCAGGGGGTTGCCTGAGAGATATTGTGGTCAACACCCACCTGGCACCCTAGGGCCCTGATAGACGAAGCATCTATGTGAGCAGAGCTCTAGGAATTTCCCCTGATCTCTTTGTTAAAGACCATAAAGATTTGGGGAAATTCCTAGAGTGTCACTCAGGCTCGAAGCCAGGATTTTGTGGCTCATGGGACAAACTTTTTTCTGGTGGGGCTGGAGTTCTCAGTGCAGAAAGAAAAGCCATTTAGCCAATAGAAAGCTGTTACCAAGATAGATCTCTACATTGCAAGCTGTCAACCACTTTAGATGACAGTTCTCAGCTGCTGCAAGTTAATTACTTCTGCCACCCAAGCAACCATTCGGAGAACAAGCTGGCAGGTGGGGATGATGACTTCTGTTGTCAAGAAAGCTAACACTTAGGCAGAAAAACTCTCCTAAAGGAAACCAGTTTCTTGACACAGAGTTAGAAGGTATCATAGAGGTCATCTACTCCAACTCCCTTGCTCAGTGCAGGAATTAGTCAACTATAGCCCCCCACTGTGATTAAAGGAGTACATGCCTTTAAAAAAAGTTTTAAAATAATTGAAAAAAGCATTTTCAGAAGAAATTCTTGTGGGGCTATGACTTTAAGAAAGGGAGAGGAGCTCCCAAAAGCCCCAACAGTAGCTATGGCCTGGTGTCACTACAGAGGCAATTTTCTGGCTGTTTTCCTCCTCTGCCTCAATTTCTCAATGGCTGGGATTGGGATCTAAAAGGTGGGTGTTTACTCGCTGCATGTGGGCAAATGGTAAGCCTTTGGTTCACCATGAAACAACACAGCACTGTATAAATAACACAGACAAAGCAGCGCTCAAAAATTAACAGAGAAATATACTTATCTCTTCATAGAATCATAGAATGTTAGAGTTGGAAGGGACCTTGCAGGTCATCTAGCCCAACCCCCTGCACTCTGCAGGAGCATAGCCAAAAGATAGCCCTACAACATACCCAAAAGATGGTCGTCCAGCCTCCGCTTGAAAACATCCAGCAAAGGAGCATCCACCACCTCCCGAGGCAGTCTGTTCCACTGCTCAACCACTCTTACAGTTAGGAAGTTTCTCCTGATATCTAGCCAGTAATGACTCCCTTGTAATTTCCACCCATTAGATCTAGTCTTGCAATCCGGAGGAAGAGAGAATAGATCTGCTCCATCATCTACATGACAGCCCTTCAGATACTTGAAGACTGCAATCATGTCCCCTCTAAGTCTTCTCTTTCCCAGGCTAAACATACCCAACTCTTTCAGCCTTTCCTCGTAAGGCTTGGATTCCAACCCTCTCACCATCCTGGTTGCCCTCTACTGGACACGCTCGAGCTTGTCAACATCCTTCCTAAAGTGTGGTGCCCAAAACTGGACATAGTACTCCAGGTGAGGCCTGACCATAGCCGAATAGAACGGAACCACCACCTCCCGTGATCTGGACACAATGCTTCTGTTAATGCATCCTAAGACTGCATTAGCTTTCTTCACAGCCACATCACACTACAGGCTCAAGAGGCTCTTAAATACAACACGTAAATAGCAGCGTAACAGGTAACATATAAGTTACAAAATGATTCCAAAGACGACCAATGTGCCGACATTTAAGAGTGGACTCTGCTGGTGATTGGTTCCCAATTTTGACGATTTTGATATACGTTGGATATTCAACCTGTGTTCTATCTTGAAGACTTCCCTATACATTTAGCGCATGGTGCAGCATTCTGAAGAAGAATTATCGAAACGAAGAGTGAAATCCGGAGCCTTCATCCTTATTCAGTCCTATTCAGTATCTTCTGTGTATTGTATATCATACTACATATTGTGTCTATTGTATTATACTTGGTCATCTTTGGAATCATTTTGTAACTTATCTGTTTCCTGTTACACTGCTATTTACCAGTTGTATTTAAGGGATAAGTATATTTCTCTGTTAATCTTTGAGCGCTACTTTGTCTGCGTTATTTATACAGTGCTTTGTTTCAAGCCTCTGGTTCACCCACATTTACACCCGGTTCAAGGTGCTGATGCTGGCTAAATTAGAGCTACTGTCGTCAAACTGAAAGTATTTTCCCTATTTTGGAGGAAAGGTAGCAAAGCGGACAATTAGATTTGCTGTCTTCTGTTGGTTTGTTCGATGCTGGGTGTTTTCTTTCCCCTCTAGGAAACAGGGCAACAGGCTTTCCGAAAAATACACCGGTGTTTAGTTTAAAAGTCCCCATCGGATCATCCCCCAGCTCTGCAGCCTCCGTGCCGTGCCACAGGATTTGCAAAAGACATGGCCGCCAGGCTAATCATTCTGGTCCCCCCTCGTCTTCTATTGATCCTGAAGGCTCCCGGATGGGAGGCGGTTATAGTCAAACGCTAATCCACGCGGATAACAGACATTCCCCATATGGTTGGTCGCCAGCTTTGCCTTAAGCCAATCAATAATTACTCTGTTGAAGAAAAATAAGGGATTAAGGAAAAAACAAGGCAGAAGGTCAAAGCTGATCTCTAGATCTCGGATAAATGTTATTCACGTGCTGAGTGGGACCGGACCGTTCCTCATTCGGTGCTGTTTGGAAAAGGAAACTCTCGTTCCAGGTTTTATTTAGCTGTTGCCAGGGCTCTTTTTGTAGCAGGAACTCCTTTGCATATTAGGCGACACACCCCTAATGTAGCCAATCCCCCAAGAGCTTACAGAGCTCTTCTTACAAGGGCTACTGTAAGCTCTTGGAGGATTGGCTACATTAGGGGTGTGTCGCCTAATATGCAAAGGAGTTCCTGCTACAAAAAGAGCCCTGGCTGTTGCAGGGGGAACTTGTTGGCGTGAGCGACTCAGCATGCCTGGACATTGGGGGGCGTTGTGTCAAACTCTAAGGGTATATAGGTGTTATCTCCTTGAATGGGATGCCTCTCTTTGTCTTATCCTGGGAGCTTCCCTCTGACCCTTCCCCTCTTTCCCTTTGTCATCTCACTTACTGCACATGGCCTTCCATGGAGGCACAGGTCTCTGCAGGTCTCTTCTGTAGAGACAGTGCCCTCGTACTGGCATACTTCTTGGGAGATCTGTTTACTGCACTCAGTATCATGTCTGGGCAAAACTCTCCTATATTAACCAAATATCCCAGTGGAACTTCCTCCAAAAGAACCACAGTGGGCTGTGGGATGCCTCTCATCTGAAGTCCCAGCCACACTCAGATCTGCTTAGCTCCAGAGGAAAACCTGATGTCTTATGATACCGGCGTCTCAGGGGGAAGACAGAACTCTTCTCTCGAGTTATAAGTATCAAGAGTTAGCAGGAAAATAATAAAATTAAAGTTAACTCCCCCTCCAAAATATTAACAGTTGATTGTGTATACACAGAAAAAAGGGTGAGCTAGGACTGCATATGGGGTTGGGTTGCCAATAGCAACACAAAATGGCTGCCAACATAGTGGCAAGAGCCACTAGAACCCAGAGGAGGAGGAGGAGATGGGGGAGAGGCAGAACCAGAGCCTTGATGTGTACCATCTGTAGTAACACAATCTACAATTTAGAGACATTCCCTTATAGTTTACATGCTTCAGGAACTGGGAAGTTGTGAAATGGCAACCAGAAGCGGGGCTGGGGGGCTGGGACATGGGAGGCACGTGATTTTGGCAATGTCACAGGTATCAGCAACATCACCCATGTTATTACATCATTTCCAGGTACACCTCTGAAGTCATGATGGATAGCCTTAGAAAATGCTGGAAACTCTACGGTAAACCCAGAGAGTTTCCTGTAATTCCTAGAGCTACCCATTCTCACTTCCACGTCATACCCAGAAGTGATGTACCGGTGCAGAGGACGCCAGTGTTTGTTTGTTTTTTAATTATTGTCCTGGGCAACAGTAGCAATTGGCCAGAGGACATAGTGGACAGCCTGGCTCTAAGGAGGGGGAACCACAGCAGGGCACAAAACCAGTTTGGTGTAGTGGTTTAGTGCGTGGACTCTAATCTGGGAGAACCGGGTTTGATTCCCCACTCCTCCACTTGCACCTGGCTGGATGACCTTGGGCAAGCCATAGTTCTGACAAGAGCTATTCTTGAAAAAGAGCAGTTTCTGTCAGAGCTCTCTCAACCCCAACTACCGCACAGGGTGTCTGTTGTCGGGCAGGGAAGGGAGTTTGTAAGCCACTCGGAGACTCCTTTGGGTAGTGAAGGGTAGGATAGAAATCCAATCTTTTCTTCTTCTTCTTCTTCTTCTTCTTCTTCTTCTTCTTCTTCTTCTTCTTCTATGCAGTATACCCTTCGAGGCAGCCATTTTCTCCAGGAGAACTGATACCTGTTGTCTGGAGATCAGTTGTAATTCCAGAAGATCTCCAGGACACACCCAGAATTTGGTAGCCCTACACTGGCTCTTTTCCACCTATCCAGTTTAAAAAAAAACAAAGAGATGCACGGCCAGCATTGGAAGGGGTTTTTCTACAAGACGAAGATGCTGACGAGAGCTTCTCCCACATTAGACCATTCCCAGGGATATTTCTTATGTTCCCATTTCACTACTAAAGCACAAAAAGAGGCATGAGGTAGTAGGGATGCCACCCTCCAGGTGGGACCTGGGGGATCTCCTGGAATTACAGTTCATCTCCAGTCTACAGGGATCAGTTCCCCTGGAGAAAATGGCTGCTTTGGAGGGTGGACTTGGTGGCACGGTACCCCATTGAGGTCCCTGTCCTCCCCAGGCTCCATCCCCAAATCTCCAGGGCTTTCCCAACCTGGATCTGGCAACCCTACCCCCCCCATGGCCAGTGAGGAGCTGGCAACCTTTTTGGGGAGTGGGCATCTTTCTCACTCCTCACCCCCCGGCAGATACATTCTGTGAAAGGCTAGCATGCCTTCCACCACTGAAAGAGCACGGCTCTAATTCCGTTCACTCATTTTCTGGACGAGAAAAAAAAAGATGCGCTCGCCGGAGTTCCTAATTATCCGAATCCCTCTTTTTTTAAAAAAAAGAAGAAGATGGGAAATGTAGATTTAATAAGATGCCAGTAGACAAGGAGTATCAACTAATTGCACCATTACCCAATAAATGTGTCATTGTCATTAGCCGGAGGGAACAGAAGTCTAATTGAATGAAGACTCCTGATGGTTTCATTATGTTCCTGCGAAGGGAAGGGCAGCGGCCACTGTCTGGCCGAGAGGACGGGGTCTGCTGTGGCAAGAAGGTTTTGCCCGCCTGCCCTTCAGCCATTCGTTGGGCTGATTATGGAAATGATGGTTGGTTTCTTGAAATGTTTAGCTAATTATTCACTTGCATTGAAAGGGGGGAAAAATCAGTACAATATATCCGCAGAAACTTCCGCTGCTTGTTAGAAGCACCTTTAAAACCGACCAAGTCTTATTCAAGGTATAAGCTTGTGCACACTTCTTCAGAGACAGCGAAACGAGATGTCCTCAACCATTATATATAGATGGGGGGGGTTTAGTGGCCAGCAGGATTAGTTGCCTTGACTTACGGTGACCCAAAATGTCTTATGGTTTGCGGCCTTGCTTGGATCTTACAATCGGAGGGCCCTTGTGGTCTCCTTGACCGAGTCCATCTGTCTCATGCGGGTATCTTCCTATTTTCCTGTTGCCTTCAACTTTTCCCAGCATTATTGTCTTTTCCAGGGAGTCTTTGTCTTCTCAGAATGTGATCGAAGAACAATAGCCTCAGTCAGGGCTTTTTTTTGTAGAAAAAGCCCAGCAGGAACTCATTAGCATAACAGGTCACACCCAACAGCAGACACTCATTAGCATATTAGGCCATACCCCTGACAGCACAGCTCGTTAGCATATTAGGCCACACCCCCATGTTACCAGAAGCGTGGTCATCCATCCACACCCACCTTTTGCTTCTTATTCTCTTTACCTTGTTTATTGTCAAAAACTAGGGTGGTTTTTTTTTTGCAGCAGGAATTCCTCTGCATGTTAGGCCACACACCCCTCATGTAGCCAATCCTAATGAGTTTCTGCTTCTGGGTGTGGCCTGTTATGCTAATGAGTTCCTGCTGGGCGTGGCCAACTCGGGAGCCAGCTGGAACTCCGTTCCTGTGCATTCCCGCCCAAAAATGGCCCTGGCCTCAGTTTAGTCATTATCACGTCTGTGGAGAGTTCAGGCTCAATTTGATCTAGAATCCACCGACTTACATTTTTGGCAGTTCATGGCGTCCATAAACTCTCCTCCAAAACCACATTTAAAATTAACAGACTTTTTTTCCTGTCAGATTTCTTCTGCCTTATGTCTCGGTGTTTCGTTTTGATGTGTCGTTTTACAACTATGACAAAAGAAGAAGAGGAGGAGGAGGAGATTGGATTTATACCGTGCCCTTCACTTTGAGTCTCAGAGCGGCTTACAATCTCTTCTCTCTTCCCCTCCCCACAACAGACGCCCTGTGAGGTAGGAGGGGCTGAGAGAGCTCTTTCCAGGACTACTCATGAGAGTACAGCTCTGGGAGAACTTGTAATTGACCCAAGGTCACTCCAGCAAGCTGCATGTGGAGGGGTGTGGAATCAAACCCAGTTCTCCCAAATTAGAGTCCGTGCTCCTAACCACTGCACCAAACTGGCTGTTGTATGATGCATATAGTGGGGAACACGGATTTGTCTCCTGAGAGGAACCTACTCAAAAAGGCCTCTGTTGTCATACCCAGAGCCCCCAGCTGGTTCATGGAGTAATGTTTAGCTGATTAATCTGAGCAGTGGGCAGATGGCATTAGGGAAGTACCCCAAAGATGAAATGACATGAAACATTACATGAGAGGGAGAGCAGGAAGGGAAGAGCCGGTGCTCAGCTCCCGTGGCCCTTTCTTACACACCCAGGGTAATGCCTATCGCCACTTTAGGGTCGGGAATGAATTTCCCTCCAAGCCAAATTAGGACAGGGATCCTGGAGATTTTTTGCCTTCCTCTGGGCGTAGAGCTGGGACAATAGGGTTACTGTTAAGTATGAGACTTCAGTCAGCTCTTAACAAGTGATTCCAACTTTATTAGAACAAGACAACAACAACACAGAGCAAGAAGCTCTCTTTTAAACTTTCCGGGCTCGGATAACCACGCCCCTTAGTGAGTTAATAACCAATCATAACTCTCGCATAAAGGCCAGTGATTGTTGTTCCCTCCAAAACTTCTCCTAGGCTGAGTGGCCTACTTCACAGAGTAGCCAATGAGAACATGTATTTAATGATACCAGCCTTCTATGGAGTCCTGGTTGAAGCTCAGGCATTACTGAATTTATACACATATGTAACAGTTGCCATCCCCCTGACAGGGGTGAGGGTTTACCCACTTCCAGGGGGCCCAATCTGGCAGTGCCCAGTGGGGGGAGCCCTTCCCCCAAACAGTCCCATCGGCGCCAATGTGCCCGGTACGAAGACAATACCCAGAGGTGACATCGTCACACAGGGCACATTGTGCGGGGAGGGAACGCTCTATCATTTGAGGGGAAACATCTATGGTTACCATAGAGGTTTTTCCCCCCTCAAATGCTAGAGCATCCCCGTGCAACATGCCCTGCGCAATGATGTCACATTTGGGTAATGTCATCATGGTGTGTGCGCACATAGCACATGCCAAAAAAAAAACCAGAAAAGAGGAGGAACCCCCCCACTGGCAGCCAGGTAAGACCTGGCCAGCCCTAGGGGACAACTGGAAGAAGGGGAGCAGGAATCATGGAAGAAAAGCAGGGTTGGCTTTGGTTGGTGTTTGGATGGGAGATCACCGAGGAAAGACTAGGCTCGCTACGCAGAGGAAGGCAATGGCAAACCAACCTCTGTTCGTCCCTTACCTTGAAAACCATATGGGGTTAACCATAAGTCACCTGCAACTTGACTGTACTTTCCACCACCGACACTCTGGAGACCAGTTGTCGTTCCTACCCTATTTGTTGTCCTCTGTCTCCTTTCAGTTTAGGGTTGCCAACCTCCAGGTGGGGCCTGGAGATCTCCTGGAATGACAACTGCTCTCCAGACCAGTGTTCCCTCTAAGCTGAGTCAGTGTGAGCCAGCTCACAGTTTCTTAGCCTCCAGCTCACACATTTTTGCCTTAGCTCAGGAAGGGATGGCTCCAGAGGAAACTAATTCATGCAGCAGCCAAATCGTTTGCTCGCAACTTGAATGCCAGTCGCTCACAAAGCAGAATTTTTGCTCACAAGATTCCACAGCTTAGAGGGAGCATTGCTCCAGACCACAGAGATCAGTTCCCCCTGGAGAAAACGGCTGCTTCGGAGGGTGGACTCTAGGCCATTGGACCCTTCTGAGGTCCTACCCCTCCCGAACCCCACCTTTTCCCAGGACCGACTTCCAAAATCGCCTGCAGTTCCCCTAACCTGGAATTGGCAACCCGACTAATGTGTGACTACAGGACGTGGGGCTCTAATTAGATTTCAGAGTGGACCAAAGCTAGCCTGGATTATTTGTAAGGGCTGCGATTATCGAGGCAGCCAGATCTTTAACAGACACAAGGGAAATACCGAGACAATCCTATTAGTCCCTCGTACTCATTAGATATACTTATGTCAATTAGCTGGGCACTGTAGCAGAAAGGTGACTGTAAGACATGTATTTTTTTTTTTCTTTTTTAAATCAGCATAGATTTCCAGCTCTGGCCGACGACCAAGCTTCACAGTCCATTAATGAACCTTATCTGACTATAATATGGTTTAATTATATTAACACGTCAAAACTGATTTAATGGCATAATCGCTCCCTCGTTCGGAAACGAAGCACCGGTTGATGAACAGAAAAAAATCGCTCCCCGTACAGGTTTGTTCCGAGAGTGGAGGATTGGAAGGAGACTGAAGCCGGAAATGCATGGTTGTTTTTATGAGCCACAAAAGCAGCGGGAGAGAATTTTTAAAAAACTTTCCGTTGTGTCACCTCTGCTGAGATAGGTCCGCAGGTTTTAGAAACAACCCCCAAAAAACTGCACAAACTTGCGTGCCTGAGAAGGGGGAAATGGAATGAGCTGAAAGCTGTTAATGAGAAGGGTAGAGGCAGGAAAAAGATCCCCCCACCAGCAATTTTTCCGGGGTGTCTCTGAAAGCGGGTAAAAGTGTTTGTCCATTTCAAGTATGTGATCCAAGAACCATTGTCCTCAGACTTAGTGACATCATCATGAAGCCAAATCTGATTGGCCGCATAGCACTATGATGGGCTTTTCCACATTCTCATCTTCCTCCCTTGTAAGTTCCTGTTTCCTGGGGGTGGGGGGGGGTCTGTTCCACACACGTTTTGCTCCCTCTGGTGGTCAGTTCAATATCACACAGGTTTTTAAACTTGCAGGTTTCTATGCTGGAAATAAACTGGTGTGATATGGAATCAGTCACTAGGAGGAGCAAAATGCATACAGAACAGAAGTGCACGCCCCCCCACCCCCACCCCAGAAATAGGAACTTACGAAAGAGGGAAATGAGAATGCAGAAAAGCCCTAAGTCACGATGTTCACCATGTAATAAAGGCAGTGGAGAAGAGGAGATTGGATTTATATCCCGCCCTTCGCTACCCGAAGGAGTCTCAGAGCGGCTGACAATCTCCTTCCCTTCGTCTCCCTACAACAGACACCCTGTGAGGTAGGTGGGGCTGAGAGAGCTCTGAGAGAATGGCTCTTGAGAGAACAGCTCTGAAAGAACTTTGACTGACCCAAGGTCATTCCAGCAGCTGCATGTGGAGGAGTGGGGAATCAAACCAGATTCTGTGCACGACACCAAACTGGAACAAGAAGATTGGGATCAGGGCCATGGGGATGAGAAGAAAGGGAGATTTAACATTTCCCGCATCACCGGTTTCCTGGTCTAACCCAACATTTTGAGAGATCTGATACAGTATTAAGGTTGCTGTCAGGTAGTCCTGCCACGATGGATGGAGTAGGGGGAGGTCGGTGGGCGCCATTGCGGCGTGGAGGCGGGAGGTTGGGATCGTGGGGGTGTAGATTTATGCACCTGGTGTGTTAGAATGGAATGTGAGTCTGGCAGGCTCTATCTCGGGTAGACTTAACATTCTGACCTTGGAGGAGACAGGCTGTGAGCTTCCTATCGCTTTCAAAGCTGCACCTTGGCTGAGAACAATGGGGCGGTGGAACTTCATTAGTGTAGTAACTTTCGATTCCCATCCGCATGTTAGTCCCTGATTGGTGGAGAGGGGGTCCCCATTCACCCTTTCCAGTATAACTGCTTGCTTTGTGTAACCAGTTATTCTGAACAATGTATCTGCTCCAGTAACCTTTCCATTGCAGCTTAACAATAAACACTATTCTTGCTTGAACAACAAGACCTGGTGTTTGGCTGACTAAGTTAGGGCTTCTGACAGTTGCTAGTCTTCAGGTGGGGCCTAGAGATCTCCCAGAATTATAACTGACCTCCAGACCGCGGAGAAGAGAAGAAGAAGAAGAGGAGATTGGATTTATACCCCAAAAGAGTCTCAGAGCGGCTTACAAACTCCTTTCCCTTCCCCTCCCCACAACAGACACCCTGTGAGGGAGGTGGGGCTGAGAGAGCTCTGACACAAACTGCTCTTTTTCAAGAACAGCTCTGACAGAACTATGGCGTGCCCAAGGTCATCCAGCAGGTGCAAGTGGAGGAGTGGGGAATCAAACCTGGTTCTCCCAGATTAGAGTCCGCGTGGTGATACTCTAGCATTTTGGTCAAAACTCTATGGTTACTATAGAGTTTTGGCCAAAATGCTAGTGTTGTCTTGCAAAATGCCTGGCGTAATGACATCACTCCCATGTGACATCATTGTGCCGATGACATCGATACCCGAGGGGGCTGTTTGGGGGTGGAGCTTCCCCTGCCTGGTGTGATGACATCACTCCCATGTGACATCATTGTGCCGATGACATCAATGCCAGAGGGGGCTGTTTGGGGGTGGAGCTTCCCCTGCCTGGTGTGATTACATCAGTCCCATGTGACATCATTGTGCCGATGACATCGATACCAGAGGGAGCTGTTTGGGGGTGGAGCTTCCCCTGCCTGGTGTGATGACATCACTCCCATGTGACATCATTGTGCTGATGACATCAATGCCAGAGGGGGCTGTTTGGGGGTGGAGCTTCCCTCACTGGCCAGCTGGCCAGAGGCAGACTGGAGTCCCCAAAATCGGGGGAACCCCCACCCTGACCGGGGGTCTGGCTACCCTAATGACACATCCCTACACTTCAGGATCTTTTCTAGCTCCTTTGTGGCTGCCCTTCCCAGTCTCAGTCTCCTTTCGGTTTCTTGGTTGCAGTCTCCCTTTTGGTTGATCATGGAGTCAAGGAATTAAGCAAAAGTACAATAAAGCCCTCGGGTGCTGGGGTGGTGGTGGTGGCAGCGACAGAGGACTGGAGCTGCAAAAATGCAAAAAAAAAGCCCCCCACCATGTGGCTACTCCATTACAGCAAATCCTTCTGCACCCCTACCGGCAACAAAAGACAGAGAGCGAATTGTTGCCGGTGTGGGAGCAGCCCTGATACATTATTTATTCCGGCTTCTTTCTCACTGAAGCTAGCATCGCTGGAAATATTTCCTTGCTTTCCACCGACAGAGTTTCGTCGGGAAGCTGACTGGGCGCCCTTGTGCGTCTATGCGCGCGTGTGTGAAATTGTCTGCCCCAGTTCTTCTCACTCTGCCCATAAACCGAACTGATTTTCAAACGGAGACCGAAACCCATCCTGCCAGAGCGGAGCATCAGCTAAGCTGGAGGCTATAATATATTAATCCATGATATAAAGAAGGCGAGGGGATGGATCCCCGGCGTACAGCAGAGCCTCCGCTTTAAGTGCCTCCCTGGTAGTTTCCCGAGATGAAATACATGCTGTTCCCTGCGTTTTACAGCCCTAATTTATACCGGTTTGTCCGGCTAACTATGAGAAGAAAACCATTCTGCTTTAAGGACTAATGGCCTAGTAGTAGCTAAGCCATTCTGAGCGGCCGAGACCTAGTTAAAGAGAATCTATGGCAGAAGTAGGGGCTCCTGACACCGTACGGCTGCCTGGGCAATTTGTGTTTCATCAATAATACAACATCCTTGTTTGCCGTTCCTGTCCCCGGTACATTAAATTTACATCACCCATCTCCAGAACAGCAGGCACACACTGAAGGCAGGGCGATTTAAGTGGGCGTAGAAGAGGGGAAGTCTTTTTTTGAAAACATAAGACATATTTTCCACCGCTTTTATGTCCGAGCGCATGACTGTTCTGAGGGCCACGTCATCACTTTGAGGTCTCCTGCAGTGTTTCCCCAACGGCACCTTCCGGTACTTCAGATGAACACACATGATACACACGTGAAGCCACGGACCACGTCACGCCAAGCCCTCCCACATTACGTAGTTGCGTCGATTTCCTCGCAGTGGCTCACATGAAGCTGCCTATAATGGATCAGACCCTTGGTCCTTCAAGGTCAGTGTTGTCGGCTTAGAAGAAGAAGGAAGAAGAAGAAGAAGAAGAAGAAGAAGAAGAGGAGGAGGAGATTGGATTTATACCCCGCCCTTCACTACCCAAGGGAGTCTCAGAGCGGCTTACAAACTCCTTTCCCTTCCCCTCCCCACAACAGACACCCTGTGAGGTAGGTGGGGCTGAGAGAGCACTGAGAGAAATTGCTCTTTTCAAGAACAGCTCTGACAGAACTATGGCTTGCCCAAGGTCATCCAGCAGGTGCAGGTGGAGGAGTGGGGAAATCAAACCCGGTTCTCCCAGATTAGAGTCCGCGCACTTAACCACTTCGTCAAACTGGCTCTCAGAATGAACGTGCTTGAGACCAGGGACAGCAGCTGCCAGTCAAAGAAGGCAACGTTGACCAGATAGACCATCGGCCTGATTCAGTAGAAGGCAGCTTCACGTGTTTTGGATACCACAGTCGGCCATGGCAAAAATAAACAGGAGAAGAAGAAAAAGCAGCAGCAGAAGAAGAAAATCTCACCTAGGGTATTGTGCTCAGTTTCGGGTACCACAGTTTAAGAAGGGTGCAGACAAGCTGGAACGTGTCCAGAGGAGGACAATGAAGATGGTGAGGGCCAGGGCTGTTTTCAGGCGGGAACGCACAGGAACGGAGTTCCGGCTGGCTCCCGAGTTGGCCATGCCCAGCAGGAACTCATTAGCATAATAGGCCACACCCAACATCAGAAACTCATTAGGATTGGCTACATTTGGGGTGTGTGGCCTAACATGCAAAGGAGTTCCTGCTACAAAAAAAAGCCCCAGGTTTTGACAACAAACCAGGTAAACAGAATAAGAAGCAAAAAGTGGGTGTGGCTGGATGACCACACTTCTGGTAACATGGGGGTGTGGCCTAATAGGCTAATAAGACGTGCTGTCAGAGTGTGTGGCCTAATATGTTAATGAGTTTCTGCTGTTGGGTGTGGCCTATTATGCTAATGAGTTCCTGCTGGACTTTTTCTACCAAAAAAAGCCCTGGTGAGGGTGCAATGCTCCCTTTAAGCTGTAGAGTCCTGTGAACAAAAATTCTACTTTGTGAGCGACTGGCATTACAGTTGTGAGCGAGCAATTTGGCTACTGCATAAATTAGTTTGCTCTGGAGCCCTCTTTCCTGAGCTGAGACAAAAATCTGAGAGCTGGAGGCTAAAAAAACTGTGAGCTAGCTCACACCTACTCAGCTTAGAGGGAACACTGGTGAGGGGTCTGGAGACCAAGCCCTGTGAGGCCCCTGGAGGCCCCTTCCAGTTCTATGGGTCTATGTGTCGAAGAAGAATAAGAATTGGTTTTTAGACCGCTCCCTTTTCTCTACCCTAAGGAGTCTCAAAGCAGCTTACAATCACACATTCCCTACCTCTCCCCACAACAGGCACCTTGTGAGGTAGGTGGGGCTGAAAGATAATTTAGGGAAGAGGTCTGTGCAGCCAGGGTTCTGCTGGGTTACATACGCATTTCTCCTCTGCTCTGATCAAACTGATTGCATTTTGCATCGTGCCTTCACATCCTGCCTGCTTTCTTTGCCACACCCCTCCCCACCTTCAGACTGGTGGCAGAGTTTAAATCTGCAAAGGAAGTGGAGCACTGACCGTTTAGAGAAAAATGAGTAGGTTTATTATAGAAAAACAAACTGTTGTAGATCCAGGCCTGTAACTACAGTGGGGGATTTGGGGCTCCCACCCCCTTAATTAAAAGCCCTACCCCACAAATAGCCATGCCAGAAACCTTATTTTTGAGGAGAGACCCCCCCAATGCTGGCAGTAGCCAGGGTGACATAGTTTCAGGCTTCCCTCTCTGACCCACTGTGGAATTGAGGGGGGCAACCATGGGACCTGGGAAAACACAGCTCAGAGAGCATTTAAATACCTTTTAAGTGCCCTTCCACTAAGTCACAGTGAGTCTTTCAAAAGCATTCCCATGAGCCTTTGGGAAACATGCAAATTTGGTAATGCTCATGGGAACGCTTTTGAATTAATTTGCATGTTTCCCAAATTCAAATTAATTTGCATGTTCCCTCCCCCTTTAAAGACAGGTATTCAGATTAATTTAGTTAATTGTAATTTAACTACCCCCTTGAAAGTTATTATCGCCGGGAAAGTTTAAAAGAGAGCCTGTTACTCTCCTGTTTTGTGTTGGTTTACTGCCCTGGTCAAATAAAGCTGAATCACTTGTTAAGAGCTGACTGATGTCTCATACTTAACAGCCCCCCTTTAGGGCTGCCAGCCTCCAGGTGGGGCCTGGGGATCTCCCACTCTTACAACTGATCTCCAGCTGACAGAGATCAGCTCCCCTGGAGAAAATGGCTGCTTCGAAGGGTGGGCTCTATGGCATTGTGCCATGCGGAGGCCTCTCCCCTCCCCAAACCCCGCCCTCTCCCGGATCCACACCCCCCCCCAAGTCTCCAGGTATTTTCCAACCAAGATCTGGCAAACCAACACCCCCTGGGCCTGTATAGAACATCGATAAAAGCCTAACTGCTGTGAAGAAGAGATTGGATTTATACCCCTCCTTTCACTGCCCAAAGGCGCCTCAGAGCGGCTTACAAACTCCTTTCACTTCCCCTCCCCACAGCAGACACCCTGTGAGGTAGTTGGGGCTGAGAGAACTTCTGACAGAAACTGTCCTTGAGAGAACAGCCGTGCCAGAGCTTGTGACTGACCCAAGGTCACATCAGCAGGTGCAAGGGGAGGAGTGGGGAATCAAACCCGGTTCTCCCAGATTAGAGTCCGCACACTTAACCACTACACCAAACTGGAACAAAGAGCAACAGGAAGCTCTGCGGGAGCAGGAAGTCTCCAGAAGAGCCAATCAGAAGACAGCAAGGACACAATCTGAAAAAGTGGGAAGTCCCTAGTCTAGCTATGCTAACTAGCAGTCCTTCAGCTGTTCCTCAGATCTTCGTCATAAGGCTGCACTTTATCCCCTTGCATATTCCAACACAGACTGGGATAGGAGGACTCAAGGATCTCCATTCCTACTTGTATCTGATGAAGGAAGCTTTGCCTCTTGAAATCTTGTTGGTCTTTAAGGTGCTACGAGGCTTGCCATGCCCGCTTTCAGGGCCCCTGATCTGCTGGCCCAGATCCAGCCGGCGGGAAAACCCTGCCCCCAAAGTGCCACGTTTGAGCCAATGTGCCTGGTGTGATGACGTCTCCCAGAGGTGATGTCATCATCGTGCAGGGCACACGTTGCAGAAGGACCAGGTGTTTTTGCACACTAGGCCAAGGACACCTTCTGGCGCCCCCCCCACCAGCTCTTTCCTTGGCAAGGGCCCCCGTCTCTTCTGTCTGAGTGCCAGCAAGCCAGGGAAGGAGCAGGGGTTTTTGGTAGGGCTTTTGGCGGGGGTGGAGGGCTTTTGGCGCCCCTAAGGACCAGTGCGCTCTAGGCGAACGCCTAGTTTGCCTAGTGAGCAAGCCAGCCCTGAGGAGGACGCTCTGTCGTTCGAGATAAAACTCTATGATTTTTCCTTGAATGATAAGAGGCCCCGCCTGTGACGTGCCCTGCACGGTGACGTCCCTTCTTCTGGGTGACATCATCGCGGTGCACATGCCAAAGAAATCCCAGAACAGAAGACAGACACGCACATACCCTGCAGCCAGGTAAGATCTGGGAAGGGAATCCTGGGTACTACTGGACTTAAATCTTGTCTTTCTACTGGAGACCAACATGGCTACCCCACTTGAAACTATGCTCTGCAATCGAAGACCAACAGGATTTGAGGGGAACAAGCTTTTGAGACTCCGGAAAGCCTACAGTCTCCAAAAACTTTCCCCTCCTCCTTTGGATCTGCCGGCTTATTATAGGGGGGCCTAGGCAAAGGACTCTGCCCTGTGTGTCCGGGTGTTTGTGTGTGCATCGCACACCAACCTTGGAAGGGGGGGGAGAGAAGCGCCCAGATCTGAGTGTTTTCGATGTTTAGCCCTCTTCACAGCGGGGGGCTGTGTGCCGGGGACCCAGAGAGTGTGGCCTCAATAAAGGCAGGTTTTCAAAAGAACATCCTTTTCATTACCTAGTCAATCTCAATTAGAAGCAAATGTTTTCTCTGGTGGGGGAGGGGGGCCTCCCCTCTGGTGCTTTTATGGGAGAGAAAGGAGCAGTGCTCAATGGGGGGGGGGTCGTGTACAGTGATTTTTTTTCTGTCCCCTCCATCCGGCCAGCATAATGCCTTGTGTCAGGAGAACAGGCCGACATCCTGAGCAGATTTGGAGAATTAAAGAGCTGGGGGGGCGGGCGGGGGAGGAAACTTGTTGCTAGGTGACTGGCAGCGGCAGGCTGCAGGGTTGCTCCTTTCCACCCCCTCGGCCTGCACAACTTCAGCCTTGCCTTTTAATCGCTGTCGATAATTAACTCTGTTCGTTAACGCCTTTCCCCGTTTTGTCTCCCTCCTGCTACACACCAGAAGGGTCCTGGTTTCGGAAATTTCGTCCGTCGTGAGTTACGTTTCCAGCTTTGCAACAGGCCAGCCTGGAGGGGGTGGGGGGGGAGAGATAGGAAATTCCTGGAGGAGGGTTGCCAACCTCCAGGCAGGACCTGGAGGCCTCCCAGAATTACAGCTGATGGCAGAGCTCTGATTCCCCCTGGAGAAAATGACTGCTTTGGTGGAGTCTCTGGCATTATAGCTGGCTGAGGCCTCTCCCATCTCCATACCCTCCTGTGACTCCACCACAAAATCCCCAGGAATTTCCCAGCATGGAATCTGTCACCCTCCCACAACCTGAGCCCTGTGGGTTTTCAAGGCAGAATTCCCACAGAGGTTATCGGCTCGGCCTTACGAAAATATTCCATAATACTTTTTTTCCAGGCTCGTACATTATTTATCTGAACTACTTTTATGTCTATTTCATAATGGCATTGGGGGTGGCAAAAAGGTAGGCTATGGATCTAAAAATAAATACATGAATAAATGTATGGCCTGAAGGAAAAGGACTAATTTTTTGTCCGTCACCCAGAGGCCAGTCTGACTGAATGTGAAGAAGGAGAATAGATTGGATTTATACCCTGCCCTTCACTCGGAGTCTCAGAGCGGTTTACAAACTCCCTTCCCTTCCCCTCCCCACCACAGACACCCTGTGAGGTAGCCAGGGCTGAGAGAGCT
This sequence comes from Gekko gecko, assembly GCA_029375565.1. Taxonomy (NCBI): domain Eukaryota; kingdom Metazoa; phylum Chordata; class Lepidosauria; order Squamata; family Gekkonidae; genus Gekko; species Gekko gecko. Next base: position 236,521,561 of record JAPDNY010000003.1, on the reverse strand, counting down.
CTTTCCAGAACTGTCCTTGAGAGAAAAAGCTCTGACAGAACCATGGCTTGTCCAAGGTCATCCAGCAGCTGCAAGTGGAGGAGTGGGGAATCAAACCCGGTTTTTCCAGATTAGAGTCTGCACACTTAACCACTACACCAAACTGGCTCTCTGTGCACCAAACTGGGCGATCGGATGAACTGGTAGGGCACTGCCTGAACTTGACCCTTATGATAACAGGTCAAGGGAAAGTAGAAAAGATCTAGAGTCCCGTAGCACCTTAAAGACTAAGAAAGTTTGTGGCAGGGCAGGAGCTTTCGTGAGTCGCGGCTCACTTCTTCAGGGTCAAGGGAAAGCAATTGGAGATGATCAGAGTTGAAACAGGAACTTATTCATCTATTTCAATGGATGGACACAGGACAGCTTTTTACATTGTGGGGTACATCACAGAACTCTTGGCTGTGTCACGTCTCAAAAGCAAACAAAAAATGAGATGAGAACCAAAGAAATGGCTTCCGTAGGAGGAGATGCTGGGGTCCTTTCCTACTGATTTGACTGCTGGTCATAAGGTTTTGAGGTTCCTTCAGCACTGTGTGATTTCCTCTTGTGTATCGGTCTTACATTGCTTCCCCCCGCCTTTTCTGCACTTGTTTTGCTCCCTCTAGTGGTTGCTTTAGTATTTCATCACTGTATCTCTGTCTTATTAAACCGGAGATACACCAATGAAATATCAAAGCAACCCCTAGAGGGCGCAGACAAGCTAAAACAAAAACTGGTGCAGTATGGGCACACAAGCAAAAAAAATAAGACGTGTGGGGAAACCCAGATTGTGGGAACAAGCCAGAAATACAAGAGTAACATGAACTTATCCGACATCGAATATATCGATGAATATATCGAATATTGAATGTATAAATCACATGTATAAAAAATGACATGCACTTCTTCAGTTCCAGTTCCCATTGATCTCTATCAGATCTGATGCTGCTGGGTAACAGCAGCAATTTTTTTAAAAAAAAGAACAATAAAAGTGGTGCCACACGGAAAGGCTGGTCATGATTGGTGGTACACATTGCACTGTGGACGCAACACTTACATTTCAGTTTGGTGTAGTGGTTAAGTGCGCGGACTCTTATCTGGGAGAACCGGGTTTGATTCCCCACTCCTCCACTTGCACCTGCTGATGTGACCTTGGGTCAGTCACAAGCTCTAGCACAGCTGTTCTCTCAAGGACAGTTTGTGTTAGAGTTCTCTCAGCCCCACCTACCTCACAGGGTGTCTGTTGTGGGGAGGGGAAGGGAAAGGAGTTTGTAAGCCACTCTGAGACGCCTTTGGGCAGTGAAGGGTGGGGTATAAATCCAAACTCTTCTTCTTCTTCTTCTTCTTCTTCTTCTTCTTCTTCTTCTTCTATGTGATATGGGATGGGTTGGGAAGAAAGGAATTAAAAGTACCTAGGGAGGACTGACATTAATTCCAGGTCCTGGGGGTTTTACCATAGTTGTTGTTGTTGTTCAGTCGCACAGTCGAGTCCGACTCTTCGCAACCCCATGGACCAGATCACGCCAGGCCCTCCTGTCTTCCGTTGTGCTCCGGAGTTTGCTTAATTTCATGTTTGTTGCATAAATATTCACTGTCTAACCATCTCATCCATTGCCGTCCCCTTCTTCTTTTGCCTTCAACCTTTCCCAGCATCAAGGTCTTCTCCAGTGAGTGCTCCCTTCTCATTTGGTGGCCAAAGTATTTGAGCTTCAGCTTGAGTATTTGGCCTTCCAGGGAACAGTCAGGGTTGATTTCTTTTAGGATTGACTGATTCGATCTCCTTGCAGTCCAAGGAACTTTCAAGAGTCTTCTCCAGTGCCCCAGAGAGTCGCTGCCGGTCTGAGTAGACAATACTGACTTTGATGGACTGATGGTCTCATTCAGTATAAGGCAGCTTTTACATGTTCATGTGTAGTACACAGGGCGATGTACTACATGCGTGCAGTAAAGGTTTCCCTTGCTCGAAAGCCAGTTGAATCCGACTCCGGGGTGTGTGTGTGTGCTCATCTCCATTTCCAAGCTGAAGAGCCAGCGCTGTCCAAAGACGTTTCCGTGGTCATGTGGCCGGCATGACTAAACACCAAGGCACACGGAACGCTGTTATCTTCCCTCCGGAGCGGTATCTATTTATCTACTTGCAATTTCTCGCTTTCGAACTGCTAGGTTGGCAGCAGCACATTTGTGCAACAGAGGGTAAATAAGATGGAGGAGGGAAGCCACTTCGAGTCCCCATTAAGGAGATAAGCAGGGTATAAATAAATACAACGCCCTCCCCCCCATATCTTATCCCTGCTTTCTAGTTACAGAGAATACCTGTGGTGGATTAGATACAGAATAGTTGTCAAATAGGCTGGGTAATTTGTTATGTTCTTTTTTTTTTTTACAACAAAAACAGGAAACTTGCTGCCCATGAAACTTTTAATCAGCTAAAATGTATTATTACCACGTTCCCCCCTCCCCTTCCACCCGCTTAAGTTTCTCAGGGAGGCTTAGTTGACACTTACTTTTCACCAGTTTTTTCTGAAAAGGTTAATAGTTCAGGGAGTGAAGTTAGTAGCAAACCAAATTTCCCATTGCTAATCCCCCCCTAGAAAAGGCCGGGCTTTTGTGTTGACAAGGGAGGGGGAGGTAATGAGACTCTAGTACATTCTTAAAGCTCCGGCTTCATTCACTCCTCCGTGAATGGAGGCCAAAGCCGAAATTATAGCCCGTAGGTGTTTTCCCTGCCCTCCTTTCATAAGCCACCCTCCTGACACCAATTAAAGAGATTATGTCATCAACTGAAAAGAAGAAGAAAAAAAGCCCTAACTTTCGTAGGTGAAAGCCGGGCGATTACTCAAGACAGGGTCACCGGGCCCAACAGAATACCGGGTGACCTTTGCAAAATTAACTTCAGAGCTCAATTCCTAATTAACTGTTTTCGGTGAAAGAATGTGCAATTTCAGGCGAGCGGGGCAGGGGGGAAACATTCGCTTGTTCCAAGAAGATGGGGGAAAGTGAGCGGAGGGGGAAACTTGTTTGTCCTTTCTTGTCCACGGTTAGGGTGGCCGGGTGCCCCCTGGCCACCAGCAAGGGGGGCAGGGCAGGGTTGCCAACTCCAGGTTGGGAAACTCTTGGGAGATTTGGGGGTGGAGCCTGGGGAGGACAGAGACATCAGTAGGGCACAATGCCCCAGAGTCCGCCCTCCAAAGCATCCATTTTCTCCAGGGGCACTGATATCTGTAGTCTGGAGATGAGCTGTAATTCTGGGAAATCCCCAGGCCCCACCTGGAGGCGGGCATCCCTGTCCACACTCAGCATAGGCATAGCCCTAGATCCTTACAAAATGAATACATAGAATCCCCATTCACAAGTTGCAGTGAATGCGCATGCAATCCATGTACACTGTATTACGTCCTGTGAGCAAAAATTCTGCTTTGTGAGCTACTGGCATTAAAGTTGTGAGCAAGAGATTTGGCTCCTGCATAACTTAGTTTGGCCTCTGGAGCCATCCTTCCTGAGCTGAGACAAAAACGTGTGAGCCAGAGGCTAAAAAACTGTGAGCTAGCTCACACTCACTCAGCTTAGAGGGAAAATTGGACGGGACACATAGGGGACACCGTTGGGGTTAATAGCTTTACATCACTTCTGGGGGGGAACCAGAAGTGATGGTACACCACTCTAGGAGTCGCTGAGAAGTCTACGATAGAGTTTCCAGTGATTCCTAGAGCACCATGATGTCATACCCCCCTCAAGTAACGTAACGTTGTTGCAGCAGTGGTGATTTTTTAAAAAATTGATTTAATAAATATGTTAGCTATGGTAGCGAAATAGAACTTCCATGTACAGATGCAGTATATCGCCGAAGATCAGAGACTAGGAACAAAACATTCCAAGGATATAAACTACACACACACACACCCGTTTCACTGGGACTATAATCCAGACTTTACTGAGTCTTAAGAGCACCTGAAAGTAGAGATTTCAGTCTTAGGAAAAGATAGCAGGATTTATTAGTTCAGTGGTTTGAGTCTCAGTAGGATTATATTTCTAAAGACCTGCATTAGATGTTAATAGATCGTTCCTCCAAGAAGTATTTTTTTTTCTAAATTCTGTATAGATATATTATACTCTGTGGAGATATCAAAAGATGCCGGGGACCAGAGACTAGAAGTGCGAGAGAATGTCTGTTTCATTTAGACAGATAGAAGATATAAGATTAATCGGTTCCACGAATATGAGGTTAGTTTTATATCTCTTACTTGACAGTAATCTTCATCTCACTCATCAAGCCAGCTAGGTACCTCCTAGCTGTCATAAGAACATAAGAGAAGCCCGTGCTGGATCAGGCCAATGGCCCATCTAGTCCAATACTTTGTGTCACACAGGGGCCAAAAATACCAGGTGCCATCAGGAGGTCCATAAGGCACCAGGAACTGATTGTCAATAACTCTGGATAATATCCTTTTCCCTTCCTTTAAAGTTTGTGATCATTCATCGTTGTGCTATCTGTTCATGCAGTTTGTGACAAATGCCTAATAAAGATCTTTGATTTGATTTGATTGGGTAGCCCTGTACAAAACGATTCACAAAATTAAAACACACAGACATACGTGCGGAATAATGTACTCTCAATCCAATTTCAATGCACTTTGCAACTGGATTTTACTGTGTGAAATGACGAAATCCACTGGCAAACGATCACTAACGTGCATCGAAGGTGGATTTAAAGTGCATTATCCAGCATGTGTGAAAGTCCTTCTACCTGGACAAATTATAAGGGACTGTGGCCTATACTACTCTATATAGTTTGCTGTAAATTGGATCCCACTTATTCAATGTATCACGCTAACACTTAGGCTTTGCTTCAGTCCTGTTGTTAGGACTTCTGGTTGGATCCACAACCCAAATCCTATTTCACTGTTTGTTGAACGTCTCATCCGGTTGATTGAATTCACTCACTCTGTGTGATCCACCTTGAGATCCGTGAGAAAGGCAGATGATAAATCACGTAAATAAATACAATTGCCTGCACCTCATCTTTACCCCTGATCCGGTTCATATTCCCTTTCCCTCCCTGCAATCAGTGTTGGAAATCCCTACGGAGTCTTCTCCAACCTCATTCTCAAAGGCAATTTACCAAGCAATCCAGGTTTCAATGGGCTTGAGTAACTCTGCCTTACATCGCTGATCTCCCTTTACAGAAACCTTTGGCTCTCGCACAAGGTATTGGAGCCTCCTAGCGTCCAGTTCTGGCTGTTGCCAAAATAGATTTGTTCCAAGGCAGTGCTATGCGTTGTCATCTCCCGTCTCCTCCGAACGGAGAGGGAGCAAATGGTTTTTGTGCGATACTCATTCTGTTTCGGATTAAGCAGTCGGAAGTTCTTAGAAGATGATACTTTCCTAGGCTGGTTCCTTTTAAGAACATAAGAGAAGCCAATGTTGGATCAGGCCAATGGCCCATCCAATCCAACACTCTGTCACACAGCGGCCAAAAATACCAGGTGCCATCAGGAGGTCCAGGACACTAGAAGCCCTCCCACTGTTGACCCCCCCCAGCACCAAGAATAGAGCGCATCACCTGCCCCAGACTGAGAGTTCCTATCTCTACCTTCTTGGTGACTTCTGCTCCAGATGTTTATCTAATTCCCTCTTGAAACTGTCCATGCTTGTAGCTGCCACCACCTCCTGTGGCAGTGAATTCCATGTGTTAATCACTCTTTGGGTGAAGAAGTACTTTATAAGTACTTCCTTTTGGAGGGGAGAGAGCAGGAGGCTTACATTGCAGGAAGTTCCAGGTGTGATGTGTCTGCCTCAGCCTCCAGGCCTTGTGGCAAGATAGCTAGACTGGCACGCTGGCCTTTCCTTCCTGTGTTTACTCTTCTGCCACTGTCACCTTTGAAATGCAGACTGTGTTCTCAGGGACCATTTCCCCTTCCTTCCGTTCCCTCTCTCAGACAAAGCTCCCTCTTCTCCCTGCACATACCAAGAGGTACAACGCGCTGTCCTTTCTTGGCACCACGAGGCGGATGCCCCTCTCACCATCTGCTTCCATCCTTAGCTCGTAAGTTAGTATTCTATCCTGTCCCTACTCTTTCCTATCCCAAAGTGTGCTTCTCAAATAGAGACGTCTTTCTCTGTTAAATTTGCAACAGGGCCCTGTGTAGCTTTGTAAACTGAGTAACCTGGTGAAGAGACGCTCCTGCGTTTGTAGCTTTATTTAAGGCAGTCGGCAAATTAGTGGGAACTGGACTGACCACATTAGTTAACCCCAACATATAGCGTCTCTGCAGTATTTGGTTTATTCGCAAATCTAGAGAGAGAGCGCAGGTTGAGGTTCAGCAGCACTGCTGTGGGGCAGCAGACCCGCTACCCCACATCAGATCCCCAGAGAAAGGAAGAGAATTTGGGGGTGGAGCCTAGGGAGGGCAGGGTCTGAGTAGGGCAAGGGCCTCAGCAGCTCATAATGCCATACAGTCCACCCTCTGAAGTGGCCATTTTCTCCATCTTGTCTGATGGGCACACATGACGGGGCCTTTTCAGGGACAGCCCCTTGATTATGGAACAACCTCCCCGAGGAGGTGCTCCTGACCTGGACCACTCACTTTCAGTCTTTAGGAGGCAGCTGAAGACAGTTTTATTTAGAACTGCATCTGGATAACTAAGGCCCCAGTCACACGGGAGGATTTGCCACGCGAGAGAAATGGATCGAGGGCGCATCAAGCAGGCACGATCATACCGCAACATCTGGGAAGCGGAGCGCACTCGTCCCCAGTCCGCCCCTTCAGGGCAAAACTGCGCATCGAAAAGGTAGCACCAAAACAGTACTACCTACCGGTTGACGCGCAGCACAGGCAGGCGTCTGATCGCCGATGCGCCCGTCTCCCTGCAGCATACAGAGGCCCTGTAGAACTGTGCATGCGTGCGCATGCGCAGTGGGCTTGCCTCGCTCACTGATCTGTGGCTTCCCCCAGCATCTGATCATGCTGGGGAGCAACTGCGCGGCAGCTCAGGGGATCTATCTGATCCCGCCGCCATGCTTCTCTTTTGATGCGGCTCAAAAAAGCCGCACTTCAGCCGCACCTTTTCCCCCAATATGACCAGGGCCTTAGTTTCTTATTTATTGGCAGTCCTAATTCGGAGACTTTAAATTGAGGCCTTCTGTAATTGTTTGGTGTGGTGGTTAAGTGTGCGCGGACTCTAATCTGGGAGAACCGGGTTTGATCCCCCACTCCTCCACTTGCAGCTGCTGGATGACCTTGGGCAAGCCATCGTTCTGACAAGAGCTGTCCTTGAAAGAGCAGTTCTCAAGAGAGCTCTCTCAGCCCCACCTACCTCGCAGGCAGTGCTCCCTCTAAGCTGTGGAGTCTTGTGAGCCAAAATTCTACTCTGTTTGCTCCTGGCATCAAAGTTGTGAGTGAGCAATTGGGCTTAGCTTCCAAGATCTGATGAGATCATGCTAGCCACCACAAATCGTGCTCAGACCCACAAGCTTGTTATAATAACTATAATCCTATGAAAACACGGCCATTTTTATAAGGATAGAAAAGAGCAGGAGTCCTGTAGCACCTCAAAGACAAGCAAAATCTGTGGCAGGGTGAGAGCTTTTGTGAGTCATAGTTCACTTCTTCAGGTACCTTAAAGACGAATAAAATTGTGGCAAGGGATGAGCTTCCATGAGTCGCTGGTCCCAGAAGGTGACTGGAGCAGAGGTCCATCGGTGGCTCTTAGCCACAAGGTATAGATAGGGACTCTCGGTCTGGGGCAAGTGATGCTCTGTATTCTTGGCGCTTGGGGGAAGGTCAACAGTGGGAGGGCTTCTAGTGTCCCGGCCCCACTGCTGGACCTCCTGATGGCACCTGGTATTTTTGGCCACTGTGTGACAGAGAGTGTCGGACTGGATGGGCCATTGGCCCGATCCAACATTTGGCTTCTCTTATGTTCTTTTGAGATCACCCAGCAATCTTCTGTGGCAAAGTGGGGAGTCAGACCTGGATTTTCCAGAACCTTGTCCGAAAATATAACCACTACACCACAATCTGGCTGGGTGGCTCAAGTTTCGTGGCTCTAACCACTGCGCTACACTGCTTCTCCTTGCGCACATGCTCTATAGTGTGTGCAGACCCATGGAAGGCATGGGATTGGGATGGTGCCTGCTGACCCCACTCGAAGCCTCCAGATGTTCAAAGTCCCATCTGCACAGGTGCCTTGTGCCTGGTGAATGCGGTGGGTCTGTGAACCCCACAGGTTTTGATTGCAGCATATGTACGCTGCAAAAAACGGGTAGTAGTTGCCTGGGTAGCTGAGAAACATCTGCTTACCACATGCATTTCTAATACTCCAAAAAAACAAATTGTGGCTGTATACCTCAAAATGCAATGGCTCTGATCCAGAGCTGCATGTGCAAAGGCCCATCAGAAGGGGCCGTGGTTCAGTGTTAGAGCATCTGCTTGGCATGCAGAAGGTCCCAGGTTCGATCCCCAGCATCTCCAGTTCAAGGATCAGGTAGCAGGTGATGGGAAAGACCTCCACCTGAGACCCTGGAGAGCCGCTGCCAGTCTGAGTAGACAATATTGACCTTGATGGACTGATGGCCGGATTCAGTAGAAAGCAGCTTCTTGCGTGTTCATGTGTTCAAGAGCAATCCCGGAAATCTTCACTGAGGCAGGAGCAGAGTGGGAAGGGGACACAAAAAAACTGCCTTATACTGTATCAGACCATCTGTTCATCAGGAGAAAAGAGCAAGAGTCCAGGAGCCCCTAAAGATTAAAAAAAATTGTAGCAGGGTCAGAGCTTTCGTGAGTCATGGCTCACTTCTTCAGATATAGCTAGAATGTGAGTCCATCTGTCCTATAGATCGGAAAGTAGAGTGATTTCAGATGCCGAGCGATATTAGCATGAAAATGGGAATAGCAAGAGTGATTGTATTAGGTGTGATATGCAGAGAGGTAGTAGGCGTGGGGGGGGAATCAGCATTAGTAATGAGACAGGAAACCTAGGTCTTGATTCAGTCCAGGTGGATGCATTGTCTTGAGCTTCATTATCAGCTGCCATTCAGCACTCTCTCTTTCTAGCAGCCTAATCCAGCAAAGCGTTTTACCCATGGCTCATTATTCAGGCAGGAGGAGGAGGACAAAGAAAGAAGAGGAGGAGGAGGAGGAGGAGGAGGAGGAGATTGGATTTATACCCCACCCTTTACTCGTAGTCTCGGAGCAGCTTACAATCGACTTCCCTTCCTCTCCCCACAACAGACACCCTGTGAGGTAGGGGGGGCTAAGAGAGCTCTTTCGAGGACTGCTCTTGAGAGAACAGCTCTGAGAAAACTTATGACTGACCCAAGGTCACACCAGCAGCTGCTGGTTCTCCCAGATTAGAGGCCACACTCCCCACCACTACACCAAACTGGCTCTCAAAGCAGCTTACAATCTCCTTCCCTTCCTCTCCCCACAACAGGCACCTTGTGAGGTAGGTAGGGATGAGAGAATTCTGAGAGAACCATGACTGGACCAAAGTCACTCAGCTGCCTTCATGTGGAGAAGGAGTGTGGAATCAAACCTGGTTCTCCCAGATTAGTATCCACGCTACTAACCACTACACCAAACTGGAAACCTTTACCTGCACATGGAATCATAGAGTTGGAAGGGGCCATACAGACCATCTAGTCCAACCCCTTGCCCAATGCAGGACCAGCCTAAAGCATCCCTGACAAATATTCATCCAACCTCTTCTTGAAAGCTGCCAGTGAAGGGGAGCTCAGCACTTCTCTAGGCAGCTGATTCCACCTCGGAACTACTCTGACCGTGAAAAAGTTTTTCCTAATATCCAGCCAGTACCTTTCTGCATGTAATTTAAACCCGCTGTTTCGGTCCTCTCCTCTGCTACCAACTGGAACAGCTCCTTGCCCTCCTCCAAATGGCAGCCTTTCAGATGTTTAAAGAGAGCAATCATGTCCCCCCTCAGTCTCCTCTTCTCCAAACTAAACATTCCCAAGGCCCTTAAGCCTTTCCTCGTAGGGCTCAGTCTCCAGACCCCTGACCGTCCTCGTCACTCTCTTCTGCACCCTCTCGATTCTGCCCACATCCTTTTTTTGAAGTGAGGCCTCCAGAACTGCACACAGGACTCCAGGTGCGGCCTGACCAAGGCAGTATACAGAGGGGCTATGACCCCCTGCGATTTCAATGCTATGGCCCTTTTAATACAACCCAAGACTGAATTTGCCTTTTTTGCCACAGCACCACACCGACTGCTCATATTTAGTTTACATGGAAGCATGGATTTGTGGCCCCTACCTGAGCAGGGGTGAAAGAAACCATAAGCCCCGGGCAAAACTGGTGGTGGAAAGTGCCATCAGCTATGGCGACCCCATAAGTTTTTTTCAGGGCAGGAGACATTCAGAAGTAGCTTGCCATTGCATAGCAACCCTGGTATTCCTTGGCGGTCTCCCATCCAAGTACCAACCAGTGCGGACCCTGCTTAGCTTCTGAGATCTGATGAGACGGGGCTAGCATCAGCCATCCAAGTCTCCCATCCAAGTATGAACCGGGGCCAACCCGGCTTCATTTCTGAGATCCAACCAGATCGAGATTGGGCCTACCGGGGCCGGGCAGGTGTAAATAAGTCTGCGTCTATTTTCTTTTGGTGTGTAAAACGACCCTGCTAGCTGCCTTCTGGCTGCAAAATGCTACTTTATGGCCAGCTCAATGCCGCTCCCCAGTTCTTTCTACCTGTGTTTCCTCAGCCTTTGGGCTCGGGGTGGATCTCACAGTCATCGTAACCTAACGCGGATTTGAGAATCACATCTGACGCGGCATAACAAGGATGCGAGCAGACAAGGACTTTGCCTCGAACATCTCGCTGTCTAACCGGGAGAGACGCGATATGTAGGATACTATTGTCTCCAACATGTGAACACACGGAGATGAGATCCTCCCCCTTTCCCCCCAAGGGAGGAAAGCCACAGAAGAATGCTTCACACCAAGATGCAGAAAGGTAGCGATTGTGGATCACGTGAGTAGTCCTGTGCGGTGCTGGGTCATTCCTAAAAACAACGCCGAGCATCCCCAGCTACCGGGAAACCCTTCTTGGCAATGAAGCCCAAAATGTGGAGGCCTGCTCGGATGAGATCATTAGAACTCGGAGGTCCTTCTTCCTGCATCGCGTCATGGAGCTAACAGGTGAAATGTTCCTTTGTATACTGGGAAATGAAATCACAAAGGAATGACTTCTTCACATTCTACCAGTTTGGGCTAGCGGTTAGGAGCGCAGGCTTTAATCTGGGAGAACCGGGTTTGATTCCCCATTCTGCCACGTGCGGCTGCTGGTGTGACCTTGGGTCAGTCACAAGTTCTCTCAGAGCTGATCTCTCTCAGCCCCACCTACCTCAGAGGGTGTCTGTTGTGGGGAGTGCAAGGTGATTTTAAGCCAGTCTGAGACTCTGAGTGAAGGGCGGGGTATAAATCCAATCTCCTCCTCCTCCTCCTCCTCCTTCTCACAGGGTGTCTGTTGTGGGGAGAGGTAGGGAAGGAGACTGTAAGCTGATCTGAGACTCCGAATGAAGGGCGGGGTATAAATCCTCCTCCTCCTCCCCCTCTTCTTCTTCTTCTTTCCAGAAATGACAAGTATTTCAGAAGCATAAGTATCCTGGACACAAATCAGAGTATCTTGCAATATTCAGACGGTTTTTCTCTGTTCCAGGGTGCCTGGGAAGGAGAGGGGGGTGTCTGTGCCTCAGTGGAAGAACAAGAGGTAAAGGCTACCCAAACGAGGAATGGTTCCAAAATGACTTTTATAACGAAAACAGTCGTGAGAGTCTGACCCACAAATGAAACAGTCAACAAGACTTGCAAAAAATACTTCCTGTGTATTACAATCTAAATTCCTTCAAATCATGAGAAAATCCTAGAACAAAGATACCTCATCATCAACATTGTCTCCGGATTATATAACAACGTTTCAAAATTGGATCTTCCTCAGGAATATTAGAGTGGTACAAAAGCTTTCTTCCACTGCGAAGGAAATTGAGGCAAACTCCTTGAGGGGTTGGCGTGATCTGGTACAAAAGCTTTCTTACTCTTAAAGTACTTTACAACAAGTCATGAAAGATAATTACAATTCATTCAAGTAGGACGCTGATTTCAATATGTTCAGGCTCAGATATGCTGCTAAGAAGCAGGTGCAGGGCAGCTGCAAAGTTTCCATTCCACTCATGCTGAAATCTTCTACTTGTGGAAGGAAGGAATGAATGAATGAATGAATGAATGAATGAATGAATGAATGAATGAATGAATGAATTTTATTGTCACGGCATACAGCCAGCGGTATACAACCCTACTTACAAGTAATTACCATGTCAATAAATTACAAAAACAAATAGTACCCAGATGGTAAAACTATTAAGATAGGACAAGGTTAATAAGAATAAAATTGTACAAACGTTTTGATCAGTAAAACCAAGGTTTGGTGAAGTATAGGACAAAATTAGATCTTAAAAAGGATAAAATAGCGATGATAAAAAAATAAAACCAATAAAATTAGGACCGGGTAGTCGAACCCAAATGGCTGCCTGGACGCTGATGAGCTTTTACTGTTAAGATAAGACAAGGTTAATAAGAATAAAATTGCACAAGCATTTTGATCAGTAAAACCAAAGGTTCGATAAAATGTGGGACAAAATTAGATCTTAAAAAGGATAAAATAACGATGATAAAAAAATAAAACCAGTAAAATTAGGATCCGGTAATCCTAACCCAAATGGCTGCCTGGACGCTGATGGGCTTTTACAACCAGGAGACAAAATTTCGCTATCTGATGCAGCGCTGTATGGTCAAAGTTAGATAACAGTTTCTCTATCTTATCCTGATCTGAGAGGCCAACCAAGAGAGGGTCAATGAGCTTTGTGCGAGCCTCAGTATATAATGGACACCTCAGGAACACGTGTTCCTGAGATTCGATCTCCCCAGACGCACACATGCATAGCCTCTCATTTCGGGGGATTTTCTTGAATTTACCCTCAAGAACTGCAGACGGTAGAGCGGAGCATCTAGCCAAAGTATATGCCCTCCTAAGTTTATTAGACTCCAGAACAGATAGATATGAGGCTTGAGCAACAATATATTTGCTACTATGTGGCGCTATAAAGGCGGGGGACGCCTGTAGGTCCAATTGGCGTTCGGTGTCTTCAATCCTCTGCCTAACTGCTAGCTTGGCTTGATCGCCACCCATTTCCAAAAGCTCTTGAGGGGAAAGCCCTAATAACGTAATTTTCCGAATAGTGGAAGTCAGCCATTCATATTGATAGTTGTCAGCCAGGATTAAAGGCACTAGGCCACATGGATTTCAATATGTTCAGGCTCAGATATGCTGCTAAGAAGCAGGTGCAGGGCAGCTGCAAAGTTTCCATTCCACTCATGCTGAAGTCTTCTACTTGTGGAAGGAATAAATGAAAGATGCAGTGTGCTGAAGAACTGCACCAAACTGGCTTTAAAAAGTCAATCAAATCTCCAGTGGCCAATCAGGAGCCTTACCGAGAGAAGCCTTACCTGATCCCTCCATCTTTCTAAAAGCACTTGGTGGACACCAGGTAAGGTATTGGTGGGCACCACAGTGCCCGTGGGCACCACGTTGGGGATGCTCTATTTCTCCCCTTTATGCTCTATTTCTCCCCTTTAGGGTCTTCACCCGACTGAGAACTTCTTTGGTGGCTGAATCTGAGGGCCTTTTGATACAGAATTTCACAATGCCTCCTCTTCTTCCTCCGCTTAACAATGCTGCCTACCCATTAACCCAAAGTGGAGGATGTTAACTTCTAAGCATTAAGACCTTTCCCACACGGGTGGCTGATCACATCAGATGCTCGAAAACATAACACATCTGGCCTGACTTTCACAAGCGAGGTGGAAATAATGGTTGCTGATAACGCCTCCTGCTGAAACCGAAGCCCTAATATCGTCAAAGATGCAGAGGCCGGACAAAGCCGGGGTGGGGTGGGGGAGAGAAATGTAGTACGACAGAAAATATTATCCTAATGGTCCTCGGCGATCCGAGTAGAGAAGCGTGTCCCTGTGTCGTGCTGCTGCATTACCTGTGCGCATCATGCTCTATTTACAATGCATATTTATGCTTATTCCAGTTTGTGACAAGTTCACATCCTCGGCTTACAACACATTTCCATTTATCCCATAAAATATAAACACGCCGGCATTGTTCCCCTAGCGCAGACCTTGCTAGTCGCACGCCTTGAGCTTAACATGCGCATACCTCTTAGACGCACCCTTTGAAAACAACCATTTCTCCTGCATTACATCAAGATCTTGCATAAGGAGGTGTTTAGACTGGGTAGGTATTAGATGCATGAGTGTCACTTGCCATTATCGTTAATATATTGTGGGAGAGGGGGCAGGAGAGATACACACATATGGTTGCCAGCCTCCAGGTGGGGCCTGGAGATCTCCCAAAATTACAACTGATCTGCAGAGTATAGAAATCATAAGAACATAAGAGAAGCCAGTGTTGGATCAGGCCAGTGACCCATCCAGTCCAACACTCTGTCACACAGTGGCCAAAAATACCAGGTGCCATCAGGAGGTCCAGCAGTGGGGCCAGGACACTAGAGGCCCTCCCCGCTGTTGACCCCTCCCCAGCACCAAGAAGATAGAGCATCACTTGCCCCAGACCGAGAGTTCCTCTCTATACCTTGTGGCTAATAGCCACTGATGGACTTCTGCTCCATATGTTCATCCAATTCCCTCTCGAAGCCGTCCGTGCTTGTAGCCGCTGCCACCTCCTGTGGTAGTGAATTCCATGTGTTAAACACGCTTTGGGTGAAGAAGGACTTCCTTTTATCCGTTCTAACCCGACTGCTCAGCAATTTCATGGAGTGCCCACGAGTTCTTGTATTGTGAGAAAAGTACTTCTTTCTCTACCTGCTCTATCCCATGCATAACCTTATAAACCTCAATCATGTCACCCCTCAACTGTCGTTTCTCCAAGCTAAAGAGCCCAAAGCATTTTAACCTTTCTTCATAGGGAAGATCAGTTCCCCTGGAGGAAATGGCTGCTTTGACAAAGGTTGTTTCCCCAAACGGTCCACATCATTGATCGAATTACCATTGAGAAGATAAAAAATTACTTACCTGACATCCTATCATACCTCTGTTGATGTTTTTGGACATTTGATAAGAATATAAGAGAAACCAATGTTGAATCAGGTCAATGGCCCATATAGTTCAACACTCTGTCACACAGCAGTCAAAAATACCACGTGCTATCAGGAGGTCCAGCAGTGGGGATAATGACTTATTATAGATTTTTCATGTCAGCTTAAGATTTAGAAGAGATTGTTGTTCATTTAAAATATTGTTGCTCTACGTTTTTGTATTATTGATGCTGATTCCTGTAGCTTATTTGGAATATTGTGTATACGACCTATATCTACACACATCTATATGTGTTGTTTCTAGTGCTATATTAGTGCTATATGACTTAAAGTACTAGACAGAAATGTCTGGGCCACCTTCTGGAATCTGGAGCTTGGGAATATAATGCACATTCCCTATCCGAAATCCCTATCACATGATGTGGTTAAGTAAGCAAAGTAAGTGTGCTCTTCAGTCACAAATCAATCATGGTTTCCAAGGCAAGAGATGAGCAGAGGTGGGTTGCCATCGTCTTCTTCTGCATAGCAAACCCAGTTGTCCTTGGAGGTCTCCCATCCAAGTACCAACCATGGCTGACCCTGCTTATCTTCTGAACTCTGAGAAGATCAGGCTAGTCTGGGCCTCTGCATGAAGAACAGTTGCAACCAGCTCATGGTGACCCCCATCCAGGGGGTGTCCCGGACAAGAGAGGAGCAGAGGGGGTTTGCCCTGGACTTCCTCTGCATAGCAACCCTGGACTTCCTTGGTGGTCTCCTACCCAAGTGGCCAACTGTAGCCAACCCTACTTAGCTTCTGGGCTCTGAGAAGTTCAGGTTAGGCCTATTACAGCTGTGACCATGGTTAGTTATCCATCACCATTTGGTCTTAATTGTCCGAGTTGGAAAGAATGAAAACGCTGCTGGAGGGGGTAAAAAACCCCACCTTTGTGACTCTCAGGCCAAAGGGCCAAGCACAGGAAAGAGAAACTGGAAGTTCAACCACAGCCTCCACCTCCACATAAGGCACCAGGAGTTCTAGTCGGGAAAAAGAGATTGCGTTCTTAGACACTCTCAATGACTGTGCTGTGGAACAGATGGTCACAGATCCTACCAGGGGAGAGGCGATCCTGGATTTGGTCCTAAGTAACACCCAAGACCTGGTGAGAGATGTAAAAGTGATTGCACCACTTGGGAACAGTGACCATAATGTCATTGAGTTTAACATTTGTACAGATAGGGAGTTGCCCAAAAAGACGGACGCAACCACTTTTAACTTTAAAAGGGGTAACTTCTCTGGTATGAGGGGACATGTGAGGAAGAAATTGAAAGGAAGAGTGGAGAAGGTCAAAACCATTGGGGAAGCTTGGAGACTATTTAAAAAGACAATCCTAGAAGCTCAGAAAAATATATACTGCAGGTTAGGAAAGGTACAAATAGGTATAGAAAAAAGCCTGCATGGTTAACAAATAAAGTAATGGAAGCTGTAAAAGGTAAGAAGGATTCCTTTAAGCGGTGGAAAGCTAGTCTTAGTGAGGTTGATAAAGGGAACACAGACTATGGCAAATAAAATGCAAGTCTGTGATCAGGCAAGCAAAAAGGGAATATGAGGAGCATATCGCAAAAACATAAAGACCAACAATAAAACTTTCTTCAAATACATTAGAAGTAGGAAGCCAGCCAGGGAGGCAGTGGGGCCCTTGGATGACCAAGGGGTAAAAGGAGTAGTGAAGGATGATAGGGAAATGGCTGAGAAGCTGAATGCATTTTTTGCCTCTGTCTTCACTGTGGAAGAGGAGAAGTGTTTGCCCACTCCAGAAGCACCGATTTCGGGAGGGGGTTTGAAAGACCTGAATCAGATTGCGGTGACAAGAGAGGAAGTCCTCCGACTGATGGACAATTTAAAAACTAATAAATCACCAGGCCCGGATGGCATTCATCCGAGAGTTCTGAAAGAACTCAAATGTGAACTTGTGGATCTCCTGACAAAAATATGTAATCTTTCTTTAAAATCTGCCTCCATTCCTGAGGACTGGAAGGTAGCTAATGTCACTCCCATCTTTAAAAAGGGCTCCAGGGGAGATCCAGGAAATTACAGGCCAGTCAGTCTGACATTGATACCGGGTAAATTGGTGGAAACTGTTATTAAGGAAAGAATTAGTAGGCACATTGATGAACAAAAACTATTGAGGCAGACTCAGCATGGGTTCTGTAAAGGAAGATCTTGTCTCACTAACCTGTTAGTGTTTTTTGAGGGAGTGAACAAACATGTGGACAAGGGGGACCCAATAGATATTATTTACCTTGACTTCCGGAAAGCTTTTGATACAGTTCCTCATCAAAGGCTCCTAAGTAAGCTCAATAGTCATGGGATAAAAGGACAAGTCCTCTTGTGGATCAAAAACTGGCTTATAAATAGGAAACAGAGAGTGAGTATAAATGGGAAACTTTCTCAGTGGAGGGTGGTAAGCAGTGGGGTACCACAGGGATCAGTACTCGGTCCGATGCTTTTTAACTTGTTTATTAACGATTTGGAATTGGGAGTAAGCAGTGATGTGGCTAAATTTGCAGATGACACGAAGTTGTTCAGGGTGGTGAAAACCAGGGAGGATTGTGAGGCACTCCAAAGGGATCTGTTGAGGATGGGTGAGTGGGCGTCAACGTGGCAAATGGGGTTCAATGTGGCCAAGTGCAAAGTGATGCACATTGGAGCCAAAAATCCTAAATATAAATACACATTGATGGGGTCTGATCTGGCAGAGACTGACCAAGAGAGAGATCTTGGAGTCGTAGTGGATAACTCGCTGAAAATGTCTACACAATGTGTAGCTGCAATAAAGAAGGCCAACGCTATGCTGGGGATTATTAGGAAGGGAATTGATAACAAATCAGCCAGTATCATCATGCCCCTGTATAAATCATTGGTGCGACCTCATTTGGAATACTGTGTACAGTTCTGGTCACCACATCTCAAAAAGGATATTATAGCATTGGAAAAAGTGCAGAGAAGGGCAACTAGAATGATAAAAGGGTTGGAACACCTTCCCTATGAAGAAAGGTTAAAATGCTTGGGGCTCTTTAGCTTGGAGAAACGACGGCTGAGGGGTGACATGATCGAGGTTTATAAGATTATGAATGGGATTGAGCAGGTTGAGAAAGAAGTACTTTTCTCCCTTTCTCACAATACAAGAACTCGTGGGCACTCTATGAAATTGCTGAGCAGTCGGGTTAAAACAGATAAAAGGAAATACTTCTTCACCCAAAGAGTGTTTAACATATGGAATTCACTGCCACAGGAGGTTGTGGCAGCTGCAAGCATGGACAGTTTCAAGAGGAAATTAGATAAACATATGGAGCAGAAGTCCACCAGTGGCTATTAGCCACAGGGTATGGATGGGAACTCTCAGTCTGGGGCAGGTGATGCACTCTATTCATGGTGCTGGAGGGGGCAGCAGTGGGAGGGCTTCTGGTGCCCTGGCCCCACTGCTGGACCTCCGGATGGCACCTGGTATATTTTGGCCGCTGTGTGACAGAGTGTTGGACTAGATGGGCCATTGGCCTGATTCAACATTGGCTTCTCTTATGACATGATGATGGACACGATGAGGTATAAAAGACATCATTTCAGGACTCCCCAGTCTTAGTGAGATGGTGGGCACCTTTGGGATTTTGGAATTTCGAGAGCCTCCTGTGGGGCTGGTGAGTAGGGTTGCCAGCTCTGGGTTGCCTGACCTGGACAGTCCAAGCTAGCCCAATCCCGTCAGATCTCGGAAGTTAAACAGGGTCGGCCCTGGCTAGGACTTGAATGGGTGACCTCCAAGGAATACCAGGGGAGTGATGCAGAGGCAGGCAATGGCAAACCACCTCTGAAATGACAAGTCTAGCTCACCACCTAGGGGTGTATAATGCTAAAAGAGCTAGAACTTTTGACTGCCAGACAATCTTAGGATCTCCTGGCTATACTACACACAAAGCCATACGATAATTATTATTGTTGTTATTAGCTCTGGTTTGGGAAATATCTGGATATTTGGGGGTAAAGTCTGGGGAAAGGATCTCACCAGGATATAATGCCATAGAGTCCGCCCTCCAAAGCAGCCATTTCTTCTCGGGGAACTGATCTTGGGCATCCAGAGATCAATTGTAATAGTAAGAGAGCTCCAGGTGCTACTTGAAGGCTGGCAAACCTAACAGATTTGGGAGGGGAGGGACTGTTGAAATGTTTAGAACCTCCAGTGTGGACCACCACAAAATGGCTGCCACTGGAACGTGTGCACAGACAATCCCAAAATGGCTGCCATGGGGACTTGGGCTGATCACAAAATATTGGAAAGTTCCAAGGCAAGCATCCTTATCAGCTGTTTCCAAACAGGAGCTCCCCCACAGACACAAAGGTGATGCCTCCCGGCCATTGAATGCACCTCCTGCGCCCATGAGGTACAGGGAAGTCAGGATTTCCCAAAGGCACCATGTTGATTATCACTGCTTTACCATTTGGGAGTCCCAAAACATTCCCTTGGCCCAGGTGAGCATCTGACCTTCACAATTCCAATTCTGGAGGTAGGATTGCCAATTCTGGGTTGGGAAATACCTGGAGATTTGGGCATGGAGCCCGGAGAGGACAGGGTTTGGGAAGGGGAGGGACCCCAGTATGGCATAATGCCATAGAGTCCACCCTCTAAAGCAGCCATTTTCTCCAGGGGAATTGATCTGGGAAGGAGTCGTACATTTCGGAGATCTCCAGGCTTTGCCTGGAGGTTTCAGCCTTAACTTGAATCCACATCCTTGTCTGATACTGTAGTTGCAATACCACACGGACTCTCCCCATATGAACCTCCCCTGTTGATTAAGGCCTTCCTCAGAGTAGTGGTTTGGTGTAGTGGTTAGGAGTGCGGACTCTAATCTGGGAGAATCGGATTTGATTCCCCACTCCTCCACATGCAGCTGCTGGTGTGACCTTGGGTCAGTCACAAGTTCTCTCAGAGCTGTTCTCTCTAGAGAAGTTCTCGAAAGAGCTCTCTCAGCCCCACCTACCTCAGGGTGTCTTGTTGTGTGGAGGGGAAGGAAAGGAGATTGTAAACTGCTCTGAGACTCCTTTGAGTAGTGAAGGGCAGGGTATAAATCCAATCTCTTCTTCTGAGGTGTTCTTGAAAAGAGCAGTTTCTGTCAGAGCTCTCTCAGCCCCACCTACCTGACAGGATGTCTGTTGTGGGGAGGGGAAGAGAAAGGAGTCTGTAAACCACTCTAAGACTCCAAGTGGAGGGCGGGGTATAAATCCAATCTCCTCCTCCGAGTTTCCCTCAGGGTACCATACTGATTCTCCCCGTATGAACCTCCTCTGTTCACTAAGGCCTTCCTCAGAGTACCTCCTCTGGGTTCTGCTGTCACTCGAGGAGAGGTGGGTGATGACTACAGACAGGGCCTTCTTGGTTGTGGTGCTGCAGGTCTAAAATATTCCTCACTATAAAGGATGTCTGGTCCCTAAATGTTAGTAATAAAGGCACTGGGCAAAGAGCTTTTTGAGGATAAAGCGGAGGAGGGTAGACATCCACATACACTGCCTTGAGCTCATTAGAGATTTAAAAAGGAAAGGTAGGTAAGCTTTTTTGTGTAATTTTTCTCATTGGGTTTTATTGTAATGCATTTTTATTGTACGGAGAGTCATTTTGAGTAAATTTGGCCTTGCAAAAGGATTTTAATACATGAAGGAATTGTGATGTTTGATAGCAACGTTGCAGTAACAGAAGGAGAGAGAAAAGAAATACTTCATCATCGCTATGAACAAAAGTTAAGTCTTTTCTTGAACTGAGTGCATTAAGGAACTGCACTTCAATCCGCTAATGGAAATTGGTCGAGACCTTGGGTCACCTTGGGCACGTAGTTGAGACAATGCTTGACTGATACATATAAATACAACTCCGCTCTTGAAGGAGTGACTTCTTAATACAAGCTTATTTTGAACCGAGACAAAAAAACAATTTGCACCTATTCAGTATGCCGGCCAAGAATAGTGATAAAAACACAGAACTCAAGCACGCCTTCAACTTCTTTTCAAGGCCTCACCGACTAAGCCTGACATGGATATTAAAGAAGTATTCAAGGCAGAGAATCTGTCCATTTTCCTGCATTCTCCAGGAATGGAGATCCAGCAAGTTCGATTCGGTCTCAGTTTTTGAGGCATCATTTAATCATTATTTTATATTTACTTATTTGATTGATTTACACCCTGTCCTCCCTGCCAAGCAGGCTCAGGGCGTCTTAATGTAAAAATTAAGACAGATAAAACAAACAAGGAATAAAGGAATAAATAAATAAAGAGAATCTAACCCAAAACTCTGCAAAATTGATGCTTTATCGATTTTCTATATTTGAATTATGTAATACATTTTGCAATACATTCAGTTTTGCTCGTTGTACGTAACAATTCATAATGTTTAACAAACTTGTTGAATCCATATTTCTCTCCTCCCCTTCTTCCTTTCTACATTCCACCTTCCCCCCCCTAGAGAAAATAATAAAAAATAATTTAGAAAAAGATTAAACAAACAATCATAAAACCACAAAATGCTAGTACGAGCACCAGCATTGTATAACGACGGCGGAACATAGTGGCAAATCAATCATAGTGGAATACGATCAGCATTGATGTTAAAGCTATGGCTTCAGTTAATTTATCGGCTTCATTTGGTGGTGGTGGTGGAAATCCCCGTCAAGTTGCAGCCGGATTAGGGTTTATGGCGAGCCCTCCTGGGGTTTTCAAGGCCAGAGACATTCAGAGGTGGTTTGCCATTGCCTGCCCCTATGTAGCAAGCCTGGACTTCCATGCTGGTCTCCCATCCAAAGACTAACCAGGGCTGGCCCTGCTTAGTTCCCAAGATCTGACAAGATGCGGTTAGGCCCCGGGCCATCCAGATCAAGTAAAGAGAAGAACAGAGATGGGTTTGCCATGGCCTGCCTCTGCGTAGCAACCCTGGGCTTCCTTGGGGGTCTCCCATCCAAGGACTAACCAGGGCTGACCCTGCTTAGCTTCTAAGATCCGGCGATACTGGGCTAGCCCAGGCTAGCCAGATCAGGGCTTACTTCATTTATACCTTGTCTTTCTCCCCGTTTGGGATCCGAAGCAACTAACATCGTTCCGCTCTCCTCCATATGACCGGAATCAGAATAACGCTTCAGGTTCCTGTGATGCTGCCAAGAAGCGCAAGCTAACATGTGAAACCGTGCATGTCCAAGACATTCAAGGCCAATCCAGCCCTTTCCGACATTACTTCTCCAAAGCTGTCACAGAAATACCTTCTCAAAGAATTGAGTTTGAGGGGTGACATGATTGAGGTTTATAAGATTATGAATGGGATTGAGCAGGTTGAGAAAGAAGTACTTTTCTCCCTTTCTCACAATACAAGAACTCGTGGGTACTCCATGAAATTGCTGAGCAGTCGGGTTAGAACAGATAAAAGGAAATACTTCTTCACCCAAAGAGTGATTAACATATGGAATTCACTGCCACAGGAGGTGGTGGCAGCTGCAAGCATGGACAGTTTCAAGAGGGAATTAGATAAACATATGGAGCAGAAGTCCATCAGTGGCTATTAGCCACAGGGTATAGATGGAAATTCTCAGTCTGGGGCAGGTGATGCACTCTATTCTTGGTGCTGGAGGGGGCAGCAGTGGGAGGGCTTCTAGTGTCCTGGCCCCACTGCTGGACCTCCTGATGGCACCTGGTATATTTTGGCCGCTGTGTGACAGAGTGTTGGACTAGATGGGCCGTTGGCCTGATTCAACATTGGCTTCTCTTATGTTCTTATGACTTCAGCCCTTAGAATCATAGAGTTGGAAGGGACCTCCGGGGTCATCTAGTCCAACCCCCTGCACAATCCAGGAAATTCACAAAAACCTCCCCCTCCACACCTGCAATGACCGCTGTTCCACGCCCAGAAGATGACAAAAAAAAACCCTCCAGGATTGCTTCCTGACCCCAAAGTGGCAATCAGGATTTCCCTGGGTGTGTAAAAAAAGGGCCACAAGAACTAAGCACTGAGGCAGCCCTTCCTGCCTTCCTTCTCATGATCTGCCCAAGTTCACAGAATCAGCATTGCTGTCAGATGGCCACCTAGCCTCTGTTTTGTTTTTTAATATCGATACATAATACAGAATCTAGCCTCTGAAAACCTCCAAAGAAGGAGAGCCCACCACCTCCTGAGGAAGCCTGTTTCACTGAGGAACCGCTCTAACTAATATGTTGTTGAAGGCTTTCACGGCCAGAGTTCATTAGTTGCTGTAGATTTTCCAGGTTGTGTGGCCATGGTCTTGGCATTGTAGGACCTGACGTTTTGCCAGCAGCTGTGACTGGCATCCTCAGAAGTATAACACATAGAGAGTACTCCATCTTTCTATGTTATACCTCTGAGGATGCCAGTCACAGCTACTGGCAAAACGTCAGGTCCTATAATGCCAAGACCGCGGCCTCACAACCCGGAAAATCTACAGCAGCTAACCACTCTAACTGTTAGGAAGTTCTTCCTAATGTTTAGCCAAAAACTCTTCTGATTTAATTTCAACCCGTTGGTTCTGGTCCAACCTTCTGGGGCAACAGAAAACAACTCCACACCATCCTCTATCTGACAGCTCTTCAAGGACTTGAAGATGGTTATCACATCACCTCTCAGTCGTCTCCTCTCCAGCCTAAACATACCCAGCTCCTTCAGCCTTTCCTCATAGGACTTGGTCTCCAGACCCCTTTACCATCTTCATTGCCCTCCTCTGGACACGTTCCAGCTTGTCTGTATCCTTCCTAAATTGTGGTGCCCAAGACCGAACACGATACTCTAGGGTGAGGTCTTTCTACATCTGTCTTTAGCTGTGGGTTCAGAGCTCATTCTTTTCTTCCCTTCTGCATTCCATCACGCTTTCACTTCAGGTTTGTTGCGGGGGGGGAGAGGTGTTTCTGCATCTGTTTCGCAAGAATCAGACCGCTTTTGGCATGCTCTTGCCCTTCGTTTCTTAAAACTTGTTTTTCTGCGCTTCTTAGTTCTATCCAATTTCAAAACGCTTAAGTAGAAGTGTTTCTGTGTGCCTTTAAACACCTCCCACTTCCCTCCCCTATTTCTGCCCTCTGCCAGTTTGTGGGAGGAGCAGGGCTCTTTTTGTAGCAAGAACTCCTTTGCATATTAGGTGACACATCCCCTAATATAGCCAATCTTCCAAGAGCTTACAGAGCTCTTCTTACAGGGGCTACTGTAAGCTCTTGGAGGATTGGCTACGTCAGGGGTGTGTCGCCTAATATGCAAAGGAGTTCCTGGTACAAAAAGAGCCCTGGGAGTATAAGCGTCTCAGTGATAATAGTAGAACAGGAGGTGGTGCTATCCTATACTTCATTTGCTTACTATGAAGGTCAGGGTATAAATCCAGTCTCTTCTTCCTCTCTTCTTCTTAGTGCAAATGGCTCCTGCCGTCTTTTCCAGTGCAAGCGGGAATTTTGCGCTGAACCTCACCCGATATTTCTACCAGATTGTTCCATCCTTTTCACACCCTGAGCAGAGAGACATTCCAGCAACGATGCTACCCGTGTAGTGTCTTCTTTTCAGTAAGAGAGAGCCCTGGAGATTTATCATTTCAGAGGGTAACCATGTTGGTATGCAGCAGAAGAGCTGGGTTCGAATCCAGTAGCAGCTAAGAGACAAACAAGAGTTTCTTTAAATGCCTGAGGGGGGGCAGCTTTGGCTCTCAAAGCCTCATCCCCCCCCTCCCCAAACATTGTTGATTTCTGTGGTGCTACTGGACTCAAACCTAGTGGGAGACTTAAAAGTGTCTTTGAAATAATTTATTTGCAAACGTACAAGAAGCGCACAGATGGAAGGGAAGAGCAATTCCCACAGGGTGGCAGATATTCTATTCCACATTCAAGATAGATCAAGATGGGCAGATATGTCCGTCTGTCTGTAGCAGCAGAAAAGAGCAAGAGTCCAGGAGAACCTGAAAGACTAAGGAAATTTGTGGTAGGGCAGGAGCTTTCGTGAGTCACGATACAGCAAGATACAGCAAGAGTAAAATATCTTACCTGAGAGCCAGTTTGGTGTAGTGGCTAAGTGCGTGGACTCTAATCTGGAAGAACCGGGTTTGATTCCCCACTCCTCCACTCGCAGCTGCTGGATGACCTTGGGCAAGCCATAGTTCTGTCAGAGCGGTTCTCTCAAGGACAGTTCTCTGGAGAGTTCTCTCAGCCCCACCTACCTCACAGGATGTCTGTTGTGGGGAGGGGAAGGGAGAGGACATTGTAAGCCGCTCTGAGACTCTTTTGGGTAGTGAAGGGCAGGGTATAAATCCAATTTCTTCTTCTTCTTCTTCTTCTTCTTCTTCTGTCTCCAATTCTTCTTCTTCTTTTCTTCTTCCACCTGTCTCCCTCAGAGGAAACCTGAGATATAATAATACTCTAAACGAATAATCCTTATGAAAACAGCAGCCAATACAATTGGATCGCTAAGCGTCAAAAACAGGACAGCAAACTAAGACCATGTATAAGCCATATAATAGAAGTAATTTAGTTGTAAACATGTAGGTACCACAAAACATAAGAACATAAGAAGAGCCCTGCTGGATCAGACCAGTGGTCCATCTAGTCCAGCATCCATGTCTCATACGGTGGCCAACCAGTTCCTCTGGAGGGCCAACAACAGGGCAGAGAGGCCGAGGCCTTCATTAGAACATAAGAAGAGCCCTGCAGGATCAGACCAATAGTCCATCTAGTCCAGCACCCTGTCTCACACAGTGGCCAATCAGTTCCTCAGGAGGGCCAACAGAAAGGCATAGAAGCTGAGACCTTCCCCTGATGGGGCCTCCTGGCTCTGGGATCCAGAGGATTAGTGCCTCTGAATGTGGAGGTTCCCCTCAGTCACCATGGCTAGCAACTATGGATACATTTATCCTCCATGAACCTGTCTAATCCCCCTTTAAAGCTATTTAAAGCTATTAATGGGGGTGGAGCATCGCTGGGAGCCGGGGGAGGGGAGGGAAGAAAATTGTAGAAAAGGATATGTTAAGATTTGGTTATCAACCATGGAACATGCTACTATATCCTGTTAATAAAATTTCTTTTTAAAAAATAAAGCTATTTGAGCCAGTTTGGTGTAGTGGTTAGCAGCGTGGACTCTAATCTGGGAAAACCGGGTTTGATTCCCCACTCCTCCACATGCAGGTGCTGGTATGACCTTGGGTCAATTACAAGTTCTCTTGGAGCTATTCTCTCACGAGTAGTTCTGAAGAAGAAGAAGAAGAGATTGGATTTATACCCCGCCCTTCACTACCCAAAGGTGTCTCAGAGCGGCTTACAAACTCCCTTCCTTTCCCCTTCCCAGAACAGACACTCTGTGAGGTAGGTGGGGCTAAGAGAACTCTTGACAGAAACTGCTCTTTTTCAAGAACAGCTCTTATCAGAACTATGGCTTGCCCAAGGTCGTCCAGCCAGGTGCAGGTGGAGGAGTGGGGAATCAAACCCGGTCCTCCCAGATTAGAGTCTGTGCACTTAACCACTACACCAAACTGACTCAGAACACTGGGCCCAGAACACCCACCCTACCCCTTGATACACTCCTTTTCCTGTAGGTTTCCCTTCATTAGTGACCGAATGGGGTGTGAGGACCCAGGCAGAGTAACGAACTATTTTTCTCGGAGAGATTTAACAATAACTGCGATTCAATACCGTGTCAGAATAAAAGAGCACAGTGAAGGCAAATGCGCCAGCAAAATAAGAAATCCTGACGCATCTGACTATACTGTATAGGGTTGCCAGCTCTGGGTTGGGAAATACCTGGAGATTTGGGGGGTGGAGCCTGAGGAGGGCAGAGTTTGGGGAAGGATTTCAATGGGGTATAATGCCACAGAGTCCACCTTTAAAAGAGGCCATTTTCTCCAGGTGAACGGATCTCCGTTGCCTGGAGATCAGTTGTAATAGCAGGAGATCTCCAGTCACCAACTGGAGGTTGGCAACCATAATACCGTACCTAGCCTTCTCTAGGTCTTTGGCTTCAAGCTGACTCACCCCTTTTGGATGAGGGATCCCTCCAACTGCAGCAGCTTCACCAGCTCTGCTCCCTGGGAGTAAATCACCTCCCACTTTGGTCAAGGCCTTTTATCACTTCTCCTCAGGCAACACCCTCTACTCTTCTACTGGGTTAAGTTTTCCCTCCAAATCCCCTGTTAGCCAATCACAGGGCCCAGAGGGTGACCTGGGGAAATGCAGGCCCTGTAGTCACTTTAATACAGGCTTCCCTGGAGCCACTAGGCCACCCTAGAGCCTGTAGGCTGCACTACTATAGGCCCAAGATCGTGACAGGTGCCATGGCTGGGGACACCTGGCCTAAAGTAACACACCTGGTGGGCGGGAGCGGTCACAAAGGCTTGTGTTAGTTTCTTGATGGCTGAGGCAACTCTACGGCCTAGCTGCCTGGAAAATAAGAGCAGATGTGGTAGCCGGGAAAGCAAACAGCTAATATACATGGGCCCTGGTCACATGGAAGGATTTGCCCCACGAAACAGACGGGTTGAGGGCACATCAAAAGGGCGCAATCGTACGGCAACATCTGGGAAACGTAGCGCACCTGTCACCAACCTGTACCGTTGGCCTGAAGAAGTGGATTTAAAAAGTACCAGCAAAAGGGTAGTAGCAACCAGAAAACGTGGGTCACAGGCAAGCATCAGATCGCAGAAGCGGAGTTAGTCCGGCACATCCGGCACGCGCATGCATCCTGTCGCACTGGATGTGTTTTTTCCAAGCCTCCACAGTATGCGAAGAAACGTAAGAGTGTGCATGCGCAAGACCCTTTGATGCGTTTCAACATCACCATATGATTGCCGGCTATTGGTGTCAGTGTGGCATCTCAGGGAACCGTCTGATCGTGCTACTGCACATCTTTTTGCTCCAGCTCTAATTTGCCTCCCTTCAGCACCACAGTATCCCGCTCGTGTGACTGGGACCATGGTTGTCTAATAGTTTCTACAAATCATCTGATTTTAAACGCTGATTAAATTTTAAATAAACATTTTAAATATTTGTATCTGCATCAAATGTATGTGTTATTACGTTTGGATTGTAATACAATTGTACAATTGTAATACAATCAATTTCCTACCTACCTAATGGCTGAGGCTTTTCCTTCAATGACTGAGGCTTTTCCCTCAATGGGTGCTAATGGAGAAGAGGCGGTTAGGCCTCGAGAGTGGCTTCTAGCATTGTTCACAGAGCACTGTGCATTTTTAATTGCCGAGTTTTCTCTGTACATCCCATCCGGCGTTTCAGAGAACATGCTATTAACAATGAGGAGTCTTGCCTGCTTTGAAAATCCATTTTCTTCCCCCTCCCCCTCCCCCTGCTTGCTGTTGTTCAGAAAGATCGGTGCTTTTGACCTTGACAACGATGCCTCGGAGGGTTCATGACAATCCCTTTCTGTATCAGTGCACATAGCAAGAAGCCTCGTAGGGGCTGCACCACTCTCGGTGCATTTGATAGTGGGCGGGCGGGCTTTTTTCTTGACAAGTCTCCGAGTCAAAAGATTTCATGCGTTGCCTCTCGACGTGAACTGGATCGTACCCTGCTGACATTAGATCCCCCGCCCCGGGGAGAACCAAGCCGGATGCTGTGCGGTTGCATTAGTGTGACTTTAATGGCTACGCGGCGCAACCGAGCATGACACAAACTAAATAACAACAGAAAGGGGAAGAGCGAGAATAGGATTTGTCAGCATGACATGCTGACATCTCTGGATTTCCCAGCGTGTTAAAATATTGAAAAGCAGCATAGCCGCAGTCTGTCTAAGCAGCGTCACGATGTTCTTGTGAGACTGTTCTGTGTCAGGAAGTATTTTTAAAAAAATATACAGAGAAGTGATAGAGTGGAAATGGAACGGCTCAAGGAACTTGCTGAAGCAGAGGCAAATAATGGGCGGGTTAATTCCAACCAATTCAGATTCTGTCCCTCCAGTCCTTTTTAAACCTTCTAATTCATCGTGTCATGCCCTGCTTTTCTCCCCAATGATGACCCAAAGCTGCCTACGTAATTCTCCTCTCCTCCATTTTTATCCTCACAACGACCTTGCAAGGTAGGTTAGGCTGAGGTAACGTGACTGGCCCAAGGTCACCCAGCGAGCTTCCCTGGCAGAGAGGGGATTTGAATAGGGTCTCTCAGATGGTAGTCCGACACTCTAACCACTAGTCCTCGGTTCTGCGGCTCACAGCAGGTTGCCAAGGTGTAACCATGTTGGCGTCGTCGTCTTTTATTTATTTATTTATTTGGTTTCTACCCTGCCCTCCCCACAAGTGGATTTTTACAACATAGAAACGATACTAACTTTAAAATATTAAAACATCATACTAAAACCATAAAACACAGTACAAGATGTCATTCTTTAAAAATTTCCTATTATATGGGCACCAGTGCTTAGACTACATGGTATCACAAGATCAACTTCCTTCAGACCAAGCATACCACTAATGGTTATACCTGTAAGACACAACGAATATAGAATAATCTAAACCTAACACAGCATATTACAATTAGGTACTTTTCTAAGGTGAAAATACTCAGCAATAATACTAGTTAATTAACTCTATTACTTTTTTTATAGTATAGACAAGCAAGCCAGAAATAGATAAATGGTAAGAATGTAGTCACACTATCTATATACACCTTTTAAACTGAACACAGAAGAATAAGCTTTGTTACTCTCAGGGCTTTTTTTGTAGAAAAAGCCCAGCAGGAACTCATTAGCATAATAGGCCACACTCAACTGAAGAAACTCATTAGCATATTAGACCACATCGCTGATAGCACAGCTCATTAGCATATTAGGCCACACCCCCAAGTTACCAGAAGTGTGGTCATCCAGCCACACCCACCTTTTACTTCTTATTCTGTTTACCTTGTTGGTTGTCAAAACCCAGGGCTTTTTTGGAGCAGGAACTCCTTTGCATGTTAGGTCACACACCCCTCATGTAGCCAATCCTAATGAGTTTCTGCTGTTGGGTGTGGCCTGTTATGCTAATGAGTTCCTGCTGCGCGTGGCCAACTCGGGAGCCAGCCAGAACTCCATTCCTGTGCGTTCCTGCACAAAAATAGCCCTGGTTACGCTATTATATGTCACAAGTTGTATGCTTTATGTTAACTCTCATAATTAGCCTTTCAACACCTGCTGTACATTATTTTAATGCTTATGCCGTATATTATATTGCAATGCCAGTATTATACTCAATAAAATGGTTTTTTTCTAAAAAAAGGCTCTGCACGATGGGGAGAATATAAGGTCTGAACTGTGGGTTCCCATGTTGTAAGCACAACCCAGTCCGGCATATGAGCAGCTCAATCTAGCAATATGAGTAGGAGGGGCCCAATATTATAAGACATCTGCTGCCTCAGTTAAAAGCCTGGTGGAAGAGCTGCGGAACTGTAAAAGATCCGTCAGGGCCCTGAGCTCTATCGGGAGCTCATTCCACCAGGTCGGGGCCAGGGCAGAAAATGCCCTGGCCCTTGTTGAGGCTAGACAGATGTCTTTTGGGAAGGGAGATGTTTGTCACACGAACGCAAAGCCCTACAAGGTCCAAAGGGGACAAGGCAGTCGTTCAGGTCTGTTGGTCCTTGGCCACTCAAGGCCTTAAAGGTTAATACCAACACCTTGAAATGGGTCTGGAACTCAGTCGGCAGCCAGGGTGATTGGCACAGCACTGGCCGAATGTGCTGGGGCCAAACTGCTGGCGGTGGCTGGAGATCTTCTGGGATTACGACTGACCGCTAAGCAACAGAGAGCAGTTCCCCTGGAGAAAATGGCTGCTTTGGAAGGTGGTCTCCATGGCACTGTACCCCACTGAAGTCCCTCCCCTTGAAACCCCGCCCTCCTCAGGCTCCACCCCCCAAATCTCCAGGTATTTCCCCACCCTGCTTGGAGTATAAGCAAAGAGGAGTCCTCTGAGGAAAATAAAGATGAAAAGTAATTATTGTGGCCAAAGCCATCATGTGCTAGAGCACTCTGTGGGTCACAGGAGAGCCACATTTCCAACTGGCCTCAACCACAAGAGCCACTTTGACCTCCGTCCCTACCATGAGGCCTGCGCTGCACCTCAGGCAGGCATGTGGCTTTTCTGCTCCTCCAGCAGCCGTTTCAAGGTGAGAACCACCTGCCGACGATGGACCCCACCCGGCAAGGGCGTCGCCTACTTTCCTCACCACGTAGGGGACGGATGCTTAGCAGAGCTACAGGTGGCATTGTCAAAGAGCCACATTATGGCTCCTGAGCCGTATCACTGCAATACGCAGCCAGAGACTACAGCTTGGGGAGGGGCTGTGGCTCAGTGGTAGAGCATCCACCTGGCAGGCAGAAGGTCCCGGGTTCAATCCCTGGCATCTCCAGTTAAAATGACCAGGTAGTAAAGGTAAAGGTTCCCTTGCTCGAAAGCCAGTCGAATCCGACTCTAGGGTTGCGGTGCTCATTTCCGTTTCAAAGCCGAAGAGCCAGCGCTGTCCAAAGACGTTTCCGTGGTCACGTGGCCGGCATGACTAAACACCAAGGCGCACGGAACGCTG